>OW569398.1:16864054-18095554 GCA_937620795.1 Thecophora atra
ATTCATTTACTTAAAGAAAAAAATAGCCATAAAATATGAATGTCACCGCTCACGATCACAAGGAACGCATTCCCAAAATACATACCAAAGAATAATAGAACAGAAACAAAAAGATATTCTGTCGTGCCACGCATTGGGCATACACATAATCGTACCACATGTCACCAAGTATTGAAAACAAATCCACAACAACAACAGCATAAGCAAGAAAAGGGAAACCAACGGAATTTGTTTGCATTAACTCCACGGCGACCCGTTCTACATAAGATTCCTATTGCAACAAATAACAACAACAACAACACAAGCAATTAAAGAATCAAAACAATGACCAAAATTTTATTACACCAACTCAGTCGACGGCACTCCGTTCACTTAAAAAAATCATTAAAAAAAACACACAAACATACACACTGCAAGCCTACAGCATAAGAAACCACCAAAAATTTGTTTACACTAACTCTGTGGACCGTCGGCCTCGTTCACTAGCAATCATATTTCAACAAATAACAACAACAACATGTTCCTACACAACAACCATCTGCATCTGCTGCTCTCCCATCACTTCGGTTTCATACATACATACTCCACGCTCCTTCCCTTCCCTTCCACCAACAACATGTATGTCCGTCCGTCCGTCTGTCTGTCAGTCCGTCTGTCTGCGGTAGCTACTCACGGCAGAGCTCCGAGCAGAGCACCTCCATATGTAAATCTTATCCAGCAGCAGCCTGGCAGAGCTCCTCCATATGTAAAACTTATCCAGCAGCAGCCTGGCAGAGAGCCATACACACAAACCTTAATAACCTTATGGCGGCGGCAGAGAGATCCGCACCATATAAACCCCATCCAGCAGCACGCCGGCAGAGCTCCTCCCATATAAACCTTATGGCGGCGGCAGAGCTCCTCCACAGCGCAGTCGCTACGTTGTTCCAGAAGGTACATATACACACTACTCACGCACTATGTTGACTTGTGATCCGGAATCAAGAATAGCTCTGCATTACACTTGTTGTCCGTTATTAGCTACGAGCCTGATCCTTGCCGTTCCTAACAGGACTTAATGGTGCTGTTCCGAAATGATGTTTAACCTTTGTACTGGAATTAGCATTGCTTTCTTCTTCAAATTCACGTACGCCTCCAAAGCAAGTATGCTGCAGAAAAAAGTTACTTCTAGACTGTTACTGCAGTCAATTTCAATTCAATTCAATTAAAAACTTTATTTCACGATTAATTCTTTATACAATTTTACATTAAAATTAATCTTATATGCTGAAATATTTACAAAGGAGGGCGCACACAGGGCCACTCTTTAAGGGACTTACATATAAATAAGTGTAAAAGTAACTTAGATAGCTAAAAAATATGATATTTGAAAAAATTTACAATGAAATTTGGAAGGATGCCGTGATGCGTTGCAGGTTTTTTTTTTTTTTGTTTTTTAAATTAAATTAAATTTTTTAAATTAAAATTAAAAGTTAGAAGTTAGTTAGAGCATGACGTAGTATTTCAGCCACGGTGTTGGTTGTTGTTTCTCAGCGAGTAGAAATCTTCGCTGTAGTTGGATGAAATCAGGAACGAAGGATGAAGGTAGCGGTGCGATGGATTGAATTCGAGTTGAAGGTTTTTCAATCTGTTGTTAGAAACCTTTTGTAGACGATTAAAGAATCATAATGCTGAGTCAACCAGATATTTGCTCAGCAGGCTTATCTTGGCTGCATTGTAGAGGGTTGCGTTGTTGTGGTATTTGTACGAATCTGGCTTTCTGAACACGCCAGTAAAGTGACGGAGAGTTTTTCTTTCCAGAAGGCATAATCTCTTCATGGCTGTAGGTGAGACCGTAAACCATATTGGAAAACCATATGTGAGGATCGGTCTGATCAGCTGTTTGTATATTAACAGCTTAGTTGACAACTGTTACTGCAGATTTATAAATGAAATGCATTCAATAAAATGGCTACAATTTTTTTTTAAAACCACAACGTAATTAATTCCAATGCACATATAAAAACAAATTTCGAAGCGCATGACAAGCTCATACTGTTCGAGATACATATGTGCGTTCAGAAACTCTAAAACTGCCTAAACCTTTTTACAACAACGCAGTGAGAATATATATATAAGTATAAACAATTTCGCTAATCATATTGGCAAAATAAATTTAACTACAAATTAGTTCTACTAAATCAAGAAACAATGGTTTTTTTTTTATTTCCGTATTACTCCTCTATTAAATTTTATTTATTTAATTACACAACTAGCTTCTGATTAAAATTATAGGCTAGCATAACAGCAATAGCATCTAAGGCCTTTAGCTAAGATAGATGGAAGTATTTTTAGTGTTTCCGTATTGGTGATATTTGCTTCGGCGACTGATATCCGACAGCTACAGTTTTGTTTGCGGCAGTTTTGTAGGTGTTTGCATTTCTGGGTTGAAATACCATCTCCACAGTAGTCACACCATGCTGGTTTATCGTTAAACAGATCATTTAAGTCGATGGGGATGTTCTTTGCCTTGTCTAGAGCTTTGACAATATGAAAGTCGTCTGCATAAGCGCAAAAGTGGATGGCTTTGTGTAAGGACATTATATATTGAGATGAGCTTTACTTTCAACTGAAATGTCTTCCCAGTTCCATCGGCCGCATCGAGGAAAAATAAGCCATCATTTTCATCATCAATTGCCGTCATTAACGTATCATACACTTCCTTTACAATTCTCGATTAAATGCGTCGTTCACTCCACGATCTGGCGTTGGCATTCCTAACTTGACTAACAAACTGCCGCACATGAGGTAGCACGCACTGAGGTCTTCGATTAAAAGCAAAGCCTTGTTATGTATCTCCTCATTCACCTCGAGCTCGTGATAACCTGAACTGACACGAAATCGATGTTAAATGTCTTCTGGCGCGGTGAAAAAGTAATGAATCCGCCTTGTAGACTGACTTGTGAGCTCAACATTCCCTCTCAAATTTATTGCATTAATTTAAAAATTTCCGAAAATATTTCTCGTCTGATTTCAAAAGAACAAAAAGATTACATTCTTGAAGTTTGTCACAAATATTCTCTGCCATAGGCCAAGGTGGAAAAGGTAATGAGGAAATCACTTGTTTTTTGTTGTCGGTGTTACCAATTGTGGGTTACTGGTAAAATAAATCGTATTGCTGAATAATGTTAATTGAATGTTTTATTGAATATCTTATTTAAACAAAGAATACTTATTCGATATTGCGGTATAACGCGTCGGTGGACTGTTCGCTTTGCGAGCTGTAGAACTTCTCTTCTTTTAAAAGGGCAGCAAGTCCCACAGGCCATTCCACTGCTTCCCGCCAAAGTACATACCTAAGACTATGAGCAGAATTAAAGCCGTATACACTTTCACATCAATCATTTTAACTCTCAATTCTGGTGAAGGAAAATCAACCCTTTATATGGTTGACATTCTGCGATTAGCGCTTGCGTTGCACATTCCGCTAGTCGCCTTTGTATATCTCTGCGCTGAACGCTGCAAAGTGCTACAATGTTAGCGTCGCTAAACAATTCAGCGGTTTACGATCGTGGATATCGGACTGATTGCGCACATTACTACCACGTCTCATGACATAAATAGTTTGTCGATAATTGAACTTAAGTTTAATTTTTCATCGACGGCCACAGACTCTTGCATATCTTGGTATAGTATCGTGATAATTATTTTCGGATTTTGAACAACGGAAGCTACCATGTTACGCTCCTCACGTGGAGTGCGAGTTTTGCACATATAAAAGCTGACTTTGATGCTCATGCTAAGCTCGTTGTTAATTTACGGTTTGCAAAATAATTAAGACGGAAAAGGAGTTCTAACTACCCGCTTATAGGGTAGACTTTATTATAATAAAAAATAATAATTGTTGATTTGAGAAGCATGGTTTTGGGGTTACATTCGGGTCGAACAAGCTTCTCCATTGCTTGCAGTTATAGTCGAAGTTGGACTGCTTATTTGGATTGGGAGATTCTCGCTAAAAACAAAATATTCGAAGTGTGCTGGGTGATACAAATCCACTAAATAGTCCATACTGCCAGATATTGTTTTCGGCTGCTGAAGTGCTCTGATCGCCGACGACGCTGCAACAAAGTACGCTGTTCTAAGTATTTCAGCGATGACTGTTTACCTAGCCGCGACTGAAGTAAACAGCATTTTATACGCTGCGTCGAGTGGAAGAGTCGCCACAAAACAACCTAAACGTCGTCGCGATGGCGGATTTAGGTATGTCAGCCGGCTCAATCGGAATCTGGTGATACTCGCGCTGGGTCGATCGTGAAAAAAATGTTTCTTCCCTAGAGGATGTGTGTTAAGTCCACAAAATAATAAAAACAATATTATTTCATTAATTTCATTTAAATTTCTAATATCCACAATTGGGTTAATAATTTTGCGGCAATTTCAATTTCCGTACACCTCCAAAGCAAGTATGATACAGAAAATAAATTAACTTCTTAACAGTTACTGCAGATTTATAAATCAAATGGACTTAACAAATTGGTTACTATTGCTTTTGAAAATCATAACGTAATTTATTCCATTGCACATATAAAAACGAAATTTGAAGCTCACGCTAGGCTTGTACTGTCCGAGATATGTACGTTCAGAACCTCTAAAACTGCCTTTTTTTAGGACGAAAATTTTTTACATCAACGCCCCCAAAAAAAGTATGCTAGAAGAGAGTAACGCTATGTCCCCAAAAAATTTACTTCTAGACTGTTACTGCAGATTTATAAATATAATGCGCTCAATAAAAATGCTACGATTACTTTTGAAAAATTGATTGTGATATATATTGCCATGATTGTCAGTGACAACTTCACTCTCTTTCATATATATGTAAAGCTTTATTATATTTATTAGGTATGGGTTCTATAAATATTTTCTATTTTATTTAATAGTTTTCCTCTAATCTTGGTATCCAAATCATTATTATTATTTTGCTATCGAACGAAACTAAAATTACATTCTAATCTGTTGTATGTGCGAGGGAGGGGTTGATAAAGGAAATACCACTTGTATTTATTTCTCTATTCTTTAATTTATTACACGACACTCACAAGCTTCGCCCGGTTTGGAAATTACTTCACAACTAACTTAAAATGAATCTTAAGCTTTTACATCAGCTTCGGCGTCGTCAAGGACGGCACTGAGGTGGGCCATTCAGTCGTATGTCGGAACTCCAAAATTTCTTAATTTACGAAATTAATATTTTATTGATATTAATTTCGCAATCGGATGTTCTATCCATGCATTTTTTCTTTAGTTGCGTTTCTTATGTTCTTTTTGACGATTGTTTAAGACGGTCGGCTTAAAAGTATTCTTAATTGCTTAACTTCGAATTCTTGTTTTGATTCAATAATTCAAAGTTAACATAATTATTCATTCTTTATTTGGCTTTGGCTGAGGCCGGAGCTATACATGAACGCTATTGGTTTCACTGTTCTTGGCCTTGGCTCGACTGTAACGTTATTTAACCAACGCGGCCTTGAACTAATTATAATTTAAAGTGAGTAGTTAAGTTTTAGTTTAAGTTTTTTGCTTATTAAAGCAAAAACCCAGACACCCAAAAAAACACGTCTTTCTACACCAAACATCTCATTATACTCGGCACCACCCAACAAGTATCGCAAACTCTCCACAATATTCGCCTAAGTTGCGATATGTAACTTCACAAAAACATAACCTTTTGTTTCTCGTCGAAGGATTCCTCGTCAGGAATATAATCCTCGTGACCCACACAACCATCTATCCATGCTTTCATTTTAGACTCAAACATTGCAATATTCATTAGGAACGAACTACTTCCCTTGTCGATCTGCACTACCAACAGACCTGGATGCTGCACAAAAAAGCTTCTCGCTTCCCTATACATTACTAACAAAAACCTCTCGCACCTAATTTTGAGCTGCTTTAAAGAAGTCTTCGCACAATAACGATACCTTATCCACGAGGCACGCCTTTGAGTCCAAAAACCTTATAACGCCCTTATCGTACAAGAATATGGCAGCCTCAATACCATCACGCACAGTCACAACACCAGGCGGACACAACCACGGCCCAAAACTAAACAAGGTCGCAACCGCACGCGAAATTGACATATTGGTCAGATTCTTACAACCATGTTCCACTTCACGCGGCAGAATCCTGTCGGTCAACACACACACCTGATCTATCAAGCCCTCGCGTCTGTTTGGATTCAATCGAAACCCACTGACGTTGGTAGCGGAAGCTTCACACAACCCTCGAAAACTCCATCGCGAAGGGGTAGGGCCAATTGCAATTCCCTTGTGACTTGTTTTTCGAGTTGTACCTTCCTTGCGAATGATTTCTTCTTCGATGTTCTTGTCTATCGTTGTTCATTATGTGTGCTATTTCGATTTGTTCTTGTGGCCTCATTTCTTTCAATTGCGCTTTCGTCATTTCCATTCCTTCTGCTAACTCGCATGCTTTATCAAATGTTAAGCCGGTTTCGTTTAGTAGTTTTTGTTGTATATTTACATTATGTATTCCGCAAATTAGTTTATCCCGTAATGCTTCATTTAGAAAAGTTCTGAATTCACATTGTTGGGCTAACGTTTTTTCAATATAGTCGTTTATTGTTTCATGCAATTTCTGATTTCTTTTATAAAATTTGAACCTTTCAGCAATTACATTAACTTTCGGCTTGAAATATTTTTCAAATACTCTTATTAAATCCTGGTACGTTTTTGTGTCTGGTTTCTCCGGATCCGTTAACGATTTTAGAATTTTGTAGGAATCTGGCCCAATTAACGTTATCAGGTATGATACTTTCATTTTGTCTTCCGTAACCTTATTTATCGCGAGCAAATGCTCTAACCTTTCTTTGTAATTGTCGAAATCTTCTCCCGGTGTGAAGAATTCGATGTTTCCGATAAAAGCCATGTTTTCTAATTTTATTTCTTTGACGTGATGTGATGGACTGTTCGTGCTTTGTATGTTTTCTTCGCTCTTTATAAATTCCGCACTTTGTTTGCTTTCTTCCTTTTATACAACTTAATTTATTTAATTCTTATTGTCTTTTTCAATCATCCTCGTCGCCATTATTATGTTCATCTTTATTCATCTTTATTCAATTCTTCTTATACATTATATTGGATACAGCCGAGCACTGACAGTAACCTCTTAGCTCAACGCAGGTCGATACAAGACTGACTCTTTATCGACTGTACCCATTACTGTCATACCATTACTTTTATACATACATACATATCATACATAAATGAGGTTTTATCATTATGTGAATATGCATCTGTCCATGCATATGTGGGTTATATACAACTGTACCTATCTCGTCTTATTGCCTCTGATGAGTGATGACATTAATAGAATATATCAGTGGACTGGAAGGAATTCCTTGAAACTTAATGCTACGAATCGTATGTCGCCCCTATTAGCAGAGTAAGAATTCCCCTTCATGATGATCAACTAGAGTTCGTATCTAGGATTTCCAATTTAGGATTTGTGATTAATTGCCGCCTTACTTGTGTAGACCACGTGAACTCAGCCCTGAAAAAAATCAATTTCAAAATCTCAGATATTTTTTGCTAATACACGCTTTGAGACTAAGAGGAGGCTGATTGTTCAGCTCTTACTACACATTTTTACGTACTTCGATGTAGTTTATAGTAAACTGGGCTCAATCTCGCAAATGAAAATTCAGGTGGCCTTTAATTATGCAACAAGCTATGTTCTAGGCGAGAAATTGACTGTTTCTTTGAAAACTATTCAGAAAAAAACGCCTCTTAATCTCTATGATAAGATTCGATTTTGCATCTTATCTTATTTTCACCAAAGACGAAGTTAATTTTCATTAAAATTGCAAATATAGTCAGTTGTTTTTATCTATATATATATATATACTAGCTTTGCCCCGGTGCGCTTTGCTGCCCCACTAAAAATGTTAAAAAAAGATAAAGTTTGTTGTTTTCTAACTTGTTTAGAAAAAGAAAATATAAAAGATTGTCTAGATAATAGTGCTAAAATTATTCTAATGCACGTGGATAAACAATGTTTCTTGTTTGTCTGTCTGGCGCCTAAACGTATATATAGATTAATTAATCCACATTAATTCTTATATATAAGATATTTTCTGTACATAATAAGAAGATATTTATGAAAATTTATAATTATAATAAAAGATAGCGAAACCTTCGCCCGCTTCACAGGGCGAATACACAAAAGAAACTTGCGAAATTTCTTTTCAATTTTCAGTAAAACTCATCCACAATCAATTTCTTACAATAATTTATTTTCAAATAAAAAGGTCGAAAATGAAAATACTTTAAAAATTAACTTAATGCTCTTTGATAAACAACGTTTTTAGTTTTTCCATCTTTTGTGTTTATAAATAATGCAGAGGGTTTACCACAACGTGAACAACCAACATACAATTGTCCATGCGAGAAAACAGGTTGCTCCAAATCTAAGCCACAAATATTCAAAGTCTGACCTTGAGCTTTATTAATGGTTATAGCGAAGGCAAGACGGACAGGAAATTGAAGCCGTTTAAATTCAAATGGCATATCTGATGGAATCATTGGAATTCGGGGGATTAGAACGTTTTCGCCTCTATATTTACCACTCAGAATAGTTGCTTCAATTAAATTGGCCATCAGTTTTTTCACGGAAAGTCTGGTGCCATTACAAAGCCGTGGTTGATTTATATTTCGGAGCATTATTATCGGTGCTCCCTCTTTCAATGCCAAATAATGTGGTGGCAAGCCTGGCAAATCAAGTGAATTCAAAAATTCAGTAGGATAGTTCACTACCTCATCTTCATTTATTATCGTATCCACTGATTTGTATGCAAAAAATTGGCCATCTATTTCTTGCAAAATACTTGCATTTAAATCGTTCACGTCTTTATTTTTTCCTGCCAATATTGCGCGTTCGCTCAACCAATCATGATTCCTGTACTTCTGCAATATATTTGGAAACACACGTTGAACCAGTTCCTTTTTCGATTGAGTGATATTACAAAAATTGCTTGGTAATGTTATTAATCCGGTTGATTTATCGACTGCAACTTTACCATTCCCAATTTCCAAAAGTTGTTTTGAAAATTCAGCTGCAGAAGGATCATTTTGCAATTGTACACGTACATTTTGATTAAGACGCAATGTTTTAACATATTTCCACAAAACTGAAGACTTCAAACATGCGTTTAGCTCATCAGCAGCAGTAGATCGTGGAATGACAGGTAAAGTTTGCCTAAAATCACCTGATAACAATATAAAGGCGCCACCAAAAAGTCTTTCATTTCCTCGAAGATCTTGCATGGTTCGATTTAATGCTTCTAATGATCTTTTGTGAGCCATTGTACATTCGTCCCATACGATTATTTTACACTGCTGCAAAACTTTTGCCATTGCCGACGTTTTGGAAATGTTGCACGTAGGAGATTCAATCGTTGTTATATTCAAAGGCAATTTAAGTGCAGAATGCGCAGTTCGACCACCGTCTAATAAGGTAGCAGCAATTCCAGATGAAGCAACTGCAAGAGCAATTTTATTATCCGATCGTATGGTTGCCAGAATCAATGACAGCAAAAATGTTTTTCCAGTGCCTCCTGGTGCATCAATAAAGTAAAATCCACCTCCTTCATTGTTCACACCTTCCATGATTTTGTCATAAGCATATTTCTGTTGACTATTCAATTGTGGAACTTTTAACTGCACAAATGTTCTCAATTGATTACGATCATATTGTTGTTCACGATGCATTTCTTGATTAATAACATCATGAACTGCACGATTAGGCGCTATCATTCCTAACTGCACTAATATTTTGTTTGCAATCATTATACACATGTCTTCAATCAAAATCAAAGCTTCGTTATGCATTTCCGGTGTGATTTCTAATTCAGGATTTGAAACTGAACGTCGCACTCTAAGTAAAATGTCTTCCGTCATGTCATCACGAAATTTATGCCATATTTCAAATGGATTTGATGGACTGCATGTAGATATTATAATTGCAAATAATGTTCGTATTTGATGTGGAGATGATGAAATTACGGAATCAGCAAGTGTAGCTTCCCAATGCATATCATCTTCAAGTAGATTCAAACGCTGGCATGCTTGCCGATAAGTCGCACACAATTCACCATCGACTGTTCTTAAATCTTCAAATGACGTAGGACCACGAACGTTAATCAATAATAAACGCAAATAAAAACATTCATAATGATTTGGATGAACGGTATACACACGACCCAATGCTTCTGTAGAAAATACATTTGGATGGCCTCGTACTGGTTGCCCTTGTTTCCGTCTTTGAAAAACTTTCGCAGATTCATTCCATGTGAAATATCGTGGCACTTCAGAATACAATAACATTTTAGCAAATTCGTCATTTCTGCACATATCAAAAAATGAAGTCAACGTTGTTTTCGGTGGCTGTTCTGCTCGTTGCGCCGCATTCTCAGGTGTGAAGTACACACGTTGACCATTCTGAAGATGAACTGCCAAGTGCAGTACATTTGGATACCTTTCGTGTATTGCAAATGAAAAAATTCGCCATATTGCTTCATTTGTACTAATATAACGGCCTAATTGATATGAAGTGATTTCATCACTTTTATCCCCAGCAATTCCAAAATAGGCCAAATCACTTCCTTTGTTAACATATTTGCATATGTACTTGATGGATTTTACTGAGTTACAATACTCAACATTTATATGAGCACCAAAAGTTTTGGATAATAGCGGCGAATATGGAACGATCCAACGATTGTCAATTTTAATGTCTTGATTTTTGCATTTCACCATAACTGTTTCGCCATCATCTTCAGGTGAACGTCTACGATATAACGGATAACCATCATTACCAGAAATTGTTTCCGCTATTAATGCTCTTGGGTACCGTTTTGTGCATTTTCCTTCAGCCATGCACGGTGAGTTGACATTTAATGCCCCACATGGTCCATGAATCATGTGCTTCGTAACTGATTCAAACAGTCCTGGATCAATGATTGGATTAGGAATTTCGGCTGATATTACGCTATCAATTTCATTTGGCGTAATTTTATCAACTAACCAAACCAAAATATGTGCATGCGGAAGTCCTCTTTTCTGCCATTCCACAGAATACATCCAACATTGAACTTTTCCAAACACTTGTTGTTTGACAATAAAATCCATAAGCGTTTTCAATTTTTGCTTGAACACACGCGCAACAATATCGTGGCGATCAGAAGCACTTTGACCATGAAACATATATTGCTTTATTTCATTCCATTGAGGATTACAGGTGAAAGTAATAAATAAATCGGGTCGATGATAATGCCGAACGTACGTCATTGCGTCTTGCGCGTACTCGTGCATGTGTCGTGGACTTCCAGTATATGTTGCTGGTAATATTGTCATTTGGCCAATATCGTTGATATTCCCATCATTCTGAATTGCATCGCGCAAATGAATATATTGTTCGGATTTTAACTTTTTCTGATTAAATCGAATAAAATTCAATCGTTCAGACTCAATTTTAGCGTAAACATCAACTATAAATTGGTTGCAAAGCCTTCTACAATTCAATATATGATTAATTTCGTTCAGCCGAACCATTAATCTGTACGAATAATAGTTCATCGCACTAACTTTTTTTGCTGTTTCCAAGCCTGAAATAAATGCGAATATTAAGTATCAATAATTCACAAAATGTGTGATGCATTTTATTGTAACTAACCAGTTAAACGATGTTTCATCTTAATATTGAAATGGTAACCATCCTCGCCTTGCCAAAACAAAATTGGGTACTGCAACGCATCATAACAACGATGAGTTTCCGAAACATGCACAACACTTTGATCTCGACGATGAAGTACAATATCTCGACTGCTCGCTCCTTCATCCACAATTAATACGGCAACTTCATCAATTGTTGGTGCGTTTAACCTTCCAGCATGAATTCCACCAGGTGCTTTATCGGCCCGAATAACAATTCTATGAGAATCCGAAGGCATTTGATCAAGGGCAGTTTGAAATAATTTGATCAAACAATTTTCATCGTGAAAAAACTGCTGCAATCTTTCAATTATTCCTCTTCTCACTGCATTACTATCATTTGGATTTTGTGCCACCACACAACGCCGTTCAATTTCAACATCTGAATTTCCCATGAAATAAATTTGCAAAAAGGAATGATTGGAATCCAAACATGGTAATAACGATCCAATTCGATGATAGATTTGACCTTGAATCTGCATACATGAAACATTTGATTCAATCTCACGATAGAACTCATTGTTAGTGTCGTGTTCAGTAATTACCTTAAAAGTCATGAATCCATCTCTGATTATATTTGTGGCGCCGAAAGACGTCATTTGGAAACATGAATTGTACTGCTGTATTTTAGACAAAAAATGATTCGATTCTGGAGTCAAACCAGAAACTAATGACCTCAAAGGCTCAGGAGGAGGATTCAAAACAGGCAATTTTACTTGTCCATTTGCACAACACATTCCAGGAGTTTCCGATGGAAATTTCAATGCATTGCACTGTTCGCAGACATTAGTCATAGTTCCGATTGAAAGGCATGGAAGAGAACAATAGTCAACTTCACTATCATAATTGAAAGCAGCACGCATTACTCGCTGATTAATATTGTCATTGGCACGACTTCTAACAGCGCGATTGCGACTCATTCTCGCTCGATCCGAAGAATTACTCGCGAATCGTTCTTCGATTGTTTGAGCAGAACGCGATCTCGATTGACGCTCTCTTTGCTGTTCAAGTCTCACTTCACGTTCCGCTTCAGATTCACCTGCTCTAACAGATGCAACTCGTCTTGTATTATGAGTACGACGACCAATATTGGCGCCACGTCTCGGTCGCGGCATAATTATAACTAAAAAAAAAACAAATAATGTTTATAAGTGTTTATAGTGTTTATAATAAAACACATTTCGTCTTTTTCTTGATTCGCTTCGGTTTGCTGCTCATCACTTTTAAACGCTTCCATATTTTCTGTCATACGTAACACTGTTTTGGACTTGACACACCCGAAACAGAGTAATTAATCGGCATTAAGCCTTTTATAATTTTTAATTGTTTTTCAAAATTTAAAATAAAATTCTATGTGTGTCAAAATAATTTGTCAAAACAAAGCAATAATGGAAGACATTTACAATTTACTTACTTCCATTGTCAAATTGAAATTCAAAATTAAAACGTCAAATTTATTTTTCAATTTACTTTGATTCCTCTGTTTTCCGTTATGCAAAAATAATAATTTTTTTTAAATGAAATTTTTTTAAATTATTATTTCACACAAACCTTCTACAGGCAAATAATGAAAACATACCAAAAAATCAAGCAAATCGGACTTCACGTTCGCATGTTATGAACGTACAAACGAACAATTCATCTATATATATATATATATATCCAATATATTTTCATTTTAATGTTGATATTTCACCACATTATTTTGAAGAAGTTTCTGTTCGTCTAACTGTACAGGTTTTATGTCATGCAGTTGCATCAAGTATGAATAGTTTATATAGCTCAAGAGTTTCGGATGTTCCAAACAAGACTAGTTTTTAAATACTTTTCAGTTTATTATTCCTTAATTATTGAGAGAAATTTTTGAAACCTCAATAGTTGCACGGCTGAAAGTTCGTTTGTTTGTTCTTCCTAAAGAGGCTTCTGCGATTCAAAGGAACAAAGTTATTACATCTACTATAGAACCAATAACATATTAACTTCTGACATGTTTATTGGAGGCATCAGTTTTGTTGATATTGTAAAAACTTTTGTATAATATATTCAACATTTTAATTTAAGTGTTATATTTTTATTGGTTACTCTTGTAATTAATTGGGAAAACACACCGTATATGATAATAACAATTTAATTAAACGAACTCGAAGCAGCAATATAATTTTTGAGTAATGAAAAATTTCTATATATCATTTCATCATCATTTAAAAAACAAACTGTAAGAAACATTGATTGCTTGTTTTTCAACACCCTCCCTCAATCGTGCTTGAAACATAATTCAGAGAATTGATTTGTATCCATTGCCTCAGTACAACAATCAGCTAACAGCTCCTTAATGCTCAGCTCCTTAATGCCAATACCTTGTACTACAATTAATCCATTAGCTATATTGTCACGAATGAAGTGAAGTTTAACGTCTATATGTTTAAAGCGTTTACTTTCTAGATTTGTGGCCATTTCAATGCAACTGCGATTGTCCTGGAAAAATTTAGTGGATCGTGTATGCCTTCGTGCAATTCTTGCATTAAGCCCTTTTGGTATTTGAATAAAAATGTCTTCCTTAAGATCTCCGTGCAGTAAAGCAGTTTTCACATCAAGCTGATGGAAATGATATTTTCCTTGTACACCCACAGCTAAGACAACACGAATGGTAATAAATTTAGCAACTGGTGCGTAAGTTTCCGTGTAATCGATTCCGTATTTTTGAAGAAATCCCTTGACTACAAGTCGTGTTTTATATCTGGACAGATTTACATTTTTATCCTCTTTTATTCTAAACTAGCTTTGCCCCGGTGCGCTTTGCTGCCCCACTAAAAATGTTAAAAAAAGATAAAGTTTGTTGTTTTCTAACTTGTTTAGAAAAAGAAAATATAAAAGATTGTCTAGATAATAGTGCTAAAATTATTCTAATGCACGTGGATAAACAATGTTTCTTGTTTGTCTGTCTGGCGCCTAAACGTATATATAGATTAATTAATCCACATTAATTCTTATATATAAGATATTTTCTGTACATAATAAGAAGATATTTATGAAAATTTATAATTATAATAAAAGATAGCGAAACCTTCGCCCGCTTCACAGGGCGAATACACAAAAGAAACTTGCGAAATTTCTTTTCAATTTTCAGTAAAACTCATCCACAATCAATTTCTTACAATAATTTATTTTCAAATAAAAAGGTCGAAAATGAAAATACTTTAAAAATTAACTTAATGCTCTTTGATAAACAACGTTTTTAGTTTTTCCATCTTTTGTGTTTATAAATAATGCAGAGGGTTTACCACAACGTGAACAACCAACATACAATTGTCCATGCGAGAAAACAGGTTGCTCCAAATCTAAGCCACAAATATTCAAAGTCTGACCTTGAGCTTTATTAATGGTTATAGCGAAGGCAAGACGGACAGGAAATTGAAGCCGTTTAAATTCAAATGGCATATCTGATGGAATCATTGGAATTCGGGGGATTAGAACGTTTTCGCCTCTATATTTACCACTCAGAATAGTTGCTTCAATTAAATTGGCCATCAGTTTTTTCACGGAAAGTCTGGTGCCATTACAAAGCCGTGGTTGATTTATATTTCGGAGCATTATTATCGGTGCTCCCTCTTTCAATGCCAAATAATGTGGTGGCAAGCCTGGCAAATCAAGTGAATTCAAAAATTCAGTAGGATAGTTCACTACCTCATCTTCATTTATTATCGTATCCACTGATTTGTATGCAAAAAATTGGCCATCTATTTCTTGCAAAATACTTGCATTTAAATCGTTCACGTCTTTATTTTTTCCTGCCAATATTGCGCGTTCGCTCAACCAATCATGATTCCTGTACTTCTGCAATATATTTGGAAACACACGTTGAACCAGTTCCTTTTTCGATTGAGTGATATTACAAAAATTGCTTGGTAATGTTATTAATCCGGTTGATTTATCGACTGCAACTTTACCATTCCCAATTTCCAAAAGTTGTTTTGAAAATTCAGCTGCAGAAGGATCATTTTGCAATTGTACACGTACATTTTGATTAAGACGCAATGTTTTAACATATTTCCACAAAACTGAAGACTTCAAACATGCGTTTAGCTCATCAGCAGCAGTAGATCGTGGAATGACAGGTAAAGTTTGCCTAAAATCACCTGATAACAATATAAAGGCGCCACCAAAAAGTCTTTCATTTCCTCGAAGATCTTGCATGGTTCGATTTAATGCTTCTAATGATCTTTTGTGAGCCATTGTACATTCGTCCCATACGATTATTTTACACTGCTGCAAAACTTTTGCCATTGCCGACGTTTTGGAAATGTTGCACGTAGGAGATTCAATCGTTGTTATATTCAAAGGCAATTTAAGTGCAGAATGCGCAGTTCGACCACCGTCTAATAAGGTAGCAGCAATTCCAGATGAAGCAACTGCAAGAGCAATTTTATTATCCGATCGTATGGTTGCCAGAATCAATGACAGCAAAAATGTTTTTCCAGTGCCTCCTGGTGCATCAATAAAGTAAAATCCACCTCCTTCATTGTTCACACCTTCCATGATTTTGTCATAAGCATATTTCTGTTGACTATTCAATTGTGGAACTTTTAACTGCACAAATGTTCTCAATTGATTACGATCATATTGTTGTTCACGATGCATTTCTTGATTAATAACATCATGAACTGCACGATTAGGCGCTATCATTCCTAACTGCACTAATATTTTGTTTGCAATCATTATACACATGTCTTCAATCAAAATCAAAGCTTCGTTATGCATTTCCGGTGTGATTTCTAATTCAGGATTTGAAACTGAACGTCGCACTCTAAGTAAAATGTCTTCCGTCATGTCATCACGAAATTTATGCCATATTTCAAATGGATTTGATGGACTGCATGTAGATATTATAATTGCAAATAATGTTCGTATTTGATGTGGAGATGATGAAATTACGGAATCAGCAAGTGTAGCTTCCCAATGCATATCATCTTCAAGTAGATTCAAACGCTGGCATGCTTGCCGATAAGTCGCACACAATTCACCATCGACTGTTCTTAAATCTTCAAATGACGTAGGACCACGAACGTTAATCAATAATAAACGCAAATAAAAACATTCATAATGATTTGGATGAACGGTATACACACGACCCAATGCTTCTGTAGAAAATACATTTGGATGGCCTCGTACTGGTTGCCCTTGTTTCCGTCTTTGAAAAACTTTCGCAGATTCATTCCATGTGAAATATCGTGGCACTTCAGAATACAATAACATTTTAGCAAATTCGTCATTTCTGCACATATCAAAAAATGAAGTCAACGTTGTTTTCGGTGGCTGTTCTGCTCGTTGCGCCGCATTCTCAGGTGTGAAGTACACACGTTGACCATTCTGAAGATGAACTGCCAAGTGCAGTACATTTGGATACCTTTCGTGTATTGCAAATGAAAAAATTCGCCATATTGCTTCATTTGTACTAATATAACGGCCTAATTGATATGAAGTGATTTCATCACTTTTATCCCCAGCAATTCCAAAATAGGCCAAATCACTTCCTTTGTTAACATATTTGCATATGTACTTGATGGATTTTACTGAGTTACAATACTCAACATTTATATGAGCACCAAAAGTTTTGGATAATAGCGGCGAATATGGAACGATCCAACGATTGTCAATTTTAATGTCTTGATTTTTGCATTTCACCATAACTGTTTCGCCATCATCTTCAGGTGAACGTCTACGATATAACGGATAACCATCATTACCAGAAATTGTTTCCGCTATTAATGCTCTTGGGTACCGTTTTGTGCATTTTCCTTCAGCCATGCACGGTGAGTTGACATTTAATGCCCCACATGGTCCATGAATCATGTGCTTCGTAACTGATTCAAACAGTCCTGGATCAATGATTGGATTAGGAATTTCGGCTGATATTACGCTATCAATTTCATTTGGCGTAATTTTATCAACTAACCAAACCAAAATATGTGCATGCGGAAGTCCTCTTTTCTGCCATTCCACAGAATACATCCAACATTGAACTTTTCCAAACACTTGTTGTTTGACAATAAAATCCATAAGCGTTTTCAATTTTTGCTTGAACACACGCGCAACAATATCGTGGCGATCAGAAGCACTTTGACCATGAAACATATATTGCTTTATTTCATTCCATTGAGGATTACAGGTGAAAGTAATAAATAAATCGGGTCGATGATAATGCCGAACGTACGTCATTGCGTCTTGCGCGTACTCGTGCATGTGTCGTGGACTTCCAGTATATGTTGCTGGTAATATTGTCATTTGGCCAATATCGTTGATATTCCCATCATTCTGAATTGCATCGCGCAAATGAATATATTGTTCGGATTTTAACTTTTTCTGATTAAATCGAATAAAATTCAATCGTTCAGACTCAATTTTAGCGTAAACATCAACTATAAATTGGTTGCAAAGCCTTCTACAATTCAATATATGATTAATTTCGTTCAGCCGAACCATTAATCTGTACGAATAATAGTTCATCGCACTAACTTTTTTTGCTGTTTCCAAGCCTGAAATAAATGCGAATATTAAGTATCAATAATTCACAAAATGTGTGATGCATTTTATTGTAACTAACCAGTTAAACGATGTTTCATCTTAATATTGAAATGGTAACCATCCTCGCCTTGCCAAAACAAAATTGGGTACTGCAACGCATCATAACAACGATGAGTTTCCGAAACATGCACAACACTTTGATCTCGACGATGAAGTACAATATCTCGACTGCTCGCTCCTTCATCCACAATTAATACGGCAACTTCATCAATTGTTGGTGCGTTTAACCTTCCAGCATGAATTCCACCAGGTGCTTTATCGGCCCGAATAACAATTCTATGAGAATCCGAAGGCATTTGATCAAGGGCAGTTTGAAATAATTTGATCAAACAATTTTCATCGTGAAAAAACTGCTGCAATCTTTCAATTATTCCTCTTCTCACTGCATTACTATCATTTGGATTTTGTGCCACCACACAACGCCGTTCAATTTCAACATCTGAATTTCCCATGAAATAAATTTGCAAAAAGGAATGATTGGAATCCAAACATGGTAATAACGATCCAATTCGATGATAGATTTGACCTTGAATCTGCATACATGAAACATTTGATTCAATCTCACGATAGAACTCATTGTTAGTGTCGTGTTCAGTAATTACCTTAAAAGTCATGAATCCATCTCTGATTATATTTGTGGCGCCGAAAGACGTCATTTGGAAACATGAATTGTACTGCTGTATTTTAGACAAAAAATGATTCGATTCTGGAGTCAAACCAGAAACTAATGACCTCAAAGGCTCAGGAGGAGGATTCAAAACAGGCAATTTTACTTGTCCATTTGCACAACACATTCCAGGAGTTTCCGATGGAAATTTCAATGCATTGCACTGTTCGCAGACATTAGTCATAGTTCCGATTGAAAGGCATGGAAGAGAACAATAGTCAACTTCACTATCATAATTGAAAGCAGCACGCATTACTCGCTGATTAATATTGTCATTGGCACGACTTCTAACAGCGCGATTGCGACTCATTCTCGCTCGATCCGAAGAATTACTCGCGAATCGTTCTTCGATTGTTTGAGCAGAACGCGATCTCGATTGACGCTCTCTTTGCTGTTCAAGTCTCACTTCACGTTCCGCTTCAGATTCACCTGCTCTAACAGATGCAACTCGTCTTGTATTATGAGTACGACGACCAATATTGGCGCCACGTCTCGGTCGCGGCATAATTATAACTAAAAAAAAAACAAATAATGTTTATAAGTGTTTATAGTGTTTATAATAAAACACATTTCGTCTTTTTCTTGATTCGCTTCGGTTTGCTGCTCATCACTTTTAAACGCTTCCATATTTTCTGTCATACGTAACACTGTTTTGGACTTGACACACCCGAAACAGAGTAATTAATCGGCATTAAGCCTTTTATAATTTTTAATTGTTTTTCAAAATTTAAAATAAAATTCTATGTGTGTCAAAATAATTTGTCAAAACAAAGCAATAATGGAAGACATTTACAATTTACTTACTTCCATTGTCAAATTGAAATTCAAAATTAAAACGTCAAATTTATTTTTCAATTTACTTTGATTCCTCTGTTTTCCGTTATGCAAAAATAATAATTTTTTTTAAATGAAATTTTTTTAAATTATTATTTCACACAAACCTTCTACAGGCAAATAATGAAAACATACCAAAAAATCAAGCAAATCGGACTTCACGTTCGCATGTTATGAACGTACAAACGAACAATTCATTTTTATATATATAGATATCCATCTAGAATGCAGTGGTTTCACATTCACTGGCGTGTTACAAATTTGCCAAACTTTATTGATTTTCAGTAAATTCAGCTCCTCCTCAATTGCTGCTATCCAATGTTTCGCATCGCTGCTTCCGGATATATCATCGAATTAATCCGGAATACACGAACTGATGGGAGCTACTGCAGAATTGGCTCCAAAATCTGTGACATAGTCAGTATAGTTATTTGGAGGTCTACGATCTCATTTACTGCGCGTAACATGACTTCTGGAGCATCGTGTTGTGTTGGTTGTAAAGAATGGAAACTTAAATCTGGCTCTTCTAGTGCAACGTTTTCAATAAGAACAGCATCCTCAAAATCATCGCTAAATGCAGATTCTTTTTGATCTATAGTCTCATTTCTAATATCATTTTCATAAACGGATTTTGATACTGCAATATTTTCATCTCCTGGCTCGTACATCTTTCTACAATTAATAGAGTTTGCTTACTTTGTTTTGCACAATTTGTTTGTATAGCAAAAGGAAAACATGATTCGTCGAACTTTACATCTGGAGCGATTATTAGCTTGCTGAGATTTATATCTCAAATCTGTAACCATTTGGTGCATATCCCATCATAATCGCTCGTATGCTTTTTGGATCCAGCTTTTTCCTGTGTTGATTAAGGAGCCACGTTTATGCTTTACAACCAAAAACCTTAAGTTTTTATAAGTTAGCTTTTGTTCCAAACCATAACTCTCCAGGCGTCACAGAGGCATCTACAGCTTTGGTTTGACTGCGATTGATAATATATGTAGCAGTTAGTACAGCTTCATTCCATAACATCCTAGGCACTTTTAAATCGATCAACATTGTCCGAATTCTTTCAACGAGAGTTCTATTGAAGCGTTCAGCCACACCATTCTGTTGGGGCGAATAAGCAATTGTTTTTTCCACTTGTATACCTTTAGATCTATACCAATTCAATTGATCATTTAAGAGATATTCCCATTCCTGATTAATGGTTAGTTTTAAAATCTTAGTACTAGATATTGCTGTTACTAACGCTTCATATATTTTAAAAGTTTCAAATACGTCGGACTTTTTCTTGAGGATATACCATAGCGAAAGGAAAATAGTCGTCTATTAAATATATGAAATATTTGTAACCATTCCAAGCAGTTGGATCTAATGGTCCACAAACGCCCGAATGTATTCGCTCCAATACATGTTTTGCACGAATACGCGTTCCATCAAATGGTTCTCTACAGTGTTTACCTTGAACACATGCATCACAAAAACTTATTTTTGCTGACTTTTGATTAATACCTTTCAATGTACCCACACTGGCTGATATGACCCAGCCTACGATGCCACAACATCACAATATCATCAATATTCAATAGTCATCAATATCATAAATTATTCGCTATGTCTTAAGATTAATGCTTTATCCTTGAAAAATTTTATTTCTGCTCTAGCGCTGGTTAACTTTCATACAGACAACAGATTATCGCGAAGGATCTGGTATGTACAGGACGTCCATAATAATTAATGGAGTACGTGTATTACTAGTTCCAGTAATTATTCCAGCCTTTTTAGTGAGAAGTGATTGATCGCTCTTCGCAACACTAATTTCAATTGGATTTGTCAGATTATAAATTTTTGAGAAACACCAGCTTTAATTTGTTAGATGATCACTAGCTCCAAAATCAAGTTATTTCTACCTGATATAAAGAAAAAACTGCGGTCGTTATTATAGCCACTTCGACTATTCTTATTCTTACTAAATACTCTTCGGTTAGCATTGATGGAATTACTATTGACACTGCGAGCTTCACGTTGCTTACAGTCGTTTGCTCGGTGGCAAAATTTGCCACACTTAAAGCATTTTCCGTTAAACTTCTTTTTCTAATTATGTTTGCTGGATAATGCTGTTTTATCTAAAACAAATGTCCCAATTTATTCATCAAAATTATTAGAAATTTACAACAAATAACATTATTATTAAAATCCTTAACATACTAAAACAAGTATTTTTCAAAAGTTGCTACATTGAATATTGAAAATAACAAATTTATTTATACAGTGATATAGCCGCATTTTTTTAATGATCTATTTCGATCTTCGCAATACAACAGGTGGCTCCCCGATCTTATTGAGATTTCTATAGCTATTTTGGGAAATTTTTCAATCTTGTGTGTTTTTTATAACAAGATGTATGTTACAGTTTATGAGGGCGACAACAGCGCTGTCGTTGGTGGATTTCAACCGTTCGTCAGACCAGGAAAAGAGCGATGAAAGCGCTGGCGTGTCCTACGAAGTGGAAGGGTCGCCGTGATTCATGTTAACCTTCCAATTGCCGCAGTACTTGTGCCTGTGGGGCGAGCCTGTGCCTTGTCAGTTTGAATCGGACATCTAAGGGTTCGTGGAGGCAGCGAAGACGCTTTTAGAAGCCCATTCGCCACACCCAGAAAAATTTGAACTAAGTTTAAGTAAAAATTAACTAGTTTCAGGTAAAATTGATCATGATTTTGCTCCAAAGAAACTCTTTCCTTACTTTCAGTTCATTATTTTCCTTAAAATTACTTCTTCAATATGAGAAAAAATTTCCTAAAACTTAGGAGGTTTTACACTTCAGATAAGTACACCCACGCCTAAAAGTAAGTTTTTTATTTGTTTTATAGAAAAAAAAAATATCCCTAAATTGAGGAGATCTACATATGTACTCAACGCAACTCCGCTATTTACTAGGCCTGTCGCCAAACCTTACTAACATATAGTTATTTCATTTTTTAAACATAGTTTAACGGTTCCCTTAGCTCAAGTAAATTTTTTACTATAAATGTGGAAATGTGTTCTCATTGGCAGTAAATATTTCAATACAGTTAAGTAATAATTCCTTAAGTTAAGTTACTTGTACTAAGTAGCCATTTTCCTTGAGATATGGACAATGTTAAAAGTTTAGTTACAATTAAAACACGTTAGATTATTTTTTTAGTAAAAATTTATTTTTAAAAAAGCGCTTTGGGCCTTATAAAATATTTATTATTTATGTGGTAAATATGAATTGGAGGGGATTTGATGGTACTTATGTTAAATATATAAAAGCCTAGAAGCTTACAGTCAGTTAAATACGATACAAAATGTTCGCTATATGCGAGAATATTTATTTTTTGACATAATAGAAAAACTGTGTTTCCCAAAGTATAAATTTCTTTAATTTTGTATGGCGTAAATTCTTGCTCATAAAAAATATTATAAATTTTTTTTTATATGTAGTGCCGCAGTAATCTACACTTAAATAACATGTTGCTTGCACTAGTTCTTCATCGCTGATTTTTTTTCTTAATTCATTAACAAAATGTGAATTTTGTGCGCTACAATTTTTAACACCAAATTAATACAACTTCCTTTCAAAGTTAATTATATATTCAGAAAATGACATACAAAATTTTATGGCTATTGAGGGCTATTATGGCTATTAAGGGGACCGGAGCATTCAATTATTCTACAATAATGATTTAGGAAGTGGTGCTTTGGCTTCAACGTGTCGTTAAATAAACTAGGGTATTGTTTGTTATGACTTTCAATATGAGTTCTCAATTTTATGATATCTAAATTTGTATATTCTGACAGTAATAAAAGATCTAATAGTTCTATCAAGTTCACAACGAATTGCCATAATTTGTCATTACAAAATGAATTTTTTCTTATATTCTGCAATTGTTGCCTTTACGATTTTTCCTTTTTTTGTTCCCGGCAAAGTTATGGTTTTTCTGTAAACAGGTTTTAATAAGATCCAACACAACAATATTTCTCATTTCTCTTAAAATATAAATAGTGTATAAGAAATATTGAATTATGATACATAATTATTTAATATACCTTGGGAATAATGCTGCTTCTCGTAGTTTTTTAAAAGTTGTAATGCGCATGTGGCTGTAATTCGGTCTTCAGAAAGTTTTAAAACTAAATAAAAAAATCAAATCAAATCAAACTAAACTAAATATAAATATTAAAACTAGGACAATAAATTTAAATTAAGCTTACTTCGGAAATGTCCTCAAGACTTGATGATATTGAGAGTGTCGATGCAGATGACGTGTGACGTATTGTATATAAATGTATACCCTGTAAAATATATGAGTTTTGTTTGAATATATTATGAAATTATTAAATATTATTAAACCGTTTGCCAGTTTTTTAGGTTATATTCGAATATAACTCTAGCGCCATACAACGACTTCGGTACTATATTATCTAGGTGAGTTACCGTTAGGTATTTTAAAGTATCTTTATTAAAGTTGTGTTCTGAATTAATAATTTCGACATTAATTCAGTCATATAATATTTTCCGTTGCAAAAAGTTCGACAATGAATTTCACTTGTACTCTATACACATTTTTTATTTCAATAGAATTACGAATCATTGAATACACACCGTTTTGCCAGCGACTTGCACCCGGCAAAAACCGTCAAATACCGTTAAAATACCATCTTATTAAAGACCTTATGAGAAACATCGGCTAAGGACTCTTCCTACAGAACTTTAACTGTATTTGCCGGTCGCAAATTGCTGGCAAAACGGTGAGTGTTTAATGATTTATTAATTCAAACTTACCTTTAAGTATTTGAAGCAGCTCTTCTCCTCTTAACGCCGTGACTATGTCTTTGAAATTGTTGTCATCTTCCATCTCAGGCACTGTAGTTACACACGCGCAAAAAAACCCCAATTCAATTTAATAAAATGCAGTAAAATTTATGCAACAGCCTCAAACAACTTCTTCTCACAAACAGAGAAACATATTCATTTCAATTCTTGAATTCACAAAATTTGACTAATTTAACTGTTAATACTTATTCTTCTTTTTCGATTGCCCAACACAAATCCAAACAACAAAACTAAGAGTAAAGCAAAGCCATGCAAAATTACCGACGCTGGTGTCGAATCTCGATCACGAATGGACACGCGCCCTGTCGACAAAAACCAACGGGATCGATGACGCAGTCCTCTCTATTTTCTGGAATGTCTAAAGCTTGTTTCTCTTGTATTCTTTTGGTTTGTTGTTGTATTTATTCTGTATACTAAGTGAACTTAAAATTACACCAATACAAGTCGCAAATTTCACAAATTGCAACACATATTCTTAAGGAAAATAATGAACTGGGTGTAAGTTAAACAAATATTTGCTGTTATTAAAAGTAAGCAAAAATTACTTAATATAAGAAAATTTTACTTAAGATTAGTAAATATTTCTTAAACATAAGGAAACTATTTGTCTTTAATGTAAAGGAAACTTATTATTATTTCAAGTTCATACATTTTTCTGAGTGCATTAGCTTCATTTACTGATACAAATGCCATGACTCAGTAGTTTGTATTAATTCTAAATTCATTCTTCCAAAGGCTTTGATAGTGTCACGAATTTCGGGCCAAGATAGTCCTTCAGCTTACTCGGGCGACTTGTCGGGAGTCACGCTCAACACTGTGCAATCCGCAACAACCTTTGTCGAGCACCCGGCATAATTGCTATATTTGACTATGTGCAAACAGAAATTTAGCAATAAACAGTTTTTCTCATTCATAATTTCGCGTATTGCTTTGGCATACCCAAAAATTGCTCTCATCGTTACTTTATAATCAGGATAACAAGATCATTGTTTTTTTTAGACAAGAACGTCCCAATTTATTCATCAAAATTATTAGAAATTTACAACAAATAACATTATTATTAAAATCCTTAACATACTAAAACAAGTATTTTTCAAAAGTTGCTACATTGAATATTGAAAATAACAAATTTATTTATATTAAGATTACAATTTTAATATATTTGCAAAACCTAATTGCAGCTACTCGTTACTACAACCCTAAACTTACCCTAAACTTAACTAAACTTAAACTACTACTATTTACATGGGGTTGCTTTAAACTTAACCTTAACTTATACTAGAAGATAACAAAAGAATATATTACATCTTGTTTATAAATTCAATGACACAGATTGAAGAAATCATCATTACTAATTCTAAAATTAAAATACTGTAAAGTATTATAAGAAACATTATTATGAGAAACATTATTTCTGCAATTATACTTCCTATGGTAATAAAGGAGTTCATTACCCACAAACAACAAGTCCTGCTTCCACAGTTGCAATAACTGCAAAGGTGATAGATATTTTGTATTATTAATCGGTTCAGGATTTTCAAAACTTTCAACATATCTTCTTATAAGATTATTATCCAAAAAAGATAAGTTCCAAAGAAACTTAGCCGCTCCCCGAATCATAAAAGCATCTATTCTGAAAACTTTGGCTGAATTATATAAAGTCCTTTTGGATGTACATTTCCACACACCATTCACTTGTGCAGGTCGTCTGTAAAGCTTAGTACAGTAACGTAAAATGCTCCGCTCAAAAAGTCTTAACCTCTCCATTTGATGGGAAGAAATGTCAAACCAAATAGGGAAAGCATAGGTCAAAGTAGGTCTAATTATTTGCTTGTAAATATTTAGCTTAATCTGATTTTTTAGATCTTTAGCACCTCTGATCACTTTTATATATTGGAAGAACTTTTGTGTTTTTGCCTTACGTAACACAAAGTCGACATGAGGAATAAAGTTGTGTTTAGAATTTAAAAAGACACCTAAATACTTCAAAGTATCTTTATGTTCAAGTGTAATATTATTTAATTTAATTTTCGGAATATATTTACGAGCATTCGGAAATAAATTCTTACACTTTCCTCTAAACGTCATGCATTTACTCTTGTCAACATTAACCTTAATCTTCCATGTCATGAAATATATAAACAATTCATTCAGAAATTGATTCAACAACATTTTTGCCCTTTTAAGCAAACGAGAGGAACCCAAAACAAAAATGTCATCAGCATAACTGAGAACAAGCATCTTGCCTAATTATAACAAGTCGGTATCTACTTTAGGAAGATCCGCAATATATAAATTGTACAATACAGGACCTAAGAGTGAGCCTTGCGGCACTCCTGCAGCAATACTTTTTATAGACGATTTGCATTCATTGTACGAAACGTAAAAAGAACGATCAGAGAGATAATTATACAGTAGTCTACATGATATTTATCAAATTTATGAACAATCAGTAATTTATAAATCAGTCCATCCTTCCAAACTGTATCGAATGATTTCTCAAAATCTAAAGACACCGCAATTGAACCTTGCCTCCTATTGAAATTAGAAGTTACAAAATCTGATACCAGACAGAGCGCATGGTTCGTGGAATGATTTCTCGTGAAACCAAATTGACCCTCTTGCAAAATATCATTTTCATCAATGTGACTATTTATTTTTTCCATCAGGAAAGATTCAAGCAACCTGCTCAATGTAGATGACAGAGAAATAGGCCTATAATTACACGGCTCGCGCACATTACACTTAGCTTTAGGAACGGGAATAATTTTCGCCAATTTCCATTGTTTTGGGAAATATCCAATGTTATAACAATGATTAAACAATATTGTAATAAAATACCAAAACGTTTTATCCGTTTGTTGCAAAACAAAATTACAGATGCCATCATCACCTGCACTCTTCTTAGTATTCAATTTAGCAATATGTTTCTGCAAGCCTTCCAAATTAATGAAGTTTCCATAACTAACTCGCTGATCCATTGTCAGCAGGTTAACATCAGAATTTCCATCTGCTGTCAAAATGCTGCTAAACCTTATAAGTGGAACACTGTTATTCAACAATTCTTCAATAGAATCTTTAGCATAGTTATCAAAACTGACATCACCTAAATGAAGATTCTGACGGTGAACTTGTTCAAATTGCTCCGCTAAAACATTTACCTTTTGAAGATCAGAAGTTATTCTTACTGAATCTTGCAAAACGAGATCCGGTAGTTCTGTTTTACTATTTAAACCACATACATTTTTAATTCTTTTATACGTCATATTATCCATTCTTATGTTAGCAAAGAATTTTTCCCAAAAATTGCTTTCATTCATCCTAATCCTGTCTTGTATAATTTTGCTAAGGTTCTTAATCATAGTTTTTAGCAAGTTAGATCTCTGCGGATCCCTGCATCTTTCAAGAATACGCCTCAAACGCTTCTTCTCCTTTATGAAGTCAAGTATGAGTTGCGGTAGTTTAATTAAACCCCGGTTACGAATTTCTATCTTAGGAATAGCATTCGAGCTTAAGGCGTTTGAAAAAGAACGATTAAGTTTACACCTAAGTCTGTTTTTACACGGTAGATTGGTTCCAGAAGAAGCCGTGTAAAAAAAAACCGTGTAAAAAAGACATTGATCTTATACAAAAATTTAAAAGTAAAAAAAAGTTAAAAATAAAAAATTTAAGTACATAAAATTTCAAACCGTGTTATATCAAAACCGTGTACAAAAAGACCGTGTAAAAACAGACTTAGGTGTATTTACATTCTCATCAATTTCCATTTCATTAACAATTCGGTCAATTGGAAGATGATTATTGGACAGATTATCATAAGGAATATCGTTAAATTTCTTTCGATTAATTTTCCCATAGTCTAATATGACTTTAGGGCTACATTTTATAGTATCATTAGAAGTAAAAATTGTCATTTTAACGGCCTTATGATCAGAGTTGCAATCATAAGTTTTAAGACAATTAACAAATCCAACGTCGAAGTTTATATTGACTTCTGGAGAAACCAAGAAAAAATCCAAAAAAGAGCTACAAGTGCTTGTCACACGACTGGGGTCTCCCGTTGGAACTAAATCAACTATAAGGGTTTCTGCTAACCATTTTTGCAAAATTCTACCATTGTGATTAATGCAAGTGTCACCCCATTGGTGATGTCTAGCATTGAAATCTCCTGCTAACACGAATTCACTAGAGTTTAGCGAACTAATTAACTTATTTAAATCACTGGGCCTAATAGGATCACTAGGTCGATTATATAATGCTGCCAAAGCAATTCGCCTACCATCCTGAAGATATAACTGCACAGCTGTATGCTCCAAATACTCCATTGTTTGCATTTGAATAATGCTAAATTTGATATTTTCTCTAATGCATATCGCAGTAAGAGATGCTTGGCCTGCACTATGACGAACTACCCGAGTAGCTAAACACGCTTGCTTTATTATTTTATAATTTTTAAAACTGGCCTTGTGTCCATTACTAAGACGATGCTCAGCTAATAAGACAACGTCCGGTTTATGTCTTTTCAAGAACAAATTAAAAGATTGTCTTTTTTCCAAAGATATTAAGGAATTAACATTAATGAAAAATATGCTCAGTGTATTAACCATTAAGTTTCAAACTAAGCATTAAATTAAAAAGTGCTTTAGATTTCTCAGCATCACTTTTTAAGGCTGCATAGGACTTCGCAAAAACAGAAATTTGTGCAAAGCAATCATGAAAATTTTTACCTAACAATCTTTTGCATTCATTGTCAACGGTATCGAAATGAATCGCAAAATCATTTTTAACGTTACTCGGTTTTCTGAGTAAATCAGCATAACTAACGTTATAGTTTGTATGCATTGGCGCACTACTAACAGTTTTATTATTAGTTTTGCTGTCTTTAATTCTCTTAATGATACCCTGTCTTATTGGACAAGATTTCGAGCTCGCTGTATGCCCCTGTACATTACAGTTAACGCATGTAACTGGTGCACCTACTTGCTTTAATATCTGTCCAGTATTGTCATCAGTCATAATTACAATTTCAGTGTTACTATCCTTAGGTGGAATTGTACACTTACCAGGATCATGACTACCACCACACTTAACACACCGATAACGCATATTACAATTTACAGCAGTATGTGAATACCTTTGACAATTTTTACATTGCCGCGGGGATTTCGGTTTGAAATTTTCAAATTCAATTTTGCAACTTAGGATATATTGCAGTTTTTTAAAGTTAATAATGTCAGAATTCTTGCCCAATTGAATGAGCCACTTATAAGGTGTGAGCCTAATTAAATTTAAAATATCTAAATTAACATTTACGTCTTTTAAGTAATCAATAATGTCCTGTTTCTCATAATCAGGAGATAACTTGTTAATAACGCACGAATACGGCCTGTTCAGAGACGGAGTGAAAGTATAAAACTTAACACCCCATGACATTAAATTATTTTTAACCTTATTATAGTCATCATTTGTAAAAGTGTTGATGTGTGTAACATTTTTGTTAATAATTTTAAAAGTGTACTTATTATGACCTAATGTCTTTCCTATATTGACATTAATCTCTTTAAAATTTAAATTAAAACACACTAATGCTGGTGGTTTTGCCTTACTCAATGGGATTCTTCCTGAAATACAGCTACCATCTGCAGGTTTTGGATTGCTGATTTGAATTTCATGCAATATTTGCTTTGTTTTCGGCAACTCGGGAAAAGCATCCGAGTTGTTGTCTTGAATCATTTTATCCGCATTGTTATCTTGCAGCATTTCAATATTATTTTCAGAAGCAGCTTTATTATTAGAAAGGGCTTCCATATTCAATTGAATTTTTCCTTTCTTAATTCTTGCTTGAATATTCTCCAATTCTGTTCGCATCTGCTTGCAATTTTCAGTTAACTGGTTGTTATGAACAACCAGCTCTTGATTTTTTTTCCACAACCGCGCAATAATGTCCTCGCGCTTTTTTGCAACATTGCATTTGAGCGATGTGGAGTCACCTTCATTTTTGCGACGTTTATTCTTACGCACATTAAGATTAGTGTTGTCATCAACATCAAAACTTCCATCCGAATCGCCAGGATCCAGCACATCAAAAATATTTGATGCACTCATAGTCGATACCAAACTGTATCGAAATAGTGTCCTTTCACTATTAAACTCTCACAAAAATTCAAATTAAATGTCCTTTCACTACTTGAATAAAAATATATTTTTATTTTTGAAAATTTTTCCTAATAAAGTTTTAATTTCAATTTTTGTTGACGTTTCACTTCGAGAGCTCACGATCCCGCTGTTTTATCCAATATTTGTCCTTCGTTACGGTCATCAATTTTTAGCTCTCCTGCCATTCATCATCGATATTTTGTAAAGCAGTTACTAACGGATCAAATTTTTCTGGTAATGTCAGAAATAGTTGTGCCCTCAAATCACATTCTTCTTCTTTTAAACTGCAGCCTTTTTGGCAAATACATTTTGTAGACTTTCCCACATACCTTTTGTGGTTTCCTGATCTCTTACATAACAGAGCCAGCCGAATGTATAAATCCGACTTACCGATCCTTGGCCTTCTTATCCTTTTTCAAAAACTCCGCTTTTTGCGCCTCAGCTATTCGTGTGTCCTTCGCTTTGACTCCAATAGATTCAAGGAATGTAGATAAATCCGTACTCTAAACTGCCAATGAAACATTTCTATATAAAATTTCCCATTTAAAAAACAAACGATAAAACATCGATTGCTTGTTTTTCAACATCATTCATCCTCCCATACAAACTTCATCCTCCTTGCTTTTCTGCATTGTAATTGTTACAATTGGATTGATAGATTGATTGGTTGATGTTATTGGATTAATAGTTGCTCAGCAAATACTTTCAGACGCGAAATCATACCTAATATTTACAATTTAATTTAATTTAAACACTTTAAAATATTATTCCGCAAATACCGAATTGATGTAGATTTGTCTTCGGATCGCCGGAAAGATCTTATTGATTTGTCGTCAAATAGCAAATATCGATAAAGCATCAAGTCAATTGGGGAAAGCAGTTTGCAGAATTTCCCATGAATTTTTAAAAAGCTGGCGAGTATATTGGAGTTGCCCTCGGCCTTGAATTTCCTCAGCAACATAAATTTCGATAAATATCCCTCGAAATGGGCTTACTTTCTATGATATTGAGACTTAGAGCATTTGGCGTGTCTCCAGAAGCCTTCTTGTATATTCCCCTGTTTCAGGGTCCTTGAAGTGAAGGCTCTGATTCACCTTCAGATGTTGGTTCCCCTCATACGATAAACAATCATAAGGGCATAAGAAATAAATATAAGCAGAAATATAAATGAAATTATTAAAATAGTACCTTCCCAAAACCTGATAATATTGTAGTTCCCGGTAAGATCCATTTGTGGATTATTGTAAGCAGATTTTTTTCTATTACGCAGTTCCTCCGGTATGAGAAAGGAATTTAGGCGCCCCACGATGAACGGCTCCGATAGTCCACAGACCTTCAACATTGTGTCCTTTATTGTATTTCTTTCTACATCCGAATTTACTCTCGTCTATCTCTACAATGGTACCACGTCCTCCAACGGCTGCCTGTTGGTTATCACTGCATCGATAGCTGGGTGCAGAATTTTATTTACATTCTTCATCCTCTTCGCTTTTTGCGTTGTGATCGTCACCATTGGATTAATAGTTGCCCAGCAAACACTTCGACGCGAAATCATACCGAATATTGACAACTCAATTTAATTTAAACTATTTAAAACAATGTTCCAATTAAAAATAATCAAAATCACATTTATAACCGTATAATTCTTAAACTTAATTTGAGCACTATTTATAGTGAAGTTATATTTAGAAGATTAAGAAAAATAAACCGGTCAATAATTATTTTACTACACCTTTGCCATTTTTAAATCAGAAAGCGTCACTTGTAAATCAGAAAACGTCATTTGTAAATCAGAAAGCGTCACTTGTAATTAAGAAAGCGTCATTTGAAATTTTCTCTGGCGTTTCTGAATTAAAAGTGACGCTTTCTGATTTGGCAAGTGACGCTTCTGATCTGAAAGTGGAAAAGGTGTAGAGGGTCCAGAGAGTTCTGAAAATAATAACTACTGGGATGTTACATACATATATGTTCGTATTTATTTCTTTATTCATGAAGTTATTAACAAGAAATTACAAGTTCAATTCCCATATATGATTATAATTTCAAGAAGCAGTGATTTGCAGCATACATACATATGTACTTATATTATACAAAATAATTAAACTTTACATTTCATATTATTTTTCAAGAAATCATTCATCATAAACCCCATATATTTATCTAATATTTATCTAAATAAAAGCTTGACTAATTTTAAGTTGGTTTAACATAATTCAGTTTTTACCAGGTTATAATTATTAATAATAATTTAATTATAGTAAATGCAGAAATCCTGGCTAACAATTCTCATCATTCAAAATATATAAATGTTATACTAATATTTTAAATCAGATTTATTCAAGTTTTATATTTTAATTGAAATTTCAAAATCAGTTGATTTTAAACATTAAGTATAAATAGTTTATACTCGTACGAATAAAAATTAATATGTGAATTGTAGAAATAAAAATTCTAAACTATATATATTATTTATATAATTACAAACAACAAATAAATAACTGTTTCTGATTTATTGTACGCTGTGATGGAAAACATCAAATACTCGTACTATTAATGTCTGATGCAGACGGAATATTGCAGGAGATTATTAATTTGGACTATAGTAATTTCTAAAAAACTATTATAGTAATTTCTAAAATACCATTTGGACAAAGTAAGGTAAAGTAATGCTTTGTTTGTTTACAAAAATATATAGATATATTGCAGATTTTTGCAGAAGAAGGGAAGTGTATATGATTTCGCAATTTTAAAATGAGAATTGACATTAAAATATTATTTTATTTACAGTTTCTTGTAGAAAATGCAATTAATGCAGTGCAAAATGCTGGCATCGAAATTTGATTAGATTGATTTAATTAGATCTACGGTAATAAGAAGTGCAATATGTGACTGTGGATAATTCAACAATAATGTAATCTATTGGTTTTTTCCAGATCCATTTGGCAAATGATTGAATCAAATGTGCATTTGATGTTTAAAATAATAAAACGTAAGTAAATGTAAGGTAATAAGGTATTGATGTATAATGATGTATTGTTATTTTCCAGATGCATTTCCACACCACCCAAGACATATTCATTTCGTTGCGATACTGTTGTTGAAGGAAAATATCCCAACTTCTTCAAAATCTTTCGAAATATATTGGAGTGTTTCGAAGCAAGCGCAATTTATATTGATTCATTTAATCATTTATGTATATCTTCATATGTTAATCACATTTCCATGTTGTAGGATGAAATGTATGAATATTATAATACTAAAGAGAAAGTATTAAATGGTACTGCAAGTACTAAATATTTTTGTTGTTGTAATGTCTTCTTTTTAAATTAAGACTTTTTTGGAATACTTTGAAACCGACACGCTTTGTGCGTTTTATAGAAATGATAGCAACTGATATCGTGCAAGAATGATAGAATACATGATTGATAGAATATATAATTGATATATGTACTAAGTAGTATTCGTTTCGGAAGAATGCTAGAACAAATGCTTTGCCTTGTCAAAAACTTTGACATCGAATAACAATGCGCAATCTTGTATTCTATCATTCGTGGTTCTTCTCCATTCAAGTGACAAGTTATGGGGAAATTTCCAAATTCCTCCTATTTTGTAATATGCAGCCAATCACACTCATTTGACTTGACACTTAAGTAAACTCCCAACAAATATTTATTTAATTTATAAGATTTATTTATATAATTAACTATATTTGATTATTTGGAAACAGAAATTTGGCAAAACACAGTCGTTTTCATTCATAACTTCAATTAATGATTTGACATAAGTTGATATTGTCCTCATCATTTTTTTAATGAACTGGATAGCAAGACCTATATAGTTCATTAAAAACACGGCTGTTATTCTCTTTACTGAAATTAATAACATGAATTTATATAGCATTTTAAAAAATAAATATATTATGATATTTATAAAGATATTATGAAATGTTTTCATAAGGAGTGCATAAATTATAGGTGCAAACTGAGCTAACCAAATACATGAAACTCTATGAGATGCATTAACAAAAGCAACCAGAAGGCTTATAAAAGCTCCTATTTGTTGTTTTTGCAAAAAAAAAAAAAAAAAAATGTTGAAGCTTTTCCCTTTGCAACTGCAATACTTTTTGCTTTATCTTATAGGTGTATGCAGGAAAAAAGTGTATTTTTGTATTCGTGTTTATTTAAATAAAAGAAGAGTACAATAAGAATTTAAAGTTGAAAGTTTTTCATATGCAAACCATGTTAAAATATTTTTTTAAGGCGACCAGCAGACAACTTTAATATTTATACCATAACTATGATGTTAACAAACCTTGGTAAAAATATATATTTACAATAAAAAAATGGGAGGAAATATAATTAAGCAACAGAAGCAAAGTATATTATAAAAGTTTGCTTGGATTTCTCGTCGTGGAACTCTGAAACGTATGGTTAATGTTAATGTTAATAATCAACGTAAAAAACCAAACCAAGCACAAAAAAACATATTCAACTTTAGCAGACGGACAGACTGCGTTTATTTTGTTAGTGCAGTCGAGCAAAACAAAATAGAATTTCTTCAATTCAAGGAGTCTTCCCTTTTCCTTCTCCTACCCTTTCCGTTTCATTACATATCTCTTTTGCTTGCAATGCCTCGACTCATTGATGTCATAAAATTTTACTTATGAGCTTCGTTTGTTGTTTCTTACCGCTGCTCCGCAGTCGGCGTTATCCGTTCCTTTATAGTTGTTCATAGTTCCAATCGTAGGGACCCGATCTTTTTTTGAAGCAACGAGTAAAATCTCATGTAATCTCTTTGTGTATATATGCTCGTTGATTCAAGTGGTGATGCAAAAGAGTAACCAGAAAGAAAGCGTGTTGTAAAAATTTCGTCAAGGCGAGTAGGAAAATTATTCTAGAGGGAAGGTTAGAACTAAGCCTAAAAAGAAGCATATTCAGTAAAGACTAATACGGAGGATAACTGAAGAGAGTTTAATTTTTCGGACGAGCAAACCAACAACGAGTATGTCTTTTCTAGGTACAACGTGGTAGAGAATACAACAATGACAAAAGAATGCTACAGGAAAATTCTGGAAGAACTTTCACCGAGGATGACTGGAGCGCATAACTTTACTGCTATTTATGTGGTGCATACGCTCGAAACATTCCTAAGTTTTCTGGCAAGTGGAAGCTACCAGCAATGCGTAGGAAATGCGTGCTTTGCAGTGTCGAAAAATTCAACTCAGTGGATTTCGTTACAAATGATCGACGACGAAGAACATGCTGCCAAAAAACTCAACTCACTCGAAATATTTCTTTTCGAAGCTTAGATTTCCTGGTGTTGTCGGGTGCGTTGATGACACCCATGTCAAAATAATTTCCCCTGGCCAGGATTTGCACCATCTGTACTACAACAGGAAAGGATCTTATAGCATTAACGCTATGATGGTAACGCGAATATTTCCAGACTTCCTCATAATTTATAGTTTGTTATTTATATAGATTACATACTTAATATCTATTTTAATGTAACTTTAATTACAAGTACTTAAATATACACATTAGATTTTATATTATATATATATACATATAACAAAAACATGAGTGTTTTGACGCAAATCACGAGGTGTAGTATTGCTTGCATGTCACCATTGTTATTTTGTTCCTCTAGAAGGAAGAATCACTCTTCATCATCCGACAACAGATCTTCGGTTATAGTAGTTTTTTTTATGTTAACTTTGGATTGCTTAAATTAACTGCGAGCACTTACATTCATGCAACAATGGAGATGTACCATCTTCAGAGTTTTGCAGCAGATGAGGTTGACGGAACCTCTGTAGGTGTTCTCCAAATTGGCTCATTGCCTCAAATGATCATCATTAGTATGCATCAAATTTGCCACTCGCTTCTCTAACTGAGACAACACAATACAGCGGTTGGGTCTACCGTCAGTGGGTCTTAGCTCCTTGACAGCTTCGCTCAACTTCTTCTTCACTCTTCCTTTCATAACTCGCCATATCGAAAATTTATCATATGAACTATCACCTTACAATGAAGAGTTAATTAACTAAACTTCTTCCACATAAAAGTGCTTCTAATGGGAGGACCGTTTGTTTTTAACTTTTTGCCCCTTTCCCCCCATTCCTCTTCGGCATTGTTGCTACTAAATAAATTTCCTCTCGCGAAGTCTGGCGCCCGGTCCATTTCGCTGACCCGCATCATAACCAGAGAAACGAATTTACTCAAGAATGATAAAATACAAGATTGCGCATTGCGCAGGTCCGTTATTCGATTTCCAAATTTTTGACAGCTGGCTTTCCAGTGCATGACGTCACACCCGTATAAATTGCTTTAACTCTGGCTGTAAACAAGTGAATATTGTGCTTTTTAAATGAAAAATTTATAACAATTATACACAAAAATTAAAAATGTAGTGCAAAGTGAAAGGCTGTGATAGTTTTGGTAACCACAAAACAAGTGAAATTAGTTTCTTCAAATTTCCTCGCGAAAATAGCCGTGCGAAGTTGTGGAAACATTTTTGCCGGCAAGGAAAAAGTTTCGATTTAAAAAATGCAGTTATTTGCAAGAAACAGTTTAGCTATAATGACTTCGAAAATGAAATGCAATTTGAAATGGGTAAGCATTTTTTTTTAGGAATTTTTCAGTTTTTATTCGGTATTAATATGTGTCTAAATTAATAGGATTTGCAAAGAAGAGACTCTTGAAGCCTGAAGCTGTGCCATCAATATTTGATCCATTTGCTAATAGACAATTGCTTTCTTCAAAAGTTGCCGAACGAAACCACAGACTGGAGAATAAGAAAGTAATCGACACATTACTCAAGATTAAAGATTACGATACTGTAATATCACACGAAGGTATGCCAACAGAACAAACATATTGTGGAAATATGAACATCAGCTTCTTTACAGAGAATGACGAAAATGATTCGTCCGTGTTCAATGCACATTTGGAGGAGCTTTTGGATAGAAACAATTGCAATGTCGAGGAGGAATCTTGCCAAATAAGAGTAGAAGTTTGATGTTGAGGAAATTGAAAACTTAGAAAAAGAAATGTAAGTTCAACTAATAATAATTTAATAATAAAGTTCGTTCCATAATTACATACATGACATAGTTTACCCATTTATGTTAATATAAGTTAAATTATTATGCAATGTAATATAAGTTAAATTGTTATGTAATTTATTTTTTAATCAATAAATTTATTCTAAATCAATAAAATTGTATTTTTATAGTTATTCCAATTATTTGGTCGTTAGATACAATTTTTTTTCTTTTCAGAAATTTAATTATAATTCACAAAATTGCTTCGCTTCTTTGGCAGAATTTTCCTATTGTTGTGCGAGATTATTGCATCGTTCGTTATCTTATTATTATATTTGTTTTGGGTTTTTCTGTATAAGAAATGTTCACTTTACACAATTGCTACAATCATTTCATCCAAAACCGCACAATTATTATTAATTTCAATAATTTAGCTCAATGTTTACACTTTTACTTCCAGTTTGTATACTAATTTCACAGTGCGGCCATATTTCTATACTGCTGTGACGTAGATGCGCAGAACGAAGCATTTTTGAAACGCGATCTGCGCAATCTTGTATTCTATCATTCTTGGAATTTACTGGACTTATTCCAGCGTTTGTTCGGCTGCTCATTCGGGTTCCAGAAGTTTGTTGGTGTTCGTTAAAAACTTGGAATTTTGTATAGTAGTGTTCGTGAAAAATTGGAAATCTGATGAATAACTCCCCACAAGAGACCCACAACTCACCACAAGAGACTTTGATGAGGAGTCGGAGATGACAAGATTTTTCCTTTGTTTACAATATTATATATTTGTCACAACACTTTGTTTCGATATTTCAACTCAATTGTATACTTGTAAAATTTAAATAAATTATTGAGATGGAACGCATATTGATTTTATCTATGATTATTACTTTACATTAAGCGTATATGTAGATATAGTGATGGTATTTAATGTTTACAGAACAAAAAATCTGAATGAATATCTTAATACGTCTTGCATTAACGGGAGCTTTAATGTACGTTGTTATTATGCGTATAATATCCAAGTACATATTTGGGTTCAGTTTACAAAGCAAAATTATTGTTAATAATTCAAGACTTTTATTTTTGGCATAAATAACACATTTCAGAATTTTTTACAGCTTTCTCGTTGTTAACATTAAACCTTATCATTTATTTCCTTAATGATTGTCGTTCATATCGAGGAGCTCAAAGTACTTGGTTGGCTGCATTTTAACTTTAACTTAATCCAGTCCTCATTAAAAGCTTTAATAATATTTTTCTTATTTATTTATGTGAATACAATAAATAATACTTCTTTTCTAAAAATAGTTTATAAATTGAGTTTATCAATTAATATAAAGAGAATAGCATCAATGTAGTATTGGCATATCTACATTTTCATTTCCACCTTTGGAACAATTGGCGGAGAGAGACATCGCTGAGCGCCATGCTATGTGTTTAAGGCATTACTGGTGAATTTTATTACCCGTTTGCAAACTGCGTATGTTTCCGCATACTTTTGCATGTACTATGGTACTTAGTAGAAGTGTTACTATATTACTACTTTTTAAGGAAAACCAGGTTTTCCCCACATTTAAATTACCCTAATGTGGTTAAAATTCTTAATTAAGTAATGCTCTATTTCAGTTTTCCTTATTGATTTATTTTCAAACAACGAACATTATTAAAGTACAATTTTGTTTTGGCATTTTCGTACTTTAATAACTTCATGAAATTGCTTATCTATTCACCGCAAAGAAGAAGAAGTAGCATTTAAAAGAGCTATCGTTGTACATTTTAATTTGCGGCTCCATTCAAATAATGCGTAAAAACACTCACAACTTTTTAATGTGGTGTGGAAAATAGCGGAACATCGTACGGAATTTTACATACGTATTTGGTTGTAATATTTAAATCGGGGTAGATTTGATAATTATATTTTACCTAAATTTTACTTTCGTCACAAACTTTAAAAAAAAAAATACTGATTTTCTCACATACAGTAGATAAATATATAAAAAATACATGTCCTTTAACTACTATACTATATTCTAGTGCATATACGAGTATATTCCGTTCTTAAGTAGCATGATTTTTATAGCTAAATGCTGAATAATCACGTAATAATAATAAAGCAAAAAAGAAAATAGTGCATGTTTTGTAGAAGAAGACAACAAAATAGTTGTCACACACTGCAGAAGAACAGGAGTTTCATTGCTCTCTCAAAAACTCTTGTAAACATAACTTGAAGTTGTCAAAATTGCATGCATTTTGTTTTTGTAATCTACCACAGCTAAGCATGATTTCACCAACACACTTAAAGATAATGCTCAGTTTCCAGTCTTGTATTGTTTTTGGTTAATGGGCAGTAATAGTACAAATTATTAAAATTTTGCAACTCTTTTAAAGTTTTGCACCTAATATCTCCTTAACTAGAAGCGATATGCGGTTAGCTTCTTTGCCCTCAGTAGAAGCTCTAGTAAGAATTTACTAAACCTTAGAGATTAAGTATTTGTAATCAAACCTTTTCCACTGTCGCCATTAGGCTAATACCGCTTGGGAAACAAATTATATATTGTACTCAACAATGCAAGTTTTTTATTGGCTCTTCATTTTCAATTTTTTTTACTTTTTCAAAATTTCAATATATTTTGCAGCGCCAAGAGTACGTAAGGAATTGAGTGAATTTTTGTATGCCGACGACCCAATCGTTTTCAATCCTGCTTGGACACAAATAATTATATTTATCTGTATGGATGCAAGAGCTTTTTATTGGTTATTTATTTTCCCAATTTCTTACTGATTTTCATCACTTATTCAGCAATTTATTTTTCATCTTCTAGGCTATTACTCTTTGTAACTTCTCCGCATTCAAAACGCTGGTAATCGATAATCGTCAAGTTGTTTTCTTTAAGCACTTCTCCAACCGTTTTCTCAGCGTTATTTAAATACTCTTGATAAATTAAACATTCTTCGTCATCTTTGTTCACAACTGGTTCGTCCTTGTCTACTTCGCCAATCCTTCTGGGATTTAGACCTATAATATGCTGACAGATACTTTTCTGTAGCTCCTCGTCCATCATGCTGCCCCGAACTGCTATGATACTGCCATATTTACCAACTAAAGTGGTGTTAACTACGGGAGCGGAATTAGATGGCGCTGGGTGAGCATAGCCAGCGAGTCTAAGTTCATTGTTAGTTTTAAAGCAAATTGCTCTTTTTATAAATGCATTCTCTCCTAGTGTGCCAATTAATAGTGCTAATTGATCACCTAGAGTTCTGCCATCTTCAAGTTTTAAATTTTTTAAAGTATCTGCTTCAAATCCAAGCTAGAATATACAATAAAATCATGATAGACAGAATGTTTACATAAAGAACAGAAAAAAAGGATAAACATCAAACCTTCCATAAGTCGCCATCAAACTCAGTCATCTCTGTGTACTTGGCGCAAACACGTGACGCCTGGTCAACAAATGTTTTGAAATGTTCATTACGCGCAACAAAATCAGTTTCGCAGTTAACTTCAACCATAGTACCGATATTACCACGAATAAGCACTCCCACTAGACCTTGCGAAGTTGCTCGACCTTCTAGCTTAGTAGCCTTCAACCAACCCATAGATTGAGATTGTTCATTAAGCCATTTTTCAGCCTGAAGCAATCAAAACGTAACCACTTTGACTAAAGTCATACCGTTTTACTTACCAAATTAATGTCATTTTCGTGCAATTCCAATGCCTTTTTGCAGTTGGAGATTGTATAACCCGTTCTTCTTCTAAGAGCTGCCAAATCGCCTTTCTGAGCGACAAAAAATTGTCGCGATAAGTGCAACATGCGGGTAGCTTGTTTCAACATGTTAAGTTCTATGTGACGCTCTTACGATGTACTGATTTATGATAAAACTTATATCTCAAAACTTGCACTACAATCAGATTGTCAGGGGAACCAAAGAATTTTCTGTTATAATAAGAAAATTGTTTAATCAATTCTATTCTATTTTCAATTTAGCAAGATTTTATTCAGAAGATATTTTGCCGGTTGTGCTTCTTACTTACCTGTAAAGAGTGAACCGGATTAACATATAATTTAGATAAAACCCTTAAATAAAAAACTGGTATGTAATAATACTATAAATTTAATAGATATCTTAGGAATATTAACGAAAAATTTACGTTTAAAAATATGTTAGTTGCACAATAATGTGAAGAAATTGATTTTGACAGCTAAAAGGAAATTCATTATCTTTGACCGATTCCAAGGATGCCACATAGTTTTTAAGCGGTTGCTTAAGTGTTTACACAAAATTCGTGACATTTGGGCTTTCGTTTAGCAGGATAGGATAATGGGATTACATAAGTATATACATACATATGTATATTTCTTACATGAATAGCTAAAAAACAATTGTGACAAGGAACTTTCTATGCATAAAGTGTCATAACTTTTCGATTATATCCATATGTTTGATATGTTTGATAATGAGGTTACATAAAACGCATATACATACATACGTATGTATGTATATTTCTTACATGAATAGCTTAAAAACAATTGTGACAAGGAGCTTTCTACAAATAAAGAATCATAACTTCTCGATTATATCCATATTTCTGTAGAGTTCTATTTTGCGTTAGCAACCTTTAATTTCACTATGATTTTCGCAGCAATAAGTAGTGAATTTTCGAAAATTGAAAATATTCATCGCAACGACCACGTTTTCGTCAAAGAATTAAATACGTGTGGTATTAAAATACAGAATTGACGAATGTAACTGATCAACAACTACTGTGATCACCAAATCGGCTGTGGATTTGCGATTGCAATTACTTGTAATGACCAAATTGTGTTCAAATTTGTTGTTGCTTTGAACAATTTCCTGAAACTTCCTTTTTGCTGCACAGCTACAAAAAACTGTTACTCATTTGATTCATTTCGCCCAAGCGGAATCCATCCAGCCTTGGAGGTTAAAGTACTTCAGTATGAATTGAGTTATACATATGTACTTAAGAGGCTGTTCCTAATTTTCCTTAGTTTAGGCGGTTTGTTTGAGTTATTATTTAAGTTGCATGTTTTTGGTCAGTAATCCATTTCTTAATGTAAACATAATGTCAATCCATTCATTTATAGAGACTTCATATTTTTTATAAGTGTTGCTGGAATAAGATCTGAAATATACATAATCTCTTCCGGATGAGTCGGCGGACAGACTCCACGGGAACGACTCCCAAGCAATACAGTAGTAGTGTGTGCACGAAGTACAGATGGAATTATAGTCGACCGAAGCCCAATATTCTTCATACTATTCTGAAGTCAAAGGCGAACGCGGAATATAAGACGCGCCTTCTTTGGTATGAGCTGAACATGCCAGAATGCGCTAGTAGCATTATTGACGGACGCATAACGTCATCTTCACTGCCCACTAGTTTGTTCCAACACTCAAAGGAAATGGTATGCGGGAGTAGATATATGGCTAAAAGAAATAAACGTAACGTTTATGCAAAAAGAGATTTGTTCTTTTAAAATATTTACTTAATTTTTCGCAGATTCAAGAACATATATGGAAATGCGTAACGAGCGTAACGCTTTTCGGCAAAAACTGGTGGAACTGATAGCTAGAAAAGATAACGAAGTCGATGTGGACAATTCTTTTCCCAACACAAGAGAAAAAGAACTTTTGCGATATTACTACTTCATCAAACACGGAATCGACACAATTCATGTGGCCTCAATGAGTAGAAAAGTTCTTAAAAGGTTTCATGGAAACTAATCACTGTTCAAACGCTGTTTACTAACATAAATAACCTCGTAATTCCAGAATAGAAGGATTGATTCCACCCGTTCTTTACAAGTGGACCGACGAACTCAACGAAATTTTGAGCGAAATTAGAGATGACTACATGTTTGCGATGAAAAAAGCCGTTGTTGATTTCGTTCTCGAAAACACTCCGCATAAAATGAAGGAAGAAAAAATCGTTTTAGTTACATCGGATCGTGAAGAAGTGTTGGCCATGTTTAAGCGCTTTCGTTATCGGTAAGTAAAAGTAATTTCAAAAATTAAATTGCTCAACATATGTCTATGCAAATTTATTAAGAGGTTTTGCAAAAGTCTTTACGATATGTACAATCAATTTTTTAATATAATGATCATTATAAGACAAATGGCCAGGCAGAGTTATATGAATTCTCAAATGCTGCTATAAAAATATTTGTATAAATAAATTAATGACCACAGTAATAATTACGACGTCCGTGAGATATCGATATGAGACTCTTGGGAATCCTATCCTCTTTGTTGAAGTTGAAATAATAATAAAATTTTGTCATTCCTGGTTCTGCTTAAATTGGCTAATCAGCCTTTAGCTGAAAACAGGCAAAATAAATAAAACAATTCATATTTGATTTGTTGGGATCGTTTGATAAATTTTTATGTTTTTGGACCTGAAACGGACAAAGTTCTGTATTAGTTCAATCTGTTTTTTCGTCATTATTCAGTGAGGGTTTTAGACCATATCGACATTTCTAACAAAGTTAATTTAAATTTAAATCCTTCATTTTCATATTTTCATATTTTAATTATAATTAAAACATGAATGCTCTGTTCTGGTTAAGTTTATAGCTTTATGTCGATGTTTTCATTGTACTGATTTGAATAAAATATATAAAAGAATAAATGAATTCTTGCTCAGAATCTCTTCATACCAATTTCCCTTACGACTGTCCCGTCTCTATGGAGCAATCACAATTACTGCTGTCTGATTATGCTTTTATTTATCATTTATTCGCTAATAATTAATTAAAAATTCAGTTTTTTATGTCTCGAATTAAGGGCCAATAAATTTTGTATTATACTTTGAAAATTAAACTAAACATTATTAAAGAAAAAGTAATTTCGTTACAGATTTGATGACAGTCGTTCTAAAATGGATACCGCTCTTTTTTCTATACATAAAAGCGTCGCTAAGATTTTGGCACTGTGGAGCGCAAAGTTCAAGAATGTGCATTTCGTGGATTGTGTAGATTTGTCTAAACAGAAAGAAGCCTACGAGTTGTATAATTTTACGGTAAAAGCCTATAATTTTGTTTGCCATATACCAAAAGAGAATATAAATAAATAACTTTATCAACATTTATTAAGCATTATTAAATAACAGAAAGGAAATTTATTAATAATACCAACCAAATCTCATCGTTTTAGTATTTGTGCAGCCGTCATATTGACAATACAAAGCAATCTTTGGAAGAACAATGGTTTGGCGAAATCCATGCAATAATTTTACGCGCCAGCCGACGTCATCAATTGCCGGACATCAGACAGTTAAAACTTCTGGAGCGATACTTCAATTGTGTAGGTGCTCTGATGACGCAGCAATTGGAAGACATCTGTATAAGGAGCTTAAAAAATTTTACGGATTTTATCTGTGACCTTGGCGTAAGATTGATTCATTAATAACTAGAAATATTATAGTTCTATTCTTACTAATCAAATCGACTTAACTACATATATTAAATCCATGTAAATATATTAGAATTCTCGATTAAAACTGACTGAATTTACATACATATATCACAAGGAATTCCAAATTTATAAAGGAATTTCTTCTATTTTTAACTAGATTTAAAAGACATTCAAATTTTCAGAATCATAATTAATTTGTTAAGAAAGTGAGTTCATAATTATTATCCTATTGTATTTTAGAAATCTAATCCTGGAATACATATAGCTCTTATGCTGGAGGACGAAGACTCCATCGTCTTTACTCCACCCTTTTCCAAAGTCCAAAGTGAATTTCTACGTGTCATCGAATCGATTGTTTTAGCCGTTCAACAACTTCCACGTATAGAGACGAAGCTGTACACAGACTTGAGAGTATCAGATAGGATGTATTTGACTCCGACAATACCGGAATCCATTATAAACAATGCACGAAATCGCATTTGTGCTATGTTGGAGGAGCAGCGTGTGGGGCCTGAATTACGTCTACGGGACTTTGACCGCTTTGTAGATCTTGTAAATGGTGTCGACGCTAAGACTGTTTCGGCTTTTATAGCTTCATCTCCGGCGTTCGAAGAGTATTGCGAGATGGTTCATAGATATCGAACTAAGGAGGAAGCGATACCAAAGGAGCTGTGGGGAGTACTTAGCATGGGAATGTATGAATTCCATCGGGAAAAGTTTATTGCAAATTTAGAACAGCTAGCGCGGTACATGCAGACAAATTTACTTCTGAAAATGGTTACTGATCAGCAGTCCAAGATGACGAAGTTGGGAAAGGAATACGAATACATTGCGAAGAAAGCTCTTACGGTACCCTCCACTACAGCAGAGTTAATGAGTCTCAAGGCATATGTCATTCAGGTGGAAGAGGTGACAGTATCTGAGATGGAACAGCGATTAAAATTAGTAAGCGACAAGGCGATTTCGATGAAATTGAAATATCCGTAATAATATAGTTTTCTCAAATTTTAGAACCTGTCTCATTTAATATGGCTAATGGACCACACACTTTATTCTCCACTGGAAATAAAGAACAATACTAATGCTTTTCAATGGTTTCTGAAGCTTCCATCAATCTTCGAGCAACATCGAGAGATTATTGCAGAGAAAACCGTTGAATATCAAGACGTTCTAAAGAGGCGAATCGAAGCATTTCGGCGTGAGCTACAAGCGTGCTATGATCAGGTTCAGGACTATGAAAACTGGGGCGATATTAGACATCTGTCTAAGTATAAGCGAAAAGCCATGTTGCTGGATAATCGTTTGGTCGTTGCAATGGATACCATCGACCACATTAATGAGGAGGAAGCGGCCTACGGCTGGGAGTTGACACAATATCCGATAAGAAAGAAAGCCCATGATCAACTGAAGCCATTTAAGACCTTATTTGATGCCTCGCAGGAGTTCGTGGATAAATTCGATCTTTGGATGCATTCGACAGTTGGCTCGTATGATCCGGATATAATCGATGGCGACATTGCGACAACCTATCGCATAGTGCAGAAGTTAGAAAAGCAAATAGGCGACAAACCGGCTACAAATCTGTTGATACAAGATGTAAGTTCAAGCGACATTGATTCACTAGAAATGGTTGAATAATACACGTGAAGGTTACTTCAATTAATAACAACTTTTCATGTTTTATATTATGTAAGGTGAAAGCACAAATCGAAGAACTTCGCACACATATGCCCATCATCAGTACTTTGGGTAATCCTGGCATGAAAACGCGCCACTGGGAACAAGTTTCGGAAATAATTGGATTCCCAATTAAAGTAACAGCCGACTTGACGTTGCAGAAAATAATTGACTATAACCTTGACGATTTTGTACCGAAATTCGAATCAATATCAGAAAGTGCTACAAAGGAAAACAACTTGGAGAAAGCAATGACCAAAATGGCATTCGAATGGGAGGAAATGGCGTTTTCGGTATCTCCCTACAGGTACCTAAATTTAAATTCTCCTTCTGCATATATCTGATTGATTGATGATTCTTATTCATTTTTTAGGGATACTGGTACATATAAGTTGGCTGCTGTAGATGACATACAAATTCTATTGGATGATCAGATAATCAAAACTCAGACTATGAAGAGTTCTCCATATATTAAACCATTTGAAACTGATATTCTGTAAGTCTTCTTTAAATAAGTACTTTTTAAGGAATTCAGTCATCATTTCATTTTGCATTTATCTGTAGTAAGTGGGAAGCAAAATTGTTGTTGCTGCAGGAAATTCTGGACGAATGGCTGCGTGTACAAGCTACATGGATGTATTTGGAACCGATATTCAGCAGTCCTGATATCCAGCAACAAATGCCAGAAGAAGGCAGGCGATTCAGCGCTGTCGACAAGGTATGCTAGGGAATAAATATTGCCACTAGGTAATAATAATACCAGGCGCCAAGATATATATATATTAGGCTCTATAGACACATATGTCGCCATATCATATTTTTTTAGAGCAAACAAAAAACTAAAATCGTAAAAGTATCACAATAAGTGAGCTTATACAGTTGTGGCAATAGGATTTTTTAGGATAATGTTTGAGTACACAAAAATATGTGGACCCAAAAAATGAATTTATGTGAATGGCGAACAGAAAAAGTTGAAAACTATTTTGATTTTGTACATATATGATAGATTTTGAGACATATTTAAAGCATACGTCTTTATACTGCCTACAAACATTAGATATGGAAAGAGCTCATGAAGCAGGTAAATGCCGATCCTAGAGTTATGAGTGTTGTTGAAATAGAGAAAATGTCGGAGAAGCTTAAGAAGGCATACAATTTACTGGAGCTCATTCAAAAGGGCTTGAATGCTGTAAGTTATCGTTAATTGACTACAGCAAGGTATAAAACTGAACTTTCTCTATTTAAAGTATTTAGAAAAGAAACGGCTGTATTTCCCTCGCTTTTTCTTCTTGTCTAATGACGAATTATTGGAGATACTCTCTGAGACCAAAGATCCTACACGTGTGCAACCGCATCTCAAGAAGTGCTTCGAAGGTATTGCTACTCTCAATTTCACTGAAGAATTGGATGTGACGGCCATGCGTTCATCTGAACGCGAAGAGGTTATCCTAGTCGATGTCATATCAACCGCAAAGGCACGTGGACAAGTGGAGAAGTGGTTGCTGGAGCTGGAGCTGGCAATGAAGAAGAGTGTGCATCGCAAGATCAGCGAAGCATTTTACAGTTATCCGAATATGATTCGGGAGAAGTGGGTACTGGCTTGGCCTGGTCAGACGGTACAGTCGATTTCCTTGACCTATTGGACTTTGGGTGTTACAGAATGCTTCTTTACCGATATTCCTTTGGAAAACCTGAAAAAGTATTTGGAACTGTGCAAATCTCAGGTTTACATTTCAACAAATTTCAATAATTTTATCGTTAACAGAATAAGTATAATTTTTTTTTTTGATGTTGCCTAATGCTGAATTATATGAAATGAATTCTGACAAAGTTCGGCGTAATTGCAGATCAATAATATTGTTGACTTGGTCCGTGGTGACCTTAATGCACAAAACCGAGTTACCTTGGGCGCTTTAGTGGTGCTTGACGTGCACGCTCGCGACGTTTTAGCTGAGCTTATTGACTTGGGCGTCATCGAATTAAATGACTTCCAGTGGTTGTGCCAAGTATGTCCTGATATAGCAGACCATTTCAGCCCGTTTTATTACCCAACTACTGTTTCCAATATACAGCTCCGTTATTACTGGGAAGACAACAATTTGGACACTCGCATGATCAACTGTTCGCTGAAATATGGCTACGAGTATTTAGGCAATACCACGCGGCTTGTTGTAACGCCTTTGACCGATCGCTGTTACCGTACATTATTTAGCGCCTTAAATCTTCACTTGGGCGGTGCTCCTGAAGGTCCTGCCGGAACGGGCAAGACCGAGACGACTAAGGATTTGGCTAAGGCAGTTGCCAAACAATGTGTCGTGTTCAACTGCTCGGACGGCTTGGACTATATCGCCTTGGGCAAGTTCTTCAAAGGCTTGGCTTCCTGTGGTGCTTGGTCGTGCTTCGACGAGTTCAATCGCATTGATCTGGAAGTGCTGTCTGTAGTGGCTCAGCAGGTATGCGCTACTAAATTCTATAGGAAATACAATTAAAAATAGCATTTCTATTGATGGAAATATCCTATAGATTCTAACTATTCAACGCGGCATTAATTCAGGCAGTCCCACGCTCGTTTTTGAGGGCACTACATTGACTTTGGATCCGACGTGTGCTGTGTTCATCACTATGAATCCTGGATATGCCGGCCGTTCTGAACTTCCAGATAACCTCAAGGTAATGTCTTATATTAATGCCTGTATGATTATTTTATTTGTGTGTGTGGGGCGAATTCCAGGCGCTGTTCCGTTCAGTAGCTATGATGGTGCCTGACTACGCTCTAATTTCCGAAATTGAATTGTATTCATATGGCTTTTTAACTGCTAAGCCCTTGGCTGTTAAAATTGTCGCTACTTACCGCTTGTGTTCAGAGCAACTGAGTACCCAGTGCCACTATGATTACGGTATGCGGGCGGTAAAATCTGTGCTGAAAGCTGCTGGAGCTCTGAAACTACGCTATCGCGATGAACTAGAGGACATTTTGGTGCTACGCTCCATCAAAGATGTCAACCTTCCAAAGTTCCTCAACCAGGATGTTCCGCTGTTCCAAGGAATTACTTCAGATTTGTTCCCGGGCGTTGACCTACCCGAGGCTGATTATATAATTTTCAATGAGTGCGTTCAAATGACTTGCGAGCGGTATAACAAGCAGTGCACGGATTTCTTTTTGGAGAAAGTTCAGCAGTTGTACGAGATGATCGTAGTGCGACATGGTTTGATGTTGGTTGGTCTGCCTTTTGGTGGCAAAACTTCCGTATATCGAATTTTGGCCGATGCGTTGGAGTGCATGGATCAGAAAGTATGTTTTGTCACAGTATTTAAAAGCATAAATATATTTATATATACATATATATATATATATATATACTATCAATTAGGGAATGGCAGAGAATCGTGCAATTTACACAGTCATAAATCCGAAAGCAATTACCATGGGACAGCTTTACGGTCAGTTTGATGCTGTCTCGCACGAGTGGAGCGATGGAGTTCTTGCCGTAAGCTATCGCCAGTTCGCAGTATCGGAAACACTCGAGCGCAAATGGCTGATTTTCGATGGGCCGGTCGATGCCATATGGATTGAAAACATGAACACGGTGTTGGACGATAACAAGAAGCTGTGCTTGATGTCGGGCGAAATTATCCAACTAGCTCCAACGACGAACTTAATTTTCGAACCTATGGACCTGGAGGTAGCGTCACCGGCCACGGTATCCAGATGTGGCATGATTTACCTCGAACCTTCATCATTGGGCTGGGAGCCGTTATTCATATCGTGGAGGAATGTACTTCCCCCAAGCTTCCATAATGTAAGCAAGCAGCTGATTACTGGTTTAGTTTATCGCTTCTGTCCATTACTTCTGTGGCTGGTGCGAAGGGCGTGGCGAGAGATAGCGCCCACATCCGAATCGAATCTGATGACTTCGTTAATGAATTTGTTTGACTGTTTCATCGACGATTTCGAAGATGAAAAGTATGTTCAAAGTCTGTCCGATTTGGACATGCGAGCTCAAATAGAAGGCGTATTTTTATTCGCCTGCGTATGGTCGATAGGCGGCGCATTAGATTCACGCAGTCGAGAAAAGTTTTCGACGGTTGTACGCGGTCTGATGGAGAAGAACTTCCCGTCGAATCTCACTGAATTATATGATATTCCCCAAGACCTGCAGGTGCCACATTTGAGCAAGCCGTTCATATTTCCGATTCCCAAACAAGGACTTGTATTCGATTATCGATTTATCAGGGAAGGTAAAGGCAAATGGAAGCCTTGGCAAGATGATGTCCTCGCAGCACCGCCGATTCCCCGTGACATACCCGTCAATCAAATCATTATTACCACGAACGAAAATGTTCGTATTGCCGCCCTGCAAGATCTATTGATTAAACATTCAAAGCCATTGATGCTGGTTGGGCCGACAGGCACCGGAAAAAGCTGTTATGCCATCGATTTCCTGTTAAAGAAGATGGATTTGAACGTATACAAACCATTGCTGATCAGCTTCTCTGCCCAAACATCAGCCAACCAGACTCAGGACATGATTATGTCCAAGTTGGATAAACGGCGAAAAGGTGTTTTCGGTCCGCCATTGAACAAGAAGTTCGTCATTTTCGTGGATGATGTATCGATGCCGCTGAAGGAGCACTACGGTGCTCAACCGCCGATAGAGCTGCTGCGAATGATGTTGGATCACATGATGTGGTATGATCGCAAAAATATACTGCCTATGAAGCTGATCGACTTGCAGTTGATGTGTGCGATGGGCCCGCCGTCCACTGGCAACACGGTGACGCCACGCTTTCAACGCCACTTCAATGTTATTGCGATCGATGAGTTTAACGACGACATCCTGACGACGATATTTCGCAAGATAATGCTATGGCATTTAGACACACGGTAAGTATGAGTTTTAGCTTATCACAGGCATAAATAACGCAATTGTATATCTAATCGCAATCACAGGGGATTCGCTAAAGATTTTGATCCGTGTATCGATGAAATTGTCAATGCTACTTTGAATATATACAACGAAGCCAAACTGAACCTCTTGCCCACTCCTGCCAAATCGCATTACCTCTTCAATTTGCGCGATTTCTCGCGTGTCATTCAAGGCGTTCTCCTTTCGGTGCCGGAAGCGACAGAGGATCTCAACTCGATGCGTAGGCTCTGGGTGCACGAAGTTCTCCGCGTGTATGGCGATCGTTTAGTGGAAGACAGCGACCGGCAGTGGCTCTTCACATCGATATGTTCGAAGATATCGACATATCTCAATTCAGACCCGACCAAGCTCTTCCAAAATCTAGTTGAGAAAGGGAAAACGCTTACGGAAGCAGATTTTCGCCGGCTGATTTATTGCGATTTTACCAATCCGAAGGCCGATTCCAAACACTACATTGAAGTGAAGGATTTGGAAGAATTGCGCAATGTTGTTGAGGGATTTTTGGCCGAATATAACAACATGTCGAAGAAGCCAATGAACCTGGTGCTTTTCCGATTTGCTGTGGAACATTTGTCCCGGATTTGCCGCATTATAAAGCAGCCGAGAAGCCATGCTCTGTTAATCGGAGTCGGCGGTTCCGGCCGGCAGAGTTTAACTCGACTGGCATCGCATATATGCGACTATGAATTGTTTCAAGTCGAAATTACTCGGCTCTATGGGCCGAATGAGTGGCACGAAGATATAAAAATAATTCTGCGAAAAATAAGTGCATCGGAAATGCATGCCGTGTTCCTGTTTACAGATGTTCAGGTGTGAAACATTTCAACCTGCTTTGGATAATTTCCTAAATCGATATTCTTCCCATCATTTAATAATATTAATCGTTATACGGTATTTCTAGATAAAAGACGAATCGTTCCTTGAGGATATGAGCAATTTACTGAACTCTGGCGAGGTTCCAAACCTTTTTACAAACGAAGAAAAGATCGAGGTTGTGGAGAAAATGGCACAGATTGATAAGCAACGCGATAAATCAGTCCAAACCGATGGTAGTCCCGTGGCTCTCTTTAACTTTTTCGTTACTGTATGTTCGCATGATGTATATATCAAAAATGATCGCTTTCCATACAACTTTTAACTTTTCAGACATGCAAAGAACAGTTACACATTGTTTTAGCAATGTCGCCCATTGGTGAATCGTTGCGAATTCGCATTCGAAAATTTCCTTCCATCGTCAATTGTTGTACGATCGATTGGTTTCAACCTTGGCCGGAAGATGCTCTTCTGGCGGTGTCGACACGCTTTCTGGCTGCAGAAGAACTTACAGAATTGGAACGACGAGCAGCTATCGACATGTGTATGGATTTTCACACGTCAACCCAGGAATTGTCGGCCCTCTTCTTCCTCAGGCTAAAGCGACACAACTACGTCACTCCGACATCCTACTTGGAGCTGATTCAAACATTTAGGGGCTTACTTAGCCAGAAGAGAACGTAAGCAAATGCAAACAGCAACAACAATTTCAATGATTTTAATTCATTTATAGGTCTATATTAATTAATAAGAATCGGTATCTCACTGGTATTTCCCAGTTGGATGTGGCGGCTCAACAAGTAGGTGTAATGCAGGAGCAGCTCCAGGCTCTCGAACCAAAGCTGAAAGCTGCTTCAGACATTGTAAGTTTCAACTAGAATTGCTCAAGAATTATATCATTTATTCACTTAAAATCAATACCAAAATTCATATCATATAAAGTGAATATTTGCCCAGTCTTAAGTTTAAAATTGCAATTTTCTCCATATTCTGTGCATGCTTACAGGTTGCTGAACAAGTGGCCAAAGTGACTGCTGACAGCGAAGCTGCTGCTGAGCAACGTGTCCAGGTGAAACAAGACGAGGCGGCCGCATCTATACAAGCATCAAAGGCGCAAGCAATTAAAATCGAATGTGACGCAAAACTCGCCGAAGCGCTGCCCATTTTGAATGCGGCCTTGGAAGCCTTGAACACTCTGACTCCAGCTGACATAGCTGTCGTGAAAACGATGAAAAGTCCGCCGATCGGCGTTCGAATCGTCATGGAAGCCGTTTGTATTCTGAAGGAAGTGAAGCCGGATCGTGTTCCCAACCCAACCGGCATAGGCACGTTGGAAGACTATTGGGGAGCCTCGAAAAGGGTTTTGGGCGACATCAAGTTCCTCGACAGTTTGCTGAACTTTGACAAGGACAACATTCCGCCAGCTGTGATGCAGAAGTTGCAGCAGCGAGTGCTAAGCAACGATGCCTTCGATCCGGACAAAGTAAAGACGGCCTCGACAGCCTGCGAGGGTTTGTGCCGATGGGTTATCGCATTAACTAAGTACGACGTTGTAGCCAAAGTGGTAGCTCCCAAGAAGATCGCTTTGGCCGCCGCTGAGGCCGATTACAATGTGCGTTTACTTGAACACAATCTTAATTCAGACAACACAACTAAGTAATAAATTTCATGTTCAGGCTGCAATGAAAAATTTGAATGAGAAGTTAGCACAATTGGCGAGGGTTGAAGCGAACCTAGCGGCTATTCAGAAAGTTTTGGATGAACAATTGAGACAATATGCGTAGGTTGAGTGCTTTCAGGCAGGCAAGTGTAAATGTTTGAATCGTTATTTTCCAGGATTCTTTTGGCTGAACACGAGGCATGCACCAAGAAATTAAATCGCGCTCAAGAACTGATATCAGGTTTGGGCGGCGAGCGGACTCGATGGTCTGAAGCGGCCCGCGCCCTGGGACGAGCTTATAACACCCTTACAGGAGATGTACTGATCGCCTCTGGGGTCGTCGCTTATTTGGGGCCCTTTACCATTGACTTCCGCGTCGCGCAGATTCACAAGTGGGTAAACAAATGCGTCTCATTCGGCTTAGTGTGCAGCCACGATTTCCAATTGCAAAATGTTTTGGGAGAACCCGTCGAAATACGAGCTTGGAATATTTTCGGCCTACCAACAGATGCTTTCTCAATAGAAAGTGCAATCATAATGCAGTGAGTAGATTTTCTCAACAGCCACAACACAATTGCAAATAATGTTCGATCGAATATTTTTACCATTTTTTAGGAACTCTGGACGTTGGCCTCTGATGATAGATCCTCAGGGGCAAGCTAACAAGTGGATTAAGAACATGGAGAAGGCGAATCGACTTTGCGTCATACGCTTAAGCCAACCGGACTACACCCGGATTTTAGAAAATGCTATACAGTTCGGCCTGCCCGTCCTCCTTGAGAACGTCGGAGAGGAAATCGATCCCATTCTGGAAGCAGTGCTGCTTAAGCAGCTTTTCAAACAGGGCGGCACAATGTGCATCAAATTGGGCGATTCTGTAATTGAATATAACTTCAGTTTCAGGTACATAGCATCTATATTCAGAAAGACTTGTTGCGTATGTGGGAAGCCGTTAAATGCCACTAGCTCATGCCTCCAAGACTACCTCGACGTGCCTGAGGACGTCTCAAAGACGTGACCGGCGAAATTTCCATATGAATATCGTGTTTGTTAAGCTGTAATACGGTACCAGTGGCTTTCCACAAACGCACCGAGGAATTTATTTATTATTATATACTTTCCCATATGTCCGTTAATATAACGAGTTATTATTATTATGAACTACAAAGGTTCTACATAGCCACTAAACTGCGAAATCCGCATTATCTTCCGGAAGTGGCCGTTAAGGTAACGCTTCTCAACTTTATGATAACTTCACAAGGATTGCAGGATCAAATCTTGGGCATCACCGTGGCTCGGGAGCGTCCAGACCTGGAGGCTGAAAAGAACATGTTAATCTTGCAGGGAGCCGAAAACAAGCGCACACTCAAAGAGACAGAAGATAGGATTTTAGAAGTGCTCTCGTCCGCTGATAATATTTTGGAGGACGAGACGGCCGTTCAAGTCTTAAGTTCCTCCAAAGTCCTAGCCAATGAAATCAATGAGAAGCAGTTAATTACGGAGGCTACCGAGAAGCAGATCGATATTGCACGCTTGAGTTACATACCGATCGCTGAGCATTCAACAATTCTATTTTTTACTATAGGTACGATCCGAACTCATAGGTCCAGGGCATTTTCGATATATGCTTGGGATCAGAGTAATAATTTTCTTTTGTAAATATGAAATGCTGTTCTATAGTTTCTATAAATATTCATTCCCTTTTTAAGTAGCAACAATAGCTGCATACTTGGCGGAACTGATCCTGATCTATTTTGCTCAGAGAAATGTTTCGGATCAAGCACCTGTTAATTATTTAAACAGTAATACATATTTTAAAGCTGGCAGCACTTTTAGTTCGAATTAGAAAGTAAAAAGTGGCTGTTTCTAATTTCTTTGTGTGGTATTACACATAAAAATTGAACCGGGATCATGATCAGTAGAGACGTGAATGCAGCTAATGACAATAATTAATTAAATGTAATGTTTTACTCAGTCCTCGATTAATCTCTTTAATTGCAGTCGAGCTGGCAAACATTGATCCAATGTATCAATATAGTTTGATTTGGTTTGTTTCATTATTTACTGCGTCCATTGACAATACAGAAAAAGTGGATGACATCAATGAGCGTTTAAACGATTTGAAAAACCATTTCACTTACAGTCTGTACGTGAACATTTGCCGCAGTTTGTTTGAGCGGGTGAGTTCGAAACTAATATAACCATTTATGTAAATGTGGCAAATGTAAGAGAGACCCTCCTATGCATATTAATAATAGGCCGATCCGGAAGGCCGGCGGGACTTCACCTCAGGCTTGGCGAAGTATCCTTTGAAACTTATTCAGGATACTCGAAGCCAACGATTAATTGTCCCTTTTCTTTGCATAACCAACTCATTTAGCACCGATGCATTTGTCAGTCCAGAAAAATCGTTCCTTGCCGTGTTGCTAGCCACGCTATACTGCAATACTTCCCCTACACGTTTCAGGATCCAACAATATGATCATTACGAGTGTGAGCAGTCTTCCAGCAGATCTCCAAACTTTCATCACTTCACACAATCACAATCTTCTTTTTTGATTAAACTTCCTTCTGCCAAACGAAACTAGTTTAAATGTTTGCTTTCTCTTAAAGGACAAGCTACTGTTCTCATTGATCCTCAATGTGAACCTAATGAAGGCTGAAGGGAAAATCGATAACGCCGAATGGATGTTCCTGCTAACAGGTGGCATCGGCCTCGACAATCCCTATCCGAATCCAGCCAAATGGTTGGGTGTCAACAGTTGGGACGAGATATGTCGGGTCTCTGAGCTTCCCAACTACAGAGGACTCCGCCAACACATTCAAACACACTTAACTGAGTGGAAGAAATACTTCGATGCTATAAATCCGCAAGATAATTTGAGTATACCGAAAGAATGGGCAGCTAAATTAAGTCCCTTCCAAAAATTGTTGCTATTACGCGTTTTTCGACCGGATAAACTGGTTCCAGCGGTTTTGGACTTTGTGTCAAGTGAGTATCATTTACCATAAATCTAAACCGTTAAGCGGGGTTCAAACTATAATATGAATTCTTCTCATATATTTCGACGTAGATGAGCTTGACCCTAGGTTTATCGACCCACCACAGTTTGACCTCTCGGCTTCGTTCGGCGATTCACACTGCTGCATTCCACTCATATTCATTTTAACTCCTGGCTCGGATCCGACAGCAACGCTTCTTAAATTCGCCGATGAAAATGGGTTTGGAACCAATCGATTGTTTTCATTATCTCTGGGCCAAGGCCAGGGACCAATTGCCGTGAAGATGATAGATGAAGGTATAAAGTTCGGCAACTGGGTCGTCTTGCAAAATTGCCATTTGGCCAAGAGTTTCATGCCAACTCTGGAGAAGGTTTGCGAACAATTGATTCCCGACACCACGCACCCCGATTTCCGACTGTGGCTAACATCTTACCCAGCGGACCATTTCCCCGTCGTCGTCTTGCAAAACGGCATTAAAATGACCAACGAACCGCCCAAAGGATTACGCTCCAACATTGTGCGCTCCATGCTCAGTGATCCCATCAGCGATCCCGAATGGTACGAGTCATGCAAGCAATCCCAAACCTTTAAGCAGTTGATTTTCTCACTGTGCTTCTTCCATGCCGTCATACAAGAACGACGGTATTTCGGCCCCATCGGCTGGAATATACCTTACGAGTTCAACGAGACCGATTTGCGCATAAGTCTGATGCAGTTGAAGATGTTCCTCGACCAGTACGAAGGCGTCAACTACGACGCGTTGCGATATTTGACCGGCGAATGTAATTACGGTGGGCGTGTTACCGACGATTGGGATCGGCGTACACTGAAAACCATTTTGAGCCTCTACTATTGCCCCGAAGTTCTGGATATTGATAACACTTATTACCTAATGGACGATTCGACTTTGTACTACATTCCGGTGTTTCGCGAAGTTGAGCTTTATTTGGCCTATGCCAGGGAGTTACCACAACAGACGAAGCCCGCTATTTTCGGATTTCATCACAATGCTGACATTATGAAAGACCAAAAAGAGACCGACACGCTTCTGAGCCATACGCTTCTTACACAGGTAACTAAACAAGACGAGCTGCTTTCACCTTTGACTTTATTTGATATGACTTGAAATCTAGTATGCGTTTTAATACTTCTTGCTAATGATAAGGATCGATCGGTGAGTACCTTTGAAATGTTATGGCCTTTTTTTAAAAAAGTAAAAGTAAAGTATGAGTAATGTTGCGACATTTATGTATAATATGCATAGAAAGTCTGGCAATTATATAATTGCAATTAGATATAATGTTATTAATGTCGCTTCTACTTTTTGAAATTTCTTCATCAAAGGATTTGTCAGCAGATCGGGTAAGTCTCACTAAAGGGTCTTATCATGATTATTTCCACGGAGGAAAGCTTCGTTTTCAATTCTGCAACTCGAACAATCGGGAAAAGTATTCATTATAAGGCCCTATGATGAGTGATTGGGTTATTGTTTTAATATTTGTTTTAAAATTGCTTTAAACACTGCAGGTAATTTACATTAAAGATTTGTATGAATGTATTCCCGAAAACCTTTTCCTACCCACAAGTCCCTTTCCTTTAAAAATTATTGTTTCGCCCCGCCCTCTCCACAAGGACACCAGCAGCTCCTATTCGGACGACGAAGCCGGTGAGAAAGCGCTGACGCCTGAGGAAATTGTGACAAATGTCGCCACTGACATCCTCCAGCGACTGCCGAAGGACTTCGATCGCGAAGCTACTCTAGCACGGTACCCCACCAGCTACCATCAGAGCATGAATACCGTTTTGGTGCAAGAGATGGTCCGCTTCAACGTGCTCCTGGGAACAATCCGATCCAGTTTAATAACGATGAAAAAGGCGATTAAAGGTGAGTTTTAGAAGCATCAAGAAGACTATTTAACTAGCAATTATTTTTATTGATTTGCTGTTGCTTCATCTCCACTGACTCCAAGCAGCATGCATCTTGAGCAACTGCGTAAATAAAAAAGTGGATACTGTTGCTTATGCTCTTTGCCGATTTTTCTGTTGAACCAAGAATTTCGTTTAAAAAACTTTTACGTGATATCAATGGGCGTCAGCATCGAAGCAGAGCTTTCTTCTGGAGCTCACATAGTTTTAAGTATCGACGCTAAAAAGAATTTCTCCTGTAGCGATTGTAGTCTGCATGGTATTATTTATCTGATTTGATGAGGCCGCTCTTATTGTATGGCCTACCTGATCTGGATCAAGCGGCTCTGTGTGTGCTCTGGATCTACCTGATCTCGTGTGATTTAATCACGAAATTGTAACCAGCTGGATGTTCTCGCTCTAATTTGATCCAAAAGTTCTACTAGATTTAATCTTCTAATACAACATTTTATAATTTTTCTATTCAAAACTTCAATCTGCGTATCTCTGAGGTCTCTGCTAAATTCTGGAAACTGTCTACCCTTTGATTTCCCATCGTGAATGCTTTAAAGACTAAGTTTTCTTAGTTCTTATTTTTTTAGTAATTCCTTGTCCTTCATTAACCGAATATCCTCCAACAAAGGTCTCGTATTATACAAGCTTAGAAATAATATTAATAATAGGTCATCAATGAGTTATATTCTACCTGACAGCAATATTATTTTGTCTTGAAGGCCCAGCAGCTGACCCAGAATTTCTTTCTAGTTTTCAATTACACTTCTTTTCCTATGACATGTCCAGCAAATTATAAACAGTGTATAAATTCTTCGCAGAAGCAGTTTATTTGTTTATTGGAATATATTATAAACAATTCATTATGCATACTATTTTTTTTTTTTCAATACGAGTCGAGGCTCGTATTTCAAATCTGCGAAGTAACTTATGTGGAACTTTTATGGTATAAAATGTTTTCTATAAAGATAGTCGTCAAAGTACAATTACATTATTTCTGTGAAGCTTGATTTCTAGCTTTTCCTGGAGCTGGACCTCTTAGCTGAACTCTCTGACCTTACTGAGTGATTGTCCTGTTTTTCGGTCATCGGGGTGGTGGATCTCTTCTGTTCTGTAGTAGTTCCTGCAATTAATGGCTTCTCTATGACGACCACACTTTTTGTGGATGTCGGGAAGTCTTCTGTTTCTCTTGAGCCAATATCATTCCTTAAGTTTTCGGAAGGATGTCTTGATGAAGTTCTTTCTGCGGCAGTCACTGAACCATAGCCATGATCAAGGCTCTCCATTGCATTATCTGCAACATCTTCTCCAAACCGCGGTCGTTTAGTTACCCTTTTCTTGTCTGCGTTCGCTTCATCGACAGTTTCGCGTTCAGAATCGCGTTCAGTTTCGCGTTTAGTTTCGCGTTCAGATTCGCGTTCAGTTTCGCGTTTAGTTTCGCGTTCAGATTCGCGTTCAGTTTCGCGTTTAGTTTCGCGTTCAGATTCGCGTTCAGTTTCGCGTTTAGTTTCGCGTTCAGATTCGCGTTCAGTTTCGCCTTTAGTTTCGCGTTCAGTTTCGCGTTTAGTTTCGCGTTCAGATTCGCGTTCAGTTTCGCGTTTAGTTTCGCGTTCAGATTCGCGTTCAGTTTCGCGTTTAGTTTCGCGTTCAGATTCGCGTTCAGTTTCGCGTTTAGTTTCGCGTTCAGATTCGCGTTCAGTTTCGCCTTTAGTTTCGCGTTCAGGTTCGCGTTCAGTTTCGCGCTCAGACTCGCGTTCAGTTTCGCGTTCAGTTTCGCGTTTAGTTTTGCGTTCAGTTTCGCGTTTAGTTTCGCGTTCAGAATCGCGTTCAGATTCGCGTTCAGTTTCACGTTTAGTTTCGCGTTCAGATTCGCGTTCAGATTCGCGTTCAGTTTCGCGTCCAGTTTCGCGTCCAGGTAACATCAGAGAGCGTTCAGTTTCGCCTTTCTCAGGTTCTGATTCAGAAGGATGAGTGAAATATTGTAAATTTTGGTTATACTCGGCTTCACCCTTCTGTTGTCTCAACACTTTTGCGTTGCTGATGGTGTCCGTCAGACTTTCCTTTGGGCTTTCCAGATCGGCCAAGTCTATTTTCTCATTACCATCGGGATCGAAACCGTTTACAATGCGCTTTATTAGCTTGTTTATAAATATAGCGGAAGCCTTATCGTCTGTAGTCTCTGAATATTTTTTAAATGGGGACGTTTTGGATCCATCATCTCTAGTTTTTGAATACTTTTCAAATGGGGACATTTTAGATCCGTCATCTCTAGTCGCCGAATCTTTCTTAAATGACGGCATTATAGTTTCCAAAACAGATGGTAAAGCTCTGCTAGATCTCTCGCTCTCACCCGACGCCTCCGTCTCCTCGGAAAGCCGCTCACTGTCCAATGATTCCTGGAGGAGCCCCTCGTCGCACAGCTCTTCACATATCTCTTCCAATTGGATCTTATTGGGGTATTTCTGCATTAACAGCGACTGCACAAGTAATGCTAAACGTTCATTTTCGGAGTGCGAAGACTCTGAGCTTCGATCTTCTTGAATTGCAGTGGCGCACGCTGACTGATTAGGCAAAGCCTCGGACTCGGGTTGTTTTTCGACGTTCGCTTGTTGAACTCCGTTGAACACTTCGTCTAGAATGTCGCCAATGCAGACATCGGCGCTTCGTTCGGAATCCGTCATCCATCGTCGGCCTGGCACAGCTCGTCGGATCAGCTTCCGAACTATGGCGTGGGCTTCACGCTCCGGCTCCGAGGCATCGGATCTGACGGAGCAGTCGTCGGAGAACGTGTACAAGTCGTTATCAATGAGCTGATCCACCAGATAATCTGAAACCGGTTTCGTGATGTCGCTAATGTCCAGTAACTTCTCAACGTGCGGCATCAGGCACTCGGTAATAACACCGTCCACGATGAGCTCAGCTTCGTAGCGTTTCCGCAGAACATCAACGTCGGGAAAGATGAGATCCTTGAGCAAATGGCGCAGCATTCGGTAGTTGAGTGGATTCTGAACGGACTTGAACGAATCCAGCCAATATTGGATATCGCGGTCGACCACTTCAGCTATTTTAGTTATACTAGCTGCAGCCTTAACGTGTGCGTAATCTTTTGCTTCGTCCTCCAGCAGTTCGCCGACATGATCAGAGCAAACTTTAATATTGGCTTCGTTCGTATGCTGAAAGATCTGTTCATAGATTTCCCGCAGTACGTTCTCCTTTTGTCGAAGGCCAGCTTCAGCTGCTTCGCGTCGCCAGCGCTCCTTCTGCGCCAACATCGCCAAGAAGTGCAAATTTCGCTGTTCCTGTAGGCGCGTCATCTCATCGCAAAGGAACTTCATCACCCAGCCAATTGTAGAACCTTCGTATTCGGCTAGCATCGCATCTAATTCCTCCGCCCGATTCTCAACTACGATTTCCTTGGCCGATTTGCGGCTCGTCGATGGCCGGTCGTCGGTTATGCTCGTCGATGGCTCAGCAGGCTCGTCTTCCTTCCTTTCTTTGGCATCAACGACTTCAGTATCAATTTTCTCAATTTTCTCAATTTTCAGTATCTCATCTTTTCCGTCCTCGTCCTTCAAGACTATAGACAGCTTACGCTGTCCACGGGGTTTGCTAGGTTTCGGGGGTGGCGGCGTTGGCGGCGGTGGCGGCGGTTCTTCTTTCTTCTCAGGAATTTCGGGCTCTATAATCGCCTTTTCTTTAAGACATTTCGGCATTGACTTCTGTTTAGAAGATTGTCGTCGCAGATTCTGAAATGTATATTAAATTGCATTAGATTTCATTATAAATATTGTAAAAAAAGGAAAATTACCGTTAATTGCTCATATAACTTCTTCAAATTGTCGTCTGAACAGAAGTTCAATTCGACTTCGACTCGGCTCTCCTTCGGCTTGCACCAGGTTTGTAACTTCTTGAATGGACAGGTGAGTAGGTTCAAGTTGACGGCTTTCAGCTCCAATGCATCGATACGCGATTGGAAGGCCTTGCTGTCGGCAAGGGAATGTCTCCGATTCGGATTAACACCATAACGCATCTGAGGCGCGAAGAATTCTGAATAAGGATCGCCCAGGCGCTTGGCGATGCTCTCCTTCCAAGTGGTCAGTCCTCCACCCTCAACTCTACTCATCTCCAAGCGCCTTATCTGCCGTTTGTACTCTAGTTCGTTTCGGCGCAAAGCTGCTTCACGCTTAATTTTGATGTTCTCGCAGCATATTTCGATTCTAGACTTTGAGGATGCGTGCATCTTCTTTTCACGCTCCTCAAACATACGTATAACCAGCTCCAAGCGTAGCATCTGGCAGTGTGTAATGTAGTCCTCACGCTCCATCCACTGCTCCCATTCGAACGCCTCCATTATGTACTTTTCGCCGATCGGGGACATGTTCTTCGAAGCGATCAGTTGCCTTCTGAAGTTCTCTTTCAGTGCTTTCACAAAAGCGATTCGCTTTCGCGCCCTACGAAAGAGGTCCACCTCGTACAAGCCGGGGGGTCCATCGCCAGGCAGAATTTTCGGCATTTGGAAAATTTCCAACGTGTCCAATTCACTTTGCTTGTTCTTTGGAGGCGGTAAGTACGGTAAAGTTTGAGCCGAAGATTCTCTTAATAAAGGAACAAATGAAAGACATCGGAAGTCAAATATTATAACTATGTAAACTTATGTATACTTAATGCTTGAGGAAGTTACTTAAAATACTAGATAACGCTTTAGAATATATAGTATAGGCCACAAAGGCAACACTCTGGTAATCTAGGCGATACACTTCCATCCAGAAGTTGAATTGCTTCCTTCTAGAAAGTATCATTTCTGACCCATAAATGCGAATATGGCAAATGAAGGAACTCACATATCTGGGAAAGACGAAACTCACCTGTAAAGGGTTTGAGTGCCACGCGTTTGCTTCGCGGCTCGTTTCACGGGGCTTCGGTAGGGTTCGAAACAAGCGTTCTTATCCGGTACGGAATGGTTTAGGTCGACGGTAGTTACGGTGACGTTGGTGCTGGCTTTCGGCCGATAAACGACGCCATCTTTAACATTGCATTGCGGCGGTGTTACGGAATGCGGCCTTTTGAATTTGCACGGAGCCGGCCGCCTATTATAGCCTGAATTGGGAGAATCGTCAATAAGTTGCTGGTGTGTCTGTATGTTTGTGTGTGTGTGTGTGTGTGTGTGTGTGTGGAGAAAGACGAACGAACCTCCTTCCAGTCTGGCGACATCTGGTCTCTTGGAGTCCGACTTTTCATCGCAATTGAGCAGTGGTTTTCTGCTGGCAGTTAGTCGATTGCGTGGTATTCGGAAGTCGACTCTGTTGGCCACAGTTCCTGAGCTCGCTGGGCGATGCTCCGTCGACGGCTTTTCCTCCAGCTGAGTGAAGTCCTTCTTTTCGAAGCAATCAAAGTTACGTCTTGGAACTCGTTGCTGATTGATATAAGACATGTAATGCATCCTCCTTCGGTCGCGACAACGATAGAAAATATATAAAGGGTCTTTATTTTAATGAATGCTGCTATTGAAAATCCGCTATAAAAGATGTCTGAATATTATTTTGTTTGACAATAGCTTTTTTGACAGCTGTTAATGATAAGAAACGCTGTTTTTTAATATGTTTTCGTGCGACGAAGTGTTTAATCGCCTTTCATTGCCTATTGCAGGACTTGTTGTGATGTCAGCCGCTATTGAAGCCGTCTACAAGTCTGTGCTCATCTCCAGGATTCCGCAAATGTGGGCTGGCAAATCGTATCCGAGCCTGAAGCCACTCGGCAGCTATATTGCCGATTTCCTGCAGCGCTTGGAATTTCTTCAGGTAAATGGAAAACCTTCGAGCTAGTCTAATTAATCGATGGATAAAACTTACCTGACATTCGCGAATATTCCTCAGCGCATACAGAAAAACCTCAAAAATTCCTATACAACACACACACACACACACACACAAACACACGCACACTACAGTCGAAAACATTAGCAGAAAAGCCAAAGAAAAACAAACGTAGGAAGGTGGGGAACCTAGCAACAACCTTTAAGCAAGGTCGAAATTGATTCAACAAAATGTTTTGAATAAATAATTGATTGGTGCATTTGCTCTTTTCGCAGAAATGGTACGATCAGGGACCTCCGAACACCTTCTGGCTCGCAGGATTCTACTTTACGCAGGCGTTTCTGACGGGCGCCCAGCAGAACTACGCCCGCAAGTACGTCATTCCCATCGACTTGCTCGTCTTCGACTACGACGTGCTGCCGGTGGAGGAGGAGGACGCTGGGAGCTTGCAGCCGCCGGTCGACGGCGTCTTCGTGTACGGAATATTTCTGGAGGGGGCGCGCTGGGATCGTGCGACCAACTGCCTCGCCGAATCACACCCGCGCGAGCTGTTCGACCGCATGCCGGTGATTTGGATGAAGCCGCTGAGACGCAGTGACTTGATAGAGCGCCACGTCTACGTGTGCCCCATGTACAAGACGGCGGAGCGGCGCGGCGTGCTGTCGACGACCGGCCACAGCACCAACTTCGTCGTCGGCATCCTGCTGCTGTGCAACGCCAAAGTCAACCCGTCGCACTGGATCATTCGTGGCACTGCGCTTTTGTGCCAGCTCAGCTTTTAATCAAATGCGACTATTTTATATATTATATTTTTCATAAATTGTATTTCGATCACTTTTGGCCTTTAATAAAATTGCGATTAATAATTTTCGTTAAGCAGTTGGTTGGCAGTCGATGCCAATCGGCTGCGATCAAATGGCGACGTTTGCATTAAACATTTATTAAAAATATAGTAAATTTAGGACTAATCTCAAAAAAGGAAAAATATTATTAAATATTAACAGACGCTATTTTATCGTCGTTTTAAAATGGAAATTAGGCTGCGATGCTTTTCGACTGCTTCAAAGGCATCGAAAATGTGTGAAGCGACTCCTTCGTAGTGACCGCTGATTTCTCATGTAAAGTGTTGGAATTAAGGAGAAAATACGACTGTAAATACGCAGTCGTCGATATATGAAATACGTCCAATCAGGCACCGTGAATTTTGACTAATTTTAAAGTGAAGTCAAATGGAGTCGTCAGCATTCTTCTTTGTCAGCAATTTTGGTTTTTAAAATAAGATTATTCATGTTTTTGTGTGAATTTCAATTGATTTGCAGAGAAACGCTGAAATTTGTCCCTGTGAAAAGTGAAAAACAGGAAATGAAGGAAAAGGACTTTGAATGGAGCAGTCCTCGGCCTTTCTGTCGTCTAACACATCAAATGTTGCCTTTATTCATGTGATTCTCTAATTTATCAATTTTTATATATAACTAAAATCGTCTTAAAGCCTTGTCTATTCTATTGTAAAAACTGAAGACGTTCGCCCGATTCCTGGAAACGCTCTTTTGTCTAAAGACTTCTTTAAAGAATTTGATGGAAAGTGATGCGGGGCAGTCGGCTCGATGGCTTCGTACATCAGCTGTTAATGTACAAGGCACCCGTGAAAACTCAGCATCAGTGGAACAACTTCAATGGACAGCAACAAACAAACGTTCTTCTGTTGCTTATGTACGAATGCTGAACCTTTTCATCCGTCGAAATAAATGGAAATAGAAATAGATGACAAAGAGAACCCAACTCGGCTTATATAAAAACAATACAATGGCCAATTTCGTTAGAAATGTGTAACCAAATATGTGCACATAGTAGCAGATATATAATATGTGGTCTATGTGCCAGCTACATTATTTCTGGATCTTGACTTGGTCTTGATTCTGCATGAGGACAGCATGTAAAAGCGTCCGAGTCGACTCCCGACTCTCGACTCCGTTTTATTGGTTCAACAACCATTTCTAGTTGGAGCAGCGTGTGTATTCTTATATGAATGCATGCAGCCGTGTATGTGAGCTACTGTCGATGCGCGGAGAGCAGCCGAAGTGGATTGTGTTCGTGCAATAATTCCCCGGAGCGGGAAAGAGCAGCACGAATGCAAAGCAACAGCGAGAATTGGAATAATCTTGGAATACTTTAGATAACTGTACAAACGCGCACACACGAACACGAACGAACGAGCATCAGGACAACGAACGGGACACAAAGGGAACTAAGGAGCGTTTCCCTGAAGGTTACCTTGGAAACAGCCGGGGTTCGATTTCGTTTTTATCTTCTGCTGAATTCTCTCTCCATGAGACGTTCGCGTCGCTGTTGGCTCTGCATGCAGTCGCTGTCCTCTAACAGTCGCTGTGTGTGTGTGTGTGTGTGCGTGTGTGTTGGTGTGAGCATTAGTTTTGGGGTGAGGCAGTGATTTGTGAGTAGAAATGCTGCTGGTAGCTCAAATGAAAGGGCCGCAAAAATCGATACAGTTGAAATTGACAACAAGTAGAATCTGCAGATTCATCTCCGCCTGCCTGCCGCACGCAGCGCTGGCTGCCTTCTGAGGATGAAGTCCTAGATTCCTTACAAAGCGTCCAGCAGGCCGAAGTGACATGTTGAGGAATTCTGGCAACGTGAAAAGTTTACAAATCAAATTAATGCGCAAGGTTATTTAATTGATGACTAAAATGTGTAACCAAAGACACACGAAGACGAAGCGTCGCCACAGCAGCTAAAAACAGCGACTTCATTTCGTCGGCTGGCGCTTGAAACGCGAACGGGGAGGTTTTTCCACCACCGCAGCAGCTTCAATGCAATGATTTATTATTAGCAAACACTTCTCCAAAGCTCATTCAAATGCTAATTGGAAATAATATTCCTGTTGGACGTGAAGCAACTACAGTTGTGCCTAAACTTTTCTTGAGTGGCATCTTCTCACATGCATGCATAAAATTGTTTAAGAATCACTCCGAAATGTGCCCATTTATTTCTTTTTAAACAATTAACAATAAAAGTATCCTCAAAAGTATCGAGTTTTCCGATTTGTGTTTGAAGAACTGTATTAAAATCATGGTTTGGCTCGAATTTGTTGAATTTTCGAATAATAAACGCTCGAAATTCTTGGCTTTATTTAATTACTTTCTCATTACAATTACAATTACTTTGTACAAATAATTAATTCCGAATTATAATTAAATAAAAGGGTTTTTCTAAATACTATATTTCAGAAAATATTGGAAAATTTTCCTGAAATTCTGAACCTTTCAAAATGTATTTATTTTATTTGTGTTATTTATTATTTATTCATTTATTATTTATTTATTTCTTTATTTAATTAATTTTTTATTTTATTTTATTTATTTATTTTATTTTTTCAATGATTATAAAATTGTAGAATAGAATAAATATAGCGATGAATTAACAAAATAATATTTAATCTTTCGTTGAATATTTTTTATAGAGTGAAGTGAAATATTTTCACACAATAGACATAATAATTTTCGATATTAAACGAGTAGAATTAAATTCTTTTAATTTAATAATTGCTCGAATTTAATTCTATCAATGAGTTTATATATATAAATTATTGCTACTCAATCGCTGCTTTCTATCATAATAAATAATTCATTTATTTAATCCTGATTATCTGTAATAAATTAATAAATATAAAAAATTATACAACAGAAAATGTAATTTTCAGCACTCAGAATATTTTCAATATTTTCTGTAATTGCCGCAAATATTAATAAATTTCCTTGATATTATATTAGTATTATAATAATAATGCTATTATTATTTTATAGTTTTAATATTTTTTTGAACAAATACTTATTATATTTTTTAATTATTTGCAATTGTTTAAGGAATCAGATGGAAGCCAGAATTAAAATAATATTGAAAAATTCACGCTTCGTATTAATTATATTTTAATGTTGAAATAAATGCTGTAAATAAGAGCAAAGATTATAGAATAACTAATAATAAATTAATTACAATTAATAATTAATTCTTTGCACTTAATTAGTGGAATCAGAGAAAGTTTCGAGTGGTGAATTATTGAATTTCGTAATAGACGAATGCAACACTTTTTTTTTTTAGCTGTATTTTTCAATGTTAATGTTCAATGTTGTGGGAGTTGGAAAGGGTTGAGCTGGGCAATTACAAGCGGCGTTTGGTCCGAGAGGTGCTCGTGGCGACTTTGATTTGCTCGCAGCGGGCGCCGCGGGGCGTCGCAATGAGCGACTGCGCTGGACGAGGGTACAAAGCTAATTTCAGCTTAAATCGTGGCGAGGATTGAGATCAATCCGTGCAATTATCTGCAGCAAAGGAAATCGGTAAGCAGCAGAAATATTTCTCCACAGAGAAATCGTTTTTAATTAATGCGTTGCTCGACGGACGATATCGATTCTAGACTGGATTTAACTGGACCGGCGAGAAAGTATCTTCAATGCATGCAAAAGAATCAGAACGAAGACAAAGGACCCAACGCAACGGACGAATGGGCTGATCCGATTTCGAAGCCTGATTGGGGAACAAAGGCGATTAATTGCGTTGGTGTTGGTGATTGCTCGGCGATGAGATCGACGGCCGGCGTCTTGCGATCTGCAGTTTCGATGTTTCAATGTTTTCTCCCTTGTGCAAAGTCTGGCGATGTGCACAAGCGTTGTTTTTGCCTTCTTCCTGGACTAACACGGCCAACAGGCGCACCCCCACGCCCCCGCCACCGCCCCCAGCAAATGGTGCCGCGGTGCGTGTGTCGCTGTTGCGGTGGCATTAAAATGCTGGTCGCGGCGCTCGACGGCCACCATTAAAATTCAATTCCGTTTCACTCGCTTCATGTGCTCGCAACGAAGGCGCTTATGTACAAATACAGGGTGCGATATCCTGTTTGTTCAGCAGAAAAGGCGTCTGTCAATCGGCGATGCTGGGAAGCACCCGGCACCGCTTCTCGACTCAATGCGCTCCGAGCCCGAGCCCGAGCCCGAGCCCGAGCGGCTGCCGATGCTATGTGCGTCCGCGGCGCTGGTGTACACAATTTCAGCAACTGTACAGCGCTCGGCTGACAGCTCACCCAGCTGCCGCATCCATGTACCGACGGTATACAAGCCCGCACACACACGCAGCCGCTCGACGGATGACGGATTTCTTTCCTTCGAGCGCTGCGCTCATAAAGCGTCTGCAGAAGCTGCATGTTTGCGGCGTAGAAATGCTGTGCAGGGGTGGCTCACGGCCGAGCAGCGCCGCCGACTGCACCGCAGCCCACTCGCCGAGCCGCGAAGGTCCTTCGTGCGATGCTGGATGCTGGCTCGCTCTCGGCCCAGCTTCACCTTCGCAGGGTGGAATCCGAGTCGGCTTCGTGTTTGCTCTTCGCAACGCAGCCGTACATCATCCGCGTGCGTGTGTGTGTGTGTGCGTTGTGAGGATGTGTGCGTCAGTGTGCGATGCCTAGATTTCCACACACACACACACACACGCACGCACGCCAACGAAAGAGAAGGAGTGAGAGGGAATTTGCGCAGAGAGAGGCTCTCAGTGCTGCCGTTCTTCTCAGTGCTGCCACCCGAGCGAACTTCAGCCAAGAAGAAATTCACCCGGAAACAGGGACGGGTTTTCCTATCAATTCTGAAGGACAAACGAAGCGCAGTCGATCCCGGGGAAAAGTAAACGAATTCAGTTTGCTTTTTATTAAATTTATTCGGCTTTAAATAAGAGTTCATGAATGCAATGAATATGAGTCGCTGACTTCAATATTCAACGTGGAAAGGGGAATTCTGGCAGTTGGCAATACCGCAGAAATAAACTCTATAATCTCTATATACTTCAGGAAGGACTCGCCTCTATTTACACACACCTCGAAGCCATGTGAAATGTGTTTCGTTTTGCCAGAGCTCGGCTCGGATGCGAGAGCCGAGCGCGTCGTGTGTACCGAACCCAGACGCCGGGAACCCTGCGCACGAGCTGCTTTCGGCGAAGTCCAGTCCCGGCGAGGAGCCGCCGAGCACCGGTTTTACACAGCCGCGGCCACGAATACATGTGCAAAAGCGTCCGGCAGCAGCAGCAGCAACCCTTCGTGCGGCGGGGATGCTGGCCGCACACAGCCACGGCGACTGCACGGGATGCTGCCACGGCGACGGCGAAGGCGAAGGCGAAGGCGAAGCGCACGCACACTACTGCAGCCCGTACGAGCAGCTGCGACGGCTCAGCGCGGCCGGAGCTGCCGGAACAGGGTTCGCTTCGGCCAGCGTTGTTCCTAGTAGACGTTGAGGCGTCAGCGAGCACGCTTGGTGCCGCTCTGCTGCAAGCAACTCGCCGAGTCGTCCTTGCAAGCGGTGCTGCTCGATGATGCAAGTTCCAATCGACTTCTAATGGACTTGTGAAGGATGCGACAACGCAGCATGTTGCAAGGATATCGTCACAAAAGGGAGAGAGAGCAACGAGCCAGCCGCTGGATCCGCACTTTCAATGGCCATTCGTAAGTTGACGAGGAAATTCGCAATTCAATCGCAGATCGAGTCGCAGCGTCGATGCTGTCGGCGGCTGTTGAACCGAAGCAGCAGCGCTCGGGGCAGCTCGCATCGGGTACGTAGCAAACTGGATGTTGTAATTATGTATTTCTGTAGGTTTCCGTGCGGCAGTCGGAGCGCAGTACAGCCTCGGAAACTGTCGCCGAACGTTCGTCAGCCGAGCGATGAGTGTCCTGCGTTCGAGCATCGCTTCGTAAAGTGCAGCTTCCAGACAAAAGATAATTAAAACTTTCAGAGCTGTCGGCCTCAGAGACTTTAATAACGATAAAAAAGAGTTGAGGAAAGTGCAAAGTTCGAAAAGATTCTTAAGCGGCTCGAAAGTGCGCTTTCGAAGGACATTAAAATTCGGAAAATGTGAGATAAAAGTTGTGTGGCGTCTGTGCGAAGATGGAGATGGAGATGGAGTCTGCTGCGGCGCTGGAAGTAGTCATGCGTCGTAGGCGATGTCAGGGACCGCACCCAAAATTCGCCATTTAACGATTGCGGCAAAAACAAAAACTATCCACGGAAGCAACAAATTCTTCGATTACGCGAATATGAGCGAGTGTGCGTGTGTGTGTGTGTGTGTGTGTGTGCGTGTGTGTGTACCATTTCCATCCTCTTGTAGAGCAGCAGAAACGACGGAGCAAATCATCCAGGAAAAGTGGTTGTAGTTGTGTCGAATGCTGCTTCATGTATCCAAGCTTCTGTGTGCGTGTGTGTGTGTGTACATCCGTGGATTTGCAAGTGGGTGGTGGTTGGTCGTCCTCATCTCCGCCTTTCGCCCCTTATTACACGCTCCGTGCTGCCGAAGTTGGTCGTCCATTTTGTGTTCTGCCGTGGGACAATTCAGCAGATGCTGAATGAGTGAAGGATTCCAGGAATCTCCTGCGACTGAAGACACCGCGGCACCAGTTTCGGCCCTGCTTTGGGTTTGTTTCGCTTTTCTAACCTACAAAGGATCGAATGAAAATGGACAGAAAGGTGGCAGGAGGTGCTTCAATAACGTCTTTCGATCTGCGCCGATCAGAATAGGAAATGAGATTCGATATAGATTCAATAGATACTCGAAATGGGGGAAAACTAGAACAGAATTCCTTTGTTTTTTGAACAGATTTCTCTTAAACATTTGTCGCAATGTTTGGCCTTTTATTTAATCGCTTAGAATCCAACTCCAAATGAAGCTTGATCCTTAATCTTCTGCCAGCAAGCATCGCACAGACGCTACAGCGAAGGACTTAATTAAAGAATTACATTTTCCGTTTTCCGTTTAGCATTTCTTCTCTCGCTCGTTCCAGTGCCGCCTGCTTTCAGCTCGCTCCGACGTCAGCTCATCCCATCGAATCGCGTCCTGTGTTCGACAGCGCACAGATTCGCACCCTGGCTTCATGGCGAATTTATGGAATTAGCTGCCGCTGTCCTTGATTGCCTTTCGCACAACGTCGTCGTGTCGGCGCACTCGGCACGGAAGCCGCTGCAGCAGGCTGCAGACAATGCGGCACAGATTGAAAGAGGGGAAAGGTGCAGCTGCTCGGTTTTCCCTGCAGCAACAACAGCAGCAGCCGCAGCAGCAGCTCGATGAATGAACAGCGCAACCCTGGCGCGAATCTCCAGCGACGGAATTGCTAATGAAGGAGCGCGCAGTGAGGCGCGCAGAGGGTAGCGCGAACAACCCCCGAAATGCTGCGAGCAGGCCGAAGTGTGTCGCAGCAACTTTCAGTTCGATCGCGCCGACCGAAAGGATAACAACTTGCGAATTGCGTGCGTGGCGAGCCGATCATCCACAGCGAAGTGCCTGAGCGAAGCGGCCGAATCCGTGTTGGACGTCGCTGCGTTGCGTGTCTCTCCTCGTGTTCACTGTTGGCCTCTATGTGTGTTTGTCATAAGGCACGCGGTGAATGCCAAGAGCGAACGCAATTCACCGAAAGCGACTGCGAACAGCTCCACAATCGCTTCTGCGATGCAAATTTTCCTTCCAGTTGCGACGAGACGAAAGCATTCAAAGGCGTTGGTGTTTAGAGTGAAACTTAAATGGATTTTCTTCTTATTACAAATGGCGAAAATATAAAAAGTGAATTGTAATTTATTCCGTCAAAAAAAAAATTGATCTAATTTCTATTTTTCTCAGCCAACAAATTAAATTCATTGATTTGCTTTCGAGAACTAAATGCGAGCTTCACTCGAATATTGTGCGAAAAATGCTCCTTTCGAATATCTAAGAGACTTTAGCTATAAAGTTATACTAAGTTTTAATATAAACCGATGAACAAATGTACGCAGAATGTGTTTTATTACGTGAATGTTGAAATGCGAACGTTTTAATGATGGATCCCTCGAAGACAGTGATTCCATCGATCAAAGACTTTCCCGAACAAAAGTTTCTTAAACGGAGATCAAAGACTTTCCCCGAAGGAGCCTCTAAAGCTGCTTCTGCTCCCGCTCTCCGAAAAGTTGTGATCAATGAAATTATAACTAAATATCTCCATATTCCATCGATATTCCGTCTTCCATCGAGTTTCTTTGGATTATGCAACATGTGCTGGATCAATCGTTGATGTAGAGTAGAAGGCGGATAGGTTTTGTAGGTTCAGCGGCCTCAGCAGGGTCAGAATTGGAGATTGTTGTAGGTCTGAAGCGAGTCTGGGAGTCTTTATAATTAGAAAACTCCATAGGACACGCAACTATTACCTTACCAATGGTCGTCTACAATAGACGACTCTACAAGAGGAAGGTATTCGAAGGCCGGCTGAGTCTGGAGGATGTACAGACCGTGGACCACGTAGTGACTGTCCGGAAATAACAACCCGAAGACTCAACATGTTGTACCATCTCCATTAGTCAATCGATAGCTATCCAAAAAGTCTCGAAATCCCTCTGAATGACCCCATTAACAAATGCTGCATACACGTCCTTCCCTTTCAAGCCCCACCTGCCCCAACGTATCAAGTTTGCAGCTGAAATTCTTACCTAAATTCTTGCGAGTTTGAGCAATACGATCGATTCTTTCCCTTTCCCAGAAATCCCCTTCGGTAGTAAATCTTTGAGTCTGTATTGGGACTTGTTGAAGGAAGTCTGTTGTACCAGGGCCCAGTAAGCAAGTCGGTCTAGCATATATTTTAGGCTTAGTACTCTTCTATTTTTGCAAAAACCTAATAAAGAGAAACTATATCCCTTCCGAAGTTGCAGGAAGAATTTTATTTCGAGGTGTATCGTGTATACACAGATCCAGCCTGTAACACGAATGGCTCCACAAATTAATATAGTATCCATATATGTACTGCATTTTCGCAATTTAGATTTCACATTCTAATTGGTCTAGTATCTCGGAGAATATTTTTCCAGTTAGAAAGACTTTCAGCCAACTAGAAGAACTCAGAATTTTGAATAATATAAATGCTATGAAATATAAACTGAAATTGACATTTTATTGAACAATTTTAAGCAGCAATTTAAGTACAATGAATTCAATTAACAAACTGGGAAGAATATCAATAGAATAGAAGAAATGTACAACAGTTTTTTATGGATGAAAAAATTAAATTAAAACATGAATGAAAATCAGTTTTGCTCCCGAAACTAACATGATTTCGAGGTACAACTGCCTAGAACCTAGAATATACCTAACCTGGACTATTCCTAAATTCCTTACTATAATCTAAAACGGACAGACAAAAACGAGAAGAGAGGAGCAAACAAACCTTTAATTTATCAGGGTGAATAATAATGTTTCGACTGCGTATTTCATTCATTATTCGCTGTTCCATTCATCCTTCATTCGTACTTTTGTTAAGGGCTGTTTTCACAGTCTTCGCGTAGCTTGACTGGAACCTAAGAAGCGATACGTGGACTCTACAAACCGGACTGAAAATGTTATTCATTGTACATTGTACATTGTGTCCAATTGGATTGTAAGGTTCCAGTTAAGCTAATCGGAGATTGTTATAAAATATCAATAAAAAATGAAATATTGAAATTAAATATTTATTTATTTATCGTGTGATCGTTTTAATGCTCGTTTCATTCATGCAGCGCAACGCGGTGCAAGTTCATTCCAGTTGTGAGTGTCTTATGACGCAGTATCCACGGAATCCGGCAGCGGTTTCCATAAAACGCGCTTCCATCGATTCCCATTTCCTCATTTAAATTCAATACGACTCTCAAGGGTTTCGCAGGTCTCAAATATATTGAAATATGTCTGTATATCTTTGGGACTTTTTTTATTGATACAAATGCAAATAAATCAATTTGAAATAAATAATAAAAAGTCATTGAATTTTGGTTTTTATTGATATCTTTGTTTATTTACTTAATTATTTAATGACATTAACGTAAGCTTCAACTGCAAATAAATAATATAAAATTGGCGAATTCGATAAAAGCAGTTTCTGCAACTCTTTTGTGTTGCTCGACTGGTTACAAAGGATGAAAACTTTTCGAGTTCTATAAAGATATTGATCTAAATGTATTCGTTGTTCGTCGGCACACGGAGTGAGTCACTGTGCAGGGTGTGCGTCGGCTGTGCCCAGCACAAAGACACATCTCCCATCGCATTCACAGGGAATAATTTATTCGGTTTATCAGCCGCTGGACGAAGACTGCGACTTGCAGCTACTTTGCATATCCGGACGTCACATGCGTACCACGACTGCGTTTCGGGGGTTGCAGCCGACGTTTATTATCACGGTTCCGCTCTGTGTTTAATCCCGGCGATATTAAAAGTGCGTCCCTGCGATTGAATCCGTCGGCAAGCGCTGGGGTCGCTTTCTAATTGCTGCCGTTACATGGCATCATGTACACGAAAAACTCCATTGACGCGGTCATCTCACTTCCCAGCATCACAATACTAAATCATGTCATGGTACATAGACAGACGCTGTACGGCGAACGAAACGCGAGGCGTACGAAAAACAGATGTACATAAAAGGAGCACAACACAGCGAAAAGAATAAATACATTCACTGAAGCGACAATCAATGAAGCTAATAATTTAATAATTTCCGAAATTATTCAACGTTTTAACAAATGAAACAATAAATGACATTTTTTAATTGAGAATAAGAAAAAATCCCAGCTAAAAACCTAAGCAGCTGCGCTGTTAAATTTACATCTATTTAATATTTATCTATTTAAATTATATCTCTAATATATATAGATGATTATCACAGACAAGTAATATTTTTGTTCTGCATTCGTCTGTATATTAATTGTCTGTGTTATTATAGATTAAGTTTAAAGTCCTTATTTCATTAATGAGCCAGTCGATAGTCTTAGTTTCTAGTTTGTAATTTAATAAATAAATAAATGATATTATAAAAATTACTCCTTCGTTGTCACTTAACTCTTAATCTATAAAAGAAATGACATTTCATTATTTTTGAGTAACTAAAAAAGTAATAAAATTTTAAGTATTGCAATTCGACAAACTTCGTTGTTGCTACTTTAATATTAATTTATTTAATTGATAATTTATTTATTTTATTCACTTTATTTTTAATTTATATAATTGATTATTTACTTTGATTAATGTTTATTTAATTGATAATTCATTTAATTTACTTCATTAATTTATATGATGGATTATTCCACAATTTTGAATAAATGCATAAATAATAAACTTACATTCACAAACTTAATAACTAAATAAAATTAATAATAAATTTTAAAAGTAACTTAATAAGAATTCATCGAGCTGGAATAAAATGTAATTTAAACAGTTGAAAAGTCTTTTCTGCGTTTTTTTTGTTTTTCCTAAAGCTGCTCTGCAAAGTATTTTTTAGTTCGGAATCCATGGACACAATTTGCACTTTGTGTAGTTGCGATGTGTGTTCAGCAGAACCTTTATTATTTGATGTACATAAAAGGGAAAAGTGTGCTTGGAAGTGTGAGACATCTGACACATAATTTCAGCGAATTTGCGCCGCAGATGGTTGAACAATCGGCCAGGCAACGAAAATCATAGATGCTGAATTTATGAAGCGCTACACTTTCAGTGGCGGCGACAGCTACAGCTACAGCAGCGGAGAAGCGCACATAGTAAATCCTTGCACAAGGTTAAATGGTGGTGGAGTTCTAGAGCATTTGAAGTCGGTATTCTGGCCGGCGATTGCAGCTACATGAAAGCGGTTAATCAGCTGGCGAAGCTGATTCAATTCGTAGGCTGAAAGAATGTTCAATTAGTAGAATAATCTAGCAAAAAGTGTGAAATTAGTGCAAGCTCCGCTCCATGCACGAAACGAGCATTAAGTTCGCTCTGTAATCTATTACATTTTGGTTTATTTTAAAGCCGACGGCGGTTATCAGTTATTCGGGTTTTCTTACTTCGTTTCGCCATTTTCCAATACCAACAGCAAGCCACGAAATTTCATCCCCCGATCAAGAGTAAACGAAATGCTTTCGTTTCGGTTGCAATGAAAATCAGAATCAAAAGGATTCGTGCACACATCCCTGACTCTGTACACGCTGCACACCAGCAAACGTCTCTGTCGGCGCGTTGCTCGCTGCGAGGGTCTCTGCCAGGTACAGAATTCGCCACGCCGAACGAACTTTCCCCTGCTGCGGAAGCCATTGCGACTGCCAATCGGATGCGAGTGCTCGTTTGCTCGTTCGGTGTTGTTGACATTTGCTCGCGGATTGCAGGCGCTTTTCATGGGTGCCTTCGTCGTTGGTCTTGTTCGAGGCTTTAAACAAATTCAAATAACATTAATTTAAGCACCTTAAAGAAGTGAAAGCAGTGAGAACAACTCCCGCACATTGCGTGCAGAAGTGAGCCGGAAAGAGACGATAAAATACAACTGCGCACAGCGAAATTAATTATTACAGAAAAACGCAATTCGCTCCGAAGAAGACTTTTCGGGATTCTGTTGTGTGGAATCGCCTTCGTGAGTATTTGCGACAGTTTTGTTCAGACGACTGACGGTTGTTTTTCTGCTTTCGTGGTGATGTGAAAAGATTTTGTAGAAGAAAAGTTGAAATTTGCAGAACTTTTACAAGCGAATCTCAGTGCTTCTTTTTCACAATGATTATGGACATTTTGCTCCTTGATCCTGCAGCTATTTTGCGTCTCTTTATTCACAGCTCCTCGTGCTGAATACTTTTTCAGGCTGAGAACAACGCTTGATGACACAATCGACTTCGGAAGCTTGTCATGGATCCCAATAACTTAGCATTCGGCTTCGCACTGCCTGGCCACGCCCACGCCCACATGCCGATCCCGCCGACAGCCAACATGCTGGGCAGCCATCCCGGTCCGACGGCGAGTCCGCCGCAAAGTGTGCCCGGCCGTCGCACGCCGCTCGGCTCCGTCGGCCTCGGCGGCTTCTACGCGCAGAGCCTGTCGATGCCGGGGCCAAGCATCGCCACCGACGAGAACAAACCGGAGCCGACCGGAGACGACAAGTCGCTGCCGCTGCTGCTGGGGCCGAGCGGCGGCTCCACGACGGCGGCCATCAACGGCGGATCCTCGGCCGGCGCTGTTGGCAAGCAGAAGAACCGGCAAGGAAAGACCGTGCGCCTGAACATCAATGCCAGGTGCGTGGTTGCTTCGCTTTGGCCTCGTCCAAGCCGCTTGATTGTTGTTTGATTGTTCGACACACTTTGCAGAGAGCGCCGACGAATGCACGACTTGAACGACGCGCTGGACGAGCTGCGCAGCGTGATTCCCTACGCACACTCGCCGTCGGTGCGCAAGCTGAGCAAGATCGCCACTTTGCTGCTGGCCAAGAACTACATCCTGATGCAGCAGAACGCCCTGGAAGAGCTACGAAGGTATTCGTCGTGGTTATGAAGCCAACCGTCGAAAGAAATTCATTTCAATTCGCACTTCACAGACTTTTAGCCTACATACAAAGCACCACGGGCGCAGCTCCACTGGACTTGGGCTCGTTCCCGGCCGCTGCCAAGCTGCAGGCGCTGTTGCAGGGTCCACACACCGAAGCGCCGGGCAGCAGTTAAACATCGATCCATTGCCGAGCCGCGATCGCCGCCAATCGGCCGCCGAACTAGTCATTAACGTAACAAATTCATTTGTTGGGTGATATTTTCCTTTATTTAAGCATTTAACAAACTCATCTTAAACCGAATTGACTCACTTTTGTCCATTAAGAATATGTAAACATTAATTAAATCAACCTAAAACATTGAATGCGCATTTCCTTACAAACTTCTACAATCAGCTGTCACAACAACTGTCAGTGGTACAGTGCACTCGCGATAAGGTGAACATTCAGTAGCTTGATATTTCTATAAAAAGAACTTCAACCAAATCACTCTTTTTTATTACGTTTTTACGTTTTTACGTTTTTGTTTTTCTTTTTGTGTATTTAGGTAAATAGTTTTAGTAATTATTAGATAAATAACACTAATTTGAATAATACATTAAATTGAAGCATTCTGCGAAACGTCAAAATGCGTCCTAATTAGAATTGAATTCTCATTCAAAGAGTAATTGAATTGTATGTACATTTTAATTGAATTTATTAATTATTATGTCACGTTGCAGCAAGTGATTGAGAGATACTTTTTCGCAATCGTTGTTTGCTCCGCAGCGGCGCTTTTCCGAAGCGGTGACGTCTATTGAAGCACCGAGACCTTTAAACTTGATAAGATTGTCGGCTGTTCAAATGCCGAAAAGAGTTCTGCGCATCAGCAAATAAACGTTCCAACAACGGCGCCAGCAACAGCACAGAGCAGTGACTTGTTAATTATTAGACTGCAGCAGAGCAGAGCAGAGCGTCCAATAAATTTTATAGACTGCGCTCCAATAAGAAAAGCAAATAACTGCGATGAGAGAAGCTGCTGAAGTCGAATTGGATGAAACATTGAACAGCGTATTTTGCATACGAGTACTTAATTTAATATTCGAACGTGTGTGTGTGTGTGTGTTGTTTGTGTTTGTTTTACTGTTTCTGCCTGTCGTTACACTAACTTTTTCCTACACATTATGGAACTGTTTGCAGCACTGTTTCATCCTCCAACAGGTCAACTGATGTCCCTTGCAACTCGAACAGTAGCCGCATGCAGCCGTCGTCGCCGCCGCTTACTCCGGGACGCCCGTCGACAGCACCGCGCCGCAGCCGTCGGGCGTCCGGAAGATGCGCTGCTTCGGCGGCAGCTCGCCGATCAACAAGTCGCGCATCGCCGCGATGGCGTCGCTGGAGTGGCCCGTGCCGTGGAAGGCGAGCGTAGCGTCGCGCCCGGCGTGGTCCATTATGACGTCCTGGCCGCCGGGGTGGGCGTGCAGGAAGCCGGTCACATCGTAGACGCGGTCGTAGACGACGATCCAGCAGTCGTCGAAGGTGTCGTGGCGGGCGACCTCGTCCAACGCGATCAGCGGCGCTGCGTCGAGGCGCGAGCGGGCTGCGTGCGGCTGGTCCGGCGCCACAATGCGCAGCGTTTGGAGGATGGCGCTTATGGAGGAAGTCATTCCTGCTGCTGCTCGACGTTGCCGTTAACTGCGACGCACGAGAACCGAATCAATTTCGTTGTTTCACACGTTGAATTTCAATGGGAGCGATGCGCGGCTTCGAAGCGAGACGCTCGATTCACTGCTCGGTCTCGGATCGACTGCGAACGAGTGGCTGCTGGCCAGCGCGTGCCGTCTTTTTATACTGCATTCGGACTCGTGGCTGCTGTCGTCGCTTAGCAAGCACTCGGCTGAAACTCGATCAAGTGTGGAGTCGAGGCGGCGACTGCCGCTGATTCTGTTATTTGATAGCGAGCTCAGTTCTGCGGCCGGGCGCTGGATCTACGTCTACATAATTAACACGCTGGTCAACCTCGTTGAACCTGCGCCGCGGAGTCGCATTTCAGCGATTTCCTTGTCATGCGAAACTCACTTAGAATGAACACAGAACCGGACCGAAGACAGTCCAATGACAGACAACATAAACACGGACCGCGCTGTTTTCCTATCTGAGCGAAGCCGAACTGCGACTGCGTGCTTGAAGTGGCGCTGATAGCGATTGACTCCTGTACAGCGAATCCGATGATTGCCAATTAAATGCGTAAATAAATGAAACTGAGAGTGAAACGCACTTTAGCACGTGATAAATCGTGAATTCGGAGAAATGTTGCAACGTGCGATCCTTGGTTCACGTGACGCGCGTGAACTAAGAATTGCCGATGTCGCCAACATCGAACGCTGTCCAATTCCCGCATTTATTTATTATGCAAGCATCCAACGTAAATAAACACCGCGATTGTGATTCTCGCAGCATCGTAAAATTACGACATGCTTTGATTGCTGTTAGTTGATAGAAAATTGATATAGCGACAGACGTTCTCGATTCGCGGAACGAGATAGCAAAATAAAAACATAGCAAAAGAAATAAATTAACGACGTCGAAGTTTCTGACGCGACGCTGAAGTCCGACGGACGTTATGAGTTTAAAGCTTCAGCGTCAACGCACAAAATTATCGAATTATCGAATATATTATGGACTTTAATATTATACTATAGAATTTCAATAACAGTTTAATTACTTTTAATTATGACAAGAAGTTTTTTATAGGAAATTTAATGTAAATAATTCGATTTCAGATGGTTTCCGAATATATCTTTATATTGTCTATATGTGCATATATTTATTATTTTAATCACTTCGTTTTTCAAACGATAAATTTGAAAATTTGCATTTTAACATGTTTAAAAATATAAATCGAACTTTCGAAAAAATTAACTCGTGTTTATGTCGTTGGATATTCATATAAATAATATATGTTAATTTAAAAATAGAAAAAAATATATATATAAAAATAAAAATAATAAATATATAATTTCTGATATTTTTTTAGTGGAAAAGCACAATTTTTCATTCCGGAAAATTATTTTTGCTTTACAGAAATTTACAAAAATTACTAATTTAATTTTAATAACTAATTGTATAATAATATTATTAATTTTGTCCAATTTATTTTACTAATTGATGAATAAAATTATATTTAGAATAATTATTAATTTAATTTCAATAATTCATATAAATTGTTTTAATCAACAATTGTTTGTTTTAATATTATAAAACATGAAAAACGGAAATAATCAGAACATTTCACAACAAAATTAAAAATCATAATTTTATCGTATTTCCTATAAAAATACATCAATTCAATTGAGTTGTTGCCATTAACAGTAACAGTGAAGAAGTCCTCGGAGATCGTATTTTGCTTCAAATTTTTTTAAATAAAAGCCTTTTTTTGCTGGACTGCTTAATGAAGGACGTCCAACATGTTTTAATATTTTCCTGATATAGCGTTTCCTTTCTATTTCCAAACATTTCCACACAGAAAATACACAATTCGAGTTGTCAATTTTCAGCCGACAATTAAATTCGTCAATATGATGCTTATCAATTAGGATTTTATTATTGAAGCAAGTATTTTATGTATCAGAAACCATTATCTTTAAAGTAACAACACCCACAACAAGAACATTTCCACTAACAACTGTAATCTTCCCACTAAAAACCACAATTTTCATTTAAAAAGTCCAATTCAAACACTCTCGTTTAGATTACTTTACATTTTTATTGAGATTATTTAACATACTTTTAATCTTTATTAAGTTCCGCCAGCATTGTGCAAATTTTTGCTGAGCACTGTTGACTTTTACTGTCCTTAAGATAGAAACAAACTTCAAGAGTTTTCCAAAACGTTTCACAAGCCGAAGGATATTCTAAATTGAACCTGAACAATTACTTCAAACAAATGTCGATCGCACGTAATAAAGTATTAAATTTAAGTTCAAAATTGTCTAGGTACAAATAATACTCTGATGTACTCAAAGCAAAATAAGAGGCTGCACAGGGACACCCCGCGATTTCAAATCCTTTCAATCCTTTGCCGTATACCTCTTGAATACCATGTTGTTCTGTACAAGTTGTGGTATTTGTGGTTATGGCTTATTCTTATTTATTTTATTATTTATCTCTTTTCCGCTCAGGAACGCAAAAAATACGCATACAACAAAAAAAAACCTCGATGATATTTACCAAGTTTTTTAAATATTAGATTGATGTTTATTTTTTACCAAGTAAAATTAAAGATATAGAATTTAAGAAGAATAACTTTGAAAGCCTTTTTCCGCAGACCATACGCAAGTATTTCATGACTGCTTCGAACAGTTTTGGGAATTGAGTCGTCATGGCCCATATTTCTATAGCATCGCTTCTATATAAGACGACGTCAGCTTTCAGGACACGTAGGATATTTTTGTGTGAAAAGGGGGAAGTTTTAGGAACTCCACACGCACATCAGACTCCGCTTAATCTGTGGGCGAATTTGTCTTGTTATCTGCTTCAATTGTTTGAGGTGTTTCGGTATACAAACTAGACGTAATCGTTGGCCGATTTTACCCATTTCCCAATAGGGAACATCCCCGCTTTCATTCGTATATCTTCAACGGTTCTCTTGTGATCGTTATTTCAACGGATAGACAGACAAACAGGCGGACGGAGTCGAGTGAAGAGGAAACGTTGATCAATAATATACACATATAGTTTTCTGTATATATCTCCTGTGGTTCTATGCGTTACATATTTCGGGAGAAAGTGAATATAACCTTAAACCTAGAAAGGGTGTAGGTTATAAAACCAAAGAAAAGTTGAGTTGCTCTCTATAAAATAGTTTTTAATTAGGTTTGTAGTAGGAATAGCGTACGGCGGCCTAGTGGTCTATTGTCCCTCCTTCCCGGGCTCATAGCTCTTCCATGAGTCCTATCCTTTCTAGAAATCTGATAATTTTTCGAAATTCTACAGATCTTTTAGCCTAATCTCATAGTTTCCCTTTATGAGGTGAGTATATGGACTGGCGTTTCTTTGTCACCCCATGCAGAACCTCCATGAGTTGTTATCGAGTATTTCCATAGTATTTAATACCTTGATTGCCGCTTGGCTATCTCTAAAAATGCTCTTTTCTTCTTCCTGTATTTTCTGTCCACTTTAAATTTAACCATCATTAATTAATAATGGCCATTATTTCCGCTTTAAAGATTCATTTAAATTTATGTCGATCGTCTCAGAGTATTTTATCCTGGGCCCATAGTCCCCAGCCCCTGCTCCGTATAGCATGTGGTCAGGTTTTCACAGGGAGCATACATTCCTTTTAGTCCTCTCCATTCCTTTCCATTTCTGCTCCTAAGCTTTCAATACGTTTGGACCTCTGAACAAACGATGATCACCCGATAGTAAAATGGATACACTCTGGTATTTCGCTCCCATTCACGGCAACAGCAAACGGTTTAATGAGAGCGGTGCGAGTGATAATTCTAGGAGGTACACTGAGCAATTGGACGAACACAGTCATAGCAGCGAGCGAAGGAACCCAATAGAAACTGTTGTCTACGATGACCAAGTCGTCAAGGATGTCTTCGACGACATTGTCCACAACATACAGGACAACACTGCAAAAAAGCAAAGCGCTTCAAGAAGTGGCTGCGTAAATAACGCTTCGTTCTGTCTAGCAATCCTTTCTACTTTGTCTCTCGCTGCTTGTACTGTTCTATCCAAAAAAATTAGTGTATTTATTTACTTACTACATAAATAAATAAAATAAAATAAAACAAAATAATAATAAGTTGTCGTTGTTAAGATTAATGCGCAATTGCGGTTGTTGAAATCTTTTTTTTTAATAATTTCCAAAACACTATCAATAGAAGATAAATATAAAGAATCTAAAAAGTTTAAAAGGCATGCATGAAATAATAATGACATGTCATCGAGTGTGTCACGCAAGACAAAACGGATAATCCCATGGAAATGTCCTCCAAGTCAGCCGAGAATTTCGATTACTCTCTCTCCGTATAAATATTTTATTGAATTGGATATTAATCTTACTTATCTTATCTTAATTTCTTTTATATTCAGCGACTGCCGCTAAATTTAAATATGTTTTTCAAGCACTGTACTCAGTGTGTTTTTAAGCACTCACTCGTTTTTGTGAGTACACTGTAAGCATTTATGTGCTCTCAAGGGGATTCACAACTCGCACGTTAGAGAGTACAGTACTCAATTCACTCTCGATGTTGTGAATACCGAGTATCGTGTAATGAATGGCTTTCAACTGAACTTGAACTGCTTTCAAGTCATTCAGTGACTTAAACACAGTCATAAATGAAGAATGCGCGTCTGTATTCTCTTTCTCTCTTTACTCGCTACAAAATATTCCAATATGATCGCATCGAATGAGAAGTTAGAAATTGCTTTTATTAAGCTCTTTTGCTGTATTTAAGCTCTTTTAGTACGTGTGAAGATTATGAATACTTGAAATATTTTCACTTATATACAGATTTTTGCAATAGGTATTTTCAATTAGTAAATTCCCGACGCTGAACAGTGTGAAAAAGAAAACACTTTGCATTATTTCCATATAATGTTACAGATTTTTATCTTTATTTTCCATATATTTTTGATTCATCTGACTTTGTTAGGTTCTGCTGTCTGCTGCTGTCATACATACATGAGTTCTGTCTGTCTTCACTTCAGATTTTTCAGATTAATTTTAAATGCTTTTTATTTATTTATCGCTATGAATTATTTTATTTTAAATTTTAAGGGGATTTAAAATTTTTATCATTGCAATTTTTGGTTTCTTTTCTTGTTTCTTTCGTTATAATTCTGCCTTGTAAAAAAAGTTTTACTTAATCTTGTTGTGTATATATGTATGTAAATATATGTAAGGATGTGTGTATGGATGTATGTATGTATGTATGTATGTATGTATATATGTATATGGGAGTGTGTTGTCTTATACATGTACCTGCTTTTAATATAAATGTTATTTGTTTTTGATAAAATATTTAATTTTCTGTGTTTTCCTTTTTCTTGGTTATTCCGTGTGTTTAAGTTTAAGTATTCCGTTAGATGTGCCATAAAGTGAAAACATAAATTAGATTTTGTCGTTTGTTGCTTCGCGTCTTTCGAAACGGAATTCGTTACGTTGAATGAGTAAAAAACAATGGAATTTCTATTGGAAATACAGTGGAAAAGCCGCTCTCCCGTCACTAAACATGTTGCTTATTAGAATTAAACGCAGTCATAAATGCAAGATGCGTGTCTCTATAACTTTCTCTTTCTCTCTTTGCTCGCTGCAAAGTATTTCAATCAATTTGAATGGAAGTGACGCTGAACATTTTTCTAGTTCTTCTTTGATCGATCGCATGTAATTAGAAGAGATTAAAATTGCATTAAGCATCTTGCATTTATGATTATGTTTAAGAATTCAGTATTATTTGTGTTTCCTATTGACGAGTCAAGTTTAGTTTTGATAAAATATTAATTTTAATCAACTGAAACTGATGTAAAAATAACTACGAACTTAAAACTAAGTCCGTTGAACGGATTCTATGTGAACGAAAAGGACCGATGTATGTATTAAAAACGCTTAGAAACGATGTCAAAATTTTGAATTTTCATACTTTCTGCTTTTCCATGCTTTAGTTAATAAATATTCAGCAGCATTCCTTTACACATTCGCACCTAAATATAATAATAATACATAATAATAATAATAATATGATTTCGGTTTTTAATGGTTTTCTAATGTATGTGTTTTGCTCTTATACTGAATATTAATTATAGCGTAATAAAAACTTAAAACTAATCTTAGATTGTTACGTGAATCTTTAACTTAACGGCTCCTGCGACTCTTAACAAGTCAAGTCTTAAATTCAAATGTGTTTAGCGTAGATTTAAATTAATTTAAAACAATCTTTTTGACTGCTTACTTTCTGGCGATAAACTTTGCTTCTCTTTGCTTCTAACTCAACGGAGAAACGATGTGTATTGGAAAACTTATTAACATTTAGTATTACGTGCCACATGTACTGTACATTCAGTTATTACATATGTATATGTGTGCAATTATATTCTAAATAAATCCTCGCTACTCGCTCGCGTTACGTCGACATCGCTTTCGCAAGCGTTACAAAAGCGAGTTCTCTCTCTCTTTAAACATTGCACATTTATTCCAATCGGAAACTTAAATGAGAAAAGCTGCATTTATTGCATTTAGATCAATGGATTAAGTCTAAAGCGTTGCTTAGTACTGTCATCAAGTCAGAGTGTCGTTTGCTTTGAGACCCGCTCGCTGTCCCGTTCCGTGGCTTTCCGTCGATTGCTTCTTGGCTCCGTCTGCGGAAACTTCGCGCTTTCGATATCCTGCTGCGCCTTCGATTGAAAGCTACATTCTTAAGCTACATTCTTCTGCACTTCATCTAAATTTAAAGTTCAGTGTTGATAGTGAATTGAAATGTTTCCTTAATCCTGATCCTAATGATTATTTCATTAGGTTAATTTAATAAATTTCCCCTCTTACAGTGCTACTTTTTCTCTAATTCTTTTATAGATAAATTATTCAATACGTCACAATTTACTTGCTAAACTATTTACATATCCAATTGCGCTAAGTTCATCTAAAGGTAATGTTTGCAAGTTCATACATATTCACTTCTTTCGCCCCTCGAATGCTTTGGTATGGTTCGACACTAAAGAACAGTTCTCGAGTGGAACTTGTGTCTGTTTTGGGATGACTTTTGCTATTGCTTTCTTTTGTTCTCAGACGATGGCAAATTAGATGTGAGCGGAAGGAGATAAATATATTTAAATATGTGAGTTTAATCTATATTTTTGAAGATCATCATCATCAGTTAAAAACGGAAAAATGAACTTGAATTTGAACGTAACGTTTGAAATTAAAAGCTTCATCTGTTTCCTTGCCATTATTTATACAGGAAGCACATAAAATATATATATATAAAGATTAATAAATAACTTAATCGTTGAAAAGTCGCTTAATTAATGCTAAACTTCATTCATAAGACGATGCTTAAACGCTGCAAAATAATTAAGAATGCATCGATTTGTACACATGTAAAAATTTGTGGCAAAATCTTTCCAATGCTTTGGTTAAATTTGGTTTTGATGAATAACTTAACTTCGACTGAGTATCATAAAATTAAAGTAACATTTGAAAATCTTAAAATTAGTGATTCTTCACGCATTACATTGCAATCAACTTTGGTTTCTTCAAATATTATTATTATTATTATTTTTAATGTAATTCTTAATTCGAGTAGTCCTTAAACGTTAAAACTGTTTTCGTCTTGGCTAGTTGCAAGTCTCACTTCTCACTTCCCCCCTTCCCCACTACGCCCTCATTTTGTATGTTCGACTGCCAGTTGCAATGCAGATGCGACGTTGGTGCGAAACTTCATTGATAAACTTTGGGTTCGTGCTGTGTTGCCGTTTCGCTGCAGCTTACAATTCTAGATCAGGCAGATGGTTGCCTTCGGGACCGTAAAGGTTGGCCAGCTTGTCGAAGCGCGGTCCCCACGCTCCCAGGTAATCATATTCTTGGGCTTCGTCGTCAGTTCCTGGAAAGAGCAATGAAATTAGTTGTGTATTTTGCATTTGATTATTGGTCCGAGTGAAGCATTTATAACGCATAAGCATAAAGAGCGATACAAATAAACGTTTTCGACAGTTATTTCAAGTATTTACACAATGAAAAACGACTTCGTACAGTCGAAATTTCCTTTTCAAACCCAATATTCTGCTTTACTAGAGCGTAGTCCTGCAATTTCAAAAATAATCGTCAATTCAATCGATCAATGGATACAGAGCAAGATTTCGAATCTAGATTTTGTACATTGCTACATTCGAATGAAGCTCGAATTTGAATTTAGCGCCGAGAAATGGGTTACAGTAAATCGTTTTAATACGGATATGGATATAGAATGGGTTTGCATTTGACTTTTCTAGTTTTAGCGGTATCATTTCGAGGTCAGACAAGGTCACAGCTCAGCTGGGAACTCACCTGACGCCAGCGAACTCAAGGAGCCGGCAGTACTGCCGCCGCCCTCGTAAGCGTAGTTGCGCAGGTCGTCGAACGGCGGTGCATTCGGGTCGCTGTCGGCGCGCTTTTTGTGCTCCTCGATGAACATGCCAACATTCGGTTCCTGGCCGGACATGAGCGTCATAACGGGATCTGCAATTGGATATGCAATCAGTGGGATTGAACTGCATTGTAATCGCTGTTCATGCTTACACATGATCGGCATCTTCATGGAGACCAATTCGGGCGGCATCGGCCCGCCGATCGGTATCTGCAATGGCGTTATATCGAAGGCCGTCATGTCATCCTCGCCGCCGCCCTCGTCGTCGTAGTTTATTATGTTTTCCCTGACATCGTCGTCGGGACCCGGGTACTTGATGTGCGCCTCACGCCTTCGATTGTACACGACGAACACCAGCACTAGAACTAAAAAATTCGACCCGAATGGGTTCGAAGTGAAGAGATGGAGAACGGCAAAGAAATGGCTTCATTAGAGACGATTAAAAAATACGCTGATACCGGGGAGAAATGGATCTGGAAGAGTGTTTTGAAGGACTTGTGTACTTACAATATGATTTATGATTTATTGCAAAACAAATACAGAAACAAAAGAATATCTCCAACCGATGGCAATCATAAGAAATGGAAAATAATTAATGAGCAATCAAAAGAAACAGCTATGAATTCCTTTTTTTCTATGTTTCTTTTTAGTATTATCGGGATGGAACCAGATAGGACCAATAGATAATTGCTTAAGCTACTATGGATCAAGTTATACTTTAGTTTTTTTTTTTCTTAATTTAATTCTATATATAAAGACTAATTGTGAACATTTATCGACATACAATCACAAGTCTAAAATTCAAAGCAAAAAGGCCTCAAACACGCACCTCTGTCGGCTCTCTTTGGGAGGTATAACCTCTTTAAACGCTTCTGGTACCGTAGCATTTGCTTTACTTACGTATGAGTGTGGTGCAGCAGAGCAGCAGTGCAATGATAAAGTCTCGCGACGGCGTCAGCACGCCCGAGGCCAACAGCTCCAGCTCGCAGTTCATGCCGGTGTAGCCCAGGGCGCAATGGCAGTGGTACCTCTTCGGAGGGTGCCGATCGCGACAACGTCCTCCATTGCGACAGGGATGCAGCAAGCATTCGTTCTCGTTCACGCACTGGCTGCTAGAGATCTTAAAGCCGGCGGGACATCTAAACCAATATCATGATAGTTTTATATGTCTATATTTTTAAATGTTTGTAGGTATTTCAGAGGCAGGAATGCCTCGTTTTAAATTCCAAATACTTTTTGCTGATCTTTTACGAAACCCGAACAAAGTGGAAAAGTTGAAGAACTCATCTCCATTTTGCTATCGATAAATAAAATCTGTTTTTCGCACTCGGAACCCGTTCGATTGTTGGTTGTAAGATTGTCCGAGGGAACAAAGGGAAATTCGAACAATACCAGGAATTCTATAAACTTTCAAAAGGTTTCTATAAACATAAATGTTAGCCTTCAATTATTTACAAACTGTAGAGAAGTCGGTCGATATTCGAGTAGTGCTAACTAGCGGTTAATATATTGCAGATTCGATTGTAACAATTTCTAACTTGATTTGAATTAATAGAGCTTTCAATACAAAAAAAAAAACAAAAGAGACGTTTTGAATCTTAAATTATTTGCTTTAAAATGAACACAGATGCAAATAATAAGAAGTAATCATTGCGAAAGTAATTATAAAGAGGATAAACAAGGGAAACAACGAAAGATTAATTGATGAAGCAAGTCGACAAATGACAAATTGTGGAATGGTGAAATGTGCAGTGGATGTTGTAAGATGCTTTGTGGAGAGGTACGGAAATAATTCATACAGAGCACAGAGCTCTTGATGCTCACTCAAAATGATTAACAGGCAAACAAGAATGGCCGCCAAGGCGCCCATGCTCAGTTTCAGTGTCTGTCCTTCCTGCACGAGCTCGCAGTTCTCGCCCCAGAAGCCATCCGGGCAGATGCAGCGGTAGCGCAGGCGCGGCTCCAGGTTGATGCACGTAGCACCGTTCAGACAGGGCAGGTCCAGGCATTCGTTGCGGTCCATGCAGCCCTTGGCGTCCGGCGACATGACGCGTCCTTCGCCACAGCTGTACATGCAATTGGAATCAGCTTACGTTATGAACTTAAATTTTTTTTTTTTTTTTTTTTTTTTTTTTAACACAATAAAACTCAACTTTAGACTGTACTTCACTGCATTAATGCATTAATACCAAAAAGTCTGACTTGAATTGGCAATCGGAAAGAAAACAAGAGAAAAAATGTATACGCAAATCGAATGGATCGATTATTGCCTTGAGTTGGTCTATTCCCAACTTTCAACTTAATTAGAGGTACAACGCTGATGATTTCAGCTTAAATTAGATGATATTTCGAATAGAATGATATGAAAACCCGAAAATCATCAATAAAAAATTAAATGAAAGACGTTCGAAGCGAATAGTTCGGCGTTATTAGAACTAAAGAAGCTGTATCAATCCCAGATTGGGTAGAATCCAACATCAAGGAATTCTTTAATAATATTTACTAACGAAATAACGAGGTTTTTCCCTTTTCCGACTTCGAGCCTCGTTTCTAAGAATAGCGCATCGAGAGAATTGCAATGGGAATGGAAAATCAAGATAAAAAAATACGGTAAATTCGTAAAAAACCAACAAAAATAGAACAAATAGAAACGCAGAACGAAAAAATTAAAATTCTACTTACGTGCATTCATACTCGTTCCAAAGGTCAACGCATTCGAATGGATCGGGACAGATGACATTGGAACAGGGCTTGTTCGAGGGGCAATTCTTTTCGAGATTCCTTGCCATTGTTGCCTGGCCCCACTGAGTGCCATTCATGGCGGGCGGCAGCGGCAAGTGTTTGCCTTCAAGCCTGAAATTCGCGCACACGCAATTAAAAACTGATGGCACTTTTCGCATAGACTGAAGGAGACATACCTGATGTCGTCCAAGCAGCTTTTCTGATAGTCCGAATACACTTCGAAGGTGCGCACGCCGGTGTATTCAGCTTTACCGCCAGCGTAGACGCCTTCCTGTTTGTCCACCAGCAGCCACTGATGGCCCTCGAAGTGGAAGGTCTCGTTGTAGCGCCGGCCTTCGCCGCCGTCCAGCTCCAGTGTTGCCGCCGAGCCGTAGCGGTTGATACGCACCACGTGCCACTGGCCGTCGTCCACAGCGACCGCATTCAGCCACAAATCCTTCTCCTCGGTCCGCAGCGAGTTGAGGTTGTAGCGGAAATGCAGATGCGCGTCCTTAATTTCCAAAATGCCGTACTCTCGATTGTGCTGGTCGCTGACTCTGAATAGCTCTCCGTGCTGCTCGCGGGTCCGGAACCGCAGCTGAATCTGCGTACTGAAGCGATCCGGTTCGAAGCTGAGGGCGTACTTTACGTAGCTCTGCTGCTTGAAGGTCGTCGGTATGGTGGGTATGTTGCACGCCGGTCCCGTCCAGCCGGGCCGGCATTGGCAACGCGCCTCCGACAACGAGCCGACGCAGTTGCCGTGCTCCCAGCAGCGCGCAGTCTGCTCAGATTGCGAACAGACTTCTTCGGATTGCGGACAACCGGCGACGCTGTTCCGAGAAAGGCCCGGATGTGCCAAATCGTAGAGTTTCGAGTTGTGCACGAGGTTGCGTATGCAGCCGTCGAAGCCCTTCGACGTGGGCGAGTAGTGCCAGAAGTACAGCGACTGGTCGAATTGTTCCCTGTAGAGGCCGCCGATTTGAAGTGGAGCGTTCACGTTCAGGTACTCGTTGAACGGTGGTATCTGGCCGCGCGCTTGGCAGGACATGTCGTCGAACTCTGGAGGTGTGCCGTCCTCCATTTCAGTTATTTCTGCGGATTTGCAGAAGTCCACGACCATGCGCACGTTCTCCGTGTCCCAGAACAGGTCGATGCGATGCCATTCGCCATCGTCGAGGGTCTTCTTTGCCTTCACGCGCAACTCCAACGTCCCGGAGCCGAAGTCAACTAGTAGGCGCGGATATCCGCGCTCCAGCTCCAGCGAAATAAAGTCGGACATCAGCATTTCGTCACGCTCCGGCGGCACAATCGGCCCGTTGTATATGATGAGGCCATCGGGCTTGCGTGTTATAAACTCCAGACTCAAATGCGATTCGTCGCACATTTCCAGCGGCGGATACCAGGCCCAACCGTTGCCGCGGAAGCTGCGCGTTATTTGCTGGCAGCGGGGGCCGCTGTAGCCCGCTGGGCAAGAGCAGTGCGGGCCGTAGCGTGTGTCTATGCAGCGGCCGCCATTGTAGCAGGGAGTGGTGCGGCAGGACTCGGATTTGCTGAAGTTGCGCGAGCCGCAGGTGCACTCGGCCAGAGTGTCGACGCGGACGCCCACCAAAGCCGTCTTGTTCGCATTCACCATATACGGCAGAGTGCTGATGTCCAGGATGTTCGTGCAGGAGCCTTCGCACATTTGGTTCTCATACAGACATTCGTCAATTCCAACCATAGTGATGTTGATGCCCACGTCCTTCTCGATTTCCTCGCGGTGCATCAGCACGATGCCGTTCAGGCGAACCGGCTTGTAGTATGGGGAGCCGTGTGCTGAGAATCGCACATCCGTCAGTGGAGGATGTTTGCGCTTCAACTGCACGCTGAATATGTCGACATTCTCACGATCCGTATTCAGCAAGTCAGCCAGTTTGTCTCTGAAGCGATCCAGTTTGGAGCGGCTCAGACTCTGGGTGCGGTAGTTCCACACACGGATGAAGTCCTCGTCCGAAATGCCCGAAATCCGAACGGATCCCGAGTTTATTACCGCTTCGTGCGGGATCTCACGTACAGTTATCGTTATATTTGCCGGAACGTCGGTCTGTGTGTGCTTGCGATCGTAGACCTTGAATCGCAGATGATAGCGACCCTCTTGGGTGCCACCGCGCATCGTCACCATGCCAGAGTCTTCGTCCAGTTTGAATCGCTGGTGTTCCTGAGCTTCCCAGTAGAACTTCTTGTCCGGCAAATCCCAGTCGTCCAAATCGTAAACATACACCCGCCCGACTTGAGTATCCGGCGATTGACCTTGATAGTTGTACACGAATATATCCTTTGAGCCTGGCTGCATTTTGTTATCGTTGACATCACCGATGACCACCGTCAGCGTGCTGGTACCAGTCATGGCCGGCGATCCGTGGTCCTTAATAACTATCGGAATTAGGTATTCCTTTTGCTGTTCGCGATCGAAGGAACGCAGCGAAGAAACGACCGCCATGCCATCGCCATTGGCACCCTCTGTTCAGGATGAAACCATACATGCTTATACTTAATCTTATCAAAGTTAAATACTAATCAGTCTAGAACTACGTTAAATTGAAAATCTAGATCCAACACATCTTCGATAATTCTCAAAGAAACTGATTGAATTTAGATATAAAAGATTTTTAAGATGTCGAAAATAATACACATTCTACTCACTCTGATCTTGTTCGACCTTAAATGAAGCACGTATTATGTCATCAGCACTGGGATCGAGTCGGAACTGAAAGGGTGGTCCGTTGCTTTTGGAACGGTCATCGTCGTCAGTCGCCAGAATTTCGACAACTTTGCGCGGTGGCACGTGCTCTGGAAGTACGGGTCGGTAATCCTTCAGGAACTTCGGCGCATTGTCATTGATGTCCTGGACAATGACAGTCAAGGTAGCCGTAGCTGTCTTGGGCGGTGAACCGTCATCAATTGCTAGGATTTTCACCTGATGCCTAGGCACAACTTCGCGATCTAAGGAACGTTGTATCGATACGGAGCCATTTTGATTGATAGCAAACTGTCTCTGCCGATCCGATGAACGATCAATGGAATAGGAAACTTTACTTTTACCGCCCTGATCAGGATCAGTTGCCTTGAACTTTTCTAGCTCTGTGCCAACTTTGGTATCTTCGAAGACAGATACTTCGACATTAGCACGTTCGAAATGAGGTTTGTTGTCGTTGATATCACGCAGCTTAACGACCACCCACGAGTACGCTACGTGATACTTATCGTTGTCATTGTCCTCGCCCTTGTCATTAACCTGAATGCGAAAACGGAAGCCATTGCTCTGCAACTGATCTTCATAGTCCAACGGCTGAACTATCTTCAGCGACCCGGTTCCGTCATTGTTGCGCACCATGGTAAATTTATCTGCCCCATATCCGCTGTTGTCAATCACTTTGTACTGGAATTTGTTTGTTTCGTCCTCGTCATGGACAGTTACCGTCAGAATTGGCATCTCCGGTAAACTTGTGCCATCCGTCTCGTCGACCTCCGTGAACCACTCGTCCTTGGTGAACTGCGGTGGCATGTCATTGATGTCCTTCACTCTGATAGAGGCCGTGCCCGTGCCTTTTAGCCCGCCGCCGTCCATAGCCACCACCTGTATAGAATAATCCGGAGTCCGTTCGCGGTCCAGGCAGCAAACGGCCGTCTTAATGACACCCGTATCTGGCTCAATCTCGAATATCGGCGAGCCAGTTTCCTCCTCAATGACATTCTTCTCTATGGAGTACACTAGCTTCGCGTTCGATCCCTCGTTCGGGTCGTCGTAGTCCACAGCTGTCATCGTCATGACCACCATGCCAGCGGTGCCGTTTTCAGTAACATTTCCAAAGTAGACACCCTGTGGGAATATCGGTGCGTTGTCGTTGATATCCTTCAGGTTCACTTGCACATCAGCGTAACCGACGAGTCCCTCGCCGCCTTCATCTTGAGCAAACACTGTAAAGCGCCATTGCGGCCGACCATTCGGTTGATCCCGATCAAGAGGCTGCAAGTGTTCCAAGAGAAATATTTAGGCGGGGATTATAGCTATAAAGTTAGGCTATTTCTGAAGTCAAAGAGTGCTCTAAATCAGTCCCAAAATATAACCTAAGCTTAGTTTCAATCACGTCAACGATATTTCGCAAAGTTTCGTTCAAGTTGATTTTAATAATATTAATTATTGCAGTCGTTGGTATTCATATGGATTAGGAAAGTGGAACTATTTTACTTACCTTCAGCACGAAAATCTCACCCGTTGTGCGGTTTATGTCGAACTTGCTGTTGGCTGGGTTGTCGGGATCGATTCCTTGGCCCGTGAGGAAATACACAATATTCTGCGGTCGGTCCTTGTCTCCATCGGTTGCCGTTACCTGAAGACAATAAATCGTTTCGGTTCGATGGGTTTGTAGTCGTTGGAGGAAAATAAGTAAAGAAAAATGTTAAAATTCTTTTCTTCGATTCTATTTGATTAGCTTTATGGCGATTATCAACAATTAAAAACAGAACAAAAAACATGCAAAGGAAAAAGGTTTTTATCTAAAACTAATGACAACATTATGCAAAACAACATACAATTAGCAACATGCATACATTAAATGCCAGAGGATTCCGTGTTAGTGTCCGAAATGTTAAATTAAATATTAGTACTCTGATTCAAGCACACGAGAAGTCTTTTGGAGTTCTGCAAAGGCGAATTATTTGGCCTATTTTTAGCTCCTTTTCTGGTTACTTGTGATATAAATTATGGTGAGCACATCGATTTGCTTTGATGTTTCTAAGTGATTTGATCTAAGTGATGCTTGCAAGAAACTCGCACTGAGCTGAGGTCAGATTACTGCCAATGCCACAATCATAAATTAGTATCGCGTTGCAAGCTGTCGTGAATGAGTTAAACATTTCTCACTATCGAATAAATGCAGTGACTGCCTTTGGCGGTGCTCTTGTGTGTGTGCGTGAGTGTGTTTGGCAAGTGTGCGCTTTAAGGACCTGCATAATTCTAAGCGACGCCTTCGTGTCCTCGTTCAAAGTGCGCTCGTACAGCATCTGCGGGAAAATCGGCGGCAGGTCGTTCAGATCGTGGATATGAATAACTATCGTCGTCTGATTCTCATTCAGGCTATCAGAAGCGACTAACTTTAATTCAAACTTTGAAAAGTGTCGTCATGTAAACGAAAGCAAAACAAAAAGCAATTAAAATAGAAAATCCTTTCAAATTAAATAATTATCAAGGATATAATTAAATTTAGTATAAATGTTATTTAGCAGACGAATGATTTGTACAATGAATGCTGTCCGAGGCGATTTTTCAGTGAATTTGTTGCAAAAAAAAATTTAAAAAAAAAGCAGATATTTTGATATTTCATCGAATGTAATAATAAATAAATGATCACTTTTGTCCAATTGAATTTCATCATTCTTCTTATAATGCTTAACACCAATCGCACAATAAACAATAATTAATTAATTTATGAAAAATTCTCATGATTCGCTTAATGTAAAAGTTTCAAGTGATTAAGAAAAAATCTTTTTGTTGTTCCCACTGTAAGCAAACGACATAATTGATAAATATAACTAAAAATATGCCAAGTTTGTAATTAATTCTCGGCATTAAAACTGCATGCAGACAACGTAAACAAAAAGAGTCAAAGGAAAACTCATGGCTACTTCTAGATCAACATTTTCTAAGCTACAGCACAGCTAGACAAGCGCTCAACGGCGAGCTAATGACCTGTAGCACTCGCTTCGGCAGGTTGCGGTCGTCCTCTTCGGTGATTTGGGTGCGGTAGGTGGGGCGCTCGAAGACCGGCGGATTGTCGTTGACGTCCTTGACGTGAATTATGACCGTCGTGTAGTTCTCCTTCAGGTTGTCGGACGCAGCCAAGCGCAATTCGTACTGCAGGGCGGAGTGAAAAGTAATTCAGAGTCGTAAGAAAAAAGTTTACTTAGAATTCAATGCAAATTTTTACATTTTCGCTAAAACGTATTTCCAATGATTTAAATAAACACTGAAAGGAAGTTTAGGTTAGGTTGAAAGGGCGTGTGGCAAGAACAAGCATATCCACCGATTCCCTAGCGGCCCATTGTAGTAGCTCTTAGTAGTTTGGGGATATGGTGAAGGCATAGAGTAGGGTGTGGGAACTGGCGACTACCCGTGTCATTCTCATTCCCATAGAGCCCCTCCTGACGCAATGCTTAGTCGGCCCTACAAAAAGCGGAATTGGTGCTCTTGATGAATCTCAGCAGTCTGGTGATTAGTAGCTCCGCCAGCTTCGACTCCTTCAGGAACCCAGCACCTACTCATTGGAGTCGGCGCCAGTGCAGAGCGTGTAATGGCAAAACAAGTGGATCACAGTCTCTTCCTCATCAGTGTCCTAGTCACCATGTTCCCAACCGGTGGATCACAGTCTCTTCCTCATCAGTGTCACTGCAATATCTGCAGTTTCCACCTAGTCACCATGTTCCCAACCGGGCAGTGCCCCGTTATTACCCCTAACACTAAAAGAAAAGTTGAAGTTCTTCAATTCTTCACTGATTCACACTTGATTCCAGCACTCGCAGGTTTTATCCCATAAACTTTTTTACGACACGAAAATGTTACCATTTCCCAAGGAGATTATGATTCAAAATCTTCCCTTGGATGATTGTACTCAGTCTTTTACTAGTTAAGCTGTGTTTGTTGAGCTGCCGTATCTTGGTTCATTTGTAAGATGACGCAGTCCATGACTTTGCTAGCGTTGGAAGGAGAAAACAAACCGTAGACTTACCCTGCGTCTGGTTTCATAGTCGAGGGCGCCGGCCACGTAAATAGCGCCCGTCATATTCTTCACCGCGAAGGCGCCGCCTATGTTGCCACTTGTGATTTCGTAGCGTATCCGGGAAGCTGTTTGCATCATATCGAAGAAGAAAGGAGCGTTGATCAGAAACTAAACCCGGTTGACATCGTTAAGTGTTACTTACACTCATCGTGGTCCTTAGCGGTCACCGTCAGCACGGTGTGTTGAATATCTTCGTTCTCATCGACCTCAGCTTCGTACAGCGACTTGTCGAAATATGGGGGATTGTCATTTTTATCAGCGATTCCGATCCGAATGAACTTTGTTACTGTTTGGAGGAAAATGGAAAAGTGATAAAATTTTTGAAAAGAGGCAAATGTTCAATCGAAACATCCTCATTAATTTATGTTTTTATGTTTCGAAGATTCTTCAAGATTCTCTCTTAGACAAGTCTAAGTCACCATCCATGGAGAATAACCATGAACAACTGAACGAACCTGAATTCGGTTGCCCGTTGCTATTGGGACGGGCCGATGGGGCGCCATCGCGTGCCTCCACTTCCAATGCATAGGCGCCCTTCTTTTCCCTGTCGAAGACGGTCTTGGTGAAAATTTCCCCGCTTTGCAAGTTGATTTCGAAGAACTCTTTGCCCTCGTTTCGCGGCGAGTCGACGATGTAGTAGTAAACCTGAAACAGGCAGACATTCCCGTCGAAAATACTTATTTCATTGCTGCATTGTACAGACCTGGTTGTTTGGAAAAGTTCCATCCTTGTCAATGGCATTAACTTGCGTCACTTTCGTGCCAATCGGCTCGCCTTCCAACACCGTTTCCTGTTCGCGTTCGGTGAAGAGCGGTATTTCGTCGTTGACGTCTTCGAGCATGATGTATACAGTCGCTTCCGAGGCTAGCTGCTGGGCTCCATTGTTCTGCAATATTTCACAAAAGACAGACAGGATTTCAGCAAATATTATAAATAATATGAGTCCTAAAAATTGCCACTATAAAATTCGACTTCGACAGATCGAAATCGGATCAGATTCTCTTGTTGCCAAAGAAGATGTTTGAGTAAAAGTCAAATTATATACTTCTATATTCCGACATTTCTATAGGTGTAACTTTAATGATATTTATTTTATCAGATTTCTCCTTAAAAGCTCTTTAGAAGCTTCCAAATTATGAATTGGGATTGGTTCAACTGTAGAGATTCTGGAATGAAGTGCAATTTACTTACCTCCACACGAATTGTGAGATTGTATTCTTTGATGCTTTCGTAATCTAGTGGATGGTTGACCTTGATGTCCGCCCACGTGTCGCCGTTGTCCGGTCTCTGTTGCAGGTAGAACGTGTGGAATTTGTTGGTCTGCGCCGTGGAGCCCGGCATGAGGCGATAGAAGACGGTCGGGTTGCCTTCTATGCCGGAGCTGCAGTTGAGTGTTTGTAGGAGTTAAAAGAAAAATAAATTTTAGTACAGCTCAAATGCAACTCTAGAACAAAACTGAAGAGATTCGCTTTGAAATGAATGCATTTCAATCAAACAATTGGAATGTTCTTGCAGAAAACTCGTATTTGCAGAAGCTTTTCTTTTTTTTAATCGATTGTTAAACATTCCAGAAGCTAAACATAAATGAAGCTTCTCTCAAAAAAGAACATTTTCCAATTAGAGCAAATCCAATTCGAAATAATAAATATTTAACTGAATTCAAGTCTGTTACTAACTAAAGAATAAAAACGAAAGAACGTTTGAACGTTAAATGGATTTTTATATAAATTCAGCTGCAGTTGCAGAGTTGAACAATTATTTTTGTATTTTGTTGCCAATCTACTGAACAAAAATAACGCAAAATCAGTGATGGCTCGACTACAATTTAATTAGTTCTTAATTAACTAAATTTGGTAGTAATTTTATTTTGAAAAAATCAAAAAAGTATTTCAAAATATTCATAACATTTAAAGCTGTTTATCACACCAAAAAAGTTGCACTAAAAAAAAATATAAGTAATATTAATAATATTACTAATATTTTAGATCAAAAACAATCAAAAACAATCTATAAAACATGCGAAATACATTCAAAATACAAAAGAATTTCAACATTATTTTTGTGCAAATTGAAAAAAAAAAAAAGTTCGTCAGTGAATTGTTTTGGGAGTTGGGAAATCGGGATTTAAAATATATGTATAGTAACAGCCATATGCATGTTAAAACAGAAATCCATTGTAAAGTAATGGCTTCAATGCACTGAAAAAATCATGTTGCATGTAACACTCAAAAATCAAATGTTTACAGCTTGAAAAAATACAGAAAACCACCAGAAAAAAATACAGAAAACCACTGAAAACGAAAAAAGTTATAGCAAAGAATATACAATTTATGAAATATGCCGATTAGTTGAGAAATATTATCCATTGTATATTCCTTGGCCATATTAATTCAGCGCCAAATCAAAAGTTGATGTTTCGAAAAATGGGCGAAACTAAAGCAGAGAGACATCATATAGAGAACTTCTCGGGACAATTTCACTATGTCTGAATCTGTGAATCTGTGTGGAAAAAGAAAATCATAGACATTGTTTCGGAATTGAGTAGTTTCGTTGTTTCGTTGAGTTGGACGGGGAATGGGAACTGTTAATAGAAGTGTAGAGTGTTTTAATGCTCAATAACAGAGTGTGGTACCATGGGTCTTTATGAGCTAGCAAATATTACATTTCCTATTCAAACGTTTTCGTTTTTCGGTTAGACTTTCTCTTCATTTTTTTTTTTTTTGGTAGTGTTACGACGGGCTCCTTTCTATTCGATGTAGCCTGAAAACTCTTTCCTCATAATCTACAATCAACGTCGTTGATCCTTCGTTGATGTTCGTTCCATTCAATACGTTTCTATTTATGAATAATTTTACTATAATTAATACTAAATTTTGACGATTTTCTTATACTACGAAATGCGAAGCATGCACGGAAAAATACATAAAAGCGCATATTTCATGTATTATTAAATTCTTCGGGATCGTCACCATCAAGAAAACATTCACATGATTCACAAATGCAGAAGGAAGTACCACTGACAGCTCCTTTTAGCCACTGTCACAGTACAAATAAGTAAAAAAGTAAATTAATTAAATTCAGAAAGCGTCATTTAAAGAAGTCTTTAGTTGTATAAATAACGCCTTCTGTGATTAAGTGATCTGCATCATAAAAAAAAGGATGAAAAAGACGGTCAAATATTTATGCAAAACTGATTTCATCCTCCTGTAATTGCATCAATATAATAATTCTGGCCTGGAGATCTTCTAGACGCAGAAGAAAAAAAGAAGTACAACATAACTTTACCGTCGTGTAGCAGTTGCAGCCTCGCAAATATAAGCGACTTCTTTGCATCGTGAATACATTAAAAAAACTATTATAAAATTATCCTAAATAAAACACATTAAATAAAAATAACAGTAGCTGCATTTCTAATCGTCGCTACAGATTCTGATCCGAGTTCAACTTTTATGTGAACCAACAACATGAAATAAGAAGCAAAATGTTTTCTAGTTCTAATTTGAACCAAAAGTGGCAGTTCTAATTTGAACCGTTTCTGTTCAATTGGTTTTTGTAGCCTACATCCGAAGGAATCACTTCTTTACGTTGTTCTCCCGTTTGTAACACATTAAAGGAGGCGTGGTAGGTATGAAAAAGTATATATAATTTTGTGCAATGTCCGTCCGGGTCTATCTGGCTGTCTGTGGAAATCACAATTACAGTCACGCCCACTTTTTATAGTAAATATGAACGGTTTGCGGAATGAGTTTGAACATAAAATAAAATAATTTCTTCAGAATGGGCGCGGTCCGTACACCTATAACCAATATAGAAATAAAAGAATAACGATGATAATAGAAAATTTGGCACAATTATTTTAACTCAGATTTTCGATACGGACAATTGAGCTAATTGGACTACTTAAATATTATAGTCATATTGGTTGTATTTATTTATTTATTTATTTTCTTTATTATGTTTTGAATGAAGCGACGTGGTTTCTGTTGTCTTGAATGAATATTAGAAACTCGTCGATAGTTGGATGAGCGGCGACGGTGCAATGCAACTACTGAGTACGGAAATTTCCGATCAGATGGTGTGTTCCTATCAGAAATGGTAACAAAGAACGACTACAAAGCTTCAGTTTCTCTCGTTGTGCATTGGAAGTTGAACTCGGAAGTTTTAACAACAGAAACTCTCAATTATCGACATCTCTGTCGCTGAGATGTGCGCAGATTCGTACTTTTGCATAAACCAATACACAATTTAACAGAATATGTTTATGAATTTTAACGATTACATTAAATACTTTATGTAATTAATATCATACGTTTACTTAAACATACAAAGCAATTGAAAAACTTTTAAATTTTTAATTTAGTTGCTACGATTACATTTTGTAGCAAACATTTCACGAGACAACGCATCATGCAAATTGTCCGAACTGATGATTTGATTATAATGGAAACGTTGCATTGTTTTAAAATTATATAGAATCATTGCACCGTCGCGTCGTTCACAAAGAAGTGAACTGATAAATCTGCGCAGTAATCGTTGTTTTCAATGTCAGACAAAATTTAGCAAACTTTAATGTTTACTTAACAAACACACACACACAGCCACGCGACGAGTTGCTCTCCCACGCGTAGCGACAGCGTCTCTCTCTCTCTCGCGCTGCTGCTGCTCTTTGAGAGAGATAAGCCAAAGTTGAGGAAATGCACTCTCATTAAAACAAGAGCAAAAACAAACAAATGCTTGGCGCGAGTGTGGATGAGTGTTTAATGCTGTAGTTGAAGAGTTTGAGCTTGGAAGGCAGGACGATGAGTGATAAAGAATGGATGAAGAATGATCGGATGAGGATGGGAATCAACAAGCACAGCTACACGGACGCAGGATGAGTTCAATGGATTTGGTGCATCAACAACATTCAGAAATAGTACATGAACACAAATGAAAAAAAAAAAACAAAAAACAGAGACTACAAGAACACAAACAAAAAAAAAACGGAAAGAAAAATAAGGGAAAATATTTTCAGCCTTGCAAAATTGCTTTATAAAAAAACTGACTAAGTTTAAAAAGGATAAAAAGTAGGATATTGCAAAACATAGTTTCGTTTTTAGTGCAACAGACCTGGCTTTGACTGAGACGACTTTGCCTCCCACTGGCATATTTTCCTTCACATAAATCGGCCCATAAACGGTATTATCCCAGACGGGCGGATTGTTGGCGCGATCGACCACGTCGATCTGCACCTCGACGGTACGCGACAACGGCGGATATCCTTTATCCTGCGCCATTGCTTCGAGTTTGTACGTTTCTCTCTGAATGAGCAAATTCAAAAATCGGTTACGTTTTCGGTTGTTGTTGTTGTTGTTCAAAATGCCGACACAAAAATAAGTCAATTTTGGTTGTTGTTGTTGTGGTGGTGGTTGTCGACGTTGCGGTTGCATTAATGTTGTCATTTGAAATAAAAATAAGCAAAAAACAAATCCACTTCATTTATTTTTATTTCACAGTTCGGCTACATGAATTTTTTTTTTTTTTTTTTTTTTTTGTGATAAAGGACAAAATCGAAAATCGGAAAAATGAAATTAAAGAAAAGCACTAATTAACCGACACCAAGTTAGTGATGATGGGGGAAGTAACTGTTGCTAAATCATTGGCAATGACTTTAAAAATGACCCGAACATTCACAATAACAGGCTTTCGCATCCTGCAGCCAGCCAGCCAACACAACCGACTCATTTCCATTTGGAATCCAGTAAAAAAAGGCAAAAGTAAAAAAACAACGTAGCAGTGCAAATTGTTCATCACTATTGAATTAATTAAAGAAAATATCTTACATCGCAACATATTTTACAGTTATGCACAAGCTTAAATTAATTCGTAATCATACTAGTAACACAGCTCCGTTTCAAATCAGAGCGTGCGACTGAAATAGCACAACATTTCCAAAAGTAACATCACTTGAAATCGTCTTAGTCAATGGAATAAGCGCCTCATGATGTCTGCCGCAATTTAAACTAATTCGAATATGCATTTAGTTTCGGAAATATAAAGAAGAAGTTCATGAATTCCAGTGGTTTATCTAACGCTCTCCCACTCTCTCTCTCTCTCACTAATTCCAATGGGAAACAACAAAATGAGAAATTATAAGCAAGCAAGCTGAGTCGAAGCTCATTTCGTTCATCGAGTGCTGAGAGTAGTTTTTGTCCTTTGATTTAGAGAATTTAACGCTTTAAAAAATCCTAATTCATTGTGGACGATGGAATTAAATCACCGTATGTAGTTTGTTTGTGAAATAAGACCGATAAAAGTAAAGATAAAAGAGAAGAATGCGTAGAAGAAGTAAAGCGAAACATGGGTTAAAAAGCAGCCGAGTCTTTTTCACCGAATATAAAATTAAAGCAATTAAAATGCTTTCATTACAACTTCGATGAATATTGATAAAAGGTGAAAAAGAAACGGCGAATATTGTGCAAATACATGTATAAAATAAATTCTTAGATACGAATATAAATAAAAAAAAATTTGTTTTTTTTTTGTAAATGAATAATTTTTTTTTTCTAGAATTTGACTTTTTTTGTTTTTTTTTTTTTCAACTTCTTGTGCACCAACACCTGCCACGAGTACCAACACCCTGTATAAATATAAGCGCTTCGAGGATTGTGTGCTGTGAGTACAATTGATTGGGGTTGGCGAGGGTAATTAAAAAGTTCAGTGATTCAACGAATTCCCTTCACGTTGGTGTAGAGGATTTTCAGTAGTCAAAATTCAAAAATTCCTGCTTTTTTGGTTTTTGGTTTGGCTTTCCGAGTGTACATGGTGAAGTCTTGTGCTCGCTTTGAAATGGATTTAGCGAATACACACACCGCCGCAAAAAACAAATTCCCAGCGTGTGTTATTGAATTTCATCAAATACATCGCACATAACGGAAAAGTCCAAAAATCATCCCGTACGTGACGCGAATGCGAGTTGGTTCAGTAAAGCAGTAGCCAAGTCACAGAATCTTGTTTGTCTGTGACCGTAGTTAGTACAGAAAGATAGAAGAAACGTATTTTAATACTACTATTTTACTTTTGGTTAGATCTACTACGGATGCAGCAAATTGTTAATGCTTAGCTGGGCTACATCCTGTATTAGTCGTTAGGATGTTGGGAGCATACAAACCTTGCCTTCACCGATGTTACAACTGTACCAACTGTTACGTTTTCTCGTATATGGATCGGACCGTAAACGCTCTTATCCCAAATCGGAGGCTTGTTATTGCGGTCGACGACATCAAGCTCGACGTCGACATCAGCGTACGAGGGCGGGTCGCCTCTGTCGGAGGCACGCACCCGCAACCGGTAACGGTCTCGCTGTTACGTGCAGCAATACCGTACGTGTCCATACGTGACCCGCCGTTCGTAAGGTTACGTTCAACGTTGCGCCGAAAAACGGGCACGTGTACACGAACACGATACGATTTCGGTTGCGTCATCGCATAGAGAAGCGTCAAGTTTGTACGTGCGTTCGATTTCACGCAAAGATGGCGTTTTAGTCGGGTTTTTTAATAAAAAATGAAATGAAAGAAACATTAAATTAATTTCACTTAAATGGAAATATAAACAACAAAAGATTTTAGTAGATCAACGCTAGCTTAAATGTAAATCGATGTAAATTGTTAAATGTTAGTGAGGATTTGAATCAAGTGAATCCTGGCAGTCAAGGACGATGTCTAAATTTACATATAGCATTTATAAGTGAATCAAGTTCCGAATACGACTGGACAAGGGTAACTAAATGAATGTGGGCACTGAAACTAGTTGATCTCCCCTGGAAGTCTCACATAACATCCTTTGAACGTCCCCTTGAACTCGTCAAGCTGCCTTGGTTTAGTGTTAGAAGGTCATTAATGTCCCCTCATACTATCTCTAAACCATGGTTTCATTGTTGATCCGACCAACTGCCGGCCAACATCAGACTTTACCGTCTCTCCGTCTATCCAATTCTTGGATGTATGGCAATCAGTCCAACCCAGAACAAACGATCTCGAAATTACTATTGTCATTGACATTTGGTACGGTTTCGATAGGTCCTCTTTGTAGTGCTTTCTATTGATTGATCACATGTTGTTTTCCCTCACTTTCTTCCCTTTTCATCATTTCTTGATCGCCTATGAACATTATTGCTTATAGTAGCTCCACAAATTATCGCTTATAGTAGCTCCACAAAAGCCTATTGCCGAAGACACTGCGAACTTTCGTTGATCCCCGACAGTTCACGGCTTCGACTGGTATTAGACTCTGCTTGCAGTGGACGATTGGTAAGTAGCTTAATTGACCCATGGCTTTTTTTCTGTGACTTCTTTCATTGTATGTGATAGGCACTACGATAAAGCGACTGGCGATGTACTCTTTAGAACGTCTGTGTGGTCATCGTTTGAACTTAATACGGTTGCTCCCTGCTGTGTTTCTTTATCAGGTCATTACCGTCATATTGAATATTACCGTCATCTATACGAGAGAAGCTAAGTGGCCCCACAGTCTTTCCCATCGAACTCTTATAGGTCAGTATGTCTGCCGATGCTACTTCACGCTGTCAGCAACTTTGAGGCCTACTTTGTCATTACTGCTATCGTCCTGGTATGTTGGTAGTTTAGGTAATACGTGCTTTGGGACATTATCAAATCTGTTCATTGAGAATTTCCAGAGGAGAGGAGATGAGACGCCTTTTTGTGGTGTACCTTTTGAGTCTTGGCTTCGAGTCTTATGACATTAAGGATTTTCGGGAATATTTCAGCCGTGCCTAAACATAATTGGAATTCGGCTTCCTTATAAGTAGGAAAGTGAAACCATAAGGATGAGAATTTCAAACCTGCTCAGATTGTGTTCATTTAAGAGAAGTGATTCTAGTGACTATTTTAATTAGAGTAAATTAATGTTAAATAGATTATATATCTAGGCCTCAATAACCTAGTTTCACCCCTGTTTTCATTGATCTTTAAATCACATTCAAGGAATAACAATTCGCCGAATTTCAATTTAAAGACTTAACTCATGAGCATTTCAGCTCGTATAAAGTTTGGATTTGAGTATTCCTCTGTTATTTCTAGGTACTGCTCGGTTATAGAAAAGTAACTGTAAGGAAATTAAAGTGATTGCAGTTCTGCTGCTTGAATGAATGTGGTTAAAATCGAATGAAGAAGACAAGTTGATGGCCTCGTGTGTTTGGCAATATTTAGGCTATACTCATGAATGAGCGGAGTAGCTCAATGATGAAGGGAGGGAGGAGTGTTTGTACTTACGGGATAGCAACCCTGTGTTTGGTAATACAACAAGGGGCACCCGGAATGGTTTTTACGATGCCGTTCGAATATGCAAGTAATAAGAAAATATCAAAATGAGTTACTACGTCCGATAGCAACGATTTCTCTAATCTTATCCTAAACACTTATTGAACTGAAGTGACATCAAATCATAAAACTAAAATCAAAACATATACACATACATATATGTACATATTTAAAAGGTGCAGTAAAAATAAAAGAAATAAAGTTAATAGAAATTAAAAATAACAAAACCGATCGACTCTGCATGTTATTATGTAGACCTTCAAAAAGTTTGGTCTCAGGTACTTAAAAATCAAAAACAAGTCCAGCAGAAGTGGGTTGTTAGTAGAAGCTGAGGATGTTGATAGGCGGGATGTGTTTGTGGAGAAATTAATCAAAGCTGCTCACAATGCATCCTTTTACAAAAATCGAAATTAGTACATCGCAGCTATAAAAAAAAAAAATATGTTCGAAGCGCCATCGTAGAGCCCAACAAATAATACTCAAAAATTTTGGGGACACATGTACCTCGATGTGTTTCTCTTTTGTAATGGTTTTTTCTAGGTAATCTCAGGCGCGGCTTCATTTGGGACGATTGTAATAATAATAATGCTAGATGATAAAACTATGGCTTTTGTAAAATTGCGATCAAAATATTGACTATTAAAAATATGTAAAAACATGTATGTTTTTTTTTTTGATTAACAGTTATTTGCTTCATCTATTTTAGGTACCACTTGTCAAATCTACGAATTTGTATCAAGTCTAATGATAAATAAAGCGCATACTAAATTTCGCTTTAAAATCTGAATGTAACATTTTTTGTTATGTTCATTTCTCGCTCAAAAATTTGCACTGCTTACAATGAAACTGAATATTTTTTTTTTTGCATTTAATGCAGAAATTATAATGAACTCAAGCACAAAACATAAACCACAAAACTATCGGAAAAGGAGAAGCGCACAGCCTCACATAAGCTAAAAAATATGAATTTCAACTAAAAACAAAAAAGTGCTCATAAAAATATTAAATTAGCCGAATTAAAAAATGAAAAATGTTAAATTTTCCTTTGGAAAAATATTCAGAAAGAAATTTTCGGATGGAAATTTGCAGATCTGAATCAAAAGTCAATCCGTTCTTGTCGACATTCCATCGCTTCATTACGCGGACATTCATTCGAATTCAACAAACAACTTCAGTTCACTACATGACTGAACACTCACACTTCGCGTACCCTCCAAGCGCTACCCAAGCTGAGCCTACTTCACTAGTGTTAGTAATCTCGAGAACTGAGGCAGTTGAAGTCATTAAAAGCGGGGCTTCAATCACTGGTTAGTAAAACTAGAGGAGTGTTTAATGTTCAAGGCAAGGAAACTGAAGTCGATACACGAGTAAACAATAAGAAAAGCTGTACACTTGCTAATACGGAAATCAAGCACTTACGTCGAGCGGCTTCTTCAGCACGATCCAACCCGACTCGGCCTGAATGTCGAAGTACTCCAGGTCGTTGGGGTTGAAGGGTGCACTCAGGCTGTACACAATCGCTCCGTTGTTGTCGGCATCCTCGTCGGAGGCTGAGACGCGTAGGATGTTGGTGCCGATGCTGGCGTCCTGCTTCACGTTCTCCACGTATTTCTACAAAAAAAAAAAAAATGGGCATTAATATTGATCACTGTGGACCACTGAGATACGATCGATTCCGTTACCTGTCGATCGAAGAGCGGCGGGTTGTCATTGACGTCAGTGATTTCTACGGTGAATGAACACACACCCTCCAAGCTAGGTTCACCCTGATCGGTGGCTTTCACCGTAACCGAGACGAACTTTCCGTCGTCGCCTTCGCGATCGAACACCTTGTTAGTCGAAACCTCGCCAGTTTCCTCGTCGACCGTGAACTTCGTTCCCTTCTGGTTGGGCTGCTGCACTATAGAATATTTAACCTGAGGAAGATAAGTATTCCAGAGTTATTAGAAAACTTAAAAAAAGCGAGACTCAGAATACTGGAAGTCGAATAATGGAGCGTCTAAGATTAGATACCTGCATGATCATAACTGCTTGAGGTGGAACTTACCTGCCCATTAACGCCCTTGTCCTCATCTGTGGCTTGGACCTTAATGACGGGACTGCCGTTGGGTGCTCCTTCCTCCACCTTTGGGTAGTAGGTGCCGCAGTCTTTGAACATCGGCTTGTTGTCGTTGACATCGGTTATGAAGACCACGACCACCGCGGTCGAGGTGTGGATCATCTGATCGCCATTTACACAGCACGACCCGTCATCCATGGCCGTTACATTCAACTCATACTTGTCGCGATCCAGCGATATTGCCTTGTTGTGCAGCCGGATCACACCTGTGATGTCCTCGATCACGAACTGGCCCGAACTAGTGCCGCCACCGACGAAACCGAACCGTACGTTGTCCCCATCCTTGTCAGAAGCGACCACAGTGGTTACGAGTGTGTTCGGGCCGGCGTTCTCATCCACATTCGGCGTGTACACCTGCTGTGAGAACTTCGGCTCCTCGTCGTTTTTGTTCTTCGTATAGACGCGAACCGTTGCGGTGCCCGACTTGGACGGTTCCCCTTTGTCTTTGGCCGTCACAATAAATTCGTAGTAGGCGTTGTTGTTGTCAGCATCCAGCTGCTTGTTGTTGACTATTATGCCATTGGAGTCTACGGCGAAGTGATCGTCCGAAACAAGGTACTCTATTTCCGCATTGGCGCCCGAGTCGGAGTCCATTGCCTTAACACGCAGAATGCTGGTCCCTAGAGGGATGTCTTCATCTACATTGTGGGCCTGATAATCGGGCAGTTCGAATTTTGGGGCATTGTCGTTGACGTCAGTGACGCGTATTGTGAGCTGGAAAAACACAATAAGCAGCAAAAAGCGTATGAGTATAAGATATCATAAATTCCCTCACACAAATACCTCGACTGAAGTGGAGAAACCGCCGGAATCTTCGGTGGCTGTCACGCTCAATGAGTAAACATGCGGCTGTCTGAGATCCTCGAAATCCAACTCCTTGGCCAATTTTACAATGCCCGAAGAAGGGCCGATATTAAATGTTCCAGCTCCTTGTCCCTGCGCCTTCAACGTGTATCGGATTTCACGATCCGCAAACGATTTGGCTTTAACCGATATGATACTATAAAAAGCGGTATGAATAACAATCAGTCAACCAACAACAAGCTCAAAAGTTCTTAGTAATGTAAGACTTTAATTGGGGCAAATTTAAATACTGCAATTATTTATCACTATATAAATTACAACCCATAAAAAATAATTTAAATGGATGGATATTCGTATAGAAGGAAAGGAATTCCTTTTCTTGGCTCAAGATAATGAGAGAAAGTAAGACAAAACTTATTTTTTTCTAGTGGGACTCACTCGGAATCTTTTTTCTGATTTTCCGGTATTTCTGCTTCATAGCTTGGCATATAAAACTGCGGCGCTCGCTTGCCTCCAACAATGGAAAGCCGCTCCTCGGGCGTGCTTTGGAAGCGACGATCGTCCACTTTGCCATTTTGATCCTCAGCCTTCACATACAGCACATACTCCATGTCCAGTTGAAAGAGATCAGTTCCGCGCGTACGGACCACACCGGAGCGCTCGTCGACCTCGAACCGGCCACCTGTCCGATCGCGTACAATGAAGTAGTGAATGTTATGATCGGTGTCCGGATCGCGGGCTTGCAAAGTGAAAACTGGGGTATTCGGGGGCGCATTCAGCTGTACCACCGCCTGCATGGGCAGCGGACGATTGATGAAATACGGCGGTTCGTCATTGACGTCCTTGACATGAATGATGACGCGTTGATTATCCGTGTACTTCAGACCAGCTAATGTAAGAGTAACAAAAAATTATTAACAATTAGAAACCACCATAAGACAACCTGAATTACAATATAATAACGGTCCGATTCATATATATATTAATATATATAGTGGACAAAATAGGATTAATATTTCTGATAGTAAATGTTCCCATATTAGATTCTGTCACAGGTTCCTTGGATCCTTCTTTGGAAATTGGTAAAGATCTATGAGGAACTATACTTTTAATGCTTTTAGAAACAATTGGCGTGATGGTATATTGATGCGTGATGGCATAGGAATCCGATACAATCAGAATTAGAGAAAATAGACGCTTGCAGAGGGAACGAACCGATACGAACACAAACGTAAGAAAATAAATCTGTATAACTGCCCAAAATGAGTGAACGTTAGTTAACGAAGCATTCTCTCTCTCATTCTCTCTCTCTCATTTTGCGCACGTATGGTTCCGTAAGAACCGAACAGCTATAACTATTATTATCACGGGTTTACTCCTCTTTTGCTTGAACTCCATCCGAACAGCTGTTGAAAATGTAATCGTCTGCTTGCGTAGTATTTTGGGCACATGACGAGACGAGTTCGGCAAGTTTCGCACGTATGCTAACGTCTATTTTCGTTATAGCTTAAGAGTTATTGATTACACGAGCATAATTCCCTTTTAAATGGTAATTTTATACGGCAAAAGAAGCCAAAGTAGTCAAGGTTGTCCTTTAAATGAACCAACGTCTGTCTTCAGAGATAAATTGAATGCGAGTCATTGTTTAGTTTATGCGTGTTTAAGGATACTCCGAATTGAGTCAAAAGAGTTTCTGTTTCGGTTGTAATTTACGAAATTCATAATTATTCGCAGAATAACAGTTAGGGGAGAGTAAGCAAATACACCTTGGAGTACAAAAACCTATCTAGTCTGCAAGACAAGACAAAATTTACAGGATTACTGATCGCATTATTTTAGTCTAAAAATGCACGTATGAGGAACCAAGAAAGGACAAGATAAAGACGTTGAAGCATAAAGGAAAATTTAAAATATATTTGTTTTTATTTAAATAAAATTACAGGCTCAATAAAACGGAAAATAGAAAATGTGAAGCCCAACTTCAATCTTGCCTATTATTACTTTTAAGAGGAAAAGTTTAGCAATTCCATAATAATTCTTTTTATAGCCTTTAATAATTGATATTATCTCTGGCCTCTGCAAATTTTATATTGGGTCTTTTATCCATCAAAGAATTGTTTATCCATCAAAGTTTTTCGAAACGTCTTTTAGGACTTCAGAGATAAGGATATGGGTCTTGTCTGTTATGGTTAACGATAAAATAAGCTAAAGCCATCATCGACAAATGATGAGGCTCTCTAACGAAAGATTGCCTCTTCTTAAAAATGCTTTTCGTAGAATCATTTTTCTGTGAGTGATCATGGGCAAAAATGTTATTCTACAAAATCCGAAAAAGACCAATCCGTTTCTAGGGAAGTCTCAAATAAAATACTTTATTTTAACAATTATAAAATTTTAAGTTTTTTTAATTTTATTTTATAAGTCAAAAAAATGGAATTCAACAAACATTTTCGAGTTCAGTTTTCTGCAATTCAACTGCATATTGTAACCCTTTCTTGAAAAATGGATTAAGGATTACACAGTACAGTTTATACCCATGACCGATATTCTATTCGAGTCTATTGATGATTTTTTCAAAGATTCCAGTGCATGCATCGGGCTTGATTAGAAAAAGTTTCCACGGAAAACGTTGTCAATATTATGACAAATTTATCAGCATCGCATACGAGCTTCAAACAAATTATACACCGAGTGCTTTCCAGGTATTTTTCTGATGAAATCTTTTGACGATTTATGGTAGAAGCGCTGAACAGAGCCACAGACGCCGTCGGACCGAAAGAAACTCCATGACACGCAAAGCAGTAGAAATGACGAGAAAATCGTGTCGTGAAGAACTCGTGATGGCCGTGTCACAGCTCAAAAATATATAGGGCCAAGTGCTCAACATGTGAAAAGATGTTTCTTTTAAAATGGAAATGCAGAAAAAGTTCAATTTATTTTTAATGTGAAACTTGATTCAAGCTACAAACTCAAAAACAAAAAAAAAAAAAAACATTTTTAACTGCATGGCCATAAAGCGTCAGTCGACGAACACCCTGTACACACTCGCAGCGCGCACAATGGCTGAGTAATTGCTCGTTGCTAGCAATTGTACATTCCAGCTGTTCCTTTCTGCAGTTGCTTTCCTCTTCTGGTTACTATGAAGTCTGCAAATGCTTGGATTTCTTGTGTTTTGTGCGCATGCTCTCCCAGCAACGCATCACATGTGTTGCAAATGGACACTACATTGTTTCGGTTTCTGCTTTTTGTGCCTCAGCGAGTATTAAAACATCGGAACCTGTTTGGAGAAGCGTATTTCTTTCACATTTGGACAAGACATGGATGCGCCAAGACTAATCAAATTCTACAGAACCTAAACTCTGTACTTGAAGTGAACCGAAAGCTATTTTAGATTTCGTTAAAATTCAGTATTACCCTATATATAACTACATATGTATATTTCACTACCTACTAAAATAAATGCCATTGACATTTCATCATCATCTGTTTAGTTAATTTTTGTAAAAACCACATTTCGCCATTCTATTTTTCCCCTCATTAAAACTGAATTTAAATGATGAGCAAATACCAAATTGCAGCATCGTCCAAACAACTCGAGAAGCAAGTGAAAGGGCGTCGCAGATATTTGAGCATCTTCTCTGCACACATTGAAAGCCGTGAGTTGTTGGTGGAGTGGCTGGCACATGGACGACTTCGTGGAGTTGCTTGAACAGAACAGACGAAGCACGAACAACGTGTGTATGTCACCCACGACCAACGGCCACATTTGCAGCCATCTTCGTCCGCCATTTAGCAGCTATTATTTAGATTTCTCCTGCTTTTTTGCTGAGAAATTCCAAGATTCAGACTGTCACTAAGACAGCGGCTCATGTGGGAAGAGGAACAAACGAACAGCAGCAGCCTTTTATAATTGAAAATACGAAATTCCTCGTTCGCAAATCGACAGCCAAATAAAAAGTTTACGGTTCGCACGTCACAAACTATATAAAAATCGTACATGTTCGTGACGTGTGAATCAGTACAGAAGACGCAATGAATTTGAAGGAATTTCGAGCAATACGAAGACAGTAATAATGCGGATATTCACAGAGTACTCACCGTTGTGTCCGGTGTTCGTGATGATGACCCAGAAGTCGATCGTCTTTTCGGGGCCCAACTCCTCGTAGTCCCACTTCTTCTTCACACGCACTGCGCCGTTTGTCTCGACTGTGACCCATGGGTTCTCGTCCCGTATTTTGAATGTCTCCTTGTCCGTTTCCTTCTCCAATTGGAACACCGATTTGCCCTCGGTGTCGCCATCAGCTTCAGTGAACTCAATACGCTTCGTGGGTCGTACCGCACGCGTCACTCGGCGCTTGTCGCGATGATGTGAGTGTTTGCTCATCGGCTGGTCTTCGAGGTGTTGCATAATGAAGGAGATCGGTTCGGGCGAGAGGAATTCAATGAGCACCTTAGCCGGTTTCTCGCTTACCAAACTGGGATAGCGTAAATCATGCGCCTCGACTTCAATCATTATTTCCGGCTCTGAAGGTTCCCCGGCCAACATAATCTCACCGGTTTGCGGTACAATGACGACCACGTTGCTGGGTGCAATGAGCCTGAAGGCAACCTTATCGCCATCGGCGTCGCTAGCTTCCACTTTGCCAAGTATACTGAAGCGTTTCCACACAACCGAAGAGTTACTGTCCACGTTGGCTGTTTGCCCAGCAAAAGCGAATTTGTAGTCGAGAGCTTTAAATACCGGCCGATTATCATTTTCATCCAACACCGTGATGGCAATTTTGGCGACTGCTTTATCGATTCCCCGCAAATCCGACGCTTGTATTGATAGCTCATAATGTGACTTCAGTTCTCGGTCTAGCGGCCGATTGGTAACGAGCCAGACACCGGAAGTATCGTCGCTGTCCACAGTCAGCGAAGTAGAAGTCGAAACGTCGCCTTTACTGGACTTGCGAGTAGTCTGAAGTGCGAAAGCATCGTCCTCATTGCCAGCAGCTATGCTGTAGCGTATTTGCTTCCTAGTGACATTCTCTTGAAACACATCATCACCACTGAAGGCCTGCATGAGCGGAATGCCGCGTACCCGAGTTCCCGGTGGCCGGTTTTCACGTACCTCCCCCGAAACGTCCATCACTGCGCCGGAAAAGCGCAGCATGTCGTTGCGCCGCATAACAAACAACTGCAAACTGTGCGTGTTGCTGGCGTTGTGGTTCTCTTCGACGACGACCAAGCTGACTGGACGATTGACCAATGGCGATATGTCCGATGTGGTCATTACGACGCCATCCTCCAGAACTGTGAAATACTTGGAGTAGTCGTTGGCCAGCATGTGATAGGAAGCCGATTGTATCGCCGTGCGGGAATCGTTCGACGCCGGCGCGGTCTTGAAGTTCTTTATGCTGAAGCCGGGGTAAGTGTCGTGCGGTAGGACGAGATGCACGCCGTTGGCACCCTTTCTGCCGGCCAGCATACGCGCCGCCGCATTCGATGTTGTGAGCTCGCTGTGGCGGACATTTCCATCCGAACCGAAGGCAACAACTGGCGCTACGTGATACGCGAACAAAACTGACAGCATGAGGAAGTAGTAAACGAGTCGTCGACTGCATATTGCGACCTTAAATGCACGCTTCGCAGCAGATGGATGCAATTCTATATGAGACGACGCGCAACTGCGCCATGTTGATGCCGGCCACTGATCATGTGTTGGCACATGGATCATCTTGACGAGCGCTTTCTGTGGATTAGACTTCGTGAAGTGAAGTTTCATTGTTACTGGATGAAATTCAAATGTCCATCTTGATTGCAGTGAAAAGAACGCGGCAATCACACGTTCCGACGATTAGATCTGCAAAGTAAAAGAAGCATACGATGTCGCTTATTAACCAAGTTCCAATTCAGTCCTAAACACAATTCAAATGTATATAAAAAAAATGTTAAAGTAAAGCGAAGCCAAACGGATTCTCTTTCGCTGTTTTCATGGTTTCTGAACCTGATAAATAACAAAATAAATATATACTAATTGATTTCTTTCAGAATTAATTAATTTCCAAGTAATTAAAGATTCAGGAGAATCTCAAATCGTAAAAAATCATGATAATAATGGCCAACATTCCAACACAAGCTGCTACTGCGACATATTTCCATGTCATTCTTCATTAAATATGCTTGACTTGTTAATGAGATACAACTTTCAGCTTTCTAATGCTATAATAACAAGCATTGTTAATTAAAAGTATAGTTTTTAATCAATAAATCACTGGGCTGCGTAGCTGAATCTCCTTCGATGCGATGTTATCTAAGAACTGGTAAAAACTCTTGAATCTGATAAGATGCATTTAAAACACATCATCATCATCTCTCCAAAAGAATTCCGATTAGATTTGTATTAACAATTCTTATTCGTATCTAAAATTCTAGCTCAGAGATTTCGCCTGACTTCACTTACTTAATTAGATTAAAATTGGTTACTACAGCAGAAACTCATCATTTAATATTTTTTCTTCTTTAATTCGATTCTAAATCGATATTTAATTCGTTGCGGTCTCGTTTCTTAATAGGATGTGAAATGAATTCGAGAATATTAAACATTTGTGTATGAAATCTTCTTTGTTCTAATTAATTTAATTATTTAATGTTTTCTGCGCACATTCGGTGGTTTCTGAAGCTGCTTACGCATTCGGCGATGTCTGTGCGAATTCTGCGATAGAACGTTGCCTCGGAACGCATTTAATTACTACCGTCGACAATGCATTTTAATTGTTTCAATTAAAGCATTCGTAGCAACATCTCTGCTGCTGCGTTGTCGGTCAGATTAAATGTTGCAATTGCAAGTAGCTTCGGATTTTGCAGGCGTCTAGATTGGGTTATATTGTAGGCGGGAATACGGCAATTGCATGCAAAACACATCCGAAATTGCATCCATTTACCGTCTAGGAAATTCTTTCTTAATTGTAGTCGAGGGAATGAAACGTTGCGTTTGCCTGTCCTGACCTTAACGACCTCTTGGCATTATTTCCATCTGCAGAGCCATGACGATGCCATTATATTTGTTCCCAAACAAAACTTCACAGATGAAAAATTTCTCATAAACTTTATTTATTTGTTCTTTATTATGGTAATTCGTTGGTGTGTGGTCCAAAGTACGAGTTATTCTCTGAGTTTAGGTTCTGTGGCATGATGTGAATGCTCGTGTCCAGGAATTTCCTGCATTAACTGAGTCATGCGCAGATACAGGACCGTGTGCAGAAAGACTTAAGATAAGTCCAATTTCGACCCCTTTTCCTATACATTATTGACATTTGTTAATGATTAGAAGCTGAATTGAATTAGGATCTTCCTTATTGAAGATTTGATGAGTGCAAAACAGATTTGTTTGATAGACTCTCTGTATGATTGCGACCAAATCGACTTACGTAAGTACTTGTCATAAAGACCTCACTAAAGTCCTCATTAATAAGTAAATCAAACCCCTTCTTTCCCAAATTTGTAAGGATATTTAAGGACATACTCGTTGGTAAAGAGACGATCTGCTTTCACAACCTCTCTTGCAAATACCGAAGAGTATAAGCAGTATCAAAACACAACCACCGCGATACTCCGACAAGGGGCCTTCGTCACGATAAATGATACAGATCAGAGAATGTACAAGAGTCCACTTGTGGGCGCCTGTCGAATCGATAATGTGATCAGAGTGCTCGTGTGAAAACGAGTACCGAATTTGAGGATTATCTTAAGGTCATGATCCCTACCCCTCGGTGAAGGGCCGAGATACTTCCCTCTCCTCTTTTAGCTGTCGTGCCTATTGCACAGCAGCTCCTCTAACCACAGCCACCATGATGCTCCCACTAGGGGGCCAACCTCAAACGATCGGGCTGAGTGTGAAATGAATCACACCCAGGGGCTCCCGATCTCCATGGTACCGGAATAAAGATGCCGGGTGCAGCTGCGTATCCAAGTCTACTACCAATTGGGTTCCTTAACACCCTGGACTCGTCACCGTAGCCAACCAGAGAAGCTAGAAGGCAACTGAATGATACAGTAAAAATGTGTATATCCTTCAAGAAGAGACCAAACCATTAACGTATTATATTTGAAACGACCTTTGTATTGGGACAAAGAAACTTTTGAAGTAGAAGATTTTGTAGCATTTGGATTAGATGCAAATCCAGAGAACGATGAGAAATCGTCTTGAATTGGTCTTTAGTTTGTTTGCCGAATGAATTGCGTTAAACCAAGGATTATCGATAATAATTTACAATTCTAAATATTTCACGATTACATAACTTTACGTTATCGGAAGCCAAAACAGGGAATTCTAAGGGTTACGACGAGCGATTTTTATAACTGAATGTTTGTAAAATAATATGTTTCCGCTGGCTATCATCCTATCGCATGATATCCAGGACTTTAAGGCTGGATTTACCGATAGACATTTAATATTTACATCCTGTTCGCTCGCACACGAAAAGGAGCGCCGGGCTACGTTGCTGTCGGTTCTGCAGACACTGAAAAAAAAAAATATATTTTATTGCCTACGTTGAAACTTAATCGCTTTCCTGTATCCTGCAAAATTCAGGTAATGAACGAAAACGTGCTGTTCATATGACTGATATCTGCTATACTCGTTCCTTAACTTCTTATCGACATTATCTAAAACGAGTCCAATTAAGATTCTGATCTGACACTGAAGTGATTAAAAATTCCTTATTAGAATTCCTTTCATAGAACATCCGATGAAACGTTCCGATGAACGGTTTCGTCGCCAGATATGATTTTATATAATCGAGCTTCGGATTAGAGAGTTTTCCCGATAAATGCCACGCCTTCTTCTAAGAGTGTAATAGGCTTTTGTGGCACCTTTGCGACCATTCGACTGCGTACAATCAAGACGTCAAAATGCGACCAGATAAATGGGAAAATGAAGGACTGAGGCGAGGCAGAGAGCGAGCGGGCTCGACAAAGGAAGACATCTTTTCACGGTGGTGTACAACAACCCTACGCGAGTCGAGCAAAGAAGCAGAGTTTCCTTGCAACTCGACCCTCGCCCTCGGAGCAGCACGTAAAAATACGAATGTCGTACGCCAGCAGCTCAGTCGGCAGCTCACAAAGGCGGCCTCTCCTGACCGCCAACTCCGTTTCGCTGAAGCAGTGGATCGATTTTTCCCGTTGTGCTGAGAGTCGGCAGCCTACTTTGCAGCCACCGTCTTCAGGGGTGTGAGTTTTCGCGAGTGAGTGCCTGTGTGTGTGTGTGTGTGTGTGTGTGTGTGTGTGTGTGTGTGTGCTGTTATGTATGTATATGGTTAAGGTGTGTTGCCCTCGGAAAAAAAGTGTTTTAACGCTTTTGCAGTGAAAAATCGTCTGTCTTCTTCTCTCCGTTTGAATTTTGCACACAGCGCAACTTAATAACATTTTAGGTTAAATACATTATTTAAAAAGCTATTTGTTATTTGCGACGAAAATCCTATTGACAGTCACTTGCACAATACACAATTTTTTTGTCAATAGTATGAAAAATGTTCTTACTTTTTTGCCCCCGCAGCAGTTAATCCGATTTATCGATTTTTAGCATTTAACTGCCTGCTCGTCGTCTTTTTCAGTCGGACTCAATCCAAAAATACTTCTACAACACTTTGGAAATTTTCACGCACAAGTTTTTCTCCTACACAGACTTCTTTTCCTAACAATATTCCGAATTTTTCTCATCAAATCACTGCTTTATATTTGTATCTATACATATGCATATATATATATATATATATATATATAGATTTTCCTTAAGAGGCACTCCGATGTTCTTTGGCTTTAATTTGAGGGTGGCTCAGAGTTTTTCATCCTTGATCCGTCGTTGGATATCTGCGAGAGTCTCTATTTTCACAATTAATTTCAAACACAAAATCTGTGTTTATTTAGTAAAGTCAAATTTTGCAATTTTAACAAATGATATTTCCAAACAAAACACAAACCGTCCGCTCAAGCAATCACTCGCTAAGCTCGCTCACTCGTCCTGACACCAGCAACGCGAATAGACATAATGAAACGAGACGAAATAACCGGTGGAGAAATCCTTATGTGCGACGACGACGCATTTCCTTCTCTCGCTACGCTCTCGCCTCTCACTCGTTACGCTCTCGCCGCTCACTCGTTACGCTCGCAAGCAGCGCAGATTCTCTACGCAGATCAGTAAAAAAGCGAGCAATTCGTTGCGAAGAGAGGCAGCCATAAACTCATCTCTGAAGAAAGACTGAGCAGAAAGAGGGTGGCTTTTTCCGTGATGGGAAGAATAGCTAATCACTACGGGAACAAAGGGAATGGTTGCGGGTGTGGGGAGGGCGGACGCGTTTGTGCAGAACTCCGTAGTAGTATTTGCGAGCGAAGTGCGTTGTCAGAGACGACGATTTGTGTGAAGATGGTTGCTGCTTCTATGCAGAATTCGCTTCAGCTTTTCCCCCTCTTCACTTTTTCACAATTTCTAATTGAAATACATGTAATAATGTTTTAATTTCCTTTATATTCACTCAGATATATACTTATGCAGGTATGAATATTATATACACAACTTCAAAATTATAATTTAGTCGTAGATATGACATTAATTAGCTGATACTTTGAAAGCAAATGCCGATGCAGTGACAAGCCTAATTTTACATAAAGCAGTCGAAAAGCGACTGCTGTCTGCTTGAACTTAATACGCGGACAGACATTCTTCTCGGCACTCTCCTCATGAAAGCCGAAGCTCCGGAGTGGAATTGGCAAACAGAGCATTTCGAGTGCTTGGGATTTAGTGAATGCAGTGGATGAACTTCGGCAACTTCCCTCACAACCGGATATACATATTCTGCTATATATATGCATACATGCATGTGTTTCTATTATTCACATCTATAGACATTTTTATTACTCGCATCAGGGAAAAACACAAGGACAACAAAAGTATTAAACATTTCTCCTTCGGATGTAGGCTAAAAAAGACATCGCAGCAGCAGCAACCGATCGCCAACATGTGTGCGCAATACGAAGGCGTCGTCGGTCTTCCACACGCGTGAAATGTGTTGCATCCTCTCATGGAGTGCGGCTCAAGTATTTGGGAAGAAACGACGTTGAGGAGTGCGCGCCAATGACGTTCGCTGTTTTAAAAATACGTGCATCTGTGTGGCTGCATGTTGCCTTCTGCGAATCTTCTATAAATAACACAAGCATTTCCAAGTCGAGCCGAGATCGGTACAGATGAAACCATAAAACAACAAAAAAGAAAAGAAATTACCGAGGCTCGCTGATAATAATCGTTATTATTACTTGATTATTAAGTATTAGGAAGATTAATAGGAATTTAAATCAAAAAACAATCAGTGAATAGTTTGGGAACATGTTGCACAAACATTCCTCACCATCCCAGTAGGAATTTTGTTAAAAAACTATTTTGTTGGGTGAGACATAAAAATACCTCCAAACTCGTTTTGTATAGAATCTTAAACATTATAAATATTTGCAGATTCATCGATTAATCAAGCCGATAGCAGTACGATGAAAACATGTATTTTATTTCCTTGCATTACGTATATTAAAAAATATTGCAATCAGGAAAAATTCCGATATTCAGATTTTAATCGAAATACACATTTTGAGCAATGCTGAATCCATTTTTTTTTATTACTTTCGTGGAATTCTATGAAGATAAATTCATAAAATCGTATATAATTTAGCAAAGGTCCGAACCACAAAGGAGAACACAATTGATCCATGCCCAGGTAATGAGTTTAATAGTCGAACTCCTTTGATCAAGAAAATAGATATATTTCGCCCAGCAAATACATCAAATTTAATGAAAATTTAAATATACAATTCAAAGATTATGTCTATGTTTACAGAGTCTTTTATAGATCTCTTAAATTGAGGTGTCCAAACTCATGAAATCTTGTGTACATCTGTACGCAACCTCAGTAACTCGAAAACGGAGATTTTATAAGAATTTTTGTGCTTAGAATCCCCCAAAAGCTCACTTCCCTTAAAGGACTTGCTAGGATATTTTATAGATTGGATATTTCGTAGTTGTATTGCTGTTCATCCATTCGGCTCTCTATGTTGGCCAAGTCCTTTTTTTTGTCGTTTCCTGTTCAAGGGTTCATTATTTCCTACAAGATTTCAAGGGTTAAGAGGGTTTCAACGGTTTACTTAGTCCCAAAATCTGTAACGCTTAGAATTAGAGGAGATAGTTATATAGAAAGGTGTATATATTATTGATCAGCGTCACCTCTTTAGTCAATTTCGCCACTTAGCAATTAAAATAACAATCACAGGAGAACTGTTGAAGATATTAGAATAAAATTCGGCAGAAATATTCTTTGTTATGGGGAGATTTTTCCTGTTGAAAATGGGCAATATCGATCAACAAACACGCATCCTTTTTATACTGAGAATGAAGCTACCTCTTTTTTCATCGTATGAACGGATCGATCGTTTTAGAATTGATGCTATACCAACTACTAAGCAACCACGAAGCGTATTATTGGCGCTGCCAGCAGACCTCTTCTCACGATCCTTCCGGAGATTGCAAAGTTTCTGGCGAAATATCGTCGTTTGTCGTTAGTTTCCTCGGAAATATGTAGACGACAACACTACATATGCACTCGTATACTTTCAATCAATTATTTTTTTTTAATTAATAATTTTAGCGAAAAATTTCGATATTGAGATTTTTGTGGTAACACACATTTTGACCATCCCCGAGTCCATTTTGAGTAGTTTGGTCGTGACGTGTGTACGTATGTACGTTGGTATTTGGGACTCTTCTAAGACGTGGTTGAGCACCTCCCTTTTTGGATGCAATCGGTTGCGCCAAAGGGATACTTCTCTTGGGGGATTTTTCAAATTTCATGCATAACTCAAAACCAAACACCGCCATAAAGTATATATTCGGTATTTAAAGCTGCTATAACATCCAAATATAATCTACATTTTGGCTAGATCGCTAACGCGAAGAGGACACTTCGCTCAAATGATTCTATATTATTCATAACTAAGCTACAAATTTTATTTAATTAAAATTATTTCACGCGCAAGGAAGTCGTGTGTTGGCCACATCAGATATTTTTAATTTTAAAGAATGTACTACAAAATAAAATTTAAATTTAATTTAATAATACAAAAGTAATTTGAATTTTTCAGAGATATCTAAAGAGTTATTATGAGTTATATGAAATATTTATAAGAAAATTTCATTCGTATATACTCCTTCGGGAGGTACTTCTACGGGAAGCGATAGTGTAATGAAATCGGGGTAATTGAATAAAAAAATCATAAAAAAAGAAGAAAGGGATTCATCGAGTCTGTAAGGAATGCTACTTCTTCCTTTTAGAAGCCCTCCAAACATTTCTAGCACCCTTCTTTTCTCGTCTACTAGGGAGCATCGTTGTCTGTTAATGGCAAAATGGGCGCATTCCGCCAAATGCTAACAAAAACAGAAATACCAAAGAAACGGATGGAGAAGACATCCTAGTCTTTCAAAGCTTTTTAGTGTAGGGTAATTAAGTTTCGGGCATGCCGAATATAGCACTCCTTCTGGTTTTTATAAAGAAAAGTAAAAGAATTGGCAATCGATTGAATGCCCCGTTTCCTACTGGGATAAGAGGCCAGATTTGCTTATGAGACCATTTCGTAGATGTTAAGTATTTTTGGTAACGTACCAAAGTGAAATGATGCCTGAAAAGTCGAATTTTAATGAGTTGGATATGGGTTCAACATCCCCTATACACCAACTGCTCCTAATTCGATTAAAACAACTGCTGCAGTTTCTTTTCTTTGCTTCCCTGCAGACAGTGTTCTATCTCTATCTCTTTCTCTCTCTCTCGCTCTCTCTGAAGATATGTATTTATGTATACAGGCGAGGTTTTGCTGTTGAAAGCGTTAATTATGATACAGAGTTAAATGCAGGCTAATTAACGATCAGATCAATTCGAAGAAAGCGGCTGCTTGCATGGCAAAAGATATGCAACACTCTTCACGCAGTAACATTAATTAAAACAACGATAAATGAGGAGTTTGTATGAGAAAATTAACTTAATTTTTCCCCGCTCTTCCCTAAAAAAGGAAGCACCTTTGACCGAAGGAGGTTAAAGTTAGGTTCACGAGTTATATTGAAATTAATCAAGAAAAATAATAAAAATAATAACAAATAATAATAAAAATAATCACAAATAATAATAAAAATAACCGAAATATCAATAAAATTAAATATGATGAAAAACTAGGATTTTTGTTTGTAGAATGAATTTTTTAATCACTGATGGATTTAATTTTTATTATTGAATCAATTGTTTTTACTAATTTTATTTACGTAGAATCGTAATAAATGCGATAATAAATCCACGCCCATTTTAGTAATTTTAAAATAGACTTTTCATAAAATACAAGTTTTGCTTTAACACGAGGGAATTTTGCATTTCCTTTTGTTTTAGTATAACAAAAAATATTGATTTAAAATATTAACGGCTTTTTATTAACTTTTTTCGGTTTTTCTGTTGTGCGAGTTCTGAGATCGTCGACTTGGAAATTGAATTCTAAACCAAAGGCGAAGAAATTCGGCTCTCACCTGATTTGCTGTATATCCTTTACGAAGAAGAAGAAGTCTTATGTAATTACAATTATTACACATAAATTTTTTGGTATGAAATTTGATGGTATTTTTAATAAAAACTCAGAAAGTTCTTTCACGGGCAACAAACTAAAAGAAGAATTCAAATATTACGCTTCGCTGTCTAACTTCAAACATAATTATTTATTATTAATTACTTTGCATACACCCCTATTAGGCGTGGCTTAAGTTTTCACCTTATATAATTTAACCAGCTGAAATTCAAATTTTTCTTTTGAACATTTTAATTCTGAAATGTTTGTATTGAGTTCTGGGCTTTATTCGCTTACTTACATCAACCGCAGATCATTCGCAGTAATGAAAGAAGTTTCCCTTCGTTCAATCAACTCCTGCTTTAAATTGCAACCTTCAATTTGGCATTCATATGCCAAAGGATAACGTTGAATTGAAGGATCGTAAACTGCTTACATCATAGGTAGATATTTTCACAAAAACTGCCGACGCTTTTATGTACATCGAATTCACTGGACACAGTTCCGTATACATCGAGTATAACAATCACAATTTTAACACACGAAAAGTCGGCTCAGTTTCTAACAGTCTGCTTTTAAAATGTTTGTTTATAATTTACATCAAACACTAATTACTAATTCTTACATAAACTAAATTAACTGATTCTTAACTCATTATAACAGTCTCTAAACTTTTTTTACACATTGCTTTCATTCATGCAAGCGAATTTACAATAAAATTTGCACATTGTTTGTAGTTCCAAATATAAATGTTTCTTTGTTGTTTGTCCAATAATCTCAGACGCTTCTTCAGAATACCTCTGACAACGCATCGCTCGTCATAATTTCACTAAATCAATTTAATATTATATTCTCTAGTTTCTAAATTATATTAATAATTAATCTTTTGTAACTTCTACACCAACTTTTAAAATACGTCCGCTCAGCTATGCGACCAATTTGTAAATAAATGACAATTTGAATTGAAGGTGGTTAAAAATCGCTCTCAATTTCACGAAGTCCAATTGTCTCTCGTATTCCAACAAAACCCAATAATAATTTCCAGATTCACGCAGCAAATACAACACTTCCCATAAAACATCAAAAATCGTATGGCAACTCCATTTAGTCAGCAATTCTGAATTTACTGTGTTTTCATGTAAAAAGAATACGCTGCGACTGCGAGGAAGAAATGAGTTTTTAATGAAAGAATTAATAGAAATGAATTTTTCGGCACTGTTTTTGGAATCCTTCCAAGAAATCTGAAAAATCGAACGTGCGTAAAATTCGTAACGAAAGTTCGCAACGATTTTTAGGGTGGTTTTTTGTGGATTTTGTCTTGGTGCAAAAATATGATTACACTTTTAAGAAATCAATAAAAGTAAATTTTAATCGGAGAATAAGTATTTATATGTCATTTTGAAGGCAAAATTGTGTGCTTTCCATTTTGTTAGTATCAGAAGTATGCATATCATTCAATCCAACGCAGCATACATATTTGTATATTCAAATTACAAGGTATATAATAATAATAACAATAATTTTGTAATATAGAAAAATTAAAAAAAAAAAGTAAGTGACCAACATTGGTCAAGGTTTTTTGCTATGTCTAATATATTACATAATCTTATAACTGCTATTATATTAGTACGATTTCTTAAATTTTCCGTATCGAACGAAGATATCAGTTCAAATAATCACTCTTAATTGCCGTAATATGCTGTTATATCTGTTTTTGTCAGCGTTGGGCGCACTAGGCCCTTTTTTTGAGAAACTATTTCAGTTTGCGTTGGTAGATTCGCGGTTAAAATGTCAGCAAAAAACGCACTTCACAAATTGAGAAATTAAGCTTTAAGTTTCGGTGGGCCAATTTCCGTCATTTCAACTGCTATAAAACCTATGATGGCCGAAAATATTTGTGCGAAATTTCAAAAATATACTTCTATTTGTTCTTCTGTAAGTCGAATTTATGTCTACAGTGGGCCACGCCCATTTTTTTAAAAATAATGTAGTGAATAAAATTGCACATCAAAATTCAGCCTAAAAACTGAAAAAATATGCTACAAGCAGCGAAGACTCGCCGTCCGATTCAAACCATTTTCAATCAAGGATGACGAAGAATATACGTGAGAAATTTCATGGTTTAACTAACTTCATTCGTTCAGAGAGTTGGAATGTGAGTACTCGTAAAGCATTCACTGCTGAGTTTCGTGAGCCTTTCAAGCGATTCGTATATATTCCATCCATCATTTCCATTTATCACAGAACATTAAATTTTTATATATTGCTATTTACTGAGTTTTCCAATTATCAGCAAATCAAATGTATTTAGTTTGGACAGATTATATATATTCGCACTTTATCCACCTAAGAGTTTCTTATCTCTTTCTCGCCAGCTGAAGTAAAATCAATTTTTTTTGTGAATCATTTATTCATTCACAGAAGGTTTTATGAATGTTTCGCGTATGAAGTGTGAATTTTTCTATAAATAAAAATTCAATTTACACAAAGTTGCATCCTTTTTTATACGCTAAATCCGAAGGATTGAGGGAGGGTATATACATTTTGTGCTTCCGATTGTAACACATTAAATGAGGCGTGGCAGGTATGGAGAAGTATATCTTCTTGATCAGTGTCAGCTCCTGAATCGATTGTCTACTTTTTTATCAAGCATGCATTCAATGTTTCAACTTGTAGACTGAGTTATGAGCTGGAATTTTGTTCCCGAATCATCGCATCACACTGAAAATATTTTGCCGAAATGGGCGTGGTCCGTTCGACACGCTAACTTTTAAAACAAATCAAGAGAACTTTTACTAAAAAGTAACGATTTAGAGTATGGAATCGTGGCTTTTTCTGAAACATGGCTGAAGCCCGACGTGCTAAACCTGGAGATTTTATCAAACGCCTACACAGTCTATCGTAAGGACCAGAGGAGGAGGAGGAGCAGGGTGTGCTGATTCACTTTTTCTCCTAACATCTTCTGACATAGACAATAATGCTACACTTCTGAATAACATATCTTCAAGTGCTCAGGATCTTGTTTTTGTTGATGAAGCAGATATTTTTGAATTATCGAGGACTGAGGCGCTAGTCTTGCCGGAAGATATGCATCACCTAACATTACGATTAAAAAGTTTTCATTAGTATTCTAGAGTAAATAAAAGCACTCCAGTTATGAGTAGACTTTTGCTTTCGCAGTATTCTAAACCTTACGGATTATTGAAACTCGGAGAATATTGATGATGCTGTTAACTTGTTTAATAACTCCCTTCTCGATAGTTATAATGTATCAGTTCCGCGACGTAGATCTTCGAGTCGTGCTGGTCCATCTTGGTTTACTCCTTCATTACGGAAACTTAGGAGTTTGAAAGCAAAGCGTTCTTCATTTAGCTTTGCTGCTCATGTGTCAACTAGATGCTTATACCAGAAACGATGTAAGGAAGCGTACATCAATTATGAAATAAAGGTTAAATCAAATTTGCGTTCTGAAAAGGACTTAGGTCCTTTTCGAATTTGGTAAATATGAAAAGGAAGGTTTCCAAGTATCCATCACCCATGAAACTTTACGGTTTTGTGTCTGGTGAATCTGGAGCTATTTGCAACCTATTTGCTGATTTATCGAAATATACTTACTCATCATGGAGCTACTCAACTAGTAGCTTAGTGAACTATCCATTGACCATTTCTTCAGCATTGATTACTCTACCAATCGTAAATGAAGAGACTGTTCTCAAGTCATTGAAAGACATTGAATGCAATTATAACCCGGGACCTGATGGCCTTCCAGCATGTGTTTTAAAATACTGTGCAGATGAGCTTGCTGCACCTATTACAGCATTATTACAGTCTTTCTTACGTACGGGTTATTTTCCACAAGTTTGGAAGTCTTCATTTATTATTCCGCCTAAACTTTTTGAGAAAAAGTTACTGCCAAATATCTCGGAGTATTCATTAACTAATTTCGTCCTTGCAACATGGTTTCTGCAAAGGTAAATCGATGACAACAACTTTATTAGAATTTGTATCGGAAATTATAATTAACTTTAAAATATCTATGCAGACTGATGTTATCTATACTGATTTCAGTAAAGCTTTCGACGCAGTAAAACACAGTCTTCTGTTATTAAAGATGAAGTTATTTGGCTTTCCAGAATCTTTAGTTGCTTGGCTAAAATCTTATCCAACAAATCGCATTGAAATGGATGTGTTTGATAATAGTGTATCGGAAGAGTTTGTAGTCCCATCTGGTGCTCCTCAAGGGAGTCATTCGGGACCGTTGCTGTTTCTGGTGTCTATAAATTATCTTTCTACTGCCATTGGATATGGCAAAGTATTAATGTTTGCTGATGATCTGAAAAGCCTATAAAAATAATATTGATGCTTATCTCTTACAATCGGACTTGGATTTCCTGATTGCATGGTGTAACATTAACTGTATGGATCTGAACCTAAAGAAGTTGCAGCAAATAACATCGAAATCCCTATTTCTTAAATAACAATATTGGTAGTTGTACATTAGATCCTGCCGAATCTATACTTGATCTCGGGCTAATTCTGGATTATAAATTACGGTTCCATAGTCATATAAACAACATATCTAGTAAAGCTAGTTGGGATTTATTAAACGCTGGGCTGAGGAGTTTAAGGATTTTCATATTACAAAGCTACAATATAATTCAATTGTTAGGACTACATTGGAGTATACTTCGCCTGTTTGGAGCCCAAATTGTGCCTGCTACATTTCTGAGCTTGACTCTGTTCAAAAGTAGTTCTTGCCCTTTGCTCCACATCATTTTCAATGGGATGTATCTTCAAGGCTACCTTATGAATCCCGTTTGCAGCTGATTGACTCACCTGGTGGTGTTATTGATAGTCCGAACTTCTATCTATTGATAGTCCGAACTTCTATCTTATATTTATGTATGTATATTAATGTTCCTCATCGCACTTTGAGACGGTATGAGCAGCTTTCTCTAAGTATTGCTAGAACTTCATATTTGCAACATGAACCTTTCCGGAATGCTTGTAGTGATTTTAATACTGTATATCCTGTTATTTATTTCTCCGATTCAATTTATAAACCGAAAGAAAAGATTTTATCTTTTTTATCGTAATCACTTTATGTTATATTTTATATATTATACTTCCTGTAATACTTTGAATTTTATTTAGTATTTTGCCTGAACTATAAAGTAATGTGATACTTAGTTTAGTTTATATTAAATAAATAAATAAAAAAAAAAGAATATCAATATAATTGAACAATAAAATTTTTATATTTTCATTATATAAATTAAATTTATTAGAACAAATGAGCCGAAATCATAGAAGCTTTGGTAAGAAACCTCCGATCATTCGTCCGATGTAGGGTATATAAGCTTCGGGCGGTCCAAAGATACCCTTACTTTTCCTTTTATCATTTTCCCTTTCTTTTTTTTGTGTTATTTATACATGGATTAAATATCGACATGTATTTTAAGGTACTTGATCTGTTCTCTCCGCAAGGAGAACAGAGATTTGCAACGGATGCAATTTTTCTTATCTACGCAACGAATACATGAATCATATTCGATTGTTGTTGAATATCTCGCAAACCACTGAAGATATCCGGTTAAAGATTTCACCGTTGTATACAGAATTTTAATGTCTTCAATTTTTATTAAATTATATTTTTCTGAAAAACATATACTCTCAGGAAGAAACGACTTTTAAGATTTCCACTACTCTTTTTTCGCAATACATATTTGATTTTTACAAAAATAAAACCGTATTATTAACTGCTCAATTCGAACTGTATACATGAAAATGTTGCACCAAAAAACATAAAAAGTTTTGAATTTTCTGTAGCGTCGATTTGTAGACTAAAAGCAATAAAACATAAATTTTTAACAATAACACATAAAGAAATTAGTCATGGGAAACAAATAAAAAAAAGTCTATTAATTCACATCAATCATCAATTTATCAACGCTCGTTGCATAAGTTAGAAAATTCTTATATATTAACAAGAGATTTAACAAATTATTAATTTCAATTATTTTTAGGAGAAATTCCTCAATAAAAATCGTTGCACTAATTGAATATATTTTTAAAAGGAATTTAAAATAAGAGCAACATAAGAAAACCCTTTACAGTGATTTAACACAATGGATAGAAGAGATTTTAAGATAATATTAACACCAAAATGTTTACTTCATAAAACATATTTTATGTTTTAAAGGACCAAATATAAGAATATCGTATAAGAACAAGAATACAAACACGCTTCATCATAAAAGCAACCCAGCCAACAATCTTAATTTAAAAAACAATTATTAATAAATGCTAATTAATTGCTTAAGTTTAAGGTTGTCTGCAAACATTTTCCAAGCTTCCTACAAACATGTTTTCAAACCCTTTACAAACGCTTCCCAAACTTTTTCCCAAAGGTTTCAAAAACTTCCTTCTGCCATTTGTTGTCTACTTCTTCCATTCTACTGCACCAAAAAGAACGCAATCTGTGGAAATGTATTGGCATTTATTTATTTATCTTTAAATTCAAATAGACTTTATAATTTAATAATTATTTTCATAGCTTTGCATGTTTCATGAGGAAATGAAAACGGATTCTCTACTTTTGCTTTCGGCAAAAGAAATGAGGGACTTGCTAAAAATTCAATAAACTCTGAACAATCGTTTTTATTATATATTTTCTCACTTGGCACAATTGATCGATTTCCGCTTTCAACAGCAACTCAATGTTTCCCATAAAATCCGTAGAAGCTACAATTTACGGCAAATTTACCGAATTCCCCCTCCTCAAGTGATTTAACGAAATAACACAACAAAATAACTCGAAAATTTCTGCGATTCTGTGCATGTTTGGATAAGGTTTGGAAATTTCGATATGTACATTTGGAAAACGCTTGGAAATTGTATGTCTCACAAGTTTATTTTACAAACTTATTTTCAATAAGGTTACAAAATTGTTTATTGGGTAATTACACGGCTTCTTTAAAGGTATTCGATGCTTCGGTCATTTTGCAAACTTATCACTGGCGCCATCGCCACTTCTCAGCTGTGCCTTCCCCAGACTATGATCCAATGTCCATGAATAATTTGTCGGTGCGGCAGAATGAGGACAACTTCAGACGCATTGCCAGCAGTTGAAATCCAAGTGCAGCCGAGCATCGAACGCCAATCAGAACTTCTGCGAAGGCGAAGGCGACGCGTGGTTGTCTGGACGTAAGTTGGTTTCTCCAATATTTCACCTCAATCCGCGCGGAAAGTTCATTCTTCTACCGAAATCGGATGCTTCACCTCCGTTGAATCGTCTGCAAACTTCTTTAGTGCCAACGACGGTTTTAAGTTATTTATTAATACGTAATAAGTTATTCATTTCTTATTTAATTAATAGATCGCCCTAATATTGTGGATTTTAAATTGATGGTTCTTTAACGTAGGAAAAGTCTTATATTCATCATTCGATAATTGTTATTGCCTTGTATCTCACTAAAATAAGCTGCTTCCAGTTTAAATCTAACGCAATTAAATCTAACTTATGTACGTTTCCAATTGGATGATTGGATCCAATTAAGACGTTAATAAATGGATTTCTTTCGAGCTGTTTCCGGTACAAAGACTCTTTGGGAGTTGTCTACGTGCAATGTACCTATACTCAACTATATTTTTTTACTTCGCTAATAATCACCCATGTATTTATGTATGTACATCGTTTCCGAGAGCAGGACACTTCGATTTTGGTTGCTTGCTGTTCGGCCGAATGGCCTTGACAGAGTCTTTGCTGCTGCGTCTAATTTATTTGACAAGTTCAGCAATTTTATGATTGGCAATGGTTGAGAATTGTGTCAAAGAGAAACTTTCATTTGCTGAGTTTATCTTCTGTGCAGCCGTCGAACTGTTTGGGCTCGAACTCCTCATTTTGCTCTGTATTCGTTGGGTCGTCAGTTGGCGTGTAGAGAGCAGCTAAAGCATCGAAACGGGAGCCCCAGGTTGCTAAATAATTAAAGTCTTGGTTCTCATCATCCGTGCCTACAAAAAAAACATCATTACTTTCCAAACAAAGAAGCAGCAGACATTTAGGCTTTGAGCTCTGATCGTAGATCTCAACTTTTAGCAGAAAACTGAGTAAAAACTCACCGGAAGCCAGCGAACTGAGCGAGTCGGCGATACTTCCGCTGCCTTCGAACGTAAAGTTCCTCAAGTCGTCGAAGGGCAGAGCATTCGGATCCTTGTCGCATTGTCTTTTGCGCTGCTCTATAAGCAATCCTGGAAACCCATCATCGCCGCCGTGGCTTGGCAGAAAGTTAAGAAAGGGGCCTGTGAAAGTATTTCGCACATTTACAACATGAGCTACTCGCAGTTTGACGCTACTCACAAATAATGGGCTCCTTGCAGGTCGCGATATCCGGCGGCATTCCGCTCGCTACTGCGACTCGGATTTGCAGTGGCCTTAGATCAAATGCCGTCACATCGTCCTCGCCGCCGCCCTCGTCCCCGTAACTGATGACAGTCTCGCGCACATCTTTTTCGGGGCCCGAGTTCTTTTTCGCAATACGACGTTTCCGGTTGTGAAGCACGAAACACATAACTGCAAATGAACATGAATCATTGTAAACATTTATGACTATCATATAGAATCGGGTTCGGGTTCAAGCTGAAGCCCGCTTCGGCACTTACTTAATACAATCGTTAGGCACACGAACATCGTACTCAGCGCCTCCATGCTGACCTTCAGCCGTTGGCCCTGCCTCTCTAACTCGCAGTGTTCGCCGCCGTAGCCTTCGCTACAAACGCAGCGGTAGCGAAGGCGTGGCTCCAGGTTAACGCAGGTGGCCCCATTTAAGCAGGGCATCTCGAGGCACTCGTTGCGGTCTACACAGCCTTTCGTATCATGGGACATGATGCGTCCTTCGCTGCAACTATTGAAAAAGCTGATTTTGAAATCACATAACAATATAATAAAGTGTATCCTATGAATTCCTAGAATAGTTCGTTTTTTGTACCGTCTCGTAGCGCCCTACATTTCTCTGAAAACGAGACAGACTTGAACGTTGCAGTCTATTAACAGTTGACGAAACAGGCAGATGTAGGCCATCGACAGATGAAGCAAAACACAAATTTGAAAGAGGTGAAAGACGGAAAGGACCGATCAGAATATCCAAGCGCCCTCCGCTTATATTTTTACCAATGTAGAATATTTTCAGGTTCTAGGAAAGGTGCTCGCAAAAGTGAATGAGTGATCTTCGGAGGTGGATCAGATAACTTTCCACTGCTCATTGATATTTAGGTTTGAAAAAGGGGAACCGGAATGAAAATACCAGACGAAATACTTCCACCACGGAAAGTATCGACTCGATATAACTTTATAATGTCTCTACAATATTTTCAACTCACGCGCATTCATAATCATTCCACAAGTCGACGCAATCGAATGGATCTGGGCAGATAACATTCGAACACGGTCGATTCGATGGACAGTTGCGTTCCAGGTTTCGCGCCATCGTTGCCTGGCCCCATTGAGTTCCATTCATGGACGGCGGCAGGGGCAAATGTTTGCCGTTTAGCCTACAAAGCACTGATAACAATAAGTTTACCGAATTACACAATAAAATGTCGCACGGTGCGCCATTGGAACCGCAGACTCACCGAATATCGTCCAAGCAACTTTTGCGATAATCTGATTGCACCTCAAACGTCTTCACGCCAGTGTATTCGGCTTTCCCGCCAGCGTAGACCCCTTCTTGCTTGTCTATGGATAGCCATTGATGACCAACATAATTGAGTGTTTCGTTGTACCTGCGGCCGTCTCCTCCGTCGAGCTCCAAAATCGCAGCGGAACCGAAGCGACTCACACGGACGACATGCCACTGACCATCGTCGACGGTGACATAACTCAGCGAGAGGTCTCGCTCCTCTCTGTGCATCGAATTCAGATTGTATCGCCAATGCAGAAACCCATCCTTCAGCTCCAATATCGCGTATTCTCGACTGTGCTGGTCGCTGATTCGAAACAGCTCGCCGCTTCGTTCCCGCGTTCGTAGCCGTAATTGTAATTGAGTGGAGAAGCGATCAGGCTCGAAGCTTAGGGCGAATTTGACGTAGCTCTGCTGCTTAAACGTAGTCGGAACCGTGGGAACGTGGCAAGCGGAGCCCATCCATCCAGGCGGGCAGTTGCACATGGCTTGTAGAAAGCTCGCCACGCAGCTGCCGCGGTCCCAACACCGGGCCGTATGCTTATTTTTTAAGCAGATTTCATCAGTTTGCGGACAGGAAGCGTAACTGTTGCGTGAAATACCAGGAAATGCCAGGTCGTAGAGCTCCCTGTTGTGAATGACGTTTCGTATGCAGCCGTCGAAGCCTTTCGAGCTGAATGCGTAATTCCACTGATACAAGGACTGGTCGAAATGCTGGCGGTACAAGCCGCCCAGTTGCAGCGGCGTGTTCAGATTGAGGTGCTCGTTAAAGGCGGGAATGCGTCCATGCGTTTGGCAGAAGCTGTCATGGAAGCCGGTTTCGGAGCCGTCTTCTGGCTCGTAGACCACAGCACTTCGGCAGAAATCCACCACCAGTCGCACATTTTCCGAATCCCAGAAGATGTCCAAACGATGCCAAATGCCATCGTTCAACGAATTCTTAGTCTTGACGCGGAGCTCCAGGGTACCAGATCCAAAGTCGATCAGGAGCCGCGGCAAACCCTGCTCCAATTCCAACGATATAAAGTCTCTTATTATGAATTCGTTTATTTTTGGAGGCACTATCGGTCCATTATATAGCAGAAGTCCGTCTGCTTCGAGTGTGGCGAACTCCAAGCTAAGGTGTGAGTTCTCGCAGAGTTGCAACGGTGGATACCAGGCCCAACCGTCTCCCCGAAAGCTTCGCGTCCGCTGTTGACAACGTGGTCCATTGTTGCCGATCGCACAGGCCACACAAATGGGTCCATTATGCGTCTCAATACAGCGGCCGCCGTTGAAGCACTGAAAAGTCAGACAGGTTTCAATGTGGTGGAAATCGCGCGTCCTACAGATGCAGTCGGCTTTCACATGCATGTGCAGTCCCACCAGCGCAGTTCTGTTGCCGTTCACCAAATGGGACGTCCGATTAATGGTGACGCGGCTTGTACAGGACCCATCACAAGTGCGTTTCTCCTGCAAACACTCATCAATATTAACCATGGATATATTCAGGCCCAGCTCCTTCTCGATCTCATCGCGGTTCATCAACACGATCCCGTTCAAGCGCACCGCCTTGAAGAACGGTTGTGTCGGCGAGGGGCGCGCTGTGAAATGGACATCAGTAGTTGGCGGATGTGGAGAATTTAACTGCACGCTGAATACATCCACGTTATCTCGGTCTGTATACAACAACTGAGCTAATTTGGCGCGGAAGTGGTTTAGTTTGGAGTACATGGGTTTCGATTCCTCGTCGTTCCAGTCCCGTATAAAATCCTCATCGCTTATTCCAAACACACGTAGCGAGCCTGCCCGCTGCACAGCTTCTGGGCTAATGTCACGCACCTCGACCGTCACATTTGCCCGCACATCCATTTGACCGTGCTCCCGGTCATAGACTACAAAGCGCAGATGATAACAGCCACGACGAGTGCCCGCTCGCATCGTTAGCATTCCGCTTTCAGTGTCGAGCTTGAAACTTGCATGCTCCTGCGCCTCCCAGTAGAACTTCTTGTCCGGGACATCCCAGTCGTCTAGATCGTGGACGTAGACACGTCCGATTTGTGTGTCGCGCGGTTGGGCTCGGTAACTGTAGACAAGAATCTTCTTTGCGCCAGGAAACATTTGGTTATCGTTGACGTCGCCAATGGTAACGGTGAGCGTGCTCGTGCCCGTCATGGGCGGCGATCCGCTGTCCTTTATTTCAATCGGGATCAGATATGCCTTCTGTTGTTCGCGATCGAACGAGCGCAACGACGATATTGTAGCAGTACCGTATCCATCTTCGCCTTCTGCTGATAGGAGAATTGGAAGTGTCTTTATTAACTATTTAATGAAGAAAGAAGAAATTTAAATAAAATTTACCATTATTCCCTTCAACGCTAAAACTCGAACGTATTAAGTCATTAGCTGCAGGAGCCATGCGAAATTGAAACGGTCCTGTATTGCCTCTAGCACGATCATCAGCGTCCTTTGCACGAATTTCAATAATTTGACGAGGCGGTTCGTTTTCCTGCAGTAAAGGATGATAGTTTTCGAGGAATTGTGGTGCATTATCGTTGACATCCTTCAGTCGAACTGTTAAAGTAGCGGTGGCTGTGAGCGGAGGCTGTCCGTCATCGATGGCCAGGATGCGAATCACATGCTGGTCCAGTGTTTCTCGATCCAGCAGCCGCTGTACATGAACAGTACCATTGGCGTCGATGGCGAAGTGACGCTGCTTATTAGAGGATTTCAGGATTTTGTAATTGACTTTACTGAAGCCACCCTTATCGGCGTCAGTTGCCTTGAATTGCTCCAGGACTGTGCCAACTTCCACATCCTCATACACCGAGATTTCAACGCGATCTCTGTCGAACTTTGGCTCGTTATCGTTGATGTCGCGTACCTTTACAATGACCCACGAGTAGGCCACATGATGGTTGTTGCTTTGAATGTCGTCGCCCATGTCGTTCACTTGGATACGGAAGCGGAAGCCGCTGCTGTGCATATTTTCCTCGAAGTCTATCGGTTGTATTATCTTCAAGGAGCCGGTGCCATCGTTATTACGCACCATGGCGAATTTATCGGTTCCCAGACCGCTGTTGGGCACTACTTTGTAATGAAACATGTGTAGCTCGTCCTCGTCCTGCACAGTGACAGTTAGAATGGGCGTCTCTGGAATAAAGGTTCCGTTAGTCTCGTCGACTTCCGTGAACCATTCGTCTTTGGTGAATCGTGGTGGCATATCATTCAAGTCTTTCACTTTAATGGAAGCTGTTCCGGTGCCTGCAAAAGTCGCATCTTACTTCCGTTACTTCTATTAACGGTTCTTTAAACTCATTACCTACCCTTCAAGCCACCACCGTCCACTGCGACTATCTGGATCGAATAATCAGACGCTCGCTCCCGATCTAAGCAGCACACAGCCGTTTGAATTACACCCGTTTCCGGTTGAATGCGAAAGATTTCCGATCCCGTCTCCTCTTCAACGACGTTCTTCTCGATCGAATAAAGAAGTTTGGCGTTCGTGCCTTCACTTGGATCATCGTAATCAATTGCAGAAATCGTCATCACTGTCGCGTCAATGGGACTATTTTCGGTTATATTGCCGAAGTAGACATTCTGCGCGAATTTCGGAGCATTGTCATTGATGTCTTTGAGGTTAATCTGGATATCCGCATAACCCACGAGCCCGGCACCGCCTTCGTCTTGTGCGAATACGGTGAAACGCCACTGCGGACGTCCATTAGGTTGATCGCGATCTAAAGGCTGTGAAGAAACACGGTGTGAAATTTGATCAACTTATAAAACTATATATTGTCATGTGTACATGGGCAAAATAATAGTCCGTGCTCGATCTAGCTCTCTTTTTATCTCTAACAGAACCACACAAAATAGAACTAGCAAATTTTATGGATCCATTTGAGGAACATCCCCGCTGAAGTGTCTAAAACAACACTGAGTCACCTTTTCCTAGTCTAGGAGATAACGCTGTCTAATAACAAGGGACAACACCTAAATTGCTCGATGTGGCTTTTATAGGAATCCCATGATCTTCGATGGAATCCCACGGTAAACGGTGTTTGTTCAAATTATTCCATTCTATCGATCGCAATATCATGCTTACCTTAAGTACGAAAATATCGCCCGTCGTGCTGTTTATGTCGAATTTACTATTAGCGTGAATATCGGCATCGATGCCTTGTCCAGTTAGGAAATATACAATATTAATCGGCCGGTCTATATCAGCATCGCTGGCAGACACCTAAAGCATGTGATCGCTATTAGTACAGAGGCAAAAGCAAACATGTATAAATAGTTATTGTAATATAATAATTATTTACATTTATGTATGAACATTAGACCCCGATTATCCGGTTTGCTTTAAAGAAATCTGTAATCACGGATAATGGAGGGAATATGTCCTGTGAAGTCTGCGTGTAAATATTTATTCAACCGACCTGCAAGACCCGTTTCGGTAGGTCGCGATCATCTTCCTCTGTGATTTGTGTGCGGTATGTGTGCCGATCGAAGACCGGCGGATGGTCGTTGACATCGCGAACTGTGATGACGACTATAGTATAGTTGGTCTTGCCATGAAGCGATGCTTCCAATCGGAGTTCATACTAAACAGAAGACATTTAAATGTTAGAAATTTATTAATACATTGTCTTTATCAATATACTTTCAGAAAGGTCAATAATATAAATTAGAGATGTTAAGATGGAGAGAAGGTAGAAGAGAACAGTAGAAGGGATACAGTCTAGCCAAGAATATCAGGAGTGGCTCTTAGAATGTGACGCTTTTTATTGAAGTAACGTGTGAAAGACGATGATCAATCTCTCGACGTGACGACGTTCAACATAAACCCAAAACCCATTTATTTTTTAATGCTCTGTTTTAGACAGAAGTGATCGACAATGTTTCACACTGCCCAGACTTACCCTTGCTATACTTTCATAATCCAGTGGATTCACGATGAAAATAGCTCCCGAGGTGTTATGAACATCAAAAGCATTGCCCACGTTACCGTCTGTGATACGATATCGAATATCTGATTCTGTAAGAAAATAAAACTCTGATGAAACTGATCAATCCAGTGTGAAATTGAATTCATTTCTTCAGAGCGACCATGTTCATTCCTTCTTAATTGAGGCATTATAAACAGGATCGCAGTGCTGAAATCTAACTAGATCTTTCACTTACCATCATTGTGACCACTGACATTAACGATGATGACTGTTGTTTGCAATTCTGCATTTTCGTCTATTTCAGTTTCGTACAAATATCGGTCAAAGTATAGCTGCGAATCAGATTTGTCGGCTCCACCAAAACGTGCAAATTTTGAAACTAAAAGAAAGAAGATTTTAGTACATGGGAAGTGGTAATTCCAACTAAGCCTTAACACATAATATTAATAACATCGAGATCGAGTTTTGAAACAGAAGTTTCAGTACTCAAGTACGAGTCCTTTTTCAAGTACAAACGACTTGAAATGTACTTGAAAGAATTTCCTGAAGTACCAAAATACTGAATACGTTACAGCTGATATTGCGACCAATATACAGCGCCATCTATATGTAAAATATAGCGACGGATACACAAAGACATATATATAAACCACTCTAGATTAGAGTACTTCAGGTTCAGGTATATTCACAATAAGATAAGTGATCAAAAAATGCACTATTTGCGTGAATTTTCCTTCTGGAAAATCATCGGAAATCCGGATTTTCTGGATTTTCACGGAAAATAATTCCCAATATGGGAGTCGCCATCCCCCATCCAATACAAACGTTAATTATTTTTAGAAAGGTCAAATTTTCAATAGATTTTTGAAGTTTCGAAAAGTTGTAATTTCATTCCTTCATTCCTACCGGAATTGCTTCATTACATAACACACGAATGGAATTGAGATATATAGCTGTGTTCATCTGATTATTTGTTCTGTATTCTTCTCGTAAAATAAATTTCAAAACGAAAGAATGTCACGGACAAAAATATTCAGAGAAAATACTCGTATATTATTTTTTCCACTTGATATTTTTCTAGTTTCCTCTTTTTTAGCCTGAGATTTTAAAAGTTTATGGCGATTTAATTTATTAAATTCCAAATGTAAAACTACAATTAATATTTTGTAAGAAACAAGAAGTAAAAAGAATTTATTTCAATAATAATAATTAAATACTTGGACTTACCTAAGTAGCTGCTGTTGGTTAAAACCCAGAAGATTTTCAAGGGATCAACCATTATTATTGATAGTGCTTTTAATAGCAGAAATCCTCAGAAAAATCAAGTAAATTAAGTCAAAATTTTATTATTCTACGATATTATGTATATCTGCTCAATTGTAGGTTTTATCCTGTTTTTAAATTTTCACAGTTCTTAACGATTTAATTTCTATATTTTTGTAATATTCGATGAAGACCTTTTTATTACAAATTTAAATAATCATCATAAAACATTAAATCTCCATGTAATTTTTTTGAGGCTTAGCCTCAATTTAGCAGTTATGGGCAGTTAAGATTGATTTTTTGAAACTTTTAAAGCGCGATAACTTCTAAATTGTTAGATTTAGCAGTGTGGCGTTTTTAGATCTATTTTCTAAAATCTGTCTCTTATGTATTTTTTTTTTTTGTTTTAATAATTATATAAATAATTTCATGTTAAGAAAATATGTTGGAGCGTGCATAATAAACCTTTATTTTGCTCTCTTCGATGACAAATAAGGTATAAATATAATATCAAAATTAGTGTTTAATGTTATCTTTGACATCGCTATATAAAACTCTTTTGTTAACAAAGTAAAAATGTAAGCGGAAGTATTATTATTTTGACTTTTTTAAAAATAAAAATAGGCTTTCACGATTCACGATTTTCTGGATACGTACAGATGCACTATTCCCAGAAATCATTTCTGTTAATATAATAGTATGTTCACACGTAGGCTGAAAAGTTGACTTTTCATCACCTTTTCAAAGTTCAATAATTTAGGGTACCAACTACAACACTGAATTTTTGTTGACAGCTATCGAAAGCGAAAGTCAGTTTGATATTTAATAAAGCAATTTGTGAAATAAATTTGGAAAAAATATCCTTTAGCGACTGTGTTGTGCTGCTGGAAGCATACCTCGCAGGTAAAGACAATGATGCTTATTACAGTGATATAAGTTTAGAACAGTGCTTAGGCAGCTCAGTAGCTACAGATAGAAAAAAAATTACTGCAATGTTGGGCAAACAATTGCATTGCTGAAAGAGCAGCAAGCAACACTGGTGATCTTAAATTAACTTGATTCAACCAGGCGCCTAAGAAAAAGGGTAAGCGGAATTGACTGCTATTGAATTATAATTGCAGACATTCAATGCTTTCTTTTTAAAGGAAAGATCGAAATGTTTTTGGGAAGTAGATTGTGCTGGTTTTGATGATGACCGATTCAAGACGATTTTTCGGATGGACCGCGGAAATGTCATCACTTGCACTTCAGTGAAATCCGTGCAAAAGTTTGGCACAAATGTGATGAAGGCTATCAAATGGCGTAAATTCCCGTAATGAACATTTACGCCTCCTCCTCCAAAATTGCGTTCTCCAAAGGGGTTTAATACCTTTAGAGAACTATTACAATTGCCCAAACGGTCATAAAATAAGTTTGATAAAGGACGCATCGAGAATTGATGGTTACGTTTGGCGGTAAGTACCACTTCTAACATCATATGTAACCAAAAACTTAATAAATTATTTCACATAAGTGCAAGGAAAAAATTATAAGTAAAAAAGGAAGGTCCACTTGTTCGCATCAAGTCTCTCTACGAACAGCGACTTTTATGGCCAAGAGCCACCTGGCCATTTTTTAAATAGTAAGCTTTTGCTATTTTTGTCTTTATAATATGAGCCTCGACGGCATTATGCGGGAGATACGCATTGCCAGCCATGCGGCCGGTGACTGGGCTAGCGATTGTCGGGAAGTCGCAATCTATGGCGTTGTGCATAACAAAAGAAAAATCGGTGGTCGAAATCGACGAAAGTAAATTCGGCAAAAGAAAGTGCCACGTCGGACATCGCGTTGAGGGGCAAAGGGTATTTGGAGGCGTCGAACGTGGTACCTCCAAATGTTTTCTGGTCCCTGTGGAGAAGAGGGATAGGAATACCCTATCCTATCATTCACGATTGGATACTTCCTATCATTCACGATTGGATACTGCCGGGAACCACAATAATATCCGATTGCTGGAAGGTAATATCACAGCTTAATGTTAATGATTATTTTCATATTCCTTACATATTCATATCTATATTATAGGCATACGATTGCCTTAGTGATGAAGGCTATGATCACTATCCGGTCAACCATAGCATCAATTTCAAGGACCCGAAAACTGGCGCGCACACGAACCCACAAGAGGGGTTATGGAGGCACGTTAAAGCTTCCATGCCACAATATCACAAAAAGAAGGCACACTTCGAAGGCTTCTTTGCCAAATTTATGCTATTGAGGCGTATGAAAGAGGAGGATACGGACATCTATGTTCAATTTCTCCATTTGGCAGGACGCCTCTACAATCCGCTCCACCCAAAAGAAGAAGTGGAAAACGTAGATGTGCCAGAAACGGATTGTGAAATTTTCCTGGATGAGGACGAGTAATTTTAAGTTATTATTATCGTATTTCTCCTGTATTTTTAGGGAATCAGTAAGGTATTTCTAGGGTATTTTAAGGCTATTTCTAGGGTATTTATAAGGTATTACTTACAAATAAAAACAAAACACAGAAAAATTACAGATTCTTCTTCACTTCATAGTCTTCCAATACTATACATTGGAAATGACATACCTTCAAAAAATCCGCTGTTTTAAAATAAAAATTTTTAAGAAAAACAACACAATTACAAAACCTGTTATATTTTTACAAAAACTGTTACTTTTTAAAATTAACAATTATTAAGAAAAATCAGTTCAGCATTTCAACAGCTTCGCTTTATTTTGTACCAGATTTTTGGATTCGATGGAGTCTTTGCTAGAGCTGTCATAGCCGAACGCATAATTTTAAAATATTTTAAAAAAAATTAAAAAAAATAAAATAAAATAAAATTTTAAATACATAGACTTTTGGTGCAGAAGTGGTTCCTGTTGTGGCTTCTTTGGGTTCCAATTTGAAACCCATTGTACCCTCCTCGCTGGGCAACAACAATTTAATCAAAGTGCCTACAGATAGAGCAGCGAAAAATTTGGCGCTGGGGCAGAGCCTCATGAGCGCATGTTTTGAGGGCGGTGCTGAGGGACATAGTTCTGTCCAAGACCCGGGTTTGGAGTGTAGCAATGTCTTTGCTTTCAACAACCAATCGACTGCTTCGAGGCCACCTTCTGTTCGACATCAAGATTTTTTGACGTCGGTTTCGTCTGAGTTGCCGGTTGGAATGGATTGTTCCAGTGCGCACAGCAATGACAAAGAGGACAATATCGAAAGGGAAGTTGTGAAGCGTCGCAGGACTGAAAGCGGTGTCACATTGAACTTGTCGTCTTTCGGCACATGCAAGCGGGATTCTCATTCTCAAGCGCAGCAGAAACAGATAAGTTCTCAAAATCGTTTTGCCCTTTTAGGAGAATTGAACATCGAGCCTGATGCGACTACTGTTTTGCCAAAAAAAATTGACCATCAAAAGAGTTTCAAGGCCAATAATCTTAAAAAAGACAATTCTTTTTGTCCACCCATTTTTCTATATCGGGTTGATATTAATAGTTTAGTTAAGCAACTGACTGAGAAAAACGTTACTTTTAAAATTGTGAACAAAAGCAAATTTAAGAGTAAATTGTACCTCAAAGATCCTTCGGCGCATACTGAAATGATGAAACTTTTAAGAGAAAAAAGTGTTGAGTCATACTCATACACTCCTAAACAACTTAAACACGTTAGACTAGTTCTGCGAGGACTGTATTACAAAACAGATATTGAAGATATCAAGGCTGCTATTGAGTTGTTAGTTCCAAATACAATTTCCGAAGTTTCAAAATTCTCAACAGTTAATTCGAGAAAAAACAACTTCGAGACAGGTTTATTTCTTGTAACACTAATTTTAGGAAAGCCCCCGAATGAGATTTCGGGTCTTAAATCTCTTCTTAATCAACGTATCACTTGGGAATCTCCCAGAGGTTTCAAGAAGGAAGTGCAGTGTTGGCGTTGCCAGAAATGGGGGCACATGTCCAATAACTGTAATAGACCCTTTTCGTGCGTTAAATGCGACCAAACGCATTTACCAGGAGCGTGTAAGTTTGTTTCCAATGCGAACAATTTGCCTTATTGTGTGAATTGCCAACAGTCTGGTCATCCTTCTAGTTTTAGAGGTTGTCCCGTATACAAGAAGTTCGTTGAAACTAAAAAGAATCGTAATAATGAATCTGTTGATAGAAAAATGATGGCTTCAGCAAATGTGGTCACTTCAATTAACAATTCGAAGTTTGTTAATCCTAACAAGTCTTTTGCTAGTCTCTTTAAAGTTTCTGAAGCAAAGAAAACCGCAAAACCGGCTTTAATTGAGGAATTCTTAAAAATTGCCAAGTCACTGTGTCAACCAGTCGAGTTTTCGTTAGAAGACAAAATTGCGTTATTTTTATCAGATTACAAATCGCTGACTAAAGTGGAAGCTAAAAAACGTTGCTTGACTCTTCTGCAAGAAGTTAACGATTCCTATGGTCCGTGATTTCCTTAATGTTCTTTCTTTTAATGTAAGGTCACTGATTGATGTGAGCCGAAGATTAGAGCTAATACAATTATTAAAACTAAATAATATTGACGTTGCGTTTGTACAGGAGTCTCACTTAAGAGCTAATCAAAAAGTTTACCTGGAAGAGTTTAGTTTTCTTCGTGATAATAGTCACCTTGGGGTTGGCATAGTGCTACGTAAATCTTTAAATTTTTCGAAACTTAATTGTGCTGGAATTACTTTTCCAAATTTATTGCTTTCAATTGATACACTAGTGGCTGGGGATTTAAAAAAAATTTTGTTCGGGTCTTTTTATATTCCGTGTAATTTTCCACATTCTTTAATTATCGATGGGCTATCAAACTTTGCGCGCTTTTCTCAAAATTTTGATGGAGCTATTGTTGGAGGAGACTTCAATTCAAAAAACACTGACTGGGGTGACTCCTCAAACAATACGAATGGTAATGCTCTTTTCACTTGGTTACAACACAATGTGCTCAGCTTCACTAGATTATCGGACTCGACACCTTCTTATCCTAACGGTTCATCTTTTCTTGACCACTTCTTAATTAGTTCAAATCTTTTAAATATCACAAATCCAAATTTTGAAATTTCCAGTCTTCCTTCCTTTTCGGATCATTTTCCTCTTAAATTGCGTATAAGATTCACGGATTTTGAATTTGTTCTTCATTCCCCGCGTTTTTTCACCACCTTCAAAAGAACCAATTGGGATACGTTTAGAAATGATTTTGTTAATGATTTATTAGACAATTTTCCTCCCTCTGATAGAAATTTAAATAATCACGAAATAGATACTTTCATAGAGCTGTTTTCAAATTCTTTAAATTCATTAGTTGCGATTCATTCTGAAAAAATTATTAGAGGAAATAAAAAAATTATTATCTCTGACAATGTAAAATACCTGTTCAAAATCAAACATCGCTGGCAGAGGGATTTGAAACGTATTTATCATTATTATATGAACCGTTCAAGTCCAAGCTACTTACTCCTGTCTAAGCAAATTCAATTGTTGAGCATCATTATTAAAAAACAAGTGGAAATTGAGCATTCTAAAATTTTTAGCGATAAACTTAGCAAAATTGTGCCAGGTCCAAGGGCGCATAAGCAAATCTATAATTTAATAGGATCGAAAAAAAAATCACTACCAACTAATCTTTCAATTAACGGCGTCGATATTCAAAATAACGATGAAAAAGTGCAACATTTGCTAGCTCATTTCTCGAATATTTACATGGGTTGTCCTCTTGGTAGGGACACTTCCTTTATAGAAAATACACTAACAAATATTTTTGCTCAAGAATCACAAAGCACACATATTTTCAGTAATGATTTTAGTGCACTTAATGAATGCAACCATCCTAAGTTGACTGATTTGGACGAAGTTCTTTCTTGTGTTGTTGAATTGAATAGCAAAAAGTCTTCTGGACTAGACGGGATTTCAAATTTCTTAATTAAAAAGTTTCCTATGAAAGCTTTTCAGTTTATTGCAATTGTTTTTAATAATTGTTTAAATAATTCATATTTTCCTGACGCGTGGAAAATCTCCAAGATTGTTCCAATTCAAAAAAAGTCAAACAGTTTTGAGTTAAATAACCTGAGACCAATTTCTTTGTTATCTAACCTTGGAAAACTTTTTGAAAAAGTTATTCGTAAAATTATGGACGTCGGGATAGATCCTTCTTATATTCCAAACTTGCAATTTGGTTTCAAAAAAGGTCACTCAACTGTTGATGCTTTATTGAAATTTCAAAATGATATAGTTTCCAACTTGCGGATTCGTCGTTGCACCGTTGCAATTTCCTTAGACATTGAAAAGGCTTTTGATCATGCTTACCATAACGGAATCCTTTTTAAAATGTTTCAAATTGGCTTCGATTCTTTAATTATTAAATTATTTAAGAGTTTCTTTGTCAACAGAAAGTTTTGTGTCCTTTTTAATGGAATGCTTTCAGATATTGGAGACATAAATTGTGGAGTTCCTCAGGGTTCTATCTTAGCACCTCATCTTTTCAATATTTTCATGTACGATTTCCCTCATGTCGGTCCTAATTCAACGGGTCTCTTGTATGCTGATGACTCTCTTCTGTACTCTCACCACGAGTCTCCTAAAATCGCGCTATACCAGACTGCGCAACATCTGCAAATTGTTCAACATTTTTACGAGGACTGGGGTATTAAAATTAATGCATCGAAAAGTGAAGCCATATGCATCAGGAATGCTTCTGGAAAATGCAAATCGTTTGTAGTTCCTGAAAGCAAAACTTTACATTATGCTTTGAATGGGTCTGAGATTCCTTTCAGGGATTCCATAAAATATCTTGGCATTAATTTTTACAGTCTTCTGAAATTTAACAAACATGCAAGAATTGTTTTAAGAAAAGCTTACAGAATCTTGGGCACCTTTTCAAGTATTTTTTGTAACAAAAGTTTACCAAAGAAAACAAAACTCTTGTTATATAAAACCTGTATTAGACCTGTAATCTTGTATGGCTTTCCTATTTGGTTTAACGTTTCTCCTTCGGTCATTAGAGAATTTGAAATTTTGGAACGAAAGGTCTTAAGGCATTGTATTGGAAAGTATTTCCAATCTCCCACAAAACGTTACTCGAATCGGTTCGTTTATTCGGAAGCTAAAGTATTTCCAATTGGCCTTTATGTTTCGGATATTCTAAATCGTTTTGTCAATAGAATTTCTTGCCATGTCAATAGCAGCATCCTTGATATCTTTAACCAACAGAGAGCGTTTAGCTGTTCAAATGTAAGGTATTTGTCACCTGTTGGCTTCATTAATGAAGCTGCGGCTAATTTTGATTTAAATGCATCTCTCTGTCATAATTTTTATAAGAATACAACCCCTGATTCCCATAGAGGTTAGCCTTTAATGTATTTAAGAGGTTTGTTTACTCTTCTTTTTGTTTTTGTTTTTTCGTAGATTTAAGTTAGCATTAAGTCTATATTTTAGGTTAGGAGATATACTCTCAATACATGTAAGCTCCGGGAGCAAGAGCGATTCACATTAATGTTCTTGTTAACTTCAATCTTTCTCTTTATATATTTAAGTACGATACTGTTGTTCAATTATGTTTTGAAGATAATACATTATAGTCTTTAATTTTGTTAACACTTTCATATGAATTTTATAACTTATAACTTGTTTGGAAAAAGGCTCAATAAACAAAATTTGAATTTGAATTTGAAGAAAAATCGCGTGATACTTGGAGATTCTGCCTTTGGGTTTGCAACAAGCCTTATAAAACCTTACCCATTCACCACTGCTAATACCACACGTCAAAAACTCTTTAATAGAAGCTTTCTAAATGAAGAAGGGTCGTGGAGAATGCTTTCGGGCATGTAAAAGCTCGCTTTCGCAGAATTTGCAAAGGCAAAGATAACAATATAAAGAATGCACCATTAATTCTAAAAGCCTGTTGCATTTTACACACTTTTTAAACGCAAACAATGACAAGCTAAACGAAAGTTGGGGGACAGCGCAAAGCCTGGCCGACAAACATAATCTCCAACCGGAAGATGCAGAGATTAACTGATTACCGAAGAGACGCCGAAGCAATAAGGCAAGCACTGACTTCTTATTTTGGTGAGCTATTAATTTAAGCATTTGCTTCATTAAATACAAATGCAATATTAGTGTGTTTAATGCATTTATTGATTATTTAATAAAGTAATTAAATTAATTTAATTATTTTTGTATCGCCATAGAGAGCAACCGTAAGAGCTTTGCTTTAAAAGCGGCATCGCTTTCATGGTGCTCCATGATGCTCTGTTGATGCCTCTGCATCAACACTACCTTTTCGTCTTCCAAGTCGATCAGCTTCTTACTGTCGGCATGGATTTGTTTTAAATGAGCGTCTATTTGCTCCGAGTTGGCTTTAAAAACCCCCAACAAACCCTTCTGCACATTTACTTTTTCCTTTCTTCATTTTCCAGCAGAGGCTGAAGAGCGCGGTGAATCGGCTACCTCTGACGGTGAAGGATCAATTGAGGGCGTATTATTGACCGAGGGCGAAGGCGTGGAGGTTAGTTCTTCTACCGGCGATATCGGTCCATCGAATTTAGGCGATAATGTGGGCACATAAATATCAACTAAAAATACATACATTGTAAATTATTGCATAATAAATAAATAAAACATATCTTCTAAACTATCCGTGCAGACAGCGTCATAATTTGTAAATTTGCTGCTACCCAAAACTAAGTTTATTCGTTCATACAGCGGCTACAACGATGGGCTTCCGCCCGTTATGCCCTCTGCGGACTTTTCTTTTCTGCAACAATACTTTAAAGGTTTTTTTAGGACACAGAAATGATTGAAATGTATTTTCTACTTACCGATATTTGGTTGTGAGATTAGTTAGTTTGGTTTTAATCTCATCGGGAGACAATGACACCCCGCTTTCCTTTCTTCTCTAGCCAGAGATCAACTAAAAGGCTCTCCGTCCTCTCAGCCCATTCCACCCTCTTTTTGTATTTTCTCTTCGTGGCTCTGTCCATAATTTTTACTAAATTCAATGTATGTGTGTGTTGTTGTGTGATTGTTGGTTGTGTCTGGCTCACGGCAGATCGTCTTGGTCAATCGCGAGATTATAAAACCATCCTTATTATTAGTGACCATACTTCAAGTACATAAAAAGGCATAACAGACAAAAAACAGAAAAACATGACAAATTATACAAAAAGTTGAAGCACAGGGAAAAACATGAAATTGTAAGAGACATATAAATTATACCCCGTATTAAGCTGACATGACTATCTGAGCGGCCGAAATGAAACCGGATATTACTTCAATATCCTTTGCGATTAGGAGGTCTTTGATATTTTGGAATTTGCACGGCGTCATACATTGATTTCTCATATTACAAAATTTACTGCAGTCGAAGATTATGTGATAACGATTCTCAACAACTTTGCACACCGAGCTTGTGTTATTCTCCGCGGCACCACTTCTGAAGAGATATTCTCTAACAAAGGTCTGACCACTGAGTCTATTTATTATTTTAATCTAGTGGCAGGACTAATGTAAATTTTTCCACCAAGGTTTGTCAAGGTTTTTCTCAACTCAGCGTCGAATTTCGCAGCTATTTTGCTAGCCAAAAGTTTATTTGTGGTGGTACTGAACTGGATGATAGTGTGCTCCTGGGACAGGAGATCAATTTCGGAAGATATCTGTGAGAATTTACGTTTGTCGTTATTTGACCTCAACTGACACGGTGAGAGCGTCACCGACCGCCTGGAGTTGACATTGTTATCATCAATGTCCCTCGTCAAACTCCTCCACTCCTCCATAGCTCTTGCTGGGGTTTCCGGATTTACCTTTTTCTTTTTTAGCATCTTTGCATACGGCAAAAGAGCATGAGTGTGCTCTACCGCTTCTCTAGAGTTCGAGTAGGATTTAAAGATTTCTTTTCCTATTTCTGCAGGAGCGCAGGAAAAACCGAATTGTCGTGCTCATCGCTAGAAACCTCAAATCTGTTTGAGAAAAGCCCCCGTAAACGATTTATTACTTGACTATAGGATAAGTTCTCCATAATCATGACCTTCTTTACGGTCTGTTTTGTGTCAACATATGTATATAATCTATTGAACAATTTCACCGTGTCAGAAATCAATAACGTAATAAAAGCACTCACCTCAAACGGGCAACAAGAAAAACGAACACAAAAATTTTACAAAATCCACTTAGAAAAAAACACAGGGACACAAAAGTTGATAATGTTATTAGTTTTATCTCTTCATCGCTTAAAACAGAGCCGTCGTCCAACATGGAGATGAAGGATCTGCGATTCAATGTACACCTAAGTCTGTTTTTACACGGTCTTTTTGTACACGGTTTTGATATAACACGGTTTGAAAATTGAATATTTTTAATTTTTTTACACGATTTTATTCCATTTAGCACGATTTGAAATTTTGTGTACTTAAATTTTTTTTGTCAAATTTAATTTTTGCGAAGTTTGTTCATATCACAAAAAAGTATTTATGAAAGAAAAAAGTCTGAAACCATCGATAGTATCGATAGTTTGCGAACACTAGCTTAAATAAAATAAACATGAATTCTTGTTCTTAAAAATTCTTGTTTTTCACTAATTTTAATAGGTTTTAGAGATTAGGAACAAATCACCCATTTTTGTATAAGATCAATGTCTTTTTTACACGGTTTTTTTTACACGGCTTCTTCTGGAACCAATCTACCGTGTAAAAACAGACTTAGGTGTATACAATAGTAGCCTAAACACAGTTGGAGAGGCCGGATACAACTTCATTAATTGTTAATTGTTGTTGGTTGGCGGCAGAGCTGCTTCTTCTTCTTTTGTGTAGATGTTGTTTGTGTAGAAAAAACCTTTGTATGCAATGCACGCCCGATTACGCAGCTATAACTGTGTGTCGTCGCCAGAGTTTGACGGCTGGCAAAAATTGAAGTTGCATCAGGCCTCTCCAACTGTGTTTAGGCTATAATGCAATACTTGTTTTACAATGAATATTGCTCCAATTCATAGCTGTTTTCCCAACCAGCTGTGGGAATGTAATTGAATGGAACAAAATGTATAAAAAATCAGAGTCGCAAACTGACTTTTGCTGGCTTTTCAACGAAAAGTTGCATTTCATCCGCTTTTCGTTTGACAGTTTTTGTATGGACGAGAAGTTTTCAGCGAAAAGTTGGACACTAGTTGAAAAGTTACTTTTCAGCCTCCGTGTGAACATAATATAACTTCTAAACCGTTGAGTTGAATGAAGATAATGAAAATGGCTTTCTAACAAAATACGTTATTGTTACTTTCCCACTTTCGGAAATGTTGTACTCTAAATTATTTCGAGCAGTTAATCAAACTTATTAAAATTTCACATACCGTTATTTCAACTAAACTAATTTTTGTTGTTATACAATTGATTGCAATTTCGTATCATTCGGTACAACACAATACTGAGCTAGCACGACTTCGTGAATACCGAGCTAACACGGCTAAAAATTTAATTTTTTTTTTTTAATTTTATTTCCCATTAGTAATCACAATCGTTCTGAAGTGAATTATGAATATGCGAGCCACTCGTTTGATACAAAAATTTTTTCAGCAAATAAAAAAGAACTACATATGTAGAAATTCACGATTACGAAGTGGCACGAATATGATTCGCGTATTCGCTTGATTCATGCAAGCAAAAAATTAGTGGTTTCCGGTTCGAATTTTTTTTTCAGTTCAATAGGAACCATTAGAAAACAGAATAAATTAAAACAAAAATCAAATAAAATAAAATAACATAAATTAAAGTAAAATAAAATAATATATTTAAATAAAATTGAATAAAATATGATAAAATAAAATTTAATAAAATAAAAATAAAATTTAAAAAAAAAATTAAAATAAAATAAAAACAAAAGTAAAAACAAATTAAATAAAAAAAAACAAAACTAAATAAAACAGAATAAAATAAAAATCAAATAAAATAAAACAAAATAAAATAAAAGCAAAAAAAAAATTAAAATTAAAGTAAAATAAAATAAAATATTTAAATAAAATTAAATAAAATATTATAAAATCAAATTTAATATAATAAAATAAATATTAAAAAAAAAGAAAATACCAAGAAAAAGTAAAATCAAATCAAAATAAAATAAAATATAAGCAGTAAAAGAATAATTAATTACCATAATATTTGATATTTAATTGATTGAATTGGCAATTATAGTGCGTTAATAAAAAACTTAAAAATTAAATTGCGTTTGTCTAAATCATATTTAAAAAGGCTTTCTACAAAACCTAACCTTATCACAAGTCAAATCAGGAATCATGAATCATTCATTATTCATTATTGAGTGTCTTTTTTAATTTTTAAAATTTTCCACTGTAAACAATTTTTGACCACACATTGAATTGAAGCACAACGAACTCCACTTGCGTTCGTTTTCCACTGTTTTGCCTGCATTCACTTGTATTAACAACAAGGAGGAACCGTTAATAATTGCTTATCTACCCGTAAATAATCGCTTTTTGACCTGCATATCGAGCCACTTATTAATCCTTAGACGAAGCTTTTAGTTGTTGCTTTAAGATAATTTTGTGAATGTGATTTTGTTGTTAGACAGAGAATTCCGTCGAAGAAAATCTCCTCTCAGCAGTTAGCAATGATGGCAATTTTGTATGCTTGCAACTTTTCATAATTTTTCCTTCTTGGGCTGGGTTCGTTTTTACTACTTTCCACACCTCGACGCACGTGGAGCAACGACACTTTAACTGAGCTTTCATCGGTCCGAAATTACGAATACGCGCGGATTCACCGATTTTCAGCATCAGACTGATGCGTTTTCATTAACTCCACAACCGAACGGAACTTTCATTCTCGAGATAAAAGCCGCTTTAAAATTTGGATGTTGGCGCAAATGCAGAAATCTCTTTGAACTTTCCACTGCAACGAGTCTCCTTAATAAACATGAGAATGTGTTAGAGCGCGTGAGAGTGGGCTGTGCCACACGATGTCTGCGTAAAAAAGTTTAAAAATGTCTTTTTCCACCGCAGAAAATTTACTTCTAGATAAATAAAATCGTCTCAGTTAATCTTCACGTTTCCACAGATTTAAACAAAAATTTATTGTCATTCTTTTCTTTAAAATGTGTGTGAATTCGAAAATATATTTGTGAAATTAGCGGTTACGACGTTTCATTTCCACTATTATTTAGTGTATAGCAAGTGATTAGATGACAATTTGTATGGAAAATCAATTAAAATAGCGTCCGATTGCCAAGTTTATGCCAAGTCAGTGGCATTAATCTAGTACAATTTCTTCGGCGGAGACATATTCATAAAGCTGAGTGAAAGAATATACAGATTGGAAAGATTTATTAATTAATTGGAATAAATTATTAAACAACTTTATAGCTTGTGTGGAAATTGGAAGTCTCACGATGACTCGTGTGTCGTCGCTCCCTCGTCCTGACGCATACGAAGCGACGTAATGAGTACGTCTCTCGTGCTGATTGGTGGATGGCAAAAATTGGAACAGATTTCGATCCACTTGGCTCTACTTTTCTATTTGCTCTTTTCACTATTTTGTTTATTTTTAAATTTTATTAAATGTTCATTGTGATTTTGAAATTCAACGTTGTGTGAAAAGATTAAAACATTTGATTGAAAAAAGTTTTATTACATTTCGTTTTGTTCCATCTTCAAATTCATTTTTTAACTAAACTCCTCACGTATTGGAGACTTGAATTGATTGCGGGACTAAACTCGATGGAAATCGTGAGACTGATTGATTAAAACGATTTTACAACGGAGTAAAAATATTAAGCGCACTTTTAAACGATTCAAAGCTTAAAACGTGAAGGAAGGAAAACAAATAAACGACGAATTCGAATGTTGAAACGTCTTGTCTTCCTCGTGTGGTCGCTACCAATTGGAGAGCGTCTTTTAGCGCAGACATCATGGTGCATTGTGTGAACAGAGTCGCCAGAGACTGCTGTAGAATGGCGCCCTACGTAGAAAGAGAGAGATAGTGAAAGACGAGAGAGAGAGAGAGAGAGACGAGAGAGAGCAGCATGCTGGGTACTTAAAAAGCTCCAGGGAGAGGGAATTGTGCGATGTTCTGCGATGTCGAGCAGCCGAAAACGCTTCTTCAAGAGAAAAGCCAACAATAGAAATGAAACCCTTCTGCGTTTAATTGAAGCGAGGAGGGAAGAAAGCGGAAGTCGTTAAGAATCCAACGTTCGTTTAAAAGGTGGTGCTCCCGGAAAGCCTCCCACTGCGATTCACTGTTATCTCGGTCCCACATTCTGGCCAATGGAGAAGTCCCGGGAGAAAAAACAGGATTGCGTTATCCGTGAATGTAATTTAACTCGTCATTCGTGTCGAATCGACTAGAGAAACTCTCGTTTTCTGTAATTCCTGATTAAAGTGAATCCGAAATCATTCAACCTCATTTCCGACATGGATCCAGAGTGGTTATAATCACATTTGAACCCAGTTTGGAACATGTTGCTGAGTGTTGACCGATATTCACATTATTAATTGTTAACATATATTTTTTTATACATACATATATTACACAATGCATTGAAAAGATTTCATTGATTTTCTCTTTCTCTCTGCACACGAAAGAATAATTATTAGGGAATTTGTGCAAACACAGACACTGCAAATGCTTGCGCATAACTCATGTATTTTCGGTTGTGAGGAATTTACATACACATACACACACGACAGCAATCAATAACAGAACAAACAACAACAACAACAGAAGAGCGATAACAAAAGCACAAGCAACAACATAAGCTGCACCAAATCAGAAGAGAAGATTAATGAAGCTGGTGAAAGTAATGAATGCGAAGCCAACGATGGATTTTTCGCTGTGCCTTTGGCTGTGGATCATGTTCATCATTTGTTTGTTAAGCCCTTCATTTCGACTGTGTGTGTGTGTTTTTAACTCTGAATAGAAATTCGAGTGTTGATTATTCCAATGTTTTTACATATGTATGTCAATTATTCGGCTGCTGATTAATTCGCAATGTCGTTATTATTACACAGTGCAACACCCACACGCACAAATGTCCATCGAAAAACTTGTCGGCGATGTGAAATCTCTGAGAGAATCATTTCAACACACACACACACGAGCTTCCGACCGCAGCCACGTATGCGACGGTGATGCGTATGCATGAACGCGAGTGTGTGACTTAACCCAATTGTGTGGATTTTTTGCTTGTTAGCTTCTGCTCGGCTTCACTCGGCATACTTTTCGAACTACAAAAGTGTCAGTCAAACGAATTTCCCCGTAACAAGAGCGAAGTCATGAAATTTAAATTTCCATAGCAACTTTTTACGGCAAATTCAAGAGTGCGCTGGCAACACTTGCTCTTGATCTCAGTCCGCGAATGCTGGAAATGGGTTATCGGTTCTTACAAGGAACTCTCATATCTCGGTTAGTATTAAAGCTAACCTTGAACCTTCGTCTGCTCTTTAAAGACTCTTCAAAGTCGCAACCATGGAAAGAGTTGGCAACTCAAACTTAATAAATGTTTCAAATAAATATATTAGAAACTACAAAGAATATTTCCAAAAAAATAAAAATCATTCAAATTCTATGCTGGAGTCTGGAAATATTGATAAACATTTTGTATTAATTCATTTTAAAGGTTTTCTCGCAAAGTTCTAACGAATTCATTTCACTCCTTTCATTCATTCATTCGCTCGTGATACGAAAGTACTCAAAATATACTCAAAAAACATTCAAAATATTCACAATGCCAAGTCAGTGCTCGTTTAATGCTTTTTGTGAATTATAGTTATCATTAATAATATTCAGCAACTGTAAATAATTATGCATTGCATGTGTTAAATAACAAGGGAAATAGTAAGGTTAAAAATTTGAGTGCCACTCATTTTTTTTTTTTTTGAGCCACTCATTTGCTTAGGTTGATGTGTAATTTGTGCTCTGCGTACTATTTTTGTGTATGCATTTTTGGTTTTTAGAAATAGTAATATTTTCAATAACTGCTTCAGATTTTTATTAGAAATCTAAGGACGCTTCGGCAAACAAAATATGGACCAAACTAGCTTGATTACAGTCACATAAAAACCACACTGTTGGAAATCTTGAGCTAGATTTTAATATAATAAATAGCAAACAAAATTTTTTGGGGGTAAGGTGTACTAATCAGCCTTAATTCTTCGGTACTAACCAGCCTTACTTGCACATTACCTCTATAATAAGCACTGAAAATAATAATAAAAACTAAATAAAGAGATTGGACGGTGCGAACGGTGTAACGGGGGAGACAGGGAGACCAGGGGGTCGGCACCATGGACGAGCACCCCATGTAGGGTGACAAGTACCAGGCTTCCGCAACGGCCGACTCGGCTCATGCTCCGGTGGAAAGGTCGAAGACAGACGAGGGTTTCAAATCAATCATCATCTCGGAAAGGGAGGCAGGTACCGTCACGTATAGTGGCAAATACCACCATCTCGCTGCGATAGATTTATCTGAGGAGCGAGACGAGAGCTATTTTTCCGAAACCTTGACGCTTTCCGAAGCCACCCAGATTACATTGCTCGATGTAGAGATGGTCCGACACTCGGTCCGACACTCGGTCCGACACTCCGCCAGAGAGGCGTCCAGGTCGTCAGCTTTTGCAACAAAGAGTCTTTGAACTTTTTTACTGCTACGATTGCCGACCTTCCGGAGATCTAGCGCAAAGCCAAACTGGAAGTTCTGCACCGCTCTGGCCTTCCGATCCGACCAACGGCCGTCATATGGATCCTTCCTCCTGACCCAGAAAAGCAGAACCATTGGTTTCTCGTCAAATGTCCCAAAGAATGGAGGCCAAAACTACTGGATAGCGGTCAACCGTCTATCCATTGAGGCTATTAAAAGCCGTTGGGACTCCATCCGATTCCGGCTTAGGAAACTAAGCATCCGCGTGCCGAGGGATGCAGAGAGCGAGCGAGATGGTTTTAAGAAGCCAGTTCACTGCACTACTGTTAACGGCCTCTGGCGACCTCTTGCTAGTCATGGAAAGAGAAGGCGTAGACGTGGTCCTGGTACAAGAACCTTGGTTGAGTGGCGGTAAGGTTGCAGGACAGAGGTCACGTCAATATCAGGTCTTCGAACCAAGAACAACAACGAAAATAAGACCTTGTATATTGGTAAAGAAAAGTATTAATACATTTCTCTTCCCGCAGTACAGCAAGCGATGGCAAGCGAACGGTATGGCAAGATTCTGCTCTCATCGGCATACTTACCCTTTCGAGAAGGTGGATCCCCATCGCAGTTAATCCGCGCACTAACAATCCTGGCCAAAACAAGCAAGTTGAGGTTAGTGATAGGATGTGATGCCAATGGACATTACTCGCAATAGTATACCAAGGATATTAATGTAAGCGATGGGCCTATTTTTAATTTCATTAATTATACGTGTAATTATATCTAATAGGCGGGCCGCAGCCACTCTTAGTAATAAAGTTAGATCGGAGGTAATATACCTCACAATTTAAAATTGCAGTGAGCTTGACATTGTGAAGTGTAGGGTGTCGAAATTTCATTTAGTAGACTGAGAGTAGTGCCCTTTAAGAACACGAGGACAACGAACTGGGACCAGATCTCACAAAAAGCCTCGGTGCTGCTGTCACAAAACAGTGAGAACACTGATACCCTTGTTCATCTCTTCAATAAAAGACTCCGGAGCCATCCTCGCGCGAAAATTAAACCGCCATGGTGGACTCCGGAGCTTGGAGAGTTAAAGAAATCAACAAGAGCGTTTTTTATTGAAGCGAAAGCCACCGGTAGAGACATTGACTAGGCCCTCTATAAGGCGGATCTGAGGATCAACAAAGCCAGCATTAGGGGTCTAAGAGGGATTCGTAAAGAGCGTAGCGTGATAAGATATGCGAAGTCAATGAAGCGTCTAGATTGTGGAAGATGCTATCCAGGGAAATGGCTACGCCTGGTTGCATCCAGCGGTCGGATGGTTCGTAATACACATTTTTCGGGCTGCACAGACTACTGGCTTCAATAGGTACTGGTTATGGGGAGCTGAGCCATCTGCAGGTCGACGTAATCGACATAGTAAGTGACGACTGGTTGATGCGGGTGGTCGGATCCTTCCTACCCTATAAATAAGCAGACAGGACGGAACTATCCCCACCCTGCTTCAAAAACTCCTGAACACTATTCTACCAGTGCTCACTGAAATATTCACAGGATGCTTTAGGAAGCGGTATATTCCTAAGAGAGGAGGGTTTGTAAAGGTAATTTTTATAGCCAAGGCAGATAAGCCATCGCACTTCTCCGCAAAGGACTACAGCCGCATCCCCATCTCGTCCTTCGTACTCATGACATTTGAGAGACTGGTGGATACCTGTACATAAGGTATAAAATCATACACATGTTTTGCAATTCTCAGCACGCCTATCAAAAACGCTAATCAGTTGAGAGCACATTTCACAGAGGTTATCTTTCCCCACCGAGAGGAATGGACGTTATACCGCGTTTACATAAAATGGTTTTTCCAGAAATTGGAAGTAAAACTTTTTAGGACCTGAAACCGCTCGTAAACTTTTTAAATACCATTGAAATTGTTGTTGCAATTCCAGCGCTAAACCGAAATGCTTTTGGGTTTTAGCTTCACATTTTAGTTTGCAACTCAGGTTCGAAGTTCGCAATTATAGGAACTTAGGCTTCTCCTTGTCTAGCGCCAATATATTAGAAAGGGACAATTACAGGCGACAAACTATTAGCACATATGTCCACACACATGCTAAAAGCTCAACTACACCAAACAAAACAAAGCAATAACAAAACACCTACTTTGCTCGACCGGATTATGTATGGAAACACTTAGAAAGCTCATCAGTTTTCGAACAGCTTAATCGGATTAAATATTTTTATGTAAACGGGGTATTAGGCCAGCAGCGTCTTGTGTTTCTAGCCGAAGTATTTCCCATTGAAGAAAAGATACTCAATAAGAATATCAAATATTTTGTTGACAACCAGGTGGCCCTGAAGGCAATATGTGCTGTGGAAGTGAAGTCCAGAATTATCCTGATATGCATGGAGGCACTTGGGAGCCTCATGAGAGACACGATGAAGGTCGGCTGGGTTTCAGGGCACTCAAAAATTAAGGGCAACGAGATGGAAGACTGTCTGGTCAAAACAGGTTCCTCATCGGAGCACCACATGGCAGTCTCCTTAGTGTATGACCCAATGGGACACCTAAAAACGACCGTTGAAACCATTGTCATGGATGACGCAAATCGCACCTGGATAATAAGATCGGATTGCTACAATACCCAACTGATATGGCATTGGCTGAAGTGAAACCAGTGGAAGGCACTTCTTTCATTTTCAAGAGACCAACTTCGTCTGGCAATAGGAGTAATAAAGGGGCACTGCCCGGTCGGAAATATGGCGATTTGGTGGAAACCTGGCATTGAAATCGAGCACTGCAGATGATGCGATGACACCGATGATAAAGAGGCTGTGATCCACTTGCTCTGCCATTGCCCGGCTCTTCATTGCCGCTGACTCCAATCAAAAGAAGCTGGCTTCCTGAAGGAGTCAGACCTGGCGGAGCTACCGATCGCCGGTCTGCTATAATTTATCAAGAACACCAAGTCCGCCTTTTTGTCCTTGCCCGACTAAGCATTGCGCCGGGAGGGGCTCTGTTCTATTTATTGTTTATTATATATTTATTTATTCTTATTAGGGAAACGTGCAAAAGCAACGAGCCTTTTCATATGACTACTTATTAAATAGTTTTCGTTACATATGCTGTAGCGAATTCATTAGTTATGTTTATGGATTCGGTTTTTGCGGTGTACTTTCTTTATAAATCAGTTGTATAAAATTTGTTGAGGGTTTTCAAGCTTTAAAAATCAATTTAAGTATGAAACAAAACATCTCTTGGCAAATATAAATAAAAATAACATTAAATCAAATTAAAACAAAAAACCTTTTAAGAATCTTTTAAATATTGTGGCCAGACAAAGCGGATGAAGTGACAATTCTACCGTCGCCATTTTCAATGGACAAAGACGACGCTTCCATTAAGATGCGTGCAACGCCGAAGGAAGCCCTTGCAAATTCTCATAAAATCATACAGACACTCAGGACGCTGCACAAAAATCACCGAGTGATGACTTTACTATAAAATATAACGACTTGGAAATAAAAATAGAAATAGAAAAAAAGAGATTATCTTAAAACACATTTTATTTGTTTACTTTCTGTCTATCTTCATAAACAAAAAAATGTATGTAAAAATTAATTTCAAGATTTTCATTTATAATATGTTTTATATTTTACATATATATTATATAGTTTATATAATTTAATTTATTTGTGAAGTTATTTAATTAATGTCACCTTCTTTTTTCCCTTAAACTTACAAATACTGAATAAACGATATTTATTAATAAATCAATTCCTATATAAGAAGTATTTTTTATAAAAGATGATTTACTTACCTATTAATAAAAGTCTCCAGAGAAGCATTTGAATGTCGAGTCGGCTAGAATCCATTCAATTTGAAAGTATCCGCTTGCGCCAAGAAATATCAATGGAAAAACTTGTCACCATTTTAGACATCATCGTAAAACTGAACATATAAAAGCTATGGCTATAAAATGTAAGGATGTCGACCAGATAGACTTTAGTTCAGTTCAATATTTCGTGTTGCGCTTCATCCTGTCCTTAGCTGAAACCGAAAATTCGAAACGAAGAAAAAATAATATAGCAGAACTGTGACTAGTCTTCGATCGAAATTTACCGAAATTAATGAATTAAAGATCAGTTTCTCTTTCTTTTTTACTATTTTCAGATGTAGAAAACCCACTCTAATTTTCAGCAAAAAGATTTAAAAGTTTACAAGTTTTAAAGTAAAATTGAAGCCGGGGAACTCGAGTTCTTCGTTGTTAACAGTGGCAGCCACAGTGCTTTAACAAAGTTTGCCAAACTGCGCAAATCCCACGCCCAAGCTTGCCTCTAAGTCTTCTTGATACGCAGTGACAATTTTTGAACTGCTTTTCAAGATATCTTTAAAATTATGAAATCATTAACATTGACTTTCCTTTCAAAAATACATGGACATCTTCAGCGTGAAGGATATAATAAAATATAACAGCCTAACCAAGAGCCTCTCATTGTGCAGTCACCAAAGTGAAAGCCGTCGGTGAGATGCGTTTTTGTACCCAGAGAAACGACGTCTTCATCTTCATTTTCTATAAGTCTAATCCGCCACTGAGTTTTACCGCCTTCAAAGTTTCGAAGGCATGTTTTAACTAGGCAGTAAACTAACTCAATACTGAGAAAACCCAAAAATGAATCACGTGTCGGGATGTGAACTGGCAAATTATCAGCCTATCAACTGAACATCGCACCACTTTCAACTCACCGGCTACTAATTTAGAACAATAAACGACATATTTATTAAAGTCAGACGATAAACTGTAGTCGACAACTCTAGTGTGCTATATATTGCTATAAGATAGCTTTCCTAGTATATGTAGCTTCATCATTATCCACTCTACCAAATATTGGGTCTCTATCATATGGACAATTGCTTTCTCGGCATTATAAAAGCCAATGCCCGGAGCTCGCCACAACAATTATTCGCCTCAAGAGCGCTAAAACATTTCCAGGATATGATCAATTATTTCCTTCCTGCAGATTGCTATAAAAAATGGTTGCTTGTATAAAATACTGCAGGGTGCATATTTTGAATATATGTAGTTTTAGGCAGACATCCTTCAGTAAATACATCCATGTGTATGCACCGACTTCGAAGAAATTTCGCTGTGTGTTGGATAAAACTTGTATTACTTGAACTTTCGCATAATTGCCATATGATTAATATTAATGGAGCAAATATAGACCCAAGCTTGAATCTGCTCTCAAATATATCGACCTCTAATTATAATGTAAGCATGAAAGGATTATTTTATGGAGATAGTTCTCTTGTACTCGTAGGTTTGGTCATGCATGGGAACCGTCCAAACGATTTTGAAATTAGTTTTCAGGGGAGGTAAAGGATTGTGTAGACTCTCGCGTCTACTTGAGTGGGTAAAATAAAACATTTTATTAAGTTTTTTTTGTTGGAATTTCCCGATTACTACTTCGATCTTATCTGAGCAAATAAAAGGTGTCCACAGGCTCCACAGAAACATAAAACATATAGAACATTAGTTCGAATATGCCAAATGTAGTGAAGAAGTAGTTGAACACTGAAAAAGGTAGTAAATGAGTTTTTAAACAATGACAAAGGTAGTAGTACTCTTTTGATATAATGTAAAAAGTGTAAAATAAACATAAAACCTTTTCAAATGATCCTGAAATCTTTGATACGTTAAGAATAATAATAATGTCACGTTAAATAAACTAGGGCTGGACATGGACTGGTTGCAATTTTTAGTTTTATGGCCATAGCCAACAGCAGTAAAAATTAATACCTTCAGACTGCAATAAATGATAAAGGTACTTCAATAGCTACTCGTGTATACTGTAGAATTAATAGTACAAAAGCGATTTTTATTACTTTTTGAATATTGAATCTCCACATTCCTTTTAAAGATATTCCCCAATTACATTTTGAAGTGGCCAGCTGCAGACGTTTACAGAATTCGCATTTCAAAATTTTCATGAGTGCTGAAACTGAAATTTTATTTGAAATTCTGCTCCAACGGATTGAAACTATAGTTAACAGCTTCAATATTGAAATGATAAAGTTAATAAAGTGCGGAAAAGAAGTCGTTACCAGATGCAGAAAGAATCTTCTTCGTGGCAGCTTGATTGTAAATTTTTATGGAGTAATGAAGATGCAACAGCGCTGCGATCAACAGAGAGTCATGTATAGAAAACAGTTAACCGGATGCTGAGCAACGCAGATGGACCGGATGCAGTGAAGTGACTTCAGCCGAAGCACTCATTTAATAAAATTGACACAAACAACATTTCACACGTACTCTGAAATTTCACGATTTCCCATAAAACACAACACTGAAGTTATAAAAGTTGTTTTTTGTAGGAATTTATAATGAATATTGGCTGATCACAGACCATTGGCATGAATTCAGCGATTGATGTTTTCTTTTTTATAAATGAACACATAAAAACGCGAGTTATGTCGTCATTTTTTGGCTGAGATATGATTCGATTTTAGGTTTTCCGTTTTAAAAACCAACAAAAGGCAAACTATCGCACACACACAAATGTTTTTCGGCTAATGGAGGCCGCACTTGGGCCCATTTTCCTAACATTTCCTACTCAATGACGTTTCGGCGCCTCGCAGAAGGTTTTTCGAAAAATGCCAAAAATAAGCCGAAGAAAACGCTTTCAGCATTCAACGAAGACTGGAAGATCCATCGTCCACGATGCGTTGTAACTGCACAGCAGCGCTGCTTGTGGATGCGTTTACAAGGCGCATGCGTTTTTCTACTCCACTCGGCGTTTACTCGGCAACCCTTGCACTCCGTGGAGCTGGGTTAAATAGTTGATAAGCAGCAAAAACAAGTTGCTCATTCAAAGCTTTTTCGAGTTCTTACAAATTTTTCATAAAATGCGTTTCGGTTTCATTTTCATCATTTCGATTTCTTTAGGCAGGTTTCAATGAATAATTATTAGAATTATTTGATTATGAAATAAAAAATTAACAGGTGAATTTATGAACAGAACAGAATATTAACATTAACAAAATTAGATATTAATTATAATTTTTATTATTATTGTTTTCTTATCTGAACAAATTTCAACATTCAACGAACGATCTCTTTACAAACACATTCTGAGCATCTTGTCATGCACGCTTTTGGGGCTGGCCTCACTTTTTGTAGTGTATCAAGGTGCAACTGGAAATTCTTTGGAGGCCTGCCATCGTCAGTGAGGCGTAGTGAATCATAGAGGAATGAGATTGCAGTAAATATACAAGTATTTTGATGCTCATTGTTGTTTACAGCAAACTTTAATTGAAACCAAACACATTACTTATGTATGTTTGTGTCCACTGTAAGTACAATGAAACTACGAATAAACGCTTTATCTGCTTCCGTAATTAGTTTGCTAAAAAAACGAACGAAGCCACTTTTGCTCTACCGAACGCCGAGCGAGCTGAGCCGAGCACGATTCACGCATTCGTATACGCAGCGGAGAAAATGATTCTTTCAATTTGCTCTCAAGCTGAAGAGACAGTGAATATGGAAGAATTGTTTGTGATTATTTGAAAAAAGCACGGCGTCAATGCTTTAGTAAACATTCCCTTCGACGAACGAAAGCACTTTTAAGCAAATAACAAGATTTTCTGTAAAAACTAATCGCAAAAAAAGAGGAAATTCACAAAATCGTCGTTCTTTTCCAGTGAATGCACGAAATTTTTACAATGAACAACGATCTATAAAAGCCAACGAACGGCTCGGCTCGTTGAGATTCTAATTTCATTACTAAAAATGCCTACAGTCAACACGGAATTACTTTTCAACTAATTTAATCACGTCGTGTTCGAATGTCGCCGCCCCGCCGCGTCTTCCTCTTTTTTGTTGTCATCCTTACGCTTTGGTCTGCGAATCTAACGGTCACAGCAGATAATTAAAAATTATTACGCGAATTCTGCTGGAGAGCCGCCAAATAGTATTGGATGCCATCGCTTGCTCCAGGCGTAAATAGAAACTGCACCGTAGACAATTCGGGCCGCAGTCTACGGCTTTTGTTTTTATGCTACTACATACAAAAGCAGTGAATAAACGGTAGAAAAAGAAGAAACAAAGGCATTTCATTTGGAACGGAACAATCGATGTACAATGAAACCGAAAGAGCGAACCAACGAGTGAATGGAAAGGAAGTATTCAAATGTCTGCATGCTGCGTATTTTATCAAAAATGACATGACAATACAACAACAACACAGAGCAACATGCATTTGTAATTCAACTTAAATATCAAGCAATTATGAATTCTGTGTATGCATATTCTACAAACAAGTCTACTTTACATATTTACTGGGCTGTGCATACTGCTAAAGAGAACACGTATCAGTTCAATGAATTTTTCTCTTTAAAGTTCATATTTTTAACCTATTCAGGGAAATTTGATTTCATATTCAGGACTTTTTATTATTTGTGCTTTGGTCTTTTTAAGTTTATTATTAAGGAAGTCTCCCGAAACGAACTCGCCTTTGAATGAGTCATGACGCGTTATGAATCATTAGTGAGTGAGTAGATTCATAACAGCTGCTCTTTTAAATTTCCTTTAAAAAATTGATAACATGTTAAATAAAATAAATGTTATAGCAGCTTTAAATACCGAATATCTACTTTCTGGCGGTGTTGGTTTTGAGTTATGCATTAAATTTGAAAAATTCCCCAAGAGAAGTGCCCTTTCGGCGCAACCAATTGCATCCAAAAAGGGAGGTGCACAACCACGTCTTAGAAGAGTCTCAACTACCAAATTTCAACCTTTTTCGTCCCTCCGTTTTTGAGTTATTGTGGATATGTACAGACGTACGCACGCCATGACCAAACTACTCAAAATGGACTCAGGGATAGTCAAAATGTGTGTTAACATCAAAATCTCAATATCGAAATTATTCGCGATTACAATACTTTCTTGTACATATTTACTACGTATACAAGGAAGTAAAAACACTTTATTTGCTGTCTATATTTAAATATTGCTGTTTAATTAATAATCTGGGACAATCAGCGCTGCTCCCGAGAGCAGAATTGTGTCCGGCGTCTCCGAAGTGGGAACATCCAAATGACAGATCAGCTCCTGGCGACTCAGGTTGGAATACACCGGCAAACTGTAGCTCGCAGTTGGTTGTTGCTGATTGGACGGTTTCTTATTCTTATTGGCAAACGTAATGTAGAATATCGGCGATTTGTTGTCATGATCTGGTGATGTGCTCGAAGTGGTTATTGCCAACTTTCCGCTGTCGAAGATAGCGCCATGTACCTGTGAAAAGAAAATATTTATTACTTGATATGTTTCGTTAGTTCCATAATATAATAATAAACATTTCATTGTAATTAAAATCAGCTGATAATTAAATTCGTATTTAATCAAATTTTATTGTTGGCTGCTTTTATTTGATTTAATTTCTTCTTCTTGTATTTCGTTTGAGTAGAATTGAAGGTCTTTGAACCAAATTAACACAAAATTGTTGTTTATAAATAATGTTCTATGTACGTGAAAATTATTTCTTTACTTAAATGGAAACTGGATAAAAACAAGGAATAAAACAAGGAATAAAAGTTAGGCTCAGTAATTTATTTCCTCCCTAGGATTTCGATTGGCTTTATATTTTTCCGTTATTATAGTTTGTATTTGAATAAAATCCGAAGATGTTAATGGTTTTTTAGTTAAAAATCAAGTTATTCAAATTAATTGCAGTGCTGCCGCATCAGTAAATTAACCGATTAAACAAAACGCAACATTTAGCTCAACTTTCGCTGAAGAGTCACATGATTGTGCTACCAAATCTAACGGATTGAAGTTGGTGCACTTTCGACGTCCTTTGTTCACAAAATCACGTGAGTTTATTTTTTAATTGCAAATTATGTTCTAAGAGCTAGCAATTGTGATTTTATTTAGAGTTAAGCCGTGGCGAAAGAATAACGATAGAAATAAAATATAATAAAGAGCTTTCTTTCTCTATGATGAAATTCATGATGTCATTGGTTGCATTCATGAACAGGAGTAGGTCTCCGTAGCTACTACCAAATTTGATACTTGAACGCGTTTTTAAGTGGCAGAAAACGGCAATATATATATACTATATATTCACATGAATTTGGCGACGGATAGCTCGTGAATGCACCCAATAGTCGTTGCTGTGCTGCCAAGTCAAATGTGTCTGTTCTGAACAGTGTTGCCGTGACTCGTAAATAAATTGTTCCCATTTCTAAATAAATGTGTACATATGCATAAAAACATAATTATTGTTTGTTTAGAGAACATTTACGTTAATATTTCTTTCTACAAAGTGTGCAACTGGGCCATTGAAATTAGAGGTTCTTATTATGAACTACTTTTGACACTTTATGCATAGTTTGGCGCTTTCTGAATAACATTTTTACCAAAGATTATAGTATAAGGACTATACATAAAAATTATGAACTTTATAATATCTGATTTGGGGCTTTTTGAAACACATTTTAGGCAGTTACATTTGTACTTTTTACCACCAATTCATATTTGTATATAATGAATTACACTTAACATAATGATTTTCATTTGTATGAATTGAATGTGTTCTAAACCGATCTGATTTAATTTTCCAATTTCTAAATAGTATTTCATCATTTGGAAATACACTTAAAGTATAATTGATTATTTAATTAAAAGTATAATTGATTAATTTATATAAGTATCGTTTTTTAATGAAGTTGGCACTTTTCCAATTATATTGAACTATTATTAGTGTTGGCCATAAGGAGTTATAGCAGAGATACTTAACTTATATATAATAAGGTGTTAAAATATGAGTGCCCAAATTGCCACCATTGAAATACTAATCTTGAGTTAAAAGCGTAATGTTAAGTAAGCCTTCTCTATCATCCCTATCATCTCTAATCTATTACAATTTGCTTCAAAGTTGTTGCCGAAACGTCAATCAAAACTAAAAATTTTCAGTAGAAAATGGAATTTTGTTTTATTAAATAAAGTAGCTCGAAGTAAATTCGGGTGAATTAAAAAAATAATAAATCAAACTGGAGCACCATTTTATGGCGAAAATGGGAAAGGTAAGTTGCAGAATTTACTAAATTCATTACAACCGACAATGTAAGATGAACGTGATATATTTGTCCAGACATGAATGACTTTTGAGAGAATCGGTGGCCAATTTGCAAAAGTTTTTTTTGACTTGAAAATAAATAAATAAAACTGTTTAACTCACTGTGAGAGGTAGTAACAGTACCGCATCGGAATCCAGTTTGTCTCGTCCTTGTCGGCTGCTGCTTACAGTTGAAATCAAACACAAATTCTTTGCAGATTCGACTAATTTTTCCGCTGTAACCAATTTCAGAGCAGACAGAAAAGTGTTACAATTAAAAAGTGTGGCGAAGTCAATTTGGGCGGTGTGTTCGAGGGTTCGTTCCTCATGGTATCGTTTTTCAGCGGCGTTTGCCCGTGTAACCAAGCCTCTGATATAATCCATTACAGATTGTGGACCGTTCCAATGATTCAGCCATTTTTGCGGCACCTATGGAAATACCTACGTTCATGTACTGCTTATTGACAATAATTAGACTACACATGCACCTGATTTTCCGTCAATGATTTCCAAATGTTTTTATCAATTCGGTTTCTGGCCGTTCTTGACGAATCGTCGACCAGAGTTTCAATTTGCGACAGCGTTGACTGTACCTCACGGAAGCAGCTTATTCCAACTTTGAATTCCAGTATAATGAAAGTTTCCCAGGGATTAGTGTTGCTAGGAGATTCGTTTATTTCGGCTGCAGTTTGCAGCAAAGTTGAGTTCTGTTTCCGGGATTTCAAGTGATAAATTTAAGAAAATGGTGGTATGTAAATAAATCATGGTACCTCTGTCATTTTGTGCCATAGTTCAATTATTGCTTCGAGTTGCTTATTGAAGTTTCTGTTGCCACTTTTCGGATATTCACGATCTAGAAGTTCAAGTTTCTCATTCTTGTTATTCAAGGACTTTAATTCTTTAATGATTGTTTTCAGCAAGTCAATTTCTCGGTTTCTGTTTGAATATTTCGACAATTTAAATACTGTTGGGTCATCTTCGTCAGGGAACTTGTCAAAAGCTGCAAAGTAGTCCTGCAATTGTGACGTAGTAGGCACCATTACTTTCAAGTTTAGCGGCGTCCATCGATTGTTCAGTACTTGATCGTTGAAGAATTCCTTCATGTAAAGCTGCAACACCTTTAAATCTTTGGAATTGCTTATCCGTCCTCCGTAAGCGACGTTCTCGTACAGATTCCACATGATTTTCCAATCGTACTTTCCGCTGGCAGTCTTTGCGTACAACCATCGGAGTATCTCTTCGGCTGCCTTCAAGTCGGCGTCGCCGAAATCGTAGTATTTGGACCATCCTTCGGGTATGAATTTGCGTCGCTCCTGCAGAACTGCGTTTGTAATAAATAAAACTACATGCAGCTTTACTAATTTCGGATCTTTCAGTGTTAATGCAGCAGCAGCTTTGGTCGTAAGAAAGTTTTGCGTCATCCGTCGGAGTTTGCTTTTGATGCCGCGTGGATATTCGTAAAATACTATCACAAAATTGGACATTACAGCATCGCTGAATCCCTGCGTAGACTCGCACAGCAACCAAAGTCTGAAGTCTTGCTTCTTATCCATTATTTCCAGCTGCCGATTCAATTCTATCAGCCAAGTCGAATGCACCAAATGCACATTTTTAATGCAGATCCACTGACCCGTCGCTGCAGCACGTTGGACACTCTGCAACACTTTCACTTCCATGCCTTTGCCGATGGAACACTCTACATATCCGTCCGTACCATTCCTATTAATTGCCACACTTTTGATATCAGCTGCAGGATCATTTTCAGGCTTCGTTATAACTAAAATTGCTCTGTCAGCGGCAACTTCGCCTGCGAGTTGTTCTACGGTCGGCTGAACGACGGAGTCTGGCGATATTCCTAACATCGCAGCGGCTGTTTTTCGCAACTGTGCTGCTGCTAAATCGGGGCGCAGTATTTGAGCAACTAACACCCGATGAAATGAGTCTCGAATTTCACCTTTTAGTGCAAAACATTACACAAAAAAAAGAATTCATTCAAGTGAATGCTATCGAACTTAAAACCTCGATTAAACAATATAAAAATGGAATTTTTACCTGGAAATTCTTGAAGCTTGCTTGCCTTAAAGTTGCGCCATTTAACGTCGCTTTGTAATCGCAGTTGTTCCTTTAACTGGGGAGCAGCTGCGAATAGAGCCTGCAACTTGGCTGCCTGCTGAATATCGATGAAATCGGGGAAGTTCGTGTGGCTCGCAGTAGTGGAATGGTTTTGGCCTGCACTTGGCATAAAGTCGGTCAGGAAGAGTTGCCACTCCGGCAATTTAATGTGGTCTGGATATGCGCTTTTGCAGACGAACAGAGCCAACGTCAAGTGACTGTCGCGCGTCGTAGATCGGGCCAAGTATTGAAAGCTGCTACGCACGAGATCCGAATAAATCAACCGAACACTGTTCGAATCGGCGACTTCGCAGTTTTCCAGCGAATGCAAGCAGAGCCTAATGTAAATGGCAACTGATATGTCATAACAGCAGCTCAGCTCCGTATAAAACTGGGCAGCCTTAGAGCAAAATGCTTTCAACTGCGTGCATTCAGCCGTAAATGTTTGCTTAATCACGGCACTTTCTTGCAGCGACTTGTCGATGAAGCTGCTGCTCTCTTTCACCTCGTTCAAAGTGTTTAGCAACTGCTCGTTTTTGAGAATATCGCCCTGCGCTGTAGCCAACTCCTCCAGCAGCTTGTCCTCCAGTTCGTTGCGCTGCCTCAGCAGCTCGCCTGTCTGCTTCAGCAGCTGAATACGCTTTTGCTCAAGTTGCGGATTCTTCAGTTGGATGGCTTTCGCGAGCAGTTGGTCAGCTAGGCCGGCGGTTGTCGTCGTGAATGGAATGCAGGTCAAGTGCGTTAATGTTTCCGAGCCAATCGATAGTCTGTTGGCCTTCGTAATGAGGACGAGTTGAAATTCTTCATGCAAATCGACGAACTTGTTGCCGATTTCCAGCTGCTTCTTGCTGAATTTCACAAACACTTTCGCTCCGATTAATTGCAAAAGCGGTGGACGTAGCTCTTGACAGTCGTTGATCAGCAAAACCTTTCCAAAACGCACTGCCAGCTCCAGTGAATATGTAAAGCGATCATTGTTCTGCGACGTCACTTCGCAGGATCTGCCTTTGCTCTTCAAGTACTCCGCCAGCCAAATCACGCCCGTTTCCGTCGGGTCCAGCATGAGCGGAATGGGATATGAGCCGAAGGGCAACTGTAGCATTTCTCTGATGAGCGCAGCGTTTTCAATTACCTGCGCATCACACGCCAGTCCCATGCTCTCCCACACAATTTGCTCCTGCTCGGTCAGCAGACTGCTTCGAAGCTCGAAAGAGACGACTGCAGCTCGAGTATTTGAACGCACTCGATCGATTATTGCGCTGAAATTTATAATTCACATCATTAAATATCCACAAACCCCTCGAAGTAGTTAAAAAAATGGGTGAAAATCGCATTTGATATTTGAGTGTGTGGAAAATGCGTGTAAAAAATATGGAAAAGACGACATTTGAACACTTTTCATGGATCAAGTGTCCGAAAATGGAAGAAAGACTTCCGATAATCAGCATTTGTAGAAGTTTATGTCAAGGTTTTAGATTTTAATTTTTATAGTAACGAAGAAAATGCTCTTAAAAATTTTAACTACAAATTAAAAATGAAGTGAAATAAATTCTTAATTTAGCTTGACGAGGGGTGATGATATTCGTTACTATTATTGAAGAAATAAATGCTATTTAATAATGACTAATACCACGTTCAGGCTCCAATTTCAATTCGAATTAAGGTGCTAAATTCTCTGTGCTAATTCCATCATTCGAAATTTAATTGTAAACAGGCGAATTCAGTATCTCCGAGCGAATTGGAATCAACGTTCTGGATAAAATTTGTGCATATTAAAATGTGTTTAGGTTTTGGGAACAAAAAATATGGTTCATTTTGCAGATATATATATATATCTATGATAGATAAATTGGCGCAATATGAAAAACAATAAATATTAATGTGCCACACGGCGATAAAAAACCCCATTCCATACGGACCACTGGAAAACCCAATGGAATTCGCTTCAAATGCAGTGTTGCTAACATAGATGACTAGATGTGACACTCGCTATTCGCCGCTTCAAAAAATCGGTTTGACATTTGACTGTTTGGTATGATGAACTCACGTATACAATACGTGAGAGGTACCACATTGTTGTTCTTGTTTCTTTATCAATCAATGTGTACGATTTCTTAACAGTGCAACCGTATGTGCTAAAGGGTTTTGGAGCCCCAACTAGGCCAATAACGTATAATTTCTAACTATTTTGTAATAATTTGTATTCAGTTTCATTTATACTATTCTGCTAACAGCATTCTAAAATATTTTCGCAATTAGGCGCATAATTGTGTATTTATAACAAAAAAGTTTTAATTACCGACTGCATTTATAGGAAATATAACCAAGCAAATTAGAAAATGCTGTGTAAAATGTTATAGAATATATTTATTAACATTAAAACTATGTTTTATACATGTTTTTCACGGATAAAAAACATAATATTTATGATTATTTATTTTGACGTTTCGATAAACAACCCCCTTAAAATAAATTTTCCATCAGTGCTTGCTACAAAATTTTTGCGGCGAGGCTACATTATTTTACGGCGAGGCTACACTTTTTTACGGCGAGGCTACACTTTTTTTGCAGCGAATCAAAGTTTTCTTTCATTGTATCAGTGCAATTCCAGCAAAAATGCATTAGTGTATAAGGGACATTTTCGAGTGTCTCATCTACTAATCTATGGTTGCTAATACCTTTTCTCTTTAGAGTTAGAATTAATTCCAGAATTAAAACGGAATTAAGCTCAATTCAAGGCGAATTTAGTGTCGAATTAGTGTCTTGATTTCTTTTGGTACCTTATTTCGGAATTAATGATGTAGAAATGTTTGATAATGAGTAGAAAAATATGAAAAATAAATTACTTTCTTTTGTCGAGCAACATATCCGAGAAGTAGTTGATCACCAACGATATAATCAACGATTTCGTGTCCAGAGTCTTGTGATTCTGCGTATTTTCCTGCAGCTGCGTGCTCCATGCCTCGAACTCGGAGCTCAGCTGCTCGACTAACAACTCGGCTGCGTTCAAAGTGCTACTCGCTTCCTCTAGTTTCAACTCCAACATTGCTGCTTCTTGTGTGTAAGCATTCAGCTTCGTCGACAGTTGCTGCACCCGGTTGTCGACATCGTCCAAGCCGCTCATTAACGACTGCAGCTCGCCTTCAGCCGTATCCAGATTCTGCTGCAGCATGTTCTGTTCCCGCTCGAGCGGCTTAATGCTTTGGATTACTTGTGAATAGCGCACGCTGGCCTTCACCCAAGCAGCCAAAGGAGCTGCCGCCGCCGAGGCACGTTTGGCGTTTCGCATCTCAAACGAATCACTTTTCGCCTTGAGCAGCTTCTCCACAGCCTCACAATTCTCTGCACTAATTCGACTCAGATCTAGAGAGAGGATCTCCTCCTTGACGCCTCTTTTCGCCAAGAATGTCTTCATGCTGTTCCACGAAGTGTCTCGGATGCCCATCAGACGCAGTACACCCTCCAAAATGTCGCGCACAGCCTCGGGCGGCGCTCTCAGCGACCGTACTTCGGAAAGTGCCTCCGACTTTATTTTCCCGACAGCGGCACTCGCTTCCGACAGCAGCGGCTCCACTTCGCTCAACTCTTTCTGGATGATCCTTTGGCGCTCCTTCAACTTTTCGCTGCTGGTTTGCGTCTTGTTTTTCAGCTCTAGCATGGTCGATTTTTGTTGGTTAGCGTTGCGCATCGTCGCCGTTATCATTTCCAACGCTTCACTGGCCAATTTTCGCTTCTCAGCAAGCGCCTCCTCCTGCTGCTTCGCTTGCGTCTTCAAGCTGTCAACGACGGAGTGTGTCGCAGCCAGCTTTTCGACACCGAGCTAAAAATATACACACAAAAATATCAGAAAAATATCAGAGTTGTCAAAGTGTCAAATGTCACTGTGAAAAAATTAAATAAATTGAATAGAAAAATTAATATCTCACTTGTAACTTCTTCAAGCGGTGCATTATCTGCTGCGAGCTCCTTTGGTAAGTAACGAAGTAAGTTTTCACGAATTGATAGAAGCGTTGCGGCGCTTTAAGTGTTAGAATCTGCTCCAGCGTTGACATAGTAGGAATTTTCGGAACGGGGACGCGTTCGTTGGCGTTTCTGTTTCTGTTTCCGTCGAGCATTTCGATTAGTTTCGTCGGCAGGGAGTCCTTGGTTCTATTCGACATTGGCCTAGTGCAAAGGAAGTCCATATTTCGGTACAATGACGGATACGTGCGAAAGTATTCATTGACTTTCTGGCTTTTTGAATCAAGCAGCAGTATTAAATGAAGGTTTCTCCTAGTTCCTTGAAGAGAGATTCAATGCATATTTCTTAATCGGGAATTATACAAAAAAAGTGCTGAAATTTTAGTTACTTTGAAAGAAGAAGGAACTAATTGTTTCCTGCCAGCCTTCCAAGGCAGCTGCCTGCTTCAGCGAACTTGCCACAGCTTCTAAATCGTCTCCGAACAAGTCCAATATTTCGCTGCCTTCCAAAATCGCTTCAATGGGCTTCATAATTTCGGGTAGAAACGTTATCCACTTCTGCTCGATTACGAAGCACGTGCATTTATTTTCCAAAGCAGCTGTTTGCGTTGCCTGTTCGAAGTAGTCGCAATAATTCGGAAATTCACAACTTGCATCAGTACGTACTAATTTCAAATCGTTGTAGAAGTCGCAAAGTGAGTAGTTTTTCGGAGTCTTTGGTGTGTATATGGCAGCTTCCTGCATCGTGGCGGCAACATACACGGCGTCCAAATGCCTATCGCCCGCTTCGCCGAGAACAAGTAAATTACTTTCGCTGCGCATCAAGACGCGGCGTATTTTCGCTATATAATAGAGCAGCTCTTCGATGATCGGTTCGTCAATAACCACAAATTCATTATCTTGCAAATGGAAGTATATCATTATTTATATATATGTTATTTATGTGATTTTAAGGCTCATTTAAGTCTAAAGAACCTTAACAAATCAATGAAGGAATAGCAGCTGCTCCTTCCAATCAAAATACTTACTGCAAACAACAATTTCACTCTCAACTCTTTCCATCCAAGCTTCAGGTGCGCAAGATTCCAGCACAGATGCGTGACTGGGATTTTTGGGTATAAAGTACACGATCTGAAATGGGCAAAAAGAATGGGCCTTTACTCCTCGGCATTTTCTATGCATTCCTATTCGCACCTCTTTCCTGTAGAACTTGCGCATTGTTTGCTTCAATATAACCTCAAACTTATCTGCGTCCTCGGAGGACTGAAGACGATCCTTGAAAGTGCAGCACAGCTCACAAATTAAGGCCTGCGTTCGTCGTTATAGTTCTCAGTAAAGGGCAACAATATCTGAGCATACAAATACTTGCCTCGCTGAATACATCGTTGGGATAATCTGTGAGGTTGCGTACAAGTTTCAGCAGAAGTTTCGGGCTGAAGTGGTAGTGACCGTTGGCCTTTATCGTCGGTGTGAACGTTTCTTGTATCTAGGAGCATGAATTTATGGCAGCAAAACCATTGTAAAAGTGGGAAAAATTGCATTGTTACCTTAGTGAAAAACAGCATCATTGCCTCAGCCACATTTTCGAGGTTTGGGGCTTTGGCGAAGCGGGCAACGACCGGTTCCAATCGAATTTTCAGTATAGTGAGAAGGTCTGCGTATTTCGGGTATGCAACACGCAGGCAGTGATTCAGGGCTAAGAAACGTGGAGCTACTTTCCTCAATCGCTCCTCTGAAGCGATCGAAGCGCATATTTGCAGCCCGGCGACTTTTATCCATTCCAAGTTCTCGGCATAGAATCCAGCTCGCTGCACTAGTTGCAATAGGAACTCGACAACCTGACTCGCTCCCCACCCATCGACATGACAAAGATCCAAGTTTTTGAGGTAAAGAATCACCTTCTGCTGCTTCGGATTGTATTGACGGCCGCGCGTCGTCGAAACCGTCAAGTAGCTCTACGAAGGAGAAACGCTTTGCCTTTATTAAGAGCAGTTATTATTTCAGCGAAGTATTCCGTACCTTCTTCAAGCAGTGGGCGATGTACGCGGGCGTCAGTTGATTGGAGCAGTTAACAATCACCAAATCGTAGCCGGAACTCTGCGAAACAGCGTGCTTCAGGAGCGAGCTCTTGGCTGCGCCGCCGGGTCCGACTATAAGAAACGGCGAGCTGTTTGTCGGCTCCAAGAACGTTTCCAGAATCGCCAGGTACGATTTAATGTGCGCCGTCTGCACTAGAACTTCATCGGCGGCGCTGCTGGTGTTCGTCTCCTCCGATGTAAAAACCTCGATAGTTCCCTGCGCGCTGTCGAAGTAACTGAGCTCGGCAGATGCGGGACTAGCAGCGATGTACACATCCCCGCGCTTCATAATGAAATTGGCCAAGTCGTTGTGCTGCTCGGTAGCTACGAAGCCGCTGAACATTTTGAAGAGCAGAACGCACAATTCTTCTCTGGACTGTGCGCGAGGCTTGAGCCGTAAAAACGAGCTCAATAAACGATTCCTGGCTACGATTCTATCACTGGAAAAGTTGACAGAAATATTGCAATTACATTATTCGCACTTTTTACTCGCCATTGACTTGCCTTGTACGCGTCTCCATCCACTCGACCACTTTCAGTAGCAGTTGCTGTGTGTAGCTCTCGCCTGACGCAGCCCCCGACAGCGCAGAGTTCATGATCGGCTCCAGTGGAAAGTCCTCATAACTGTGATAGGGCGAAAGAGTGACAGGTGAATCTTGTGACTGCTGCAGTTGCACGGTTTTACCTCATGTTAATGATGCCCATGCGCGATATCGTGGCTGGCGAAGCATGCCGCAAGTCGTCGGTCTCGAAGATGAAGTTCACGTTGTTTCCGAATTGAATTCGCCAACCCGAGGGCAGCGTCAGGGTTCTGTGGGGAATTTAGGCTAAGATTAGATACTTTAACTATATATTTAAGTGGTGACTTTTTGGTGAATATCGCTAATGAATTCGTCATTTTTTTTTTTTTTTCTAGCTGACGGCCGAGGAAGAGAGCCGCAACAAAATGCTGATGCGTGCGCGTGACCGGGAGCGGAAGCGCATGAAGCGCATGAACCCCGAGTACCGGAAGCTGGAGCAGGAGCGCGACCGCGACCGCAAGAAGGCGCGCCGGGCGAATGAGGCTTTCCGCCAGCTGGAGAAGCTGCGCGACAAATTGCGCAAAGACCGTAAAAAGGGCATCATCGTGAATAACGCGCTGCCGTCGGAGTTTGTGTCGATATCGGCGGCCTCCGTGGAGCCGGAGGTTATTATAAATGACAACATAACCACGGCAACAACGACGACAACCGCACAAGGCAACCACAGCATCAGCGGCGCCGCAACTACCATCACTTCGAGCAACACGAGTGCTGCCACCGCCTCCGCACACCTTCCCCAGCTCAACAAGGGCCTCATCTACCCACCGCCGGGATTCGGCCACCACCCGTTGCCCATCGCTGGCGTCACGCTGATGCCGCAGCTCTGCCATCCGATACTGCATCAAAATCTGAGCGCGTCGCTGTACCCGGCCAACGGCATCAAGCAAGAGTTCAGTCAACCCGAAACGCAGCCGTCGTCCTCCAACCCGAGCAGTCAAATGTCGGGCGGCGGCGGCGGCGGCGACGACCAGGATGTGGCTTTGATCGAACCCGAAATCATACTGCAAACTTCGACGGACATCATAGCGGCACCGCACCACTTCCACAGCCACGCCCACACGCACCACTTGCACCAGCAGCAATGCAGCATGTTCCAGCACATGTCGCCGCAAGCGCACATGTCACACATGCGCGTCTCGCACGCGCACGCCCACGCGCAGGCCCACGCGCACGCCCACCCTCCACCTCCGCCCCATTCGCAAGCGACCGCCGGCCAACAGCAGCAGCAGCAGCAGCAGCACTACACATCCAATAAGAATTCTTAATGTCGTGAGGGGAGGGGAAATAGGTTGTTATATAGTGATGAAACGAATGAGATTTGAAGTTTGAAAAAACGAATGTTAATTAATTAATTTTATCCGCGAGCGATTTGCTTCGATTTAAGTGCTTTTGCTTAGACGCCATCAATTTTATTCATAATTTTCATCATTATATAAAAAAATTCATCATATTTTTAATTCAGCAAAATTTTAGTATATAGCAATTTAATCGGTAAATTTAGCGACACATTTTTCATAACGATTTTTTAAATTGAATTTGTATTCAATTTCAGTATTTTGATATTTGATTTGTTCACTTTTTTCACCTTGCGCCAGTTTTTACTGAATTTCACCTGTTTCAATTGATCAAAATTAGCAGTATGATAAGTTTAGAACTACGCAATAATATTATTACATGCATAAATACGTAAATGTACATAATTATGTCTAGATGTACGCAGCAGTCAAAAAGTTCTGAGTTGTCCATTGCCATTTAATGTCGTCTTTTTATGGTTTCATGTTCTACGTTGGGACGACATTGCCTATAACCAACCCTAAAAAGAAGTCGTGCTTTCAGCAAATGACACTTTCTCACCTCATCGCTGCAGTTTGCATTCGCTATAGCCAAACGAAAGTGCAAACTTTCAGCATCGAGGTGAATAAATTCCTGTGCTGAAATCAACCATTCTTTTCAGAATAGTTATCGGCAATGTTATTCCCAACGTCGGACATGCAATTGTAAAAAAGACATTAAATGCCAATGGAAGATTCAGCATTTCGTGATTCGCTACTTAAACGGCAATGATTCATTATTTTATGGTGGAAATCTATTGCTGCGCAATGAACTGCTGAGCTCTGTTCAAAAGCTAAGCGAAAGGAGAGAGAGAAACATGAGAGTCATGTCACAATTATCGCACACACACTAACGCTTTGCTCTCTTGTTAATCTTTGGCGTCGACTGATCGCTCTTGATGCCGAGGATTTGTAACGTTGTTGAGAGAACACGAAGTTTTTTTCTTGTCGTGTACATGTACAAAGCAGCCAGCATTGATCAATGTGTATATTTATGTATTTAGCTATGTATGCATATTTTTATGATTATTATATTATTATACGATTACTAATTATTATATAATGCAATTTAATAAAACGAATTTATGGCTAATAAATTCTATTCAAATGAAGCATGTTGGCGGTTATTTTGCAGAGAATATTACGAAAATTACGTACTTGTTATCGTCTAGCACAGAGTTCAACGCTTCGATCCACTCCGGATCGATGCAGCCATCACAGACGATCCACGAATGCACCTGCGGCGGCTCGGCGCTGACCGCGGCAGCAGTCTTCGTTAGGACGCCGTCCATCCACTGTCTCGTATCGCGATCGAGCCGCCCGAGCAGCTGCTCGCGCTGCATCGCTTTCGGACTGAGCGTGTGGCGGCGCACTGTGCTGCCCGCCGCTGGCGACAGTGCGACCAGCGCCTGCTGCAACAACGCAACAATTGCCGACTTGCCGCAGCCCGGCGGCCCGACAACAATCACTCCCGTCCGCTTGCTCAGCTGCTCGTGCAGCTGCAGTGCTTTGGCTATCTGCGCTGCGTTGGCGCAATAGCCGAGTCGGGGAAACGCCGCGGCGAGCGCCTCTTCAACGGCGGACTTCTGCTGCAGCACAGCGCCGACTTCCGGGAAAATGGCACGCAGCAGCATCTCAAAGCGCGCCACATCCGCCAGCTGCAGCTTTGAGGCGATGGAGTGGCGCAAGCATCGCACAACGAGCGCCAGTTCGGTCGCCACTCCATCAGCTGCTGGCGACGAGTTGCTGAGCAGATGTTGCTGTGCCAGTCGCCTGCCACAGCCGAGTAGAACGGCTTTCAGCTCACGCAGTCCCCAGTCGTAGTGACGCTGCTTGGACAGCATTTTGGCGCTGAGCTCGAACAGCTCAACCATTCGATCGGCGATTTCCTCGGCGCTGCGGAAGCCGTCCACGAACAGCATGGCGCGAGCGATCTCGTGCGGCTGCGGCTCCTGCATGGCCACGGGCCGGAACAGAGCCTGGACGCTACCGGGCAGCTGCTGGCGGCCGCCGTACTCTGCGTCGGCTGGATTCAGCGTGACGAAAATGGCGCAGTGATGATTGAGCGCGATCTGGAGGCAGCGATATTTTTATTATAAATTTTTGCTCGTATTAAATGCAAATCTTACACTTTGATCGCCCAGCGAAACCGTCTCAAGCTTGTCTCGCAAGGCCGCTTGGATCGGCTGAATGAGCGTGGAGACGACGGAAAGTGTGGCTGGCTGCAAACGGTTGAATTCGTCGAAGCAGCCCCAAGCACCGCAGCGCACCAGACCGGCCAGAATCAAACCCATCGATTGGCTGTCCAGATTCTGGGAAAAAAGCGTTGAAAGACACTGAAAAGTGGGTCGAGCTTCGGGAATTACATAAATTCTACTTGTTAATTTCTACTTGTTGAATAATTTTCTATAATTGCTGTGCTTCGTCTTACTTCGTCGCAATTGAAGACCAGAACGAGTCGGCCGAGCATCGCCGCCAGCGCCTTGACGCATTCGGTCTTGCCGGTGCCGGCCGGTCCGAACAGGTTGCCGCCGAGGCCCATGTGCACCGCCTGCGACAGCACGAGGTAGCACTTCTGCGTGAGGCCGGTGCTGACCAGTTTGTTCGAGTTGCCGACGAACTCGTACGAATACCGCAATTCGGCGTAAACCACCCGAAGGACGACCTGACGCCCGTCCAAGTAGAATTTGAACTGCTGCAGCCAGTGCCAGTCGCCGACGTGCATCGCACTGTTCGCGATCAGCAGCTTCACGACGGCCACGAAGTGCAGCAGGTCGAAGAGCAGCGAGCGCAACTTCAGCTGCAGCAGTTGGCTGTCAGTTGTTTGCCCCTTCAACGCTGTGCACTGCGCAATCTCGTCGTTCAGCGACGCCAGCAGCCTCGGCAGGCACATGGCGACGATCGCCTTTTCCACCTCGGCGGTGAAGAGGATGGAGCGCGCCGTGGTGAGCACCTGGATGGGATATTTGCGTAGGTTCGCTTCGTTGGACGACGGCAGCTTCGACTGGCAGCACTCGATGATTTGCTCTTGCAGAGTGTGTTGTATAGAGTTGACGAGGTTGTTGAGCCAAACCTGAGAAGCAAACGGAAAGGTGAAGGAGGAAATCGAATAGGAGAAAAGCTTGTCGAGCAAGCAGCCCCACCTCGACGGCTCCCTTCATTTCGACGGGCTGCTTCAGAGGCAGAGAGTCGCCTTCCGCGCTCTGCACAGCGACTATTTGATTGAGCGTTGATATGTCGACCCTGTGGCAGCCGGGAAACAGTTTGCGAATATGCTTCATCAGCACTTCGACATCCTTCGCAGCCTGGCCCAAAACCTCGAGCAAATCGTCATCGCTGAGGAAGTAGAATCGCGGAAAGAGGTTTCGCTTTTCCTAAACAACGGCAGAATATCAGCTACACGCAGTATTCGACTCACATGAAGCCCGTACTCACCGCAAGATAGGAAACTAGACTCTTCTGACAGCGCAGCAGCTGCAGCTCGATCGAGTCGATTATAGTTGATATGTTGCTGACTTTCAGCAAGGACACAACGCGAGGATCTGCCTCAGCTTCGCGCATAACATGCCGAAAGTCCTTATCGATGCGCCTGAACGTCGCTTCTTCGCCCTTCAAGGCTCCGGCACCGAAGATGGGCTCCAGATAAATCCACCTGCAGCACAAAGAGCAGAACTGTCAAAGGGACGAATGAAGTGGAGGACGAGCTGGACGTACCTGCGCTGTGCTTGACTCAAGCTGTCCAAAATCCTGTCCAGCGCATTCAGGCGCCTCTCCCACAGCTCAGTCTGGTCGCTGAAGGAGTCGCTGGCGGCGGAGCTGCTCGCAGAGCGCAGCAGCGACTGCTGATCGGCCACTTTGTTCATCACGTCCTGGTAGTCCTTGATGAGGGCTAGCGTGTTGTGCGCGGAGTCGGTGTGTGTGGCGAACTTGAAGCTGGCCGTCACCGACCACTGATCGAGCTCCGTCAGCGCCTGGCGCACGATTTGCTCCGCCGCGGCAGCCTTAACTATATTCTATGTGGGCGCAGTTAGGACTTGGAATTACTATAACGAATTACTAGCATGAATTACCGTTATTTCAGCGGCCGCCTTTTGCAATGCAGTCCGATCTTCCAGGATGTCGCCCAGCGTGGTTTCGTGCAAACGCTTCCCCTCGCCTTTGCGCAGAAGCATGAATATTTGCGTCCAATGGCGCTCGCTCAGAGCGTCCGACTGCAGCTGCTGCAGCACGGGCAGCAGCGCTTGCAGATCGTCGATGTTGCGCCTGATGCGCTTCGCACTGACGTCGATGGACGACTGCACCTGCCGCTGCCACGAAGCGATGAAGTCGGTGAGTGCGTGCGGCCGTCGGCGGTAGATGGACCACTCCTCGGCCGATATTGCGGCCAGCTCGCTGAGGTATTTGTCGTAGAGCCGCCACTGCTCCGACTGCGCCTGAATCCTGCTGTCGACGTCGGCGAAACTCTGGCTCGCATCTTCGGGAAACGGCGTGTTGTACTTGGCGCACTCCTCCGCCAGCGCCAGCTGCCGGCTCTGCAGATGGCTCCAGTTAGCTTGCCGCTCCTTGAACAGCTCCAGCGTAGCGTCGTCGTTCAGCTCCAGCGCATCGATCATCGACTCCCAGCGCAGGACAAAGTTCTCCGTTTCGCTGCGCAAGTTCTCGATTTCGGATCGCAGCTGATCTTTCACGAGGCTCACCTGACGCTCCAGTATAGCCGAATGGTTGGCGATCGCAGGCTGCAGCTGCTCCCAGCGCATCGTCACATCGTCGAGAGCAGAAACGCGCTCCTTGCACCAGCCAGCAAGGCAAGCGTCCTTCTCTCGCACGGAGCACAGGATCTGCGAGATCTGTCGGCAAGAAATCGTTTGTAGTTCCATCTACTTTTCATATAGCTTCAGCGTTGCTCACCTTCGGCAGATCCGTCGTCAGCTGCTCGTACTTCCGGCCCGACTCCGCGATCGAGTCCTCGTCCAGCGCAACGTTATTCAGGAACTTCGCAGACGACTGCAGGAACTCCTGCAGCGCTGCGATGTCGTTGAGGATGGAATTGCGCAAGCTGTTGGCCAGCGCGTCCCAATAACGCCGGCTGATGAATTCGATGTCCGATCGCAGCGGCAAAATATTGATGACGAAGCAATCGATCGATTCTTCAGAGCTTCAAAGAAGAAAGATGAGGTTTTGAGAAGGAGAAGGACCAGAAACAATAAATAAATAAAATATAATGAAAATAGATGTCGGCGAAATCGTGCGACCTACGTTTGTAACTTGGCCACTTTCTGGCCGAAATTCTTGCAAGCCTTAAAGTTGCGGTCCCAATCGGAGCCCGAATTCAGGTGCACCGCGCAGAGCTCCTCCACATCAACGCAGCCGAGAGCCACCCACGGCGTCCACAGATCTCGGAAGGTGCGCAGTTTGGCGAAGAGCTCCTCAGCCTTCTGATAGAGCGGATCGAAGTAGTCGCGGTTGTTTTCGACGATCGATCGGAAGAGTTCGACGCTGTGCGCTGAAAGACCGCGGAAACTGGCCGGGCTTTCAACGAAGCGCCGCAACTGCGTGAAGTATTTCTCCCTCAGCTCCTCTTCCGGCGGATGGAAGCGCAGCCGGCGCTGTCTGCAATCGTTATCATAGCAATTAGCACGAAAGCAAACAACAGAATCAACGGGGAATGCACCGGAAAAGCACGTCCACGTGGATGTCCGGCAGCTTGCTGTTCATGTCGAGCAGGCCGTGCAGATACTGGAACTCGAGCACCTTGTACAGCTGATAGTCCCAGTGCAGCCGGAAGGCGTCCAGCTTGGTGAAGTTCTGCCGCTCCAGCGCAGTCACAACTGAGCGCAGGTTGCGCATCTCCTCCTTCCACAGTTGGCCTTGCGACACCAAGTCGATGTTCATCAGTTTGATCACCTGCAACGAGTTTGGCGACAAATCACTACCGAATGCAGACGCGGCGCGGCGACTTACGGTCTTCTTCGCTTGCTCGTGGTAGCCGGCCAGCAGAGCGTTGTCGGCGGCTAGCCTGGCAATCGCCGACTGCAGGCTGTCGACGTAGCGCTGGACGGCCGCCGCGTCGCTCCACGCGACCGTCTCGCTCTGCACCAGCTTCGACAGCTGCAAGGCGCTCTGCAGCATGATGGGCCGCTGGCAGGGGATCATGCGGTCGCCGATGGTGTTGTGGAAGGTGGCGATTTGCTGCAGGCGGCGAGCGTGCGACAGAAAGTTGGCGGCGTGGCTGGCGGCAGCACGCAACTCGCCGGGCACGCTGTAGCCGAGGCTCTCGAACTCGCGCACGTCGTGGCTGAAGCTGATGAGTTGCGGGTTGAAGGTGACGCGCATCAACTGACGTCCTTCCGCGTCGAACCTGACGACCGGCTGATCGTCGTGCAATCTGCAAAAGACGCGGGGTTCACAGCGAGCAACAAGCTTCACACATTCACAGCATACTTCAACTCGCCGCTCCGCACAGCTTCCGAACGCTGGCCGCACCACATTTCGAAGTTGGAGCGCAGCAGGGACTCCGTCTCGTCCTTGATGTGCTGCACTTCCTTGCTGATGGCGTCGTAGCCGCTGCAGCTGCTAATCAAATGGCTGACCTTGTGCACTTGCTCAACCTGCAATCAGACGTGCTGCAGTTGGCAGTTGGCAGTATCGCAGCTACAAACCTGGTGCTGGACGACCTTCAGCCAGCGGCACTCGTGGCAGGCTGCGGAGAGGTGGCCCACGTCGGCTTCTGCATTCGGGTCGGCCAACGCTTGGCGCAGCTCCCGCAGCAGAACTTGGATCGCCTGCAGCAGCTGCTCCCGTTCAACGGTCAGCAGCTCCAGCACGGCCGGCCTCTTCGCCAGCGTTTCGTACTTGGCGAACACGCAAATTGCTTGCCTGGCGTTCTTCAGATGGTTGCGGAGCTGCGACTTCAGCGCCGCTGCCAACCGTTCGTCGACCGGCTGCAGCAGCCGCTCAAACTGCTGCAGGCTGCTCGCCCACTTGCGCTGTCCCGCAGCCGTCGTATCGAAGATGTCCACGTCTGTGCGGGGCAGAAGGGAAAGGCTATAGTCTCGGCTCTTGGCTGAACTGCAAGCAATACCAGTTGTGAATGAGGAGAGCCAACTGCTCGCTTCCTGCTCGTCCAGCAGCAGCGACATCTCTTGGCAGAGGCTGTTGATGGCGCGGATGTCGGCGAGGCGCTGCTTGAACAGCTGCAGGCGCTGCTGGGAATGCGGCTCGCCCAGCCAGCGGTGCTGGGCGTAGTTCGGCCAGAAGAGGCGCGTCAAGGAGTCGCTCAGCTGCAGCCACGAGTCGACTGTATCGCTGCAGCGACTCAGCAAGTTGCTCAACCGCTGCGAAGTCAGACGACGGCGAATATCGCCGGCTTCCAGTTGCTCAATGCAGACGTTTAGTAAACGGTTGCCTAAAAGTATGCAAGGCAATGAGATCGCCAAATACAATAGCACGCACGACGTTACCAATGATATCGAGAATATTCGCCATGTTGCTTTGGGGGAAGTTGTAGGGAAGGCGCCAGAGCTCGTCGAGGCTGTTGTGCGAAGCATCGAGGAAGTCGTCGACGCTCGTGCTGCTCGCACCGTCGATGGAGCTGCGGAGAGAAGAGTGGGGCAACATGTGTACACACAGAAAGCCGCGTTTTTAGCACAGCAACTGACCTCATCTGGCGGTCGATATTCTGCAGAACTTCGCTGAACAACTGCGCCATTTCGCGCTCAACTCGAGAACTTGATTTACGCTGCAACTTCTGCTGCCACAAGTGGATTTCGTCCTCCAGCGACGCAGCTGCGAAACGATAGAAAATCAGCTCGCTGAGCTCGGGGTTAAAGTGACGCTTTACCATTTCCAGCGACGGCGGCGGCAGTCGGTTTGCGGTGAGTCCGTAGATTCTCCAGCAAAGTATTCAAATCCGGACTCTTTTTGTGGTTGCTCTGGAAAGAAAAGCGACGTTTGCAATGTGAATCGGAGCGAGTCGAGGGTAGCAAATGGACCCGACGAAGGTCGAAGCAAACCTCGAGCGTCAGAATTCCCAGCGGCTGCTGCTGCTGCTGCTGCTGCTTCCCCGTCGTCGCCGGCTGCGTCACCTTGTAGAACAGCAAGCAGCGTTCGTCCGTCGGGATCGTGCGGCAATCGAATCGAATGTGGTCATTGGCTTCGTCGTGCACTGCAGCAATCGCGCTGAGCTCGTCGTCCTCCAGAAACTCGACGACCGTCCTTTGGTCGGCTGCGGAGGCGGCGTTCGACGCTCCGAAGAATTTCACTGTGAACACGTCGAGAGTTGGCATCATTGAAATCGCTTTCTACGCTCTGCTCGCAAACAGTTTTTTCGTCTTACCCGAAGTGCTTATGATGAACTTCACCTGGTTCGACATTTCGTCCTCAGATCCAAGTGAAAACTGTACGAATTCGGTTCTGTGGAAACTCCTGCTCGAAGGGAGTCTGTCTTTGTTGTGCCTGACGACGACGCTGCGTCGACGGACGTTTCCATGGTTTGTCGTGTGCGTTGTTTGTTTGCCGTCCACTTGTTGAAGTCGCAGCAACGACTGCTTCGAAACCTGCAACGATTCAGCATGGGCAAACAATAAATAATGCCCCCAGCATAAGTTTCGTCTTCATGAAATCATTCTGTTTGCCCAATTTCCCTATCGATTTGATGTGTTTTCTTTTCTAAAACTGCTTACAGAAGCAGTCATTGCCGAAGGACGGCCTTAACATGGCTCTTTACAGCTTCGGCTGTAGGGTGAAAAATGCAAACAAAGCATCGCATCAGTTGATGTAGCATGGCCACTGGATGTAATTAAAAAGCTCATGGTTTGTCTTTGTGCCGGCGGGAAAACCTAACAAGAATCCTGTTGGCATTGCGATTCGAATTAGAAAGCTACATACGAGGAGTGCTCGATTGTGTTTGTGCGATCGCATCGGAGAACGGCAACACACGAGAGAGGAAATTGTAAATAGACTCGAGCAATTCCCAGCGCCGCACACGCAAACACAAGCGACGTCGCTTGTGTACTACACACGAATTAACATTCGCACATTTGTATTCTGCTGTTGTTGCCAATGATTTGTGAATTGGACTCTTTTGAAAGAATTCAACATAATTTCGAATAATTTCACATGGATTTCGAGTTGGAGAAGTGAACATTTATTTAGCCTTATTCAAAGCCTGCTTCATAAATATGCGGAAAACGAATATCGATGCACATCTTCAAATTGAATAAATGCACTCAAGCGATAAATTAATTAAATGCGTGATGAGTTCGTATCGGGATTTCATACGGATGTGCATCCTAGAATCGCTTTCCAATTAAAAATTGTCGCGTGCAGCGATGATTCTGATATGAAGCTTCTCCAACTGTGATGTGAATGAGAAGCAGAACTGAAATAATAATTAGACCATTTTTGCCTGTATCCAAAGCAACAGCAAATTCGTTCTCCATCTTCGATTCTGATTAGAAATGTTTCAATGAATCCTCGTTTCTTCAGTCACAGCAAAAAAAAAAACAACAACAAAAACGCGGGTTTTGAAGGGGTTGGCGCGTAGCTCATTTGTACGAGTGTACGAAGCTTTAAAACTTCGCGAATCGACGAAGTTGCATTCGTTTCTTCTGTTCCGTTCGCTTTCGGTTCGGTTTGTTGTTTGTAGGTGTGACGCCTTCGTGCGTAAACACGTTTAACTAATCATGCCTTTAATAGACTGCGAAAACGATACACAGACGCAAGCGAACTAAATCCATTCCGTTGTAGCAATCAGAAAAAACCACAAACCTAATTAGAGATATTTGCACGTGGTTAGTTGACTGCATGACGATTCCAATTAACTTCTTTGCTTGCTACATGCTTAACACGACGAATGAGCCACTCGCAACTAATTAAATGCGGTAATTGCATTTAAAAGCGATGTTTTAATGGAAAAAAAGAATCCAACATTGAATCTCCAATAAAAATCATTAGTTAATTTCTAGAATAAAGTTTATTGAAAATTTAATCAGAAGTAACATGAACTTCGCTTATTTGTTGACTTTATGAGTAAAAATTATATTTGAATTGTGAATAAATTTTATTCATTGCTGTTGTACATAAAAGTTGCATGCGATAAAAAAAGAAATCATCTAAAATATCCGCAAAACAATTCACAATAGTAATAATGCGAACAAAAGGCATTTTCTGACTCTTATTACACTGTTTATGGGTGTTTTGCTATTTTATTCCAATAAGATTTGCTACATTGTTGCGGAAGTGAAAATCCATCAATTATTGCTTCATTATTTTCTTGTGCTACTAATTTCATCGTTCGAGAGGAACCACAATAATCAATGCGTCCTTCGGAGCGTTCATTATGCAGTCAATGGTAATGATTTCAGGATACATCCAATTTAAGAGCTCTTTAAAACTTTGAACACGAACACGAAACGTTGAAGGTTTTTATGTATGCTCCACGCTTTCAAATCACGTACGCACTTCTTATTGGAACAACATCTGCGTTCTACTTGTCATGTGGAACTCGATCTGATCAGCCCACAAAATGAATTGGATCGCCTGGCAGCATTATTGTGTGTGTGAGTGAGTGTAAATCAGGTGATGAGCAAATGGCAGCACTTTGGTGTTTGTTTTTGTTTTGTATGAGGATCAGTCACAGTTTCGTTGATTATTTCGTTAATTCTGCATAAAATACGCCGGAAAAAAGAGATTTTCTCGGCGAGGAGTTTTCCTTTTAAACCAGAGGAGAATCAAGCAAGCCTGAAAATCGTTGCCAAAATATAATTTCACATGCACATATTTAGGCCAAAGCTGCACGCAATCGTTCAATGTTCGCTCCGCGGCGAAGTTGTGCGCTTAGAAATGTCCGAAGCGGCTTTCTTTCTGTTGCTCGTGTTAAATTTTCCTGATTTATCGCTTCCTCGCGCAGCAGTTAACATGTCATTACTTTAAATATGCAGCGTCAAATTAAAATGCAAGCGGAGGTCGGTTGTGGCAGGGTTTTTCATGCTCTGAGTGATGGAAAACCACACAAACATTAAATGCAATATTGCAAATTTTATTTCTTCCTTCGTGCAGCAGTCATGAAGTTCATCCGTAAGTTGCAACGCCGCGAAACCTGCTCCGGAGCATGGATCTTTCCTCTGTGGAAACGAAGGAAGCGGTCTTTAAAAATAGCAGCAGCAGCAGCTTCTTCACTGTTCAATGTTTTCCATCTCCTGCCTCCGCGCTCTTCTGCTCGGCTCCTACTAAGACGCGCATCTGCAGTGAACTGAGCTCGTTCCCGATGCCGGACCGATTGTGGACAATAACAGACTCTGCCGCAACGTGTTGTGACAGGTGCGGCAGAAAGTTGTGTGGCCAGGTTTCGCGCAGAGAATGAAAGGAATCGATCGCATCCGAGACGGGGACGAAGACTTGCTACATGCGGCCGTAAATAACGCCAAACACATGAAAAGCTATTAACGCCACTCGTCGTATTTTCATGATCTGTAATGCAATCATTTAATAAGTGCTTCGCTCTGCTCTTTAATGAGGCTTTCCTCCGGCAGATCACTTTTTCCATGGCTCTGTCCCACTGTAAACGGCAAACATCACGCCAGTTCAGCAGAAAACCAGTCCAACGTGGACGAAGCAGCACCACTTAACCACACAATCACAAAAATAAGGGTTGTTAAATGGTCGTTTTTCACACGGAAAACCCACTGAAACGAAGTTCATCGTGGAAAGTGGAAAGTGGTTCGCTCGAAAACTGCGCAAGCTCAAGTCTCGCAGTGGTCCAAATCGGTTGACGGCGACATCAAGGAGAAGTTTGGGATATTTAATTCATTCTAATGATTGAAGTAGCCGATGTGGCCAACAAATGATTTCCTTGCAGGTGGAATAATTTCAATTGAAAAAGATGTGCTCAGTTATGCAGGGAATCCTTCAAGGAAGTTGTCCTTTTTTGGCGCTAACGATTGCAACCTAAATGGTAAGATTATATTTGGATGTTATATAGGATAGCCCTAAATACCAACTATCTACTTTCTGGCGGTGTTTGGCTTTGAGTTATGCATGAAATTTGACAGATTCTGCAAAAGAAGTTTCCCTTTGGATCCACCGATTGCATCGGAAAAGAGAGGTGCTATGTGTAGCAATAAGAGCCTATAAATGTATACATCATATGATCATAACTATTAAGCATGTAGCAATAAGAGCCTATATATATATTAGGTCTTGTAACAGTCGCAAATACAAAATTTCAACTTTTTATTTGTCTCCGTTTTTCAGCTATTGAGGATACGCCGAAAATAGTCAAAATTGGTTCAGCGATGGTCAAAATGTGTATTACCATTAAAATGCCAATATTTTCCCAAATACATCTTAAATATCCTACATGTAAAAGCTTGGAAAACACGCTCCAATAGCAAACATCTCGCCAGAACAAGGAATACTTCTGCCCACTTCCCTCCTGTGATCGTGATTTCAACGGACAGACAGACGGACAGGACAAAATCGACTCAGACGATGACGCTGATCAATAATATATATACTTTTCTATATCTACACATCTCCTTTGGCTTTATGCGTTACACGTTTCGGGTGTGCGTTTGGGTAAGAATTAGCGTTTGTGAGGCCAGCCTAGTGCCACTCCTTCGTCTTCCCTTTTTGCTGCCTCTCATCCGGGTTTCAGTTGACATTTCACCGGAATTCTTGCAGCTTGTCTGCCTTCGCGTGACCTTGCAACAGTGTCCAATGTATGTAGTCGCGTCGATCAGTTTTGCTTTTATTTAAATGCGTCAGCGTTTGTTTTGTAAACGTGTTCAGTTGTGAAATGAAGTCAATCAGTGTTCGCTTCGACGCTCAGCCGTCGCCGTCGCCGTCGAGTGAAAACGTCGGCTGCCGATTGGTTAATTATCCGTTATCCGAGGTTTGTTTGTCGAACGCGTTGTCCACTGAATGTTTGCCATCACCTAAAGTTTTCTTGCTGATTCAAACAGTCGTTCGGAAGTTCAGTCGTTCGTTCGTTCGTTCGTTCGGTCGTACTTTTGCTAATTATGCAACAACAAACATCGTACAGCAAACAATTAGCTGCCATGAGGAACAACACCCGCACCGGAAGCTTCTGAGACGCGCCATATGGAGTGCTGCCTTGTTTAGTGGCCGGCGCAGTGCCCATTAAACCACTTCGGCGCTGTCTTCATAATTGCGGACGCAGAAGTTTCGCTGTTGGCCGGCGCAATTGACTGTTCGAATTCGAAATACGAGCTCATCTGCAACATGCAGCGTTGCACGGACTGCAGAGGGAAGCAGCAGCACCGAGGAAGCTGTCACTTTCGTTGTTGCTCATCCATCGATTGTTGCTGCCACTGCCGCGAATTTGTGGATTTTCTAGTCATTTCGAGTGGTGGCGGGAGAGGTGGCGGGGAGGGGAAGGAGAATGTTAACGCGCTTCCGCATTCTGTACATAATTCAGTCCGTTGATTGATTAACAGTCGTCGCAAAGACATCGTTAAATGTTGGCGTGGAGTAGAATTTCGAGGTCACATTCAACGGCATCAGTTGAACGAGAAAACAAGAATTTTTAAAGGATGTTTTACGGAAGAAACGTTCAAACGTTTGTTTGTCTGGATTTGGATCTGCTTCAACAAGTGTTGAAATTGCAAAAACCTGTGAAATGCTGCTGAGACTTCTAATCCGAGTGTTATTCGTGCTACGTAAATGAATTGTTTCAATTAAGCCGTCAGCAATCTCCACCTCTAGAATGTGGTCGAAAATGGGCACGAAAACATGCAAATAATATTAAATCACAAGTGAAATCGCAAGCACACAGAGGAGAGAAACCAACCGAATCCGATGCGAAACGAAACGCCGACCGACAAGAGACTGTTTTCGTGTCTTGGGGCGGGCGGAGGGGGACAATCTTCGGTCCAGCAAGCGAACGCAGCTGCTGATGTTGGTCAGTCAACAACTGGCACAACAGTCGCTTGAAGGGCATTCGGCAGAAGGTGAGAGAAAGGGCGAGCAACTCCACCGTTCGAGAGCGAGCTGAGAGAAGAGATGCGCAGAACAAGTGGCTCTCTGCTCTTGGTAAAGCGACAGCAACGTAGAAAAGGAAGACGCATAGTAAACTTTATTAGCATAGATCAGTGTTTGAAATGATTACTTATTATTCATAACTAGTTACAACTGTCATTCGCATCAATATTCTTCGTTGTCATTGTATCAAATGAAGTTGAAATGCGACGACTACTGCGACTCTCTTTTAATTTAGCAAAAACAGGAACTGTCGCACTCTCCCAGCGAGCGGCACTCGTTCAATAGCATTGAGTGGTCGGCTGAAGTCGCTTCCTCAACCGAGAACTCACGACTCAGCTGGGCTTTTAGAACGGAACTCGACGCTTCCTTAATTTATCAGCAGCTTCGCGGATGGCAAAACTTCAGTACTCGACGTCAATTCAAGCCGAGCGGTTGCCGAATCGTGCGCTGTGCGAGTTCATTTCGTTTAGCGAACACAATCATAAAATGGCAAATGAATTGTCGCCAGTTGAACGCGAACGCATCAAGAGTTGGCATCCAAACTTGAAAAGCAGCAACGACGAGACATAAATTCAAATGCATTCGCTGAAATATTTTAAGGACTAAAATTGTGTTTAACTTCGTTTTTAAAGTGACCGATCATTCGCATGACGAAGAGTAGAAAAAAGAAGACATTTAAGCAAAATAAATTGATAAAAATTAGTGTATAAAAATTGTTTTTTTTTGTTGGACTTTTTATTGAATTGAATTTAAATAAGTTACATACGTGTTAACAATCTTAAGCTGAAGGCTAACAAGGTGAATAAACATGAAATCGGGCGTAATTCTGAAGACATTATTGCCATTAAATGACGCCTCGGCCGGAAATAAACAAACTTGCACAGCAAACGCCAGCAACGCAGAAGACTCGAGTTCAACGAAAGCATTAAAGGATTAAGAAATACCGTTGCAGAAAGGATTAACTGCTGTTTACATTTCCGTCGTTCGCATTGCAACACGTCCGCCGCAACGCATTCGCAATTAAATACTTTTATGCAACGAAACAAACACACATACATAGATACTTATGTACGTGCACAGTTAAATGTAGAGATAAAATTTTAAACGCCACTAAATAATTTATTGAAGGCTTTGTGCGTCGTTTGGAACTTTGATTAAAATAAGGTAAGCTTTGAATTCGCCTATTCACTTCCGACAAAGCTCGATGACAATTTAACTGTTATTCGTCTATACTTAAACGAGTCACGTCCTCGCATTAAGCCCCAACTCCTTCCCCGTCACATTTGTGGCACATTACGACGCGCTGCTGTGCGCCCTGTCGCCGGGATTCATGAGCATCCGCCGAACTACAATAGTTCATCATGACACGTTTCCAGCCAATCGTCGCAAGTCGTTTGTCGCACCAGCAGAGAGAGCGGCTCCCACTCGACGACAACCGCTGAGCCAACAACTCGCACGTGACAACCTCTTTCCGTTGAGGACACCAAAAATAATGTCTTAAACTGTTTTCGACGAATGCTCTGAACATCCTTCAGTATCCTCAACGCCCTTCATCGAGTGTGTCATTATTAATCACATCACGACGAAAAGGTTAAACTTATCTGCATTCACAGCTATCCGACAAACAGATTACATCGGGAAATATTTACTATTTCATAGCAGAAGTGCTGCTGGTATTTCTGCCCTGTAATATTAAAGTTTACATGGAGAATTACTCTCGATGGGAGCCATTTTAAACTGCTTTTACTCACTTTCAGTTGGCGATTGCGATAATTAATCACATTTAAATCTTGTTTTTGAAACCACGAAAACTGGAACCGATTAATTGTACAAATAATAACATATAAATAGGTTAGATGGGCTGCCATTAAGGACATACTTAGAACTCTCTTCGGTCCATTGTGATGCATACATAAGAAGCATTAAAATCATGGTCCTTCTTATGAAATATTACCTGATACTTTTCAGGAGGACGTCTGCGGACTACTCAAGTTCAAGAAGCCGCGATATCCTGTTTATATTTATTTATTTTTATTATATTTATTATATCATTTTGGGCCAGAAAACTACTTGATTATGATTTCATTTGAAGAAGTTTATGAACAATTAAATTTTCAGGTCAGGCCCACAAGAAAATTCTACTCTGGGTGCTTGTTTCAGACTACACAATCCACTGGCTATGAGATAAAAACATTAATGCCCCTTGTTACGACCCAATGCCCGGTTACGTACTAACCGCCAATTTAGCTAGAGGCAAAATGCCGAACAACTCTTAATTTTCTGGAATTATTACCTTTATGGGTTCTATCGGGTAACATATGTCACTATATTTATAACTCTAAAATAATTAACCTCGCGGCGGAACAAATTATTGGAGGAATGCCTCTGTTAGGTTTTTTTGGGTTACTACTAAGAACTACTATATTGGGTCCATTGTAATAACCACCGATCCAATCACTCCTCTCAATCCAGACGCGAGGAGTTACTTTTCTATATCTCGCACTCCATGTTCCGTTATGTAACTTTCTTCCTTTTGAAATACGACGACTTTCAACTTCCCGAATAGAAAAAAACTGAAATCATCCCAATTTGGGACAATCTGTATGGATTTCCCGATTTTATCCCAATTTGGGAGAAACTGAATAGAATCTGAATGGATTTCTGGATTTGAGCGTTACATATCTAGCTGGAATCCGATCGGGATTTGACTGGATTCCAGATAGATTCCGAGCAAATTTCTACTAGGCTTGCTACTAAACTAACTTACCATAGAAATATCATATAACAATATTTACTATATATATTTACTATAAAAACTCAGTTCTTTTAATAAACACTTTTTATTTTATATATAAAGTTAAACAGAATACTGAAAGAATGGAAAGGGAAGTTGGTCAGAGATTACATTAGTGGGAAGTATTCCATTATGACATTTTTGAAGCTTGTCGTTCCATAATTTTTCTTTAACTGTTTTCCGCAAAAAAAACCACAATCTTACAGCGTTGTCAAAAAGTAATCGAGTGAAATTTAGGGTGCTAAATCGAGGAGTCGAAAGGAAACCATAAATTATAGTTTTTAATGCATATAGAAATCCCTTTTGGTAATTAATAGTTTGTTTGGAAAAGCACAATCCTTGGCTTTCAGATAACTAACAATAACGCATCCCAATATTCCTTCATACCCGATCTATATTGCCATACTTACGCACCCCACACACGTACTTTCAGCATAGTTGAATGCTATCTCTAATTTCATCTGTGATCGATAACCTAATTTACAGGAAACTGCTCCAGGAAACCGCATTTAAGTAATTACACGTAGTAATCATTTAGTACTGAAATCTGTGTATTTGATTAATCCACAAAAACCACGAAAAACATCTTCTTTATGTAAAGAAAGAAGAAGTAATAGATGAAAGAGAACGTTATCGTAAAAGGAGATCCACTTCACGCTGTTTAGAAGAGTTTTTCTGCATATAAAAACCAAGTGCAAATGACGATTTTACTTCAACAAAAGATCAAAATTACGTGGATGAAGCTGCAAAAGTCGAAGCACCCACCGCTCCAAGCAAAGAACATTAATTGAAGAGCTGCTTGGAAGTACAGCTGCAAGATTTCTGGAGGAAGAGAAGAGCAAGGAAAAGCCCTAAATCGATAAGTACGCCAAACCACGCGTAGAACCCATCATGATGCTTTGGTTATTATGGCACTAAAGAAAATGTATAACAGTTTTTCAAAGACCCCCACTATTCTTTTGCATCTTATTGACTCCATTTCTGTGGAGAGTTGATTAAAAAACATGAAAAATATGTGATTTCTAAGCAGCATTTGGGATTAAAAAATCCATTCCTAGGAAATCCATTAACCCGATTAGACATTTCCATTAATAATGCTATCCAGTATATTTTTTGAATTGATACTAAAACTATATTCAACTTTTTTATAAAACAAAATAAAAAAGAAATTAGGACACTCTTGAAATTGGAGCAAAATTGAAGTTGCAAATATAACAAAAGTCGTAAAATTTAGCTTCTAAAAATTCGCATTTCAAAGCAATGCCAAACGAACACACAGATAAAAAATGTCCCCCGTAGCATGTTTTTGCAATGGAAGTTTTTCCCGAAGCCGCAGCAGATACGAAAAACTCCGAAATAAAGATAAAAACTAAAATTGCAAAAGGCACAAAAATATTGAATATTTCGGTTTTACATTTTTATCATCAGCGCGCATTTCGAATGGATTCAATTTAATTGATGGACCACAAGTTTTTAGCAATGGATTTTTGTTGAATTTTTTCCATTGATGTTATTTGAATTATAATATATAGTATATATATAGATTTTATTAGAGATTGTGCCACATTTGTTTTGTCATGTTTCGTGCTCGTCGAAATTGTTGCGGAAACATGAACCTGTCATTCTTTTCATGAAGGTCCCTCCCCGGCCGCCCGCCTTCGATCCCTCGTATCCTCTATAGAGGAGGACTGTATACGAAATGTAATCGTTTAGCTCGATTGTGGCGAGTAATCGTAAATAACTATCATCTAGCAAAAAAAAAAGTCTCGCAGGAGGAATAATTGAAGTGAGCAAATGCAGTGTGGCTCCGTTCCTTGGTCGCTCTTTCCCATAACTCTCACTGCTTTCAATGGTTTCCATTTCCACATCATTTACATTTCGTATTCTACTCACTGTAGCGTGGCTTGAGGTCTTACTTCGGTCTGTTTGCCGGATGTGGTTGGTTGGTTTCGGATTCGGAATCGGAATCGGAATCGGATTCGGATTCTTATGCAAGTCGTAACATGAGAAGTGAAGTCGTTAGTAACCCAATTTTCACTTTTATTTGCGCATGTTCGCTGGTTGCTGCGGCTCTTTATAGCGTACACACGCTTTATGACTTTTTTATTTGCAGAATATTTAAATACCACAAACTTAACTTAATAAATTCGTTCTTCTGTGCATTTTTCAGTACGTGCTTGGCTCAGAACAACATTAAATTCAATACTTAAAGCTCTTGCTTTACTTTGTATTTCACTGTTTCATGTCGTAGTAATAAAACTCTTATTCGGCACGCCCACAAAACCATTCTCCTCAACTATATAAAAGACTTTTTAACCTAATGACTTATTATTATTTGAGTAGAAATGAAGTACCACCGAAGAAGAAATGAAATGAGTGTAGAAAAACCGCTTCCAAACAATTAAAACACATAATTACAAAAAAAATGTTCTTCTCTCAGAGTCCTACATACTTTGTTATGAAAGGAAAACTTGAGCTAATATTGTGCAACACACACAAAAAAAAAAAAAAAAAGAAGGAAATTTAATTTCTAACAACGTTGAGATGTGCCTTTTGTTGGCATTGCAAAACCCTTTCTAGGAGAAATGCCACTGCTTCACTTGAAAGCAGCTTCGTTTTCGCATCGCGTTGCTGCTGTGAAAAAGGAAGTTTTTGAAGTTACTTTTTTTTTTTTTTTGTAAAGTATACAAAAAGTGGCTCATTCCACGCTGTACAAAGACGAAGCCGCTGACCTGGATTGCTCGAAATTTTGTCTGCAATTAGAACAGAGCATCGCAGCTCGTTTCCTCTCCTCCGCGAGGCTTCCAAATTTTAGAAAGTATTTTAAAAATTAACTCAATTTAAAGCGTATGAAAAGCATTAAACAGTTCGTTCGCGATAAAGTGAATATTCACAGAGGTGAATAACCAAAGAGGTGAACAAACAAAGAGGTGAACAAACAAAGAGGTGAACAAACAAAGAGGTGACCATTTAAAGATGTGAAAGTTAATTTTTTTTTAGTTTTTTTATTGATTTAACTTATTTCAAGCATAAAATTTCCTTATTTTCTGCGAACCCAAGAGTCGAAAGTTTTTTAGTTGACGTTATCGTGGGCGCACAGTATTCATGCCATCGCAAAAATGATTGTGAATTCATGAATATTAAATTTCATCGTTTTCACCTGCTTTCAAAGTCGATTTGATTCAGTCAAATCACTTTTAATAACTCAAGGATTTTCAAATAAAGTCCGGAAGTCCGTGAAGAAGCAGACGCTTCGACGACCTTCCGAAAAAAGCTGAGGTTTCCGATGCACCTCGATTTGCGCGCGTTTTAATTCGGAATATATTCCCACGATTCCTGTTTACGAAAAATATAAATGTTCCGCGCGTGGAATTTAAAGGCTTCCTTTACAAACGCAAACCTTAAATAAACAGCCCACGAGTATTCGGTTTAATCTTCTCTGTTGCTGTACATTGGACCTCGTTCCTTCCGTTTGAACTTCTGGCTTGAAACCTTCGTCAGAGCCTGGGTCAGAAATGAATGAACGGCGGAGGCATGCGTGTTCCTCCTCTTCGCTCGATATGGAAACAGTTGGATTATTGATTGAATTACGCTGAAGAATAACGCAGCAGCAACGGCAATCGAAGGACTCCGGTGAAGTCTGTTTCGGAAACGGATGAGACACGCAGCGGGGAGGAATCGAGTTACAAGCGAGCAACTCGTCGATTTGCGATAGAAAGAATCGCATTTCTAAATAAATGCCCTATTTTTAAAAGAACCTCCTTCGAGCCGCCGTCGTGCTGCTTCGCTTCGATTGAGGCGGATGTGGTTAAGCCAGCAACTCGATGGGGTTGAAATAAGTTCGAATGGCGAAAGCAGAAAGGCGACAGAGGCGAGATTGACTCTTGTGCAAACACAGGAAATGCAAAGAAAGTGTTGTACCTACAAATTGAATGTCAAGAAGATGGACGACTTCAGCTGCGGCTTGCGAACATCACACAAGCAAGCAAAGAAGATTTAAATCAGCAACTGACAGCTCAAAGAAGGTTCCGCTCAATCCAATCCAAATCCACTCGAAATCCAATCAGACAAATGTCAATTAGATTCGATAATAAGAAATCCATTCGCGTTATTTTAGGCAGATTTTATTATTTATTTTCTAAAGTTAATGGAGTCAAAAATGACTGTAAAAATCCATCGCAAGCAACAAGATTTTTAGTATTTTTTTATTATTATTACATGCGGACGAAATTCATCAAATGAGCCACGTTGAGTGCTTAAAGCAGATGGAGCTCAAGCAACATCCTTCGACGAGCTAAGAATTCAGTAGGAAACACCGAGCGTCGAAACACTCGAAAGAAGGGACCGGGCGAAGAAAAGCAATTAATTAATAAAATATCAGCGAGAGGAAATAAGCGAAAGTAGCCTTTGCCGAAGGTGAATGAGAATGAATGAGCGCGCAGCAAATAAATTCAATACACAAACAGACTCCAACGCAACACACACAGACAAATGCTTCGCCATTGCATTGGTACATTCTGCAGCGATTTCTATTCAAAAATACGGCCCAGCCTTGATCCTTCGGCTTTGGACGCTTTATAAATAAGATATGATTACGTGACGGAGCTGGCTTTTCATTTCTGCCTCTTTAACATTGAAAAAATGTGAAGTGCGAGGGAAGAACGCGCACAAAGCGCACCTCGCTGTTCATCCATCTCCATTCACGTCAAATCGCCCCCAATCAGCAAAGAGGATGCTGGCGAGGGGCGGAGGCGGCGTTCCTCATGCTTATTGCTGCTTGTTTAGCCAGTTGAAGGGTTGAATTTAAATCGGAAGGAAACAGAAAATCTTTTCATCGCCTTTCACAAACTTTTCCCAGTTTCTCTCTTTAATCAAATAAACGTTTAAATTCCAAAGCAGCTGATTCATGTTTTACACCGTTTCAAGCTGCTTTTGAAAGACGTAATAAGCTATTGAATTTAGTTCCTGTCACTATTTTTATTAAACAACAAAATCAACAGAGAAACATCTTCAATTCAATTCAACGCAGAAGACAAACTTTATTCCAACGAGTCTCGTATGAAGTTTAGTTTAGAATAGCTTCCGGAATCCGATTTCAGTCACTTCTTCAACTTCACTCCTTCCATTCACTCATCACAAAAATATTAAAAGGAAATAAATTGTTGATTCTTTCTGCATTCCTTCTCCCAAATTGACCGTTTCGTATTCCTCGACGAGTTTGTCGAAGGGAGATGCTTTAAGCCGTGTCAAAGCGACGTCCATTGTTCGCAAGTGACCGTTTATTGCTCGCAGCACATCCGAGCTCGAAGGCGAGCCAGTTACGCTCCAAACCAAACCAGATGTTAATCGAGGCGTGACTGAAGACGGGCTCACTTCACACTCGGCCAAACAGAGGCGTAATTCAACGCCGGCATCAATTGGGCATCGGCATTGGAAGGTTGCTCGAACAGGTGGAAAAGTAGTTGTCCATGTTGAAGCCGTGTTCATGTCGTGCGGGAAAAGGGCTTCGCTTCACAAAGAACCTGCTCACGCGTTGGCCTTTTGTCCCTGTTTTCATGATGATGATGACGGTGGCCAACATTCGTACAAAAAATCATCAATTTTCTTTATCAACACTCACAACATTCTCCATTTACACACGTCGTAACTGAAATTGCTTTCAATTACACACCAAAAATAAACTTTATTTATGTATGTTCCAGGAATAAACTCAGCTTCGGAGAGATTTGTTAAAGTGACATTTCGAAACTTCCGTGAATAAATAAATCGCCGCAAATCTCTGCATTTATTTAGTATTTCGTCTTTGACCATTCTTGGGTCCATTCACTTTAGTCACGCTTGGAAACCTTTCAATGGAAAAGAAGACGTGACTGAAAATGCAACTTCGGTTTCCATTTCATTTTTCAGCTGGAATTACATGTGGATCCATTATGCAAAGTTTCTTCTTTGCAGTTCATATGAGTTCAGTACGGTAAAAGGGCACATTCTAGTGTATATCATCAATATTCACACAATGAATTCGTTGAGTAAAAACCCTAAGTAATTATCCTTCTTATATCAAACTGCAGGTTCTATAAGGAATTCGGTTAATTCGGTCCTTTACGAAAACTGCCCTGAGAATATCAGAAAAGATTATTTAACTCTCCAGAAGATTATATTGAATATTCACCTTCAGCTTCTTATATCATGGCACAAGTGGTTATTTCATCCGTCATCATTCAATGGATCAAAACGCTTCAACAGGCCGAAAAAATAGACGTCTGACCTGAAAAGAAATACATTTAATATCTTAAATCATATTTAATTATGATTATGGGTTATTTTAGGTTTACGGTTCGAGAATATAATAAATTTAAATTGCATTATATAAGACGATTTATACAAGTTCATTGATGAAATTGACCTCTCACCAAACACCATTTGATTTTATTTTACACCTCAGGCAATGCTGCTCCAGTGGTTCGCCTTGTGTCTTTGGGTCCTGCCCGTACTAACCGGAACCAAAAGATGTCCTGCGGAATGCGTGTGCGACTTGGACGACCTCAGTCGCTATCGCGCCTTGTGCACAAAAGGTAAGTCTTAAATAGCAGAGTAACAGTCTCAACTAAGAAACGACGAGCACTACCTAAAATTGCTAATAAATCCCCCATTGGAGCTCTTCTAGAAACCATATAATTATTACCTAACATATGTAATATTTACAGTTAACAGTATTATCTAGGTCTTCCTCTGCCTTTCTACCCTGTACACGAGTTACGAACGGAAGGACCTTCACCGTGTTTCGAGTACATCGTCACATGTAATGGAATTTCTTCTTCCTTTTCAGGCAGCCTAACTTCGTTCCCTGTTACTCAACTGGATCCTGAGCTCAAGGTGATCATCATTAAAGGTTCACGCAACACTCTGACGATCAGCCCGCAAATTCGTCAATTCCACAAGCTGGAAGTGCTTCGCATAACAGAATGCAAAATTGCATCCATACGCAGCGAGTCCTTTTGGGGACTGATACATTTACGGATCCTAGGTGAGCACATAGATCTTACATGAGCTTTTTTCCTTTACGTAGACACTTTTCAGATACTATAAATGCTATACTATGTCTACTGTTCATATATATAGTAAAAATAAAGGCTGCTCTGTACTTTGACCTATCGTTTAATAATTACGGGCCGTGAAAAAGCCGAAGACGGAAAGGGGATGTCCTCTATTACTGACTGAGCACCGTGCTGAGGTCAACTACAGTTGCTGCAATGGGAAGGTTATGGATCCTTATTGCCTTGAGTATACATACCTTGAGTCTCGCAACCAGTAACTCTTCCCCCATAGGCCTCACCGAAAGTAACTTATTGTAGAATGAAGAATGAAAGAATGTCAGATTTTCCTCTTGGTTTTCTTGCGCGGTGAAAGAAAATCCATACCCACGCCTGTTCTGCCAGGTTTATAGAGAATATACATATATCTCAATGCACCATATTAATTAACCATATCAATTATTACACCTGCCTGTGAAATTGTCCCAAAAGAGTGTGGAATTTGAAAGAGATCGAGAATTTCAGACGCTTTTTCCATTACCTTCTTTTGTAGACTTGCCAAACGAAAGCTTCATTCCGGGTTGCAATCACTTCCTATATTTGCATATATTTTATACCACTTTAGAGATGAAACAATCGACAGTGCTGCAATAGTTTAAATTCAGTTTAGATCTGGTTCAGTAAGGTAGCTGGAGCCAGCATAGATCAGGGAAAAACCACCGACTCACCTATTGAAGCAACAGAAGTTGGTTTCGCATATAAACAATAGTTTCATAATTATGATTTAACATAAATTTTCCATTTTAATAAAAAATACCATGTAAGAAACGACTGTAACGGAAAAACTTGGGACTAAGCTAAGGACTAAATAGCTTTATAAACCTTTCGGACTAAATAAATATATATATATTCACATTAAGATAATAAAAATAAGGCAAGAATTTTCCATTTTATTCGACTGTATATTATATTAAATATAATTTTCATATATGTACATTACTTCCATAACCTTACATTGTTTTCTTATGTATATTTTCTGTTTTCTGAATGTGTGGAAATGGACGAGGTCAGATCTGTCGAGAAACAACATAACCAACATCAACGAAAACAATTTTCGGGGACAAGATAATTTGCACGAACTCGATTTATCCAAAAATAATATTTTACGCATAGAAAACTCCACATTTCGTCATTTAACGGTAAGTTTAAAGCATTAAAGCCATGAAGGGGATGAATTTACACCCAGGTGCTTACTTCAATTGCGACGAACACTCGGAAACTCGGTTGCATAAATTTTAACCGAGATGTTTTCGGATTAATCAAGCGAAACTATTGAAGCGCATGATTTCTCCTCTCGCAGTCGTCGTTAGTTCGCTTCTCTTCGGTTTGCGAATCAGAGGCGTCTGTATCACATTTACACAGCGAATATTTATTTACAGCCAGAATCAATTTAGCCTTGTTTGTTCATCCGTCCGTCCGTCTGGCCGTCTGTTTGCAGAAATCACGCTCAGAGGTAAACGTGTAGAGATTTCGCAATGGATTTCGTTGCCATGAATATTCTCTTTCATCCGTCCTTTGATATCGATAAAGAGAACGTTGGACGTTCTTCCATTGAACTGGAAAGCTCAATTTCTCAGACTGTCGGATATCGGCGTACTTCAAGGTACACTGAGCAAAGAACCACCTGCAATTAATGAAATTCAATGTTCAATTCTACGTCCTCCGTTTTCCGTGAAATAAATTCAAAGTTTTCGTTGTAGAATTAATATTACATTACTAGGGTTTTTCACTTTTTCTGACAGGATCTGTGGCGCCTCAATTTGGCCGACAACTCGATCGTGGAGCTGCTGCAACGGAACTTCTTCATGCTTAACAAACTGCGGTACCTCGACTTGAGTGGGAATCCTCTGCAAGATCTGCTGCCGGACGTTTTCCGCGATGTGCCGGTGAGTTACCAGCGGTTCCTTCACCGAAAACCCATCTCACATGATCTTCTTGTCAATCTTCCCGCGCGTCACACAGGAGCTGAAAGTGTTGAAATGCCGCAACTGCCAGCTGCAGAAAATCAATTTGCAACTCTACAATTTGTTGCCTCATCTGACGGACCTCGATTTGGGTCTCAACGAGGTGAGTTGCGTAGATAGCGTCTCAGAATAACAGCAGCGAAAGCGCTTTTCCATTTCCCAGTTCAAGTTCCTGGACAAGGACGAGTTCCGTGACGTGAAACGCCTGAGCCGCCTTCTGCTCGACGGAAACCAGTTATCGGTGGTGGTCAATGAACTCTTCCGCTTTCAATTCAGCCTTCAATACTTGGGTAAAACGGAAGCGGATTCGCGTTCCCCGGGTTTTCTTATTCAAATTTTTTCTTTTCTCTTCGAAACCTTGTGAAGATCTGTCGTACAATCGCTTGGCCAAAGTGCCCAACGACGCTTTCCAAAGCCTAACGAACCTGACCTATCTCGATCTCTCATACAACAAGTTGGTGCGCCTGGAGCCGTTGTCAGTGCGTCGGCTGGACAGTCTGCGAGTCCTGAATATAAGCGGCAACATGCTGATGGATCTTCACGACATGCGAGAAACTTTTGAGGTAAAATTTGTGGGTAAACCACCAGAAAAGAAATAGAGCTCTAATATATATGCTATATGCTAATAGTTGCACTATTTATTTCGTATATAAATTCTTATTCTTGCCTCAATTCGTAGCTAATTCCCCAATTAACGCACCTGTCCATCGCCGACATGGGCGTCTTGCCGCTGGGGCTGTTGGTTCCCTTCAAGCAGCTGCATCATTTGAACATATCCGGCAACCACTTGGACAACATGGCGCTGCAAGTGATCCATCCTTGCCGAGAGCTAGAGGTATGAGGACTCCCAGCACGTAGTCACCCATTCCCGCCTCATTGTACTGTATGTTTTCCTTAAAACAGTTCCTCGATCTCTCCCGGAACCAGCTTTACGGCATCAACGAAGACACCGCGCTGAGAATACAGGAAATTCGCAATGTCCGGCTGGACAACAACCCGCTGATCTGCGATGAGTGCCACATGGGGAAGTTAATTAATATCGTGCGACATGTAAGTAATCCCATAGAACTATTCTCCTTCAGAGAAAATAGAACTATATCGTCTCCATTGACAGCTGCACTGGAAATGGGACACGTACCCGGTTTGCTTTTTGCCGAAGAGTTTGCGTGGGGCCGAAATCACGGATCTGGATTTCGACCGACTGGATATGTGTCTCGAATACATAACTGATGAAGGACTCAATGCCGCCAGCATCTCACATAAATTTCTGGAGCGAGGTAAGTCCTCTTTCGAATATTTACTGCTCTCGATTCGTGCTTTGTGTGAGGAGATATAGAACTGTAATGGTGACTGGCGTCTGCCTTTCAGATGGTCTCAATACACTTGCAGCTTTGGGCGGAGTTGTTGTAGTTCTGACCTTTACCATCGTCATAGTGCTGGTTGCCTGCTTGTACAGGAGTCGTGCCCGGTACTACACACAGGAAGATCGCATCAACGGAGGTAAGTAGAGCCTCCGGTGGCAGTTGCTTGTAAAGGCAGAAATTTTATATATACCAGAACCAAACAAACATTGCTTTAATTGTAAGCATTAAGAAAGTTCTTTTCCATTTCTCTTTTTTGCTTCAAGGCGAAGTGAAATGTTTAGATAGAGATTTGGAAGCATCATCGGCCGCCAACGTCAGAAAGAACGAAATCAACTTTGAATTCCCGATCAAGGACCACGTCTGCACACTCGATTCCGCATTGCCACCAACTGCAAGCTTGGCTCCAGAGGAACCACCCACAAACGGTGCTCCAATTTTCATGCAAAACGGCGCAGGTTCCAACATTAACCCCGGCGCCGCCAACCGAACTCCAGATCGGAATTCACAGGCGCTGAACACAATTGCTGTTGTCTCGACGCCGGCGAAAAGTGTCGTCCAAGCTTAAATTCAGACGATCAAGCGATATCGAAGCCCATTGAACGTCTGCACTCGACTGAACTTATTCTTTATTTTGAACTATTCTCACATTAAAGGAACCTGAAATAAGGATTCTTGTATTGAAATTATTTTGGGTTAACTTTGAATTCAATTTCCTGGTTTTTTTTCTTTTTAAATATAACAAATTTGTCGAGTCAGGCTTGGAAATAAATTAGAAAACATATCGAATCGACACCTTTGAATTGAAGCAGCCGAAACTTCGAAGATTATCGACTTCCTGAAGGATTATCCGGGAAAATATGTAAAATTGATGTGAATAAAATCGTCGCCAAAAGCAATAATTTATTTGTTAATGTAATTACATCTTCAAAGAATACTTCACGGTATTCGGAATGTCCACGCTTGAGCAACATTATTTTGAAGTTATTGACGAGCTCCTTACTAATTGGATTACTTTCGGATGGATCATTGAGACTATAGAACATTTGAAGAAAGAACTGGAAACTGGAGACGATATTCCTGAAACGATATTTGGTACATTTAATGGACTGTACAAATGAATATTCGTAGATAAGAACACAATTTTATTCAAGTTTTCATTACCTAAGTTTAAGTTCATTGTACACTGTGACGTTATCGTGCATATGGACCACGATTACAGATCGCGCTACATCAATTTAATGACCAATATAAGCAATCATATACAGCAATTAAAATTTTAACCTGCATATTTCTATATGTGAATAAACAGATTTGGTTGAACAGAATAAAAACATTTGTGTTTTCTTTATAGTTGCTTGAAATGATAGGGGAAAGTAGATGGCAGTTGATGGAATTTCGGCTAATCGAAGACCCACTAGAAAAATTTATACTCCTTTAGGCGAATTTTACAATTGAAATCAGTGAAGCGATTCAACGATTTATTAAAAAGGAGAAAAGACCGATATAAGAAAAAGAGAAAAGGATCTGCGATCACTCCTCGACATATCTGAACATTATCGTAGAATTATTATAGACTCAGAAGGAATCGCAAAACATGAATAGCAAAAAAGGACTAGGATCCGAAGGCGCCTTAAAAAACCAATCCATAACCATCACTAAAGCAGTAATTGAGTCTTCTAATAAAAAATCGCTTAAATAACTTTCAATAAGTCTATAAAAAAACATGTTTTATTTTCAGAGAATAAATGCAATAAAATAGTTTCAATATTTTGCGGGGTTGTTTTATAAAATTAAGTAAAAAACTGTTGCAAGTGGGACAAAGAATTTAATTTAACACTTGAATAGGAAAACAATATAAATTAGAAAAGTATAAAATTCCGAAAAAATTCCATGTCTCGGTTTAAAATTCCATTAATTTTCAACAGATTTCAGAAACGGAACTCAGCAACATTCGCCATTAACTCTGAAAACCATGAAAACTTTTCATAAATATCGATTTTGATGTTTGTCGCTAAGCAAAAACTGTTACAAAAGCACGAAAAGTTAAAGAAAAGAAAGAAAAAGACCGGAAGAGGAAAATGAAAAACTAACAAATAACCAATTACGATAAATTTTTCTAATTAAAGAATGAAAAAGAAATTTAAATGAAGCAGCAATGAAAACCAACAAATAATTAATATTTTTTTCCGTGAATTTTTTCGATTCTTCGATGTAAGAGAGATCGAAGGAGGGAAGGAATTCTCTTTAAGAATAGCCATAAATTTAAATGGAAAGACAAATTCAAACCCTCTTTCGAATTTCTCGATTTAATTCATAATTCTATTGTTTTTGTAAATATTCTTAATCCGAAGATGGGAAATGGAAAATGATTTGAACGTGTTCTGCCTGGAAATCAGCCTGAAATCGCGATGAACGGAGCTTCAAGAGTAACTTCAACAACCACCGCGAAAAGGTCAAACATTGGAACTGTATTGAAAAGGAAATCCCAATCGAACTGCACGACATTTCCTCCTGTACAACGTCCCAGCATCAACGCAGTGAACAAGGACCAGAGTCGAACCGAAGCCGGCTTTTGAGGTGCTGCCGACTGTCGAAAATGAGGCTTTGATTGACTTTTTCACAAGCATTGAACCAAGCACAACATCACAAACTGCATTTGCATCTATTTTTTCCCTCCTTTCCCTTAAAAATATAACAGAGACAATGTCAGCAGCTTCGGCTTTTCCTAATTTCCGAATTGTTTTTCCTTGCGATTTTTCTGCTGTTTGCATCGACGCATGGAGCCGGTCTTCGGAGGTGAAAAGTTGAAGTTTTTCTCGTTCTCCGGAGGCTGAAAGCATTTCCATTGAAGCTGTTGCAACTCTTCTGCTCAAATATCAGCGTTGAGTGTCGCTGGTCCATATTTTGTTCAATGATTTGCAGTGCATTCAGCCCGAACCGTGGCAGCATCTATCAGCAATTCATGCAGCAGCAGCGTGCAGCATTCATTTGCCTTGAAGTGTTGATTATCTCCGGCTGTCCATTTCTTTCCGATTTCCCGTCGCCAGCACGGGAGTAATTTATGTTGCTGCTGGCACCACTAGGCAATCGAATATCGATTGCGGCATCTAAAATATGGTCGTCTCCGTCGGCTTTCCCGGCGGCACAGCGCACGAAACAATTGATCACGTGTGATTTTTCAACAATTGCTCCATCAATTCTCGTCTTTGGCAGTCGAAACGACTTGATTCGGAGTTGATTTCGCCAAAGGAAATGTTGAATGTGCAAATGTTCGTCAGGTGCTGTAATCTTCATCAACATGAAACGACAGAAACAAGACAAGGGAATTTCTGCTGCATGAATTCTTCAAACAGACATTCAGCTAATCGATTGGACATAACTAAATTATCGATAATAATGAGTCACTGCGAGCCTCCACTCGGCCAAAGCTGTCTGAGCGATGCCTTAGAAGCGCGACTCGACCTTAAACTTGAATTGGGTTAATGACTGCGCCGTTAAATAACATTTCAGCACGCTTGAAATGCTCCGCCAACTGTGAAAATCCATCGCAACACGCAGTGAAGCCTTACAAAAGCTACAACGTTCGACAATGTACGAAAAGACAATCGCCTCTAATTTAATTTGAAGCCTCGTCGTTGGTCGCGCGGCTCACAGCCAGAAGGTATAAATGCACGGCCGGGCAGCGGAACCGAATCGAAATCGCGGCGAACGTTTGGCGCAGACGAAGCTGATGCTGAAGTGAAAGACGCGCCTGCTTCGGGGAAGTCATATTTCCAAATCTTTCGGCAGCAGCTGAATCAGCGAAAGGAGGACGCATTAAAGCAGCAGCAGCTTCGCGATGGTGGTCAACTTCAAGGTGTTCAAGAAGGCGTCGCCGAACAACATGCTGACGCTGTACATGAACAGGCGCGAGTTTGTCGATTCGGTGACGACGGTGGAGCCGATCGGTGAAATGCTTCGAATGCTAGCGAAATATCGGGTGAAACGGTTGCTTTATTTGCTTGCAGATGGCATCGTGGTGCTGGACGACGAATACATTCGGCAAAATCGGAAAGTGTTCGTGCAGCTGAACTGCAACTTCCGCTACGGACGCGAGGATGACGAAATGATTGGGTTGCGCTTTCAGAAGGAGCTGACGTTGGCCTCGCTGCAGGTGCATCCGGCGCAGAAGGTCGACCTGCAGCTGACGAAGATGCAGGAGCGGCTGCTGAAGAAGCTCGGCTCGAATGCGTTCGCCTTCGTCATGCAGATGCCGGCCAGTTCGCCGGCGTCGGTGGTGCTGCAGCAGAAGGCGAGCGACGAGACGCAGCCGTGCGGCGTGCAGTACTTCGTGAAGGTGTTCGCCGGCGAGAGCGAGTGCGATCGCTCGCATCGGCGCAGCACCATCAACTTGGGCATTCGCAAGGTGCAGTACGCGCCGACGAAGCAGGGCCTGCAGCCGTGCACGGTGGTGCGCAAGGACTTCCTGCTGTCGCCGGGCGAGCTGGAGCTGGAAGTGACGCTGGACAAGCAGCTGTACCACCACGGCGAGAAGATCGCCGTCAACGTGTGCGTGCGCAACAACTCCAACAAAGTCGTGAAGAAGATCAAGATGATGGTGCAGCAGGGCGTCGACGTGGTGCTCTTCCAGAACGGCCAATTCCGCAACACGATCGCCTTCGCGGAGAGCAGCGAGGGCTGCCCCTTGAACCCGGGCTCCAGTCTGCAGAAAGTCATGTACCTGGTGCCGAATCTGGTGGCCAACTGCGACCGGGCCGGCATCGCCGTCGAGGGCGACATCAAGCGCAAGGAGACTTCCTTGGCTTCAACAACGCTGTAAGAAATCGCACACACACACACACACACACAGAAAGGAATAGGTTAACATTCGTGGGTTTCTTTTGGCAGGATCGCCAGCCAAGACGCTCGTGACGCCTTCGGCATCATTGTTTCGTACGCTGTGAAAGTGAAGCTGTTCCTGGGCGCTTTGGGTGGCGAGCTGTGCGCCGAGCTGCCCTTCATCCTGATGCAGCCGAAGGTAAGTTGCTTTTGACCTTTCGGCGCTGTAGTAACCGACGTGAACGCTTGCAGCCGACTGGAAAAAGTCAGGAACTGGACGGAGATGCAGCCTAAGCGGACGCTCTGCCGAAGCATCGTCCGCGCAGGGACACAGATTGAACTTGTATTGCTCTAAATATGCTCTATTATTAGTGAACTTAAATGTTAATCGAAGTGCTATTCGTTGTTGCTGCGTTGTTCATTGTTTTGTGGACTCATTCGAGATCTCATTCGTATTAATTTCTCTGAGTGTAAATAAAGAAATACCTCACTGTAATAATATCCGAAGTAATAATGTCCATCGAGGAGATGAGTGTCCAGGGAAGGGTTTCCTTTTCCGGCGACATCTTTACTACAGCGATTGTCTTTGGGTCGACTGTGCAGCTGACAGCAAGTATTGCTTCCGTACTGCTCGAATTTTCCCACTTCTAAACATTTCACGCACTTTTTATCACTTCAAATCAAATTCATTCGAGGAGAATCGTAGCAGAAATTGAAGCCATCAGCACGAGATTTGGGCACTACGAATTCTTGTGGTTAGCAACTTTTCAACTAAGCTTTTGTTGATACTTTTCCTTGCGTCGTTGGCGAAGTAGCAAAGCGACTGCTGTCGCCTGTCTTGTGGAATCTGGCCGAAGACGGGGACTTCCAACGGAGGAAGCACGGCGATTCTTCTCCCTTTGAATGGGGAAAACTTTGCTGCGGTTGCTTTAATGCTTTCTTTAATGTAATCCTCGGCGAGTGTTAAATTTGTCGGGCTTTCGAATGCGACTAGACGTCACAATAGACAACACAAAGTTGATTATTAATTTTAAATGAACCCGAATTCTTACCGAAGTGCACCAACGTTTAAAAATCCTCGATTCGTTGTTCTTCTTTGCATTACAATTCCACTTTAAACCACTTCAATGGCCAGTTTATGGGCCATAATTTCGGGAAAGCAGAGGTCATTAGATAAATAAATACAGCATTAAACAGTCGCTGGAAAGCGACTGCATGAACGCCAGAAATTTACATTTCAGAAAACTTGCGTTCAAGCTAACTTTGGCGTTGCGAGTTTATTCCCAGCATCGCTACGTGAAAAGCACTGAAAGCGAATCGCATTTTAATTCGCTTTCTGCTCTTATTTTTTCGTGGATCTGCGACAAAAAATAAGTTCGCAAAGTTCGCCGGAAGTGGATGCGATTCTGGTTCCTTTGCTCCGGAGCAGCGCCTGCTGCTGTGCTGCTTTATTTCGATTGAAGTGTGTATTTTTTAAATTACTTTTTTCTATTTACTTTTGAAGTTGCTTCATCTTTGAACAAAAGTTTATTTAAATGTGGCTGTTGGCTTTGTTGGCCGCATGTGTGTGTGTGTGCGAGTGTGTGTGCATCGTATGTGTATGCGAAGTCCATTTATATTTACTTTTTTTCCACAAATTTCTTTTGTAAAAAAATATTTATTTAAGCTAAAGTTAAATTTTAAAAAATTTTAAAACGGAAATTTCAATGTTTGTGTACGTTTTCGTTAATTAAATAAAAATAATTCATGCCAAAAATATAAAATTATTGTTATTAAAATGCTTCTTTTGCTAATTATTACGCTTGAAATTGAATATTTGTACTCTGCTCGTTATAATTGGACTATTTTTTCATAGTTTCCTAGTAATTTTGAGGTTTCCTGTTGTTTTTTTTTTGGTTGGCGGATTTAACAAAAGCAGAGAAGAACCAAAAAACCGCAGCATTAATTTCGGGTGTTTAAAATCGTTTCACACGCATAGAAAGAATTTCACATAGGAAATTATTACGTAGTCGGTCCCGAAGCTAATTCACAGTACCAATCGACGCTCCATTGTGAACTCTGTGGTGGTCAATGGGCAAAATAAACGCCAACTTTTACGAAATTTATCAATCTTTAATAGAAGAAACCGCTGAATAAATAAAAAGCAGCTTTTATTTGACCCTTAATCGTCCTTTTTGTTTATCTTCCATCTGATAATAATGCATAGTAAAAGTGCATCTTCGAAGGACCTTTTTCCCAGTAAAAACTTCTCAGCTTAGTCGTCAATGCATTTAATTAAATTTAAGGCGTCACTGATCGACTTTAAGCAGCTTTAACGATTTATTTAATTGGGCATCTTCACAGCAACTGCGCCCGGCGAAGCTCTTCTATTCTTTATTTTTTTATTTGATAATGTATTCAGTTGGAATTTGGCTTCGGAGCTCCTCATGCACACATTTCGCTTCAAAAACACCCACACATCTGCATCTGTTTGTGATCGCCGCTTGTGCAATGAATCGTGTGTCGGTGTGTCGGTGTGTCGGTGTGTGTGTGTTTATATGAATGCCGGCATCTTGGATGTTTGCATGCTTGTTTAGCTATGTGTGTGTGTGTGTGTGTGAACGATGTGTGCGTGTATTTTCAAGCCGAAACTTGAAATTGCCAAGCAGCATATTGAAATTTGTGATGATTTATTATCTGCCCACAAAAGTATGCTTCATGCGATTTCTGAAACGGAGCTAAGCACAGGTTTTTGTATTTGCATTTGTTAGTAAAGTAAATAAATCTAAATACAGAAACATTCCGGGCTTCAACAGATGCAACTATTTTCAAGAAGGAGCAAAGAATTCAAACAACACTTTTTCACTATTATTTTACAGTCATTAAACAGAAACTTTTATCATAGATTCGTTCGCTTTTGCAGCTTTTTCAGAGCATGCAAAGCACGTTTACAACTTCTGGGACAATTATAGAAAAAAAGTTATAGCAAATCGAGATATTTTATACATGGCAGACATTAAAATGCTGAAAGTGAACTTTTCCCCTTTGTTCCCGTGACGTCTAACGGCTGATCGAAGCTTTTATCGAGTTTCTTCATCGACGCACGCTTTGCAATTGTTCGCTTTAGCGTGAGTTCGCTGTAGTTGCACCGAATGCAGTCCCGAGGGCATCGAATGCACTCCACTGCAGCAACTGTTGCAACATCCGCATTTCGGGCCGAGGATAAATTACCATGAATCACAGAAATAAATCAAACCGGAAGGAAACCGAAACAAAGAAAAAACTTCGACACTTGTTATCTATCGATGTTGCGAGTTGCCGATGTCCGACCGACGACGTACGTCTTCGTTTTATGACTTTAAAAATTCCCCTCTTCCGTTTCAAACCTAATTTCAAAGTCTTTTTCATCGAATAAAACAAAGGACAACGGAGTACGATATATTTTTTTCCACATGTAAATTAAATAGAAAATAAATTATGCTCATAAATATAAAATAATCCAGCGAAATTACATTCATTTAGATTTAAGCTGACCACGTTTCTGCGGTCCAATCGCAAAACGGACACGAAAATTCCGTTTTTTACGCAATCACAATATTTGCGTGTGAGTGTAATCGTCCGATACGAACTCACCACACACTCCTCATGATCGCTGCGATAGTTGCGGCGCTTACGTGACATTAATATTATATAATCGCCCCTTCGCACAACGGTAAATGTCATCGTATTAGACCGCAGCACAACGCCATCTGTCCGGCAACCACTAAACCAACCATTGCAGCACTTCAAATAACGCATTGTCAGCGATTCAGCCACGTACACTTTCAAATTCCAACTAGAAATACAAGTGCGAGTGGCGAGCATGTGGTGAGTATATGTAACAGTTGTGTAGTTGCGAGAGAGAGAGAGAGAGAAAGTAAAGCTGTGGGGGAAACTTTGATGATGCTTTTCTCTGTTAAATTGCGATGTGTACAAATTACACACACACACACATGCACATGCAATTGGAAATTATTTTTAAACACGCCAAAGCATATCGATTAAAATAAAGCGCAATAACAAAATCGGCAAACGCAAACTTGAGAAGGAAGGAGAAAAGGGTTTTGGACGATAGAAAGCCAAGTCAATAAGCAACAAAAACAACACTTGAGCCTTTCCTTCTCGCTCATTATGCTACAGCAAGTGCCATCCAACGACTTGAGAACCTTTCACACTTTCGTTTGTCGAAATCGAAGTGCATCATGTGGGATGTTAACTGAGCGGCGAACGAACTTATTTGCATGTGTGTGTATGTTTATTGCGAGAGCGAAGCCGCAGTCACAATGATTCATGTCCATTTTACGGATTTCGCTCCACATTTAAACTTCGCACTGAGCAAAGCAGGAAAATTGAAATGCTAATAAAATTTGTTGCTCGTCCTGGCGACATGCACAAATATTATACTTATTCAATATTGTTTACACATGTACATATGTTTCTATGTATGCCCGAGTAAATTTCGGCAACATGACAAACAATCAATTTTTAAGTTCTTTTTGCACAACTTATTTCCGTAATAAAAGACGAATTTTACCCAAAAAAAAAACATTGAATATCGCATAAATAGTTTTTGGGAAATAAAATCATCGTTTACAAAACTAAATTAAAAGCAAAATAGTTGTGAGATGAAGAACGATGGATTTGAGGTTAAAAACGAAAGATTTGAGGTAAAAAAGGAAAGATGTGAGGTGAAAAGCGAAACTAACAACAACAACGATTTTACACTCGTTGCTTTTGACTCGTTGTAAATCAGTTATTCAACTAACATCCCACATTTTGCTTGGATTTAGACATTTTGATCGAATTTTGTTTACATAAACAAGTGAAAAATGTTATTAATTTCACTTCTATGTAATTAGATATTAGATCGAAATTTATTACTTTAATTAAAGCGCCATCTGAAAGATTGAATGCGATGCATGATTTCGTGAAATTGTGAATTCGGTAGAGTATTTAATTAACATGCCGACGCAGTGCAATAAATTCAACGAACGACACTTTATAAACAAATATTCAACACATATTTACGCAATTCTTCGGCATGACAGAAACGCAAACACATGCACAGTAATTGCAATAAAATTCAGCAGTAGCAAATGTAATTGCAAATGGAAATGCAAATGTTGCTAGCCTCGGCAGTCATTATTTGCCGATTGTTTGGGCAGCATTTGCAATTCCAACGACACGATGTGCCCCATAAAACAATACAAGGAAGAAGTGTAGCCCATATATAGTATAAGCCTCTCACTATATAGTACATATATAAAGTGGATAAAAATATTAGTATCTAAAAACTACACTAATTTTTCTCTCTATTCCAAACTACTTCACTACTTCCTCCCCATCAACTTTCTTCTAATTATTCTTTTATTTCTTATGTCTACTCCTTTCATCGATCTTGACCTTAATCTTGCCTTTTCTATTTTTTTTCACCTATTTTATTGCCGACTTTGAGTAAGTGATATCTTCACATAGTACTAATAATCAAAGAGGGTTGCATGGTCGTGGTGGTAGTAATTCTTTAGCTTATATGTTAAGAATACTTAGCGTACAAAACTCAGGCCTTCATATTGTTCATTTTAATGTACAAAGCCTGATCAAGTTCGGTTTATATCCAATAATATTAACCTCTTGTATAATAAACACGTCCCGCTTATGACAAAAGTAATCAATCATAATAAATCAGTGTGGGTAACTAACAATATTGTTCTTCTAATGCGTCAGCGTGATGTTGCGTAAAGGAAGTTTAAGAAGTTTAAACTTAATGAGTATCTCGTTCTTTTTCGACTCCTTCGCAATCAAGTTATCTCCAAGATCAGAGCATTCAAGGCTAGGGTCTTTGGAATGAAATTTGACAAACATCAGTCGACGAAATCCTTCTGGATTAAAGTAAGGAATCTAGGAGTTGGCAAAAACACTTCTGATGTATCAAGAAATGTTGATCACATCAGCAAAATTCTGCCGCTTGCCACAGTATCCCAACATTCATTCAACCTCTTAACGAAGACATAAATAATTTTGCTCTTAAATTTTTGCTCAATGATGATGGGGTCATGAAAACTCTTTTGTCCATTATGTCAAATGCCGCTGGGCTTGATGGTATTTGTCCTAGATTCATTTAACTTATCCTACCGTACATTTTGAAATTTACTACTTATGTTTATACCCTACACCTTAAGGTTGACTCCCTACTTTCTACCGGAGTGTGTCACTCATAGAACTAGACAAGATAGGTATGGATCATATTCTTGATCAGCATCACCACCAAAATTGAAATAACGATGTCTGTCCGTCTGTCTGTCTTTCCGTTGAAATCACGATCACAGGAGAACGGATTAAGATTTCAAAATGAAATTTGGCAAAAATATTCGTTGCTATGTTGGGGTGTTTCGTATTGAAAATGGGCAAAATCGCCCAAGGACCACGCCTACTTTTTATATCGAGAGTGCAGGTACCTCTGTTTTGCCTATTAAAAAAGGCCGTATCAGCATCACTTTTTGAGAGAAGACAAGAAAATTTTATATGTAGGTTTAGACTAATGCTTCCAGTTAATATTCCAAATATAGGCGTGATCCGCCCACTTTTAGTTTACATAGGTCATGGAGGGTTTTACATGGATTTTTTTGAAAAGTATATAAATTTCCTGAATAATGGTGTACATAATATTATAGTTTGTGAACCAATAATATTCTGTTGGAAAAAAAAGGGCCACGCCTCCTTTTTACCCGTCCACCCAGTATTGCAATATATTTTTATACCCTACACCTAAATTTTGATAGTAAACGCACTTAGTACCGGTGTTTGTAACGCACAGAAATAGTTAAGCAGCTCTAATTATAGTTTATCTTATATATCTTATATATACGAGTATATATGCAGCTTTAAGGTGTAGGGTATTTCGGCTACAGCCCGGCTGTAGACAACACCTTTACTAGTTTTCTTATAGTTTTATTAGTATTAGTCTTATTAATTTAATTATACATATATCATGTAGTCTTATTTACTAAATATTGTTTAGGCAACCATCAATTTATAAGATTATATTATCTTAAGATGGTTAGCAAATATATAATTAATAGATAAATATGAAATGAAATGAAATCTCGTGATTGGTGATCTCCTCGATGGATGGCAATCTTAGAAAATCGAGCGGAAAGACGTTGAGTGGAGCAGACCTGAAGTCCCGTATATAAAGGATTGAATATTTATTAAAAATTACTTAACAGTCATTGCATTGTAGGAATATTTCCCAGGAACTAATAACGATTTTACATGTACATATTATATTCTAAAAATATAAGACTTTTCATTTTTGATTTTCAAAGATAAGTTCGAGTATTCTTCTAAATGACAGTAATACTTATAATAATTTTAATAATAATTTAAAATAAATTATATTTTATAAATGGCAATATAGTTTTTAAAAATGTACCATTGTAAAATCTTTGCCATTCGCGAGTTACTCAAATTGATATAAATTAATGCATCAAATTAATATAAATTCATGCATCAAGCTAATATAAATTCATGCATCAAATTTATATAAATTTATAAGATTTACATACAATTTAGGATTTGTATAAATTTACATATGTATTTATTTATTTTGCTTTGTGTATGACAAACTGACCTCAAAATTCCTTGTAAATAAATTAACACTTTGATATTAGGTTTTTGCTTTGATAAATTTCCCTAGGTTAGGTTAGGTGGCCATTGCTTATATGAATACACTTAGCCCATAAAGTTTCATTGTGATGCCATTGGGATTGTGTGGATCTCTCCTTTTCGAGTACGCTAGTCGCGAAGGTCTTTTTATGTGGCGACTCAGAGAACTCACTTTAAGTGGATTCATGACGCAGAATTTTTTTTAAAACTAGACATGTCTCCTTCAGGCTAGGCCTGGGCAGCTACATAAAAGATTTAAGACCGTCTCTTCCTCCTCATCTCTGCAGAGCCTACAAAAGTCATTTGAGAAAAATCGCAGTCTCCTAGCACGAGGCCCAAGAAGGCCGTAACCCGTCATGACCCCTACCACTCGCCTTATGTTAGCCTTACTTAACGTAACGATATCTTGCGACTACTTCCGGAGACAGTGAGGCCATAGATATCTTGCAGTGCTGCAATTCCCCTTCTCCTCCCACCTTTTATTTGCCTATATTAAGACGTCTGTTGCCAATAAATATCTGCAGCTAGTATATGACATTCCTCCTGCTGAGTTATGTGTTATGATAACTGATTTAGTACCCTGGAATGTTACTATGTCCGGGAAACCAGCACAATTTTACAGGTAGTTAATACGCGATCTCATCTAGAGATCGATGACAGCTTGCTACCACCATAGAAGTGGTGAAGGTATATTGCAAGGATCGTATCACACCCTGGCTATCGTTATAAATGCAGACTTCCATAGATGATGTCTGATTATCCTTCAGTCAAGACAGTGCTTCCCGGATGTCTCTCCAATACTTTGCCTAGCAGAGTTCCATCCTCCCATTCACCTCTCGCCAGTATGTCCATAAGAATTTTTTGGACTGAAAGCAAGATTGGATGATTAGGTTTCAAAGCAGGATGAGAGTCCAAAATGATCTTACGACCCACATTTGTGTTGGTCCACCTTTTTACAACGTTCAGCCTCTCCGCCGAGAAGATAAAAATACACCTCCAGAGCTACTATTGATGTTGACATTAGAGCCCCTCCTTTGCACAAACAAGCAGATCTTTGGACCTTACGAAATACTCGTCCCTTGTTCAGACACGTTCAACAAATTACCATCCTATATAGCAGTATGGGCCTAACTACTTCCACATACAGCCAGTGTATTATCGATGGACTAAGGGGCCATTTATTACCAATGGCTCTCCTGCAAGAGTAGAAAGTCCACATGGCTTTATTTAGTCTCTCGATAATGTTTAGTTTCCAGCTTAATTTTCTACCTAGGGTAAGACCCATAAATTTTGCTTCATCCTTGAAATTAAGCCTTATTTCACCCATTATTAGAGGTTCGATTTGAGAAATATTATGTTTCCTAGTAAAGAAGAGTAAAGCTCAGTTTTCTCCGGGTTTACCCCTAAACAGATAGGTCTCTCTTGCCACACGTAATCCTTTTTTATATCTGCTTAAGGCAGCTTTATATTCAGTCCAGAGGTGACTATCACTTGTTGATTTAGCAATATTAAAGACCTGCATGCACCTCTTCAGCAGCTCCATTAGGTTACGATTCGACCAGGGTGGTTTCCTTTTTCCCTCAGGTTTTCTGAGGGGGAACAGTGCCTCCATAGCTCTATTTACAGCATTTACTCTGCTATCTAGTTCCTCCTTATCTACAATATTGCCTAGTCGCTTAGACTCAAGGAGTATCGCAGGTCTAGTCCTATATTTTAACCAGTTAATTTTCCTAACATTTCGAGTTGGACAAGTTAAATCAGTGGAAGACCCTTCAAAACTGAACACAATGTACTTATGATCAGAGAATGAATGCTGATTCGAAACCCTCCAATTACTCACAAGAAGGATTAACACCTGAGATACGTGCAATTATTACCAATTTATGAAATAAATTATAAAAGCAAAAATCGACTCACCTCTCGTGTTGATGTTCGAACTGCCCCATTTGGTAGTGTGTGCATTTGCATCACATGCGATCACCAACTCCGCCTTGCAGCATCTGGCTAAAAAGCTTCTGGTGGGAGCCGATGGAGGGTTCGGCTAATCGGACGACATATAAGCGGAGGTTACCCAGATGTTTCTACGCTCAGCCCTTACAGCTATAGTGGTACGGTCATCTGCACTGAAATTATTGAGAAGAAATCCGTTAAGTTGATTCTACATCAGAATACAGGATCTGGGACTACTTTCCCCCTTTCTGTTTCCGTATGAAAACTAGAAAAATCTCTCATTGAATTTAGTGCAACTGCCCAAGTGAATTGAATTACGAAATATTGAGCCAATCGACAAATTCATTCCTTAACGCAGTCACGTATTCGCAAAGTCAATTGCAGCTCGCCGTTAACCTGAAGAAAAATTTGTCTTTTTTGGTCTGTCCTGGGGGAGAGCTGGGTGGCGGGAGGTGCGCGTAGACTTCTACGTTTACTTAAGCGCTCTCAACAGCCTCTTCTAGTGGAATGGTGAAAATAAGCGGTCAGGAAAAAGTCTTGCCGTGGATTCGGAGTCATTCGTATAAATTGCTGCTAAAATTCATGCGAAGCTGTAAAGAAATACTAAATTTTTCTTGCCCGAATGCAGAATAAACAAATTCTCAGGATGCTCCTCTTCTAAAAGCTGTTTGATAAGTAAATTAAGCTTGATAAAAGCTATATTCACAGCAAATAGTGGCGTTTATGCAGAGCTTGCGAAGTAGTCTTCGCCATTATTCCCACAAAGCTTCTAAAGTTCCCAAATATTCCCTATAAATGGAAAAAATCCCACAACAAGAATATTAAACATTACAAAACGACTAATTTCACATCATACGTACGATATATTATTACTATATTTATAGTATTATATAATATATTTATAAATGTTAACATTCTCCAACTAATAAAAAGCGAAACAAATATGCAAAGTTGGAGTAAGTTTTTCGAAATAGTGTAAAATAATGTAAAAATTATTTTGATAATTTTATATACATTATAAATTTTTAAATACATAACATAAATCAATATTCTTAAAGTGTAATGCTAAACAATAATAAATACAAAAAAAAACAGATTTACCTGTAAATTTCTTTCTGTAACAGTTTGGCATCACTCATTGCAGACATTTTGAAAAATTGTATAATTGTAGTTTTGATGTAAAAACAAATCACTTATGCACAAAGTGGAGTTCGCTAAAAGGTATTTATATTGACAGCATCCTTTTCGCTAAGCACACATAAATGAGCAATAGGACGTAATTACAATTTCAATATTTAATTCAAAGGTTTTCCTCAATAATTGACTTTCAGATCTATTCCGTAATTTTAAGTATTTTTCCTTGTTTACTAAAAGCACTTCAATACTTTCTTGCGTACTAACATATTCAAATAGACAATTACGCTGTTAATGAAGTTAATTTAAATGAATAGAAACAAATATTTAGTAGATAAATAACTAAAAACTCTGTAAAATTAAAGGAAAAGCGAATAATGTGATATATTCTGTTGTTGCCGTTGTTGCTGGTTCCGTTATTTGCTATAAAAACACGCAAGTGCTCAGCTGGATGAACTTCCAGGGAATTTTCTGTTTCATCTCCTAATATTTGCGTATTTGCGTGATTTTTTCGACGTATATTTTCCAGTAATTTTTTCCAATTGAGTGAAATGCAAATGGGTAATTAAGGTAAATAACCAGTTACAAGTTAGCATCGACCTGAGACAGTTCCTCGGTTTATAAAAAAAGCAGACAATCGCAAAGATGTCTGTAATAAAATAGTAATTAAAATCCTGTCAGTGAAATCAATCAATCAAGTGTTTGTGATACTTGCAACTGCAACGCAAGAAATAACAACTGAAATCTCAGTAAGAACACAACTCGAATCAAGTGAACAATCTGTTGTGGATTTTTGCATTCACCGGACGGCGACACTTCAATTGGACAGCACAATTGGCTTAAAGTAGTTCACAAAAGCTAAACGATATCAACTGAATTTGATTTAATTAAAGCAAAAACTAATTGTAAAATAATTAAAATCTTCAGCGAGGAGTTGAGTTCTAAATTCGGCCACAACAACGAACTTTATACATAATCAGAAAATCCTTTATGATTACCGAATAGTAATAATAAATACAGTCAAGTTGATTGCAATAAATTGATTAAGTGAGCAAAACCCACTCTATGCGCAGTAATATTTTTGTGTACTCATCATCAATTGAAACTAATTTACGCAGCTACAATCTGGACATACGTACCCACGAACACATACAAGCACAGCCCAACCGAAGGCTATTAAAGGAAATACAGGCTAAGAAATTACAGGAAATACATGAAAGAACAGTTAACTATGAAAAAAAACATTGTGCCGCTGGGCGATCTGTAACAAGACAAGAAAAAAAATATAAATACTTGTGATTTAGTTATTGGAATATATTTTTAATATGGCTCGTCGTTATTTTGGACTCAGTGTGGCCGTGATGCAAATTCTATGCGCGGCTTTAGCGGCCTCAAGTGAAAGCGTTGATCAAACAGTCGATCAGAGTTTGCGAAACTCAAAACTCATCCAAAACAAAGTTATACCGGACATCGAGGTGTTGACGCAGGCCCGCACACCGCACAGTGCGGTCGATGAACTGTGGCTGCACATTCGGCGCTTCATGGAGGACGGCCTCCCCGTACTGGAGTTGTACGGATTCAAACCTAGAAAAGGTGAGCAGTTCAATAAACTTACTTCGTTAATAGAATAGACCCGACATACATACATACATACATACAACACCCAAAGGAAAAAAATGGTAAATTCAACAATTTCTACTTTATACTGCAAACTTCTTTTTGGGTTTCAAACACGTTCAACAAGTTTTCTACTCGATTTTACTACGGAAGAGTTGGATAAACAATTATTTCGTAAAATTCCTGGAAATATCTCAAATAAAACGAGTTCTTTTTTTAAAGGAAATGTCTTAATTTGACATTGCAACAATTGCGTTGAGGTTTACTGCAAATAGCTTTCACACGATCCATATACATATACACCAATGAATATCGCTGACGAAACGAGAAATTAAAATTGTCAACTCAACATCGAAAAAAATTCTAGAATCAACTATTTACTTTTTGTAAATACATTTTTAGAGTAAAATAAAAATGGAACAGCAAATTGCAAATTTTACAATTCTTTTTTCGGTTTTACAATCACACTTTTAACAATTAAAATTGTAATTTTAACCATTTGTCTTTTGGATGGAAATCAATGACGTTAATTATTGAAATTATTAAAATTAATTATTATTTAAATTGCTGATTCAACCGAAGTTTTCTACGCTTGAAGGAATACATACATATGTACATCCGCACACACATTGAAAATTGTACCGTTAGCACGATTGCTCAAATCTTACAAACAGACAGAGAAAGTGATATACGAAGAGAGGTCTTTCCACCACTCACCGGCTCATTCAAAGTTTTAACACAATTTCAACGTTCGAATTATTTAATGATCGGACATTTCACAAAGCAATCGAGTGAACCACACCCATATTTTGCTGAATACTTCGATTAGTTTTCACTTTCATTACGATATTCGTATGAATCTTGAATTGAAATTGAAATCTGTATTCGTAGGTCAATGCTACCGATGTTCACCTTTCTTTATAAAAACCTTAAAGACTCTTGCATTTAAATTCAGAAGTACAACTTTCTTCCTTAGCAGAAGTACTCGATATTTAATATTAACACGACACTGTGACAAAAATATACCGCATTTCGCTGTTAAAATTGACTGGGTCAAATCAATTTAGCTATAATTAGTAAGTAATCACAATATTTACTGTTTAAGGGTTAAGAGTATTTTCACTTAATCCCGAAATGTGTAACGCACAGAACTAAACAAGATATCGACTCTTTCGTCGATTTAGATATGTCGGTCATTATCACAGGAGAACCGTTAAAGATAACCGATTAAAATTTGGCAGAAATATTCTTTGTTATGGTGCGATTTTTCGTATTGCAAATGGGCAAAATCGGGCAACAAATACGCCTATTTTTTTATACTGAGAATGCAGCTTGTTCTGTTTTCATTTTATGAAAGTGATAATTAGCCTAATATTTTAAGCTATGGCAACGAAATTGATTGTGTGTGTATATAGAATAAAATTCTCTGTTAGTGTGTCTAAAATGGGCATGGTCCGCCCACTGGTAAGAAAAACAGAAATAGCACAGAAATATGGATTAAAAATTTAAATAAGAAAAATTATTATTACACTTAATTTTTTCAAGGCTTTTGGATGTATGATATTTAAGATTCGGCCATGCTGAATAAGCATTCTTTCTGTTTTGATAGTGCAAATGAAAAATCTGCATAAATTTCTAAATGAATTTCATGGCTTTAACCCGTAGCTTTGACAGTACTTATGTTAGTTTAAAGTTAATTTCTTTAACTTTAAGAAAAATTATGAAATGTACAATTAACAGTAGATTATAATCTACTACAAATTCTAAACTTAATGTACGCAAGCTTGCTTAGGTGATTCATTTAAGCGTCTGACTGGGAAGCCAAACAAGTAAAAATATTTTAAACATAGAATTCAATGTTTTTACAAAACAATCACCATAAATAATTATGTAATCCAATGGCATGAAACAATTTTAATGGAGTGCCAAATCACATGAGGTATTAACAGCCTAACCCACAGCGTCAAATTGTACAGTCACAGAAAGAAGACGTCTTCCATCATAAAACTGCGTAAATCATTCCACTGCCTCTTAAATATCCCGACTGACGGATAGCTAATGCAAAGCAAAAAGCAACTTTTAGTACTGTGTTGTGAAAGGTACTGCAATAAGCTGTAAGAAAGTGGCGCTCTAGGTACGAATTATTCTTAAAGTCACCGACTTCAAAGCCAAGGCTATATTTAAAGGCTGTTCCAACTTAACAGATCTAAAAACAGGGGGTGGGAGATAGAGTGCATAGCGTGTACCGCAGAGCTCGCTGCTTTGGACAATTTCATTCGCTCTTTACAGTAACGATTTACAGAGTGCGGTTACTAATTCACTGTCTCATGTGTGACAGAGCATTGACACTCGGAGCTTGCAACTGTTAAGTGATGCCTTAGCTTCGATTGCTCTGTGTGCAGCGGCAAACAAATTAAATTTAAATGGCAAAATCGCAAAAAAACTTACTTAGTTCTTCGGAACGTTATGCGATTAGGCATTTTCTTCATAGAGCAACGGGTTGCTAAGGATTATAAATAAAAAATGGATTAGAAATATCTCAAAAATACAACATATTGTACCTGTCTCTTAATAAGTTACATTGGAAATATTAAATAAATAAATTGACACCTTGGAATTCTCAGAAGGAGCTCCTCCTATAGTTCTTCCTATAGCCACACGTTCGTACATTTGGGAACATCTTTAACGGAATCCAAAACTCAACTCAAATTAATTTTTTCAAATTAAAGTACATTATAAAGTAGCATAGTTCGATGCTTTTTAAAAAACCGATAACTATTAGATGTGACCTCGTATTTTTGTTTATTAGAATTGGTGCAATAGTTTGCGAGAAAATAGATTTTAAAGATCAAGATTACATCCCATTTTGCATCTGTAAATAATAATAAATATTATATAATAATAATAATAATTTATATATAATATTATATATTATTAATTTGTAATATAGTAATAATATTAATAATTATATAATGTAATGTTATTAATAAAAAGATGATTATTTTTCGGCTGTAGTCAAAATAAACGAACGCAGTCCTTCCTCGTTGATGGCTTGGCAGCGACTGACGTAATTTTGTCAGAAACACTCATTGTATACATATTAAGGAACTCAAAATTGAGATCCCAAATGGGCTGGAATGCCCGTCACTGCTTTAAATGAAATTTTTCGCCTGAGATCGAGCCAGTCAGTGATTGCATTTGCTTGAAGATAGCAAATTTCTCTTGCTCAACGTTTTGTGTAGCTTGCACGCACTAAAAAAGTCATCCCTAGTCTCCGGCAATCTCGTTTCACACCGGGTTCACTTTCTTATTACTTCAGGTTGCGCTTCCAGCTGTGACGTATCAGACTTCCCTCGTTGCACCTGCGTGCAGGAACCGCTTTTTATGTGCGGTATAAGCTCTACATATCTGGCAATGTTTTGCCAATCATCTTCGCTGTTTAACAAGGTCTTCATCGTGTCTGAGTAAGATGGCACACAAGCGTTTCTAAGGCGTAAGGTCTACGTCGTCGAAGTCACTATCGCAGTATATGCAGCCAGGACCGTTAACTTTACCCACGCGGGTAGATATACACTAAAATTATTGTTTCTCAATTAACACGAAGCACTTATACACTTATTTCTCCATTTCAACATGGGTTTTGTCTTTGTACTTGAATTTGTTGCTAAAACCATTCGCAACTTTTCCTTAGGTAAGCAAACGGATGCAATCTGTACGGATTTTAGTGAGGCATTTGACATCGTCAATCATAAAGTCCTCATCATGAAATTGCTGAATTTTCGATTTCCTGCTAATCTAGTGAACTGGGATTCGTCTTATCTATCGAGGCGAACTCAAACTGTAGCTTTGAGAAATCAACGATCGGATCCTTTTGACGTTACCTCTCGTGTGCCACAAGGGAGTCAAGGGAGAACCACTGCTGTTCCTCGTTTTTATTGATGATCTTCCATCAGCTACAAAAAACGGAAATGTTCTTACTATATGTTTGCTGATGACGTAAAGCTCTTTCTACATTATCGTAAAGACAATGATACCAGACTCTTACAAGCGGATCTAGACTCCTTAGTTGCATGGTGCAACATCAACTGCATGAAACTAAACTTAAATTAGTGCAAACAAATAACTTTTGCACGTATTCAAAATCCTACCTTGTATAATTATTCACTTGAAGGTTCGAACTTAATTACAGTTGATAAGGTTGATGATCTAGGGGTATTACTTGATCCAAAACTACGCTTCCACTGTCATATCAACCGTATATCTAACAGAGCTCATAGTACTTTGGGCTTCATTAAGCGATAGGCCAAAGAGTTCCCCTATATTACGAAGTTACTACATACCTCGTTTGTTTGCCCTATGTTGGAATATGCGTCTGTTGTCTGGAGTCCAAATTACAACTGTTATATTACGGAATTGGAATCGACTCAAAAGCAATTCTTACTTTTTTGTTTGCGGAATCTCCACTTTGACGAATCGGGAAACTTACGTTCTTATGAATCCAGCCTGAAACTGATAAATTTACTATAACTTTCCAAACGTCGAGTAATGCTCAACGCTATTTTCATCTTTAAATTTTATTTTTTTTGGTGTTACTGACAGTTCATATTTGTTAGGTAACATTCATTTTAATGTTCCCAGCAGGACATTTAGGCGATATGATATCCTGCATTTGACTTTCGGCAGATCTACCTACTTACAATATGAGCCATTTCGGAGCGCCTGTGCTCATTTCAACAGAGTGTCAGTAGCAATAAATTTTCCAGATTCTGTTAATTTAACTAAGCTGAAGATTTTCTATTATTTAATTTCAATACCTTGGAACCTTTTATCTAGCGTATGTATAACTTCGGTTGATAAGAGGAACACTGCGTCTGGAGTAATGATTTCCGCGCTATGCACTTGCAACGGTGTTATTGACTTCGTCTATAGCTCTTAATATTAACCTTGATCTGGAAATAGCCTTCTAGTATTAACAGGCGTTAAACATGTCAAATAGGCAGTGATACGCGATTTAGCCAACAGTTTAAGGACTTCGTCTGTACGGTTTGGAAGCAGTTTCTCCTCCAGAGGATAGTATCCTGTAATAGAAGAATATTTGGTTTTGATAATTTAACAAAAAGGAAATGGAATAATTTAAAGTCGATATATGTGGAACAATTTATAAATAATTTATTTATAGTTTATGTCGGTTTATCCTCGAGAGGACCATATCTTGATGGCACGACCTCTCTGGCTTTCTGAATAAGCGAGAAGAAGATAGTACCAAATACCAATTCTGCTTCTTCAATAAAGTTGATTGAGCGCTATGTTCTGAGAAATTGAGACGCACCAATTGAAAGAATTGGCGTCCTTGAAGCTGATAGTGTCGTTTTATGTTGGCGGATCCTTTGAAAATAGTTTGCGCGAAAATGAGTCCTTCTTGCATCCCTCTTTGAACAGACTTTATGCGGAATTTATAGAGTTGTTCGTTTTAATGAGCTTTCTTCCGCCGGGACTTCAAAATTTTCTTAAAAACTGAACTGAACCCGTAGAACCGTGTTCTCTGCTCTGATTTCTGGGTATTTATATATCGACTGAGCGCTAGAGGTATCGAAGTTTCTGGATCCACCCAACGTTTCCATGTTACATGGCTTTTATTGTTACCTTCCTAGAACAAATAGTCGAATATTTCAATATTAAATTATTTAATTAGCCTCACAGTTTCATTCTAGTGGATCATTTGGAGATGTGTTATTCAGTAGAGATATTCTTATACATTTCAAGATATTTTGCGCATAGATGGCGCTGTACGTTCGTCACAATATTTTAGATATCATTCAACAGGAGATATCATTCAAACTCTTATAAGGTTAACCTTAAATCCTTGTGTTATCACATAGAAAAAGACTATTTTTAAAAGACTTCCGTAATATAGTAACTTTTTATTGTACATTGAAAGCGTTCCTACCTATTTTCCAGATGTACCATTCACAATGATTATACCGAAGATCGATGTGCGGACGATCGAGAAGCCGCGATTGAAAGAATTTATGCTGGAGCATTTGGTGCCGGGCAAGACGTTCGACACGTATCCCAGCGAGGAGCAGTTCGGCAATGGGAATGGTCACAAAATCATATTTCGCAAATTAGAAAAGTCGCACAATAATCAGTGGCTGCTCAACGGCTTCCCTATTCTGCAGAAGGCTCGAATTAGCGACAATTTGGTTGCCATCAGCATTGATGGTTATTTGGGGGATCGAAAATCGCCTTTTTCGAAACGGAACATTCAGGAAACAAACAGGTAATGTACAGTCCTTGTGTGTACAGTTCATCGCGAAGTGCGTTTTAAATACATACGAGCATTTCCCTTTTAGTCGCTACAATGAACCGCAACCACTCGAAATGCGTAATGCTACAACCCACACGAAGAATGATCCCATGCCGAAGGAGTCCCGATCGAGTCCTTTGATGTCGTTCCTATCCAGCATGAAGACTGGCACCAAAGTATTCCAGCACTTCCTCAGCAAAAGCAATCTCACCCAAATAATGGACAACGGGACGTATACCGTGCTTATACCGGCCGACAACGCCTTCCAGCGCTGGCACCCCATCGACTGGGGCTTCTATCCTTTCAGCGTGCACGAGTTCACTGAGAATATACTGCGTAACCACTTCCTACCGACAGCCCGCCCGCTGCGCCTCGCCGACGTCAGAAACATCGATCAGATGACGATACGGACGTTGGGCGGTGAAAAGGTTGTCTTTCGTGGATATCGTAAGTGATTTTCCGGCGCGTTCATACCGTATATCAACGTCGATGAGTTTACTAATTATTGTAAACTCCTAGCAACGCCTTCGGTGAACAACGTTTCAATTATATCCGACTACTCACTGTCTAATGGAAACCAAGTGTTCCTTATATCAGAAGTTTTGTTTGTGTCCGAATCCGTCGTGTCCAAATTGCATCAGGTATAAGAAAATATTCCAAAAAAACTAATTTTATACTATAAAATAAGTATCAAATGGTCAAAAGACATAAGTAACGCTTTTGTTCGCAGTGACTCTTCGAAGTGTCCGCTATAAAAGCTTAATAATATACATATAACATTAATATTTCTGCCTACACAGATGCACAAAGATAAAGAAACCCCGCCTTTGCTAGCGTTTCCATGGTTTGGCGCCCAATTTCTATCGCATTCCTTCTTGGCCTTGGAGAAAGATCCAAGGTTTACGCAAATAACAAGGTTACACGATCTTTGATTCAGTCGATAGCATCGTCATTATGACTTTTTATGCTAGGTACCTGAACAATGCTGAAATCGCACCTCATGTATCTGGCGCAAATTACACATTCTTCGTCCCGGAGGACAAAGCCTTCGAGCGTATTGGCTTTGATCGAATTTCGGATGATGCTATGGTCAGTGCGCGTTGACTCTGGTTTGAAGTTGCTCTTGTTTAATGAATGAAAATTGCTTATCGCAGGCCTCTCCACGCGGCATCAAAATGCTGCTGAATCACTTCATCCGCGGGCGGCTTTACGATCGCGACTTCGGCGACAACGAAGTCTTCGAGACGATTGGCGGTGGCCACGTCAAAATCACGCGATCGGCCGGCAGCAAAGTTTCGGTGAACAACGCCCACATAACGGAGAGTGAAGTGTTCGTATATAACTTGGGCACAATGTTCTATATCGACGCTGTCTTGTATTCGGATCTGCTGAAAGTTGCCAAGTCGCATGCAGATGGCAATATTGAATCGTCGCCCGGTGGTGAGCGAACGACGTCAGCCGCTGCGCCAACAGACGTCGAAATCGTTCCGAATGAGTTCTTCACGGAGAGCAACAGGAACCTGGAATTTCCCATTCATGATGACGAAATGGAAGACGAGATCATCACGCCGAAAGCACTTCCAGTTCGATATAATTACGAGCTGTCGAAGTAATTCACGAAATGTTATGATGAGCTATGAGCTATGTACAGACTTTAATTGAAGTTTACCTGAAGGTGGAATTTGTTAATAACAAAAAATAAGATACAATTCAGAATATTTAAGGCATTTCTTTGCTTTTTTTTAAAAAAAAAAAAAAAAAAAAAAAGCTAGTAAAGTAAAGATCTGCTACCTTCATTTTGTAACAAATTCAATTGCTTTGGGAACTTTTGAAATTCGTATTTTACCGCATTTTAGCGACTGCATCAAGCCAAATAAAAGAGTCAATAAAAGTTATATGCATGCATTTCGAATACTTTTAGAGATATTATAGAAGCTCCATGCTTTTGTTTATATTTGTCAGCATTAATAAATGGTTACAATGGAAAGGATTTTTTTACATCGAAGAACTGGCAAACTTTGGAGTGATCAAGTTTATTCAACTTTTGAGTAAATAATTGCATTTATACGTTAACTATTTGTTTGAATACTTTAAAACACCACTCACGTACTCTAGAAAAGTCCATCTCTCGAGAATATAAAGAATTTGAATTTAATAAAAAGAAAATAAATCTGCATTTTTTGAATTAATTGAGAGATTTTTTTTTGAACTCATGTTTAAGTAGCATTCTTTTATTTCTTAAATTTTAATCTTATGTAATCTATTCTGGATCACCAAGCAAACCAACACACAACAATTTAATAACATCGACGAATCAATAGCAAGTGATCGGCTTCGTTGGAAGATTGGCGAGTGCGTAATTGTAAATCGATTGTTGCTAGCAACAATAATAAATTATTTTAGAATTTATTTTACTATTTATGAATATGAGAAATCCTAAGACCTATTATCGTCAAAGTAATTAATAGATATATTAGAGCTTTGTATGATATAATAAAACATTTTTATTCAATAAAAATATCCACGTCATAGAAGCAACTAGAAATTTTATTTAACATTGAAATACAAAAAACCCGCTTAGGGGACGAAAACAGAAAAAAAACAGGAATTTCTTGTTTAATGTTCGTTTCTCTATATAAAATAAACACGACTAAAACGGAAAATACCATAAGACGGAAAGAGATAAATTTCAGAAGAACGCCCTTACCCATCCTTGGCTTAAGTAACTCATTCCCGCCGATACCAAAGTGTTCCTTCACCAACATAATTGTGACATTGTGGACAACACAATTGACTGAGCAGTGCAATCAGGATTTTTCAAGCCGACTCATCTCCTTGTAAAGAGTATCATGTCTGACTTACTACTTTTGATAGTCACGTCCCGTTCTTTGTATCATCTTTCCACTGTTTCAAAAGCATCTCTCATGACGTTAACGATGCTGTCCAAGAACGTTTCAGCAACCACCAGAGAATCTAATCTATGCAGGAAATTCCATAGAAGTGCAGAGAGGAATCCTCCTTGCGGGCATGCCCTCATCACCCTCCCCTTAAATTTCGACTTCCCGCCCTGAGCATTGATTGTCCTGTGTTTAAGAGAGCTGTCCACCCAATTTGTAATCAGTGAACTGACGTCTTGGCAAACCAATCATCCCACAGCTTATCAAAGCCTATTTTGTCAATCAGGAACGTCCCAATATATTCATCAAAATTATTAGAAATTTACAACAAATAACATTAGTATTAAAATCCTTCACATACTAAAACAAGTTTTTTTTTTTTTTTTTTGTCAATGGCACCTTCTATGTCCATGAAAAAAGCCATAGCTATGTATGCTTCTTACACTACTGCAGGAAAACCTCCAAGTCTCCTTTTTACGGCGACGAAGAGTCTTCTGTAGTAGCCTTTCCTTCTCCTTGTATAGGTCCTATAATTCGGGACTTGCCATCCTTATGTGCCTTTCTATGGCCTTCCTTGTCTCCTTTTACATGGTCTCAAGATTATAATTCACCATGGTGTCTGATTTTCATCCTCCAATATAGGTTTGGGACAAGCGTCTTAAATGACTCGGTCACAATCAAAGTTGAACACTTGACTTTGATCTCGACATCCGCCGTTGTTCCAGAAACAAGAAATTGCTTGTTCGCTAATAATTCCCTTTACACTTTAGTATATTTATTACTGTCCGTATTAGAAAGAACTCTTCGCAAGAAGCAATTGTTTTTCTTCTTAGATCCCCAGAGAATATTGAATATACAGAGGTACAGAGGTACAGGAAGAAGGATCCAGCACCACCACCTGTCCTTACCACGGTGAGGTGTCCTTACCACGGTGAGGTGTCCTTACCTCCGGTATACTCAAGTGAGGACAGAACACTAGAAGATATCCAAACTGTCCATTTGGAAGCGTCCTTCTGAGGGCATTCTGTCGTTGCAGCCTCCTGAGGATGATTTTCTTGGACTCAGTCGTACCGTGAACAAGGATCACCAATTTTCTTCCATTCCTCAACGCACAAGCCGGTCAACACTCAGGCGAGCATACTGCCACTTCAATCTGCCAAGTGGCAGTAGGTCGGGTTCAATAAAAAATATTTTAAGCGCACGCGCACGCGGTCGGGTTCAAAAATGAGTCGAGCGCGGTCGACCGCGAGCGTGCGCTTACGTACCCTGATGGGCACAAAAAATGGTTTATAAAATTTGATAAAAACTACCTAATTAGGTATTACTAGTAATAAAGAGCAATGCACACGTTTTATGTTTGACCTATAACCTCAACTTGACGAGCACGTTTTTGATTTACCGGAAAAGCTACCCGGATATATGTAATGCCCAGTGTCAAAGAAAACAGGAAAAGCAATGCCAAAGTTCAAGGCAAAAAAGTGTTGCCTTTAGAATCAAAATGGGGACATTCAACTGTCGTGCATGAATTCATATTTAAAACTGAACATTAAAATCAACGAAACTGCTTCTCATTTCAGCAAAAGATTTTTTAATTTGGTTAAAAATATGTTATTTCTAGAAACAAAAGTTGTCAATTCAAGAAAACAAAAAAAAATCTGATTTTTCCAACACATGACTTCCTTGTAGGTAAAATAATTTCAATTAAAAAAGCGGCACTTAGTTATGCAGAAAATCCTTCGAGAGAAATTCGAAAAGGTAGGATAATTTTTGGACGATATAGCAGCCCTAAATGCCAAATATCTGAATTGTAGTGGTGTTTGGTGTTGAGTTATGTATGAAATTTTAAAAATCCTGCAAGTGTAGTGTCCTTTTGGTACGACCGTTTGCATTCAAAAAGAGAGGTGATAAACTAGTTCTGTAACAGACTGAAATACAAAAGTTCAACTTTCCATGACTCTCCGTTTTTCAGCTATTGACGATACGTGCACACCTCACGACCACACTAGTCAAAATGGACTCAAGAATGGGCAAATTGTGTATTACCATTAAAATCTCAATATCAAAATTTTTCGCGAATACAACACTTTCTTGTAATTACTACTTATACATGGAAGTAATAATTAATTATTTCTACTTATTTTGAGCTGTTACTAAAAATGTGCCTATTAGGGAGATTTACACTCGTGCATCATGTATCAGCCAACACGAAATAGCTGCGGAAATGTTCGAAGTTTTTTAGCAAAAAATTACTATACAACATTTGACATTTTACTAACGCAGACTGCGTATAAGTGAGTGAGTGTGTACCTTTATATACTGAACGCAAAACAGTGTGTCAACAGCAATAGTTCATCCTTTGAGGAATGAATTAAGATTTGACAACTGTGTACAGAGACAAAATTGACAACAAAAAATATTTGACAATCTAATCAACCGAAAAATTGCACTGTAATTTGAAGAAATACGATATGAGCTTTGATAAAATATTATTCGCTCGCTTCAGTAACCAGTGACATTTAAATCACGGTCAAAAATTCAAATGCATTAAAGTATTGCTCAAACGTAGTACGCAAGATTTTCATGTTACATATATTTCATTAAACCTTTTTCTAAAATTTAAATGTGTTTCCAAGTATAAAAATTCTAAAACAGCGAACGAAATAAATACTGATTAAAAAAATTGTAAACGATGCCGCATGGACATTCACACAGTCATGGTGAAGGGTGTGGACACGAAGCCTCCGACATAGATCATGCACTGGAAATGGGAATCCAATACAGCTTGTACCAGAAAATTGACACTGAAAACGTCGAGTGTCTGAATGAGGAAATAGAAGGAAGCGGCAAGAGCGTATTTAAGCCATATGAGCAACGTTTGGATATTTCACAAGTATAAATATGAAATGTTTCCGATGTGTCTACAAATTTACGAAAAATTTTTCTAGTTTGTTCAGAGCGACGCCGACGAAGAGCTTCTATTTAACATTCCATTCACAGGCAACATCAAATTAAAGGGATTCATTATTTCGGGAGCAAATGATAATTCATACCCGAATAAAGTAAGGCTGTAAGTAGAAATGATAGTGGGAGCCGTACTGTTTATGTATTATGAGAAACACACGTAATATTAACTATTTCAGATTCAAAAACCGTCCCAAAATGACATTCGACGATGTTAGTATAAAAGCCGATCAAGAGTTTGATTTATGCCGTGACTGCCGTGGTGAAATTGAATATTCCCCAAAGTAAGAAATATCACGTAGTTACGTACGAACTCATAAAATTTGCTTCCTGGTATTTTTTGTTACCCATCCACCAGTTCACTGACAATTAATTTTAATCTACATTCGTATTAGTATTCGGTGATTATTAAATAATAAGCCATTTAAATAACCATTTTACTGCTAAGTGTTTTTGTACGATTATATGCAAAACGTAATAATTTAAAATGTTGTTATTTCCAGAATTGTAACCTTTTCTTCTGTTCATCACCTTACGTTGCACTTTCCCACAAATTACGGAGACGAAAAAACACAAATATATTATATAGGTATGTGTCTGCGGAAGTATGTATTTTTATAACTTTCGTAATTCTGTTTGTTTCCTATGCATTGTTTAGGTTTGCGTGGTGAGTTTAGCGAAGCGCATTACCACGGTGTTACCATCTGCAACTATGAGGCACGTCCCAATCTCTCTGATCATAAAAATGCAATCGATTCTGTTAATAAAGCCGTTCGTTAAAGTAAAAAAAAACCTGTAAAAAATTTGAAAGCATAAATGATATATAAAACTTGTATGAAAAATTAAAATTCAGTTTTGTTTTTATTTTAGGGGTAATCTATTTATTTGTTTTCATTATTAATGTTTTATATAGTTATTCTTTTATTGATTTACTTATATATATATATATTGAATATCGAATCACGCAGTTTTTATGATTTCCTTTAATTTATTAAGTATTTCAATTTTCTAAATACGGTTGTTTTTTAGATGTTATGCAATATTAAGATATAATTACTCTAGTTTCGATTTTAATATATAAAATTGTGTTACATATACTTGTAGCTTATATATTTTCCTTTCCGTTCCTTTATAACTATATAGTGTTGACTTATGCGGAAAAGAAATATGTACAAAGTTGAATTTGTTCAATTATTAGCATTTGTTTATCGTTAGTTTTACCAGAAAAACATTTCTCCATATATCTTAAAAAAATATTTCTGAGAAATTTTAAGTTTGCGGGAAAATTTGTGTGTATAAATACGAAAGTGTTATTAAATTTTAATTAAAATTTTAACGTTAAAAAGAAACACAATATGTTAAAGAAAATAATACCAAGTTATCGCTGTTTGAAGAAATATCGAATGGATTATAGCCAACTGTGTTAAACATTTGTCGTTTGTTTTTTACTTCCTTGTTTAAATATATATTTTCCTGTTGAGCATCTCAAATTACAATGATTCCATTTTCTATGTTATGTTATTATTTAATATGTATGCAATTCGATTTTCGGTTTCGTTTTGAACATTTCATGTAATTAAAATACATAAAAATTCCTTGTATTTATAATTGAAAAGGTTAAATTACGCTAACTATATTTGTATCGAAATAAATGTTGCTGCTAAACTATATGGATATAAGCCAGTATTTCTCGGATCAGGTAATATTATTATCGACCTTTGGCAGGATGTTCGATTATATGGATGCTTGCCGATCCGCGTCGTGAACAGGTAATAAAACAGATCTGAGACAATTCAATCTAACATCTTATAAACTTTTTCGATGTATTTATGTTCTTTTAGTGTGCAAAATAATACAAAATCGAACTTTTATAATATTCATTTATGTATATTGTTCTACATAGCATAAAACAAAATGGATATGTGCAAACAAAATATATTTAACTTTGTAAAATATCGATCGAACATCATTAACTAACAGTACTTAGATAACTAAAACACATTCCTACTAAATTCCAACACATCGTAATTTGCTCTAAATTGTAACAATTAATTTAATTAAAGCTTTTTTATTTGCACGCGTACAAGTGTTCCTAATTCCCAAGATAGCAACAATCATTATTGTTGTTGTTTTGGCTACTTCTACGAAGTCAGCCATTTTAACTTCCTACTTCCTGCAGATTAAAGTTTAGTGATCATCTGAGTTCGTGTGTGCGCTTGAAAATCTAAACAAAGATATCGCATTATGGAAATAAACTCTTGAAAACTTATTAATATTTGTGTAGGTTAATCATAAGCAGCGAATGTTACTTAAATGCAACGATTAGTTAAGTTCAAGTTACGATTGCATAAATAAAAGAAATGAAAATGTTTTATGCAGCGTGCCTGTGAATAGAGAATCAGACGTGTTTCTTGCTTAAATCATATCGAAACATTGATGACGTACTACGAACCGTTTAATGTGTGGAAACGAAGTTATTAAGGACGTCGTTTAGAGAGAAGTAGTTGCTATTTCTATCGTCGGATAGATTGTGTTCACTACTGCTTTTTATAAATTCCTATAAATGCTACGAAAGCTTATTTCTTAGTGGACGAAAGTATTTTTATTAGCATTTTTTTTTTTTTTGTTTCCTTTTGTGTTCTTTATTTTATTACTTGTTAATGTATGAAGTTTATTCATTTAAAAATTTGTGTATTTTGTGGTGGTTTAAGCGTTTTGTTCAAAAATTGGATATATTGTGTGTTTAATGCAAGGAAAACCATTTCAAGGTTTTGATTTTTTAAATGTTGTTGTTTTTGGGTGTCATTTGTTTGCGTATGTGCTGCTTAAAAATGTACTTAACGTAGTTAACACCAACTTTCTTCATCGGCATTCCAAAAAAATACTCTCTATAAAACCACTGCAATTTCCGTGATAAATTATTATTCAATTAATGGCGAAAGATATGGAACTAAACCATATTGAAAAGAAAAAACATAAACAAACGAAAACGGAAAAACACAAATTACAGTGGAATTTATAAATTTCATTTTATTTTAATACTTAAATATTCATACATATGTACTCTCTGCGACGAAGTATAAGGAATGGCAGTTAGTAGCTACTGCTAAGTCCGAAAAATTGCATATACTCGTACATATATATTTTTATAAGTATGTATATTAATATGTATGCTTCTTTAATATTTTAATATGCGCTATTTTTTAATATATACATGTGCATAATAAAATGATGTACTATTCGTTTTATGCAGAGGCAGGAAACATGCAAGATATGCGAAAAAACACAATACAATAGGACGCGCTTAATTAGATTTTGGCATCACTGATATGGATTGCGTTTGATGTCTGAAAGCAAATAGCAGCAGTTGTACGATCTCGAATTTAGAGTCTCTCCACATCGAGGTGAATTTCTGCGAGAACGTCCTGATAAATTTCGAAAATTTATATTTCTAATATTGCTAACAATTAAAATAACCGTCAAGTTAAATAAAGCTAATGTAAATAGTCAGTCGATTTTATCGTCCTTTATTATTGCCATCTTGCAATTCTCACTGTTAAATTGTATTTCTTTCAGGTTCAAACTTTTGAAGGACCTACGAAATTATTGACAATTACAGTTAATTGAAATTTTTAAATAATAAAATTACATAAGATGAATAGTTAAATTATATGGGAAAAACATACATATATATAGAAGTAAATGATACATGTGTCAGGATCATAAATGTATTAAGACAATTTATTCTTAATTCTTTGATTGTTTGCAGTTGAGCAATGGGAATTTTTCCTTATTAATTAATATGAATAAGGATGACAATAATTCATCGACCAAGTTGTGCACGCTTTATATTTATAATTAATGCCATGGCAGATACAGCCATTTTATTCACTTGTGTTTAAATTCGTACTTAAAAAGCAGAATCGAAAAAAGTACATTTTTCAACTTTATCTAAAATAGATTTATCTAAATAATTGCCAAACTTAAGTACGTTTTTAGCTAAATAAACCAACTCTGTAAGATAACTCCATTCAATAAGCAATTTATTTGTGCTAATTTCTTATTTCAAATTGCCTTTTAAAATATTGAAAAATATTCCTTGGGATATTACTAACGTCTTAAGTAGGTAGCACTGAAAATTCTTTACTCCTTTCTAGTAACATTGTTGATGTAAGGGATAAACTTTTCAGTGTTACCCAAAAATGTCTAGCAAAGTGAGAAAATGAAATGAATGCTGTTAAAATTGGCTTATATTTAAATACAGATCGTTAAAGGCTTTAACAACGAATAAATAAAATGGCCATAAAAACAAACTCTTTTGAGAACCACCTAAATTCGAATAGAATTTATCCATTTATCTAATTTTATTACAACCACTATTAATAAATAAAATGGTGACATCACTGAATACCAAAAATTCTATTAGCTATTTGCGAAAAAACATAATATCGCAAGAAAGTACAATTTTACAAAAGTAGTTTATAAAAAAGTTATTAAAAAATTGCCAAAAGTTAACATAATAAAATAAGTGACAACTACAGGAGAGTGAAGTACGTGAAATTAAATATATATTTCCAATCATCGATGGACTCGAAAATAGGTACAAAGATTTAAAAAAGTCTTTGAATTTCGAAATAACTCCGATTTCTTTCAGAAACATATTTTTATTAAAAAGAAATAATAATTTCGTGATTTTCGATGTTGGATTCTGCATTACATTGTAAACCAGCTACAAGAAATATCGAATTTTTAAATAATGAAACTAAAGCTACTCCATAAACATTTCCTCCATATTTTAGCCCATTGTGCATTGAAGAAATTGTGTAATAAATTGAAATTTTCATCAGCTTACTTCGTTATGTATTTATAATTTATATACAAGCTTTATGCGGAGTTTTTGCGGGGTTTCCATTATTTTAGTGATACTTAGCTGACCCTTAAGTTACTCTCATTATGATTGCTATTAGATTAATTTTGTTATTACAGTAGCCATATTACGTTATTGTTTTTTTTTTCATATGTGTTCGCTAGCCAATATTGATGATTTATTCGCAATTGCAGAAGAGAGAAATGTGAAATGTTAAAGCTAAACGCGCGCGGTGTGTTTTTTCTTATTTACCATAGAAATTTCTTTAATCTCTATACTTTTTTCTGATTAGAATTTCCTTAAACATAATCTTCTAAGTTATTTCTCAATATATGTAAGTACGTTTCAAAATTCCATTATTACGCTCAAATGCTTAAATGGAAATTTATATATAGAGAAAATTGGGTTTCTACGTATTTCCAAAAAGAGCTGCTTGTTATTTGCTGTTGACATACCAAACATGTGACAATCTGCATGAAACCTACAACTTCATCGAAAAAAAAATGACTATTAATAATAAAAAAAAAATTTAATTTGATTACTTTTGATATGGGGAAGGGGGAAAAATAACGTTTGTTTCGGCAACTGATAAAACAATTTTAGTATTCAAAAAACTTCTCTCATCTCTCGAAAACAATGAATTGAAAAAGTTGTTTTGCTGCTGTTGCACAACGACGAGCCTCAAATTAAACCGCATGCGTGGTTGCATGAGCAGCAATGCTGCGTTTCGCGCGCCAACGATCGATCGGCGTGTAGCAACATTTGAAAAAGGGCGCCTTGTGGCATTCCTCGGCATCATCAGCGCTGTTGCTACTTAAGCTATTAGCCATGGCGGAGCTCTTGTCGTTTGTCAACTCGACTTGCACGGCAGCTGCGTCAACATTGCTCAGCCGAACCGTGGACGTTTGCGCCGCCGCAATGTTTTCACAACTGCGCTTCATCACGTGATTGAATGTGTTGTTGACGGATGTTAGAGCGGACGATGACGCTTCTGTTCGTCGTTGGCGAAACTCATGTGAATTGCTCTCGGTAATTGTCGTGCTATACGCGCCGCCTGAAAAGCAACTTGTTTCCAAATAATGACTGGACTGAAAGATATAATCATCGAAATGTAAAAAAGATGATGATGATGGTTGTTGTTGTTGTTGGTATGCGGCCTCAGTCACCGATGCAAACTCTGCATCATGCTGCGCCGGATCATGATCGCGTTGTTTCTTGCTACAATGTAAGGAGGCATAACGCCGTATGCCTTTGTGCGATAGAGTCGATGGCGACGTCATCACCAGCGACGTGGCCGTGGGTGACGACGGCTTTTTATAGTTAGGAAGTGTTGCTCTAGACGTCGGCGACGTTTGCTTCATATCAACTATTTCTACTTCTTCTATATCACTAAAACTATTTAATTGTTTCACCAAATAATGCACATCATTTCGTTTCATTTGATTATCGTAGTCCGATGTCAAGACATTATAACTACGGTCAATGGAATTAATTTTCGATGTCGAATTACATGAAATACCGTTGCGACTGGCTGCAATTCGCTTTTGCGTGCATTTGCTAAGGCTGAGCTGCTGCTGCTGATCTCGACTGTTCTTGCTCGCACCTCTTGCTGCAACTGTATTTTCTGGAATTCTGTTAAATTTAGCTAATGCCGTTGATGGTTGTAACAACGATGACGATGCAATTGTAGTTGTAGTTGTTGCTTTGAATTGGTTTTGTAGTATTTGTTGAGGCACTGTTGTGACGGTTGCTGCTGCTGTTTTTGGGGCGAATGTTTCACCATCGCCCGCTTCCACTACTTTTACTACTTTCAATCTATCATCAGTACTCGAATTAACATTCACATTTAAGTCTAAATGTAACTGATTTAGTAATAAACTTCTATTATTTATTCTATTAATAGTTGTTGCTGTTGTTGTTGATGTTGTATTCGCATTAATAGTTGTGTTGCCGTCGGGGTTTTTAGTTAAAGTTCCTGTTCTGCTCTGCAACTTGGTATTAGCTAAATTTCTATTTAAAATTAATTTCGACGAAATGATATCATTACTGTTGCTCCCCCGCGATTACCGACTGTCGCGAGTGGAGCGAGGCCTTCCCTAACTGGATGTCGACGCTATCGGCGACACCGGCGACAGTGGGCTACGCACCGGCTCCCGCGGACATCCGGACAATGTTATGACCAGTTTGCGCGACCCGGCCTGATCGCGATGCTCGCAAAGCCACACGCCTTGCCATGTGCCCAACGAAAGTTTGCCATCCGTTATGGGGATTGTCAATGAACTACCCAGGAAACATGCTTTCACGTGCGCCGGCTGCAAGAGTAAGCAAAACCCATCATCCATCATCCGTGCGCATTAGTTCGATGGCTCTTAACTCACCATGTCATCGGGACCTTCACACGAATGCCTGTACGGTAGTCCTTCGGGAACTATTTTGTTCAGCATCATCTCCATGTCGTCCCTTTAAAAAAAAAATGATGATCGTAGAGGAAAATTCTCAAATTTTGCTTAGTGTAATACTAACCGGACATCAGGATCCCAACTTTCGTTCAAGGCCAAACTAGCTGAAGTATGAAGAACTGCAAAGACGTTAAGAAATAGAAATAGTTTTTCTCTTACTTCAAAAAAGAATCATCTATTAATATCTACATTAAATATAATGAAGAAACAGCAAATCTCAGCGTAACAAGAGTAAAATTCAGTATGCACTAGAAAACTCACTAAAATAATACAAAATTCAGCCATAAAACTGAATATATTAAAAGGTGTGAACTATTAATTATCTTCTTTAGTTTGAATATTATAAATTGTGTATAAACCAACCGAAAAGAGTTTATTTTAATAAAATCATAGCTTGACGATGACTCTGCTTGAAAACCTTTCGAATATAAGTTATATTTCCAAGATCTGATTGAAATGCTTGCACTTTCGTCTCGTTCGGCGCCTATAGAGTCGTCTGCAAGCGCTTAAAAGTTCTTCAGAAATACTCCAATGACGATTTCAACATCAATCTACCACTCAATTCGTTAAATATTTAATTTTGAATAGATTTTTGCTTCTTTTTTTCGCTTAGAAGGTTTTCATTGAAAATATATCAGTCTATATTTAGCGTATACACCTTTTCAATGTGTAATTCAGCAATCATCACTTGCAATTCACGTTATGCTTCCTGAATTACGTGTTGAAAAGGTGTAGACTGCTGTTGGCAGTGGATTTTGAGAGTATTCCACGTATCGTGTTCTCATATCGACTGCTATCAAGATGCTGCGACCGGCCCTAACCCATTTACGCCGAGCAACCTTGGTAATTATAAAGAAAGTGATTGCATTAGGTGCGGCTAAGGTGAACTAGATCAACGCACAGGGTGACATCGAACATCGTCCTAAAGTGAACTAAACTCAGCCGCGCCGCATCAATGGCATATGTATGCACATAAAACACACTCCAGTCAAGTGCGCCAGAGTTTAATCATAAATACAATGTTTTTTATCGTCAGCGGAAACCGCAGAAGTCAATAAAATTAAATGAAAAGCAAAAAAAAAAAAGCAATTTCACTTTTGAATTTAATAAATTTACTTGCATTTCAATTTCCTTTAAACAATTCTATATCTGCTAATCTATGATCCATGAGTTTATGTGACCTTTTTTGTGCTACTCGTGAATAATTTTGCTGGAAAAATACCAGCAAATATTTAAATTGATAATAAATTTTCATTTCGTATGCTAGCAAAATAGAATTTCCTCTATTAAACGAACAATTATTTGATATTATTACGCTACACAGCCATAAATAAAATGGAAATAATTCTTTATTGTATATATTTTGTACATGTCGAGTGAACAAGTGGTTTGAAATCTTATCTTTCACTTGAAACGAATGTGCAAGTAGCTATAGACAAGAGTTTTCGAGCAACTCTTCAAACAGATTGCTAACAAAAACATGTGCTTAAAACTTAATCGTACATAAAATAACGTTGTGTCGTTGCAAATGAGTAAAGTTATGTAATGCAGTTGGAGAAAAGATTAGCAAATCCAACCTTCGCAAGCTAATGAATATTTTAGGGCGATGTTTTTATCCAAAATGTTCATATTTTGTAGACTTCTGCACCTTGTAGCACTACTTATATTAACAAATTCCAAATCGGAGAATGATTTTAGTTAAACTTACTTTGCACATGACACAGGCCGACCGAGAACTGAGCCAGCTCGGGCATTTGTCTGAGAATTTCCTCGGTGACCAAGTGCACACCGCGGTGCTGCGGCCGCAAATTTATTTTGCGCTGAAACCACGCTGATCCGATTTGCAAGCCGGAGCTGGCTGCACCTCCACCTCCGCGATGATTCGATGATGCCATTGTGCTTGTGGACGAAGAACTGCGAATGTTGCTGTTGCGATTGGTGCTGCCAATAGTTTTGTTAGTCTTCGTGTCGTTTTGATTGCTGCTAATTTTGCTGTGAATGTGACCGCGTGCCGGTGTTGGCGTAGGTGTTGGAGGACTAAAACTGGACGTTCGGCCGCCTGAAACAGCAGCAGTTGCTGGCGTGCTTTCCTTGCGGGTCGTCGTCTTGGCGGTCTTTCTTAACTTTCCTGTCTGGTTTTTGACTCGGCAATCAACGTTCCTTCACTTCGGTGAAATCAAACGTTGCTTATATTATTCACTGATAGCAAAGAACGCTCTTAAAATTCTTCCAAAAGGACAAATAACGACAAATATTCCACCTCATATAATTTTTACGGGATATCTTAAATGAAATTAAAATTATGTTCGGAAATTTGTTTGACGCTTGCTAAATTTAATTATTTTTTTATAATCGTTGATCATTTAATTTCAATAAGTTTATTTAAAAAAATATTTATTATTATTATTATTTACTTATTGCAAAAAAATAATTGATCTTGAAATGTCTGTCATACAATTTCAACTTACTACGAATTTCGAGCAACGAATTTCGTAGTCGAAATTTGCAACGACCTTCAAGCAGGTGTTCGAGATTAAACAACCTGTAAAGTGCCTAATAATTCTAAAATCAATTTTGAAGGAATCGATTTACTACTTAATGAGTAGATTTCATTGTATGAATTCGAGGGAACACGAAGTCGAAAGTCACTTTTGTAACCTTACAAAATATAAAACATGCGCTTAAATTTTACCTAAATGCAATGTTAATTCAATGTACATATTATATTTCGCTCTGTACTTCATTGACACAAATTTCCTATTCACAACTGTAAGCTTGCAGTTATCTGTTTGGCGGCTTTGAATAACATATGCATTATTTTTTACGCTTGTGACCCAGCAAAGAATCTGCCTCCAAAATTAACGATTTTAAAGATTTTTCACATACCTTTACATGGCATACATGTTTATTGCTACAATTCAGGCAGTACACGAGCCTTCACGAGCAACTATCAAAAAATCAATTTTCATACATATGTTTGCCAAATGCAAAATGCTGTCTCTAGTTTCGATGTTATATGCACTATACTATATTTTTCATCTTCTTGCGATCAAACTCAACACTCAATAAATAAAAACGTTAACGTTTTGTACCAACTCACAAATTTCAGTCCGTTAATTATTGATATAACAATGTCCAACACTCTCAAGTTCGTATTGTGAGCCTTAATTAGAACGCTTTCACTCACTTGCTTGCTCGTTCACCTGAACAAAATGGTGCCGTATAATTTTTGTGGAAAACTATTTAAAAGTTCGGTTAAATCTTCCTATATTTTCACAAATATTAAATATCTCATTTTCCTAGTATTTCACGATCAAAGAATTTTCCTGACCGACTGACACACAATTTGACAGTTCTTCAACTTCTGTGTGATGTTCGAAATTTGCTGTTCTAATCATTCTTTACAAAGTAGCGAGTAAACATTTCCCCTCTTATAAAAACATGGTGAATATATGGAGACTGTAACCAATTATGGTTAGAAATATTATATGCCCTTGTTTAGTTTATTCCAACATTTGTTATTTTCTTTTATAGATTTCTCTAAAATAATATTATCAGATAATCACCAGATATATATTATTTTCAGTTACCAACTATTGAAACTGGAATTGTGGATTTCGAGTTTTCATGGTACCGTAGATGTTCGAAAATGAAAATCTATTACAATTGTTAAATGCAGATTCAAATACATATTTTAAAAAAACTTCCGTAGTTTTCATAAATTATATATCTCTGGTGATTGCAGAGAAACATTCAACAATTTTGTTGCTTCTGAAGTTTTTTTTTATGTAGTAAAATTAGTGCCTCAGTTAACGCCAGTTAATTTGCACGCAGTGAGCGCATTCGTGGATTTCATCACCTTTGTCAATGGATACGATTAATTTGAACTGATGTCTTTTTATATGATATAAGCAAAAATTATGAATTACTTTTTAGGCTTTAAAATGCACTAATTATGTTTTTATTTTATGAACATTAAAATAATATAATTTTTATTAATTTTTTTTTTTTGCAACAGATGATTATTTTTATATCCGTAATATGTTCATATAATTTTTTTTGAATCACTTTCACGCAACTTTCACAACATCGCTTTAGTAAAACGCACAGACAATATTAATCTCAGTCAGTTTTCTAAACCTTTTATTTTGAAAGGAGCTTAAACAATTCCATTATTAAAAATTGTAATTGATTGCTTTTTCTACGATGCCAATTGTAATAGCTTAATAGGAAATAGTCTACTCCAAAAACGTACGTTGGCAGTGTTGCCACTTGCACTACGTTTTTGGACATAGCGACGTTGTGTTTAAGGGAACCTTAAATTATTTAACCAAAACTGATTTAATGCGTGCATAGTATAACTCATAATGTATTCTTTTGTGATTGTTAATGCCAATATGAGAATTGAGTTTAAAAAAGGAAGAATTGTTGAAACAGAACTAACTATTCCCACTTATTTTGTCATGTGCGTTTATTTAGAAATGTTCTTATAAAAATGTTTGAGTTTTCTAATTTTATATTCGACGAATTGCAATAATTATTTCTTTTTAAATTTCTTTTTTTTCCGCTATTTTAAACAAGCTATTGTTTTTATATATGTATGGATACATTTTCTGAAGAAAATGGCACATATTCTCCGTTTATCGGGGCAACACTGGTATCGACGTTAACTTTTCGCACTACGTATTTTGTGTTCGAATTCCTTCGATAGTCCTTCTCTTGGAAGGATTCCCAAATAAGGAATGTAAAGGAAACGTGGGAAAAAAATTTGCAGGAAATCCATCTCATTTTGAATTTATTTACTAATTTTCATTTAAAAATTGATGCAGAAAAATTTAGATTTTGCGAACAATTAAAAATAAACTATAAATCAACATTATTTTATAAATTTTAAATTGTGTTGTAGTTTGTAAATATGTGTTAAAATAATTAATGTTAATAAATACACAAATGAAAAATAAAAAAAAACGGAAAAATGGAATCTACGACGTCGATGTTCTTCCAAATGTATGTAAAGAGGAAAGCGGAAGAATTGTTTTTGTGTTGTGTATTTACATTATTTTATAAACGTATTGTTCACACCTATAATCTCCACAACTACACGCAACCCATTAAAAGTATATTAAATGAAATATTAAAAGCAAAAATTATAAATATTAAATTACAAATGAAATAAAAAATTATTACATGTTACTAAATTTTCAGCTAATTATTAAATAAATTTAACTCTTTCATGTTTTAAAAAGTTGAAAGTTTCGAGAGCGAAACTTGAAGCGAAACCGCCAAAAGCTCAAAGCTTAGAAAATTACATTAAAATCAAAATGCAATACATTCCATTCAGTAATCCTTCTTTCTTAAACTTTGTGGCTCGCGAGCATTATCGGCATTCGGAATATTCTTATCAGAACACACATTTGCAATCGTTCTAAAGCGATTGGTAGAAGCAATCATCACGAAGTGTTCGAATGGTAAAAGCAATGGTCGTGAATGACGCTACCCATTCGCGTAATTCGTACGACACGAGCCTTTTGGGAAGTTCGTGCAAACTATTGTGTATCTATCGTTTGACCGAATGACTCGAATGGCTCCCGTTCTCTGCGTTGTATAGATATTTTTTGGGTTCGCTTTAAACAACCGCGAATATGAGAAAACAACGAAAAATATGTGATAAAAACAAATTAAAAAATATTTACATTTTCCCTTTGTTCTTATTACCTTGTCGCTGCTTGGAAAATTCAAATCCAACTGGAGCAAAATCGTTGGTAAAATTTTTAACAGGATTCTTCACATACGCTTCTTTTACGAGAAACACCCCCATAAAATGACAGCATAGAAAAGGACCTTAGTATGTGCAAATTTTTTCCTTGAATAACAAAAAAAAAAACAGAAACAAAAAGGAGCGGCGGCGGATATTAAGTAGCATGCGAATGTAACAGCGAGAAGCTCGGATATGTTGTTCGTTTATGCGACACACCTTTATTCATTGACATGGTTGCCGTCCGTTCTAATTTCGTGTCGTACAAATAAAGGTCGGACTTCTAAGGCAATTAGAAGCTTGTTAATAAGTACACATGCATGTAACGCAACAGCGAACTATTCGACCGATCGCAGTTGTTATGCGAAGTGAAAAGCGAGGGACGAAAGTCTGTATGTGCGTGTGTGTGTGAGTATAACTGATAAAAGTATGTGTTATTAATCATTATTTCTTAGCGGGATATTTCTTTGTCATTAAAAGATAAACCGCGTAAGGCTATTTTTCCGTGTGCGGCGTTCCTCCTCCTGCGAACTGCAAATCCAGGTCAAGTCAATGTGAAACTTTGGCACTTTTGCTTAGTTTTCATTCGGCTGTCGACATCATTGGTAGATATAAACTCCGGCTCGTGGATAAACTGCGACTTCGGCAGCAGTCTGTGCAAGTGAACTTCCTGAATACGCAGCCACGTCACATAATGGAAACAGCGTTTCTCGAGACAATCACAGTTGGAGGATTGCGTGTGTGGCACTTAATTGCGTGCTGCTCGGGAATATGTTTGACGATAAGTACGATGGCACAAATGTCGCTATTCCCCCACACAAATCAATTTATTATCTTATTTATGCAGTTATTATGGTGTGTTGCTGCATCCGTTTCCGTATACCACGAACGAAACAAGAAATCGAAGCCGATTATCAAAGAAAACAAATCATTAAAAAATTCCGCGAAAAATTGCAGCAGATCAAAAATTCCGAAATGGACAATATGGATTTGCAGAAAGGTAAACGGACAGGTTTATTACGAATTAATTGCATGTTTTTACAAAATCAGAGTGCAAATGATATTCGGACTCTTAAATCAATACATGATTCACATCCACGAACTTCAATTAGTGCAACCAATCACACTTCAAATCATTCATAAAAATTACCCACTGAAACTCTTCCCATTCATACAAATTTCCCTCAATGCTTACACGATGTACTACTAGAAACATCAATCGTTGAGTTGGGATAAAAGAACATTTTACGTAGATGCGAATGGCAATGAAAAAAATGCACACTGCCAAAATTAAGCACGATAAATAAATTGTAAATTTATTAATAATAATAATAAGATCACAATTAATTTATAACGCATAACATTTATCATGAAATTAAATTTAAAAAGATCGATTTTTCTTTATCGACTACACCAAAAGTTATTATTTATTTTCGAAAGAGAAAAAAGAAATTCTTCTAACTGGAATGAAATAATAATTAAAATCGAGTCAAATCGGAAAATCGGACTACATTTGCAATTATTGGCTCGATTAGTTTGGGCGAACGTGTGATGATTCCGAAAAAGTATGTTTGCCTAAAGGCCCACATGGATCATTGCGATAGTGTTAATGTTGAAGGTGAGCACAACCTGTATGATCTTCCGTCAGACCTTCTCAATCAGGTGAACAATAAGTGATAACAGATTCCCTTGCGCAAGGCAATATTACACAAAACTGAAAGGAACTTACCATAAATCAGCCCATGGGCTAATTCAGCCAACTTTATGTATACATATGCTTGTATTTTGTCAGGACGCGTATACGAATAGGAAGTGAAATTCGTTTGGTACTTAAATTTCTTGCTAGTTTTAATTTTCCTTCAAATTGTATAACACATATTTAATTGCACATCATAAAAGAATTTTTGTTTGAATTTTTCAAATTTATATTTCTTCTCTTTCAGTTATTGGCCGCATACAATCAGAATACATTTCTTCCAATCTCAGCAGCGATAACACTCAGCAACATAAGGAACAAGAAGCTTCACTGTTGTATAAAAAGCCAAATAACATCCAAAATCCAGTATAGATAATTAAGAAGAAAGTAAAATGACTTAACGAAATAATACTCAAGTTTCGATTCCGAAAGACGCGACAAATTTTGAAATAGTACGTGCATTGCAGTGCTGCTGCGCAGTATTTCTGCGTTATGAAATTATTTATGTGTATGTCTTCTTACTTGGAAAGTTAAAAAATCATTTAATACATATTTTCATTTTGGATTTTTTCGCTAAAAAACTTACGAAGCGTAAACAACGCGATATTTTATAAGTTTTGTAATTGCTTAAAAACGAACTTACACCTTCGGGGACTTCGCCATAAATTACTTTTTTTTTAATGTTAGTTTTTTGTGTTCAGAAACTGATGAAATAACATTTATTAATCATGTATATGGTTTGCATTCTGATTTTTTAACATTTAAACCGTTATCAAATCTCAAAATTTAATACTTTTATGACAAAATGAAATGTTTAAAATACTTTATATTTATGAACTTGTTGGTACACTTAAATCATATCTGACTTTATACGTATGTTACTAATAAATTTTCCGGCCTTTTTGGTAAACTCTGTTATTATTATTATAATGATGTTTTCCATAAAAACCAAGAGTTTCATTTAAAATCACTCCTTGCGAATAAACGTCCTTCCACTAGAAAATATGATTCTCTCAAAAAAATCTTCATTTAAATAGTTTAACACAAAACTTACGACATAGTTTTCTTTTCAGTGGTTTTCGGCTCGGGCCTTGCACGGTTTAAGACTTTAAGGAAATCTGAGGTTTTTGCCCGCATCCTCGAATGAATGTAAGCCTTTGAGCACTACAAAATAAGAAAATACAGACAAACGCAGATAAGGAATATTATTATTACTTACCTTAATATGGTAATGCAAATAGTCCCTAAACATGTGGATAAGATTAATTGTGTTATCCCTCGTTTCCTTATTGGTATGCCGAGGAAAAAGGACTAAATAGAAACAATTACTTATTAGTGTTAGACAATATCTGTTTCGTAATTAGACATAGCTAATATTATAATGATAATCTATTATTTCATTTATATTAGAGCCAACATAAATCCTACATGTAAATAGAGTCCTTACGCCTTAGCTTTTATTTTCCTCTAACAGACCACCGACATTATTATTATTGAAACTGTCGGATGAGGCGACCATCGACTATGAAATCCTGACCCTATCTATTCTACTCTATTGAATCAAGATCCTTTATAGCATCCTGCTTACCCGAATATATCCAAATGAGAATCTTTTTTGTATTTATAAACGATCTAAAAGATTCATTGCTTGCTAACATAGAAAAAGTTTTAATACACAGAAACATCAAAGACACGCGAACCTGTACTACCGCTCGTCTTCGACACAGTAATCTACTAGATCAAATCGCAGGTTGACTGCCGTCGGCCCCCAACCTCCTAGTTTATTCTATCGGACGACGCGAAAAATACCTATTCAGGATACCGATGGATTGCATTGGTACAAGAACTATTTATAGATGTATTACTTGGAATTAAAAATCCCTCTTTTAGTTTCTTCTGACCGGCGACATACATAATATGAGCAATGATGTTGCCAAACACAAGTCAACTGATATAGAACGCCATCTATTCAGGATGCCGTTTGAATCCTTTATATAGGAGCTTCTGAGAGACGAATTATTGGTAGCAAAAACATCCCACTTTAACTCCCTCTAACGGACGCCCAACTAATGAAACCGATTTTGCCAAACGCCAGTTATCTGATAAAGTAAAGTATCTATTCAAGACACCGGTTGAATATTTTGGTAGACGAGCCCACGACAGCTATATTATTTAGTAGCAAAAATATGAGCAATGATGTTGCCAAACACAAGTCAACTGATATAGAACGCCATCTATTCAGGATGCCGTTTGAATCCTTGATATAGGAGCTTTTGAGAGACGAATTATTGGTAGCAAAAACATCCCACTTTAACTCCCTCTAACGGACGCCCAACTAATAAAACCGATTTTGCTAAACGCCAGTTATCTGATAAAGTAAAGTATCTATTCAAGAAACCAGTTGAATATTTTGGTACACGAGCCCACGACGCCTATATTATTTAGTGGCAAAAATACCCCAATTTATGTATCCTCTGACCGGCCACCGACATAATATGAGCAATGATGTTGCCAAACACAAGTCAACTGATATAGAACGCCATCTATTCAGGATGCCGTTTGAATCCTTGATATAGGAGCTTCTGAGAGACGAATTATTGGTAGCAAAAACATCCCACTTTAACTCCCTCTAACGGACGCCCAACTAATGAAACCGATATTGCTAAACGCCAGTTATCTGATAAAGTAAAGTATCTATTCAAGAAACCGGTTGAATATTTTGGTACACGAGCCCACGACAGCTATTTTATTTAGTAGCAAAAATATATGCAATGATGTCGCTAAACACAAGACATCTGACATAGAACGTCATCTATTCAGGATGCCGTTTGAATCCTTGATATAGGAGCTTCTGAGAGACGAATTATTGGTAGCAAAAACATCCCACTTTAACTCCCTCTAACGGACGCCCAACTAATGAAACCGATTTTGCCAAACGCCAGTTATCTGATAAAGTAAAGTATCTATTCAAGACACCGGTTGAATATTTTGGTAGACGAGCCCACGACAGCTATATTATTTAGTAGCAAAAATATATGCAATGATGTCGCCAAACACAAGACATCTGACATAGAACGTCATCTATTCAGGATGCCGTTTGAATCCTTGATATAGGAGCTTCTGAGAGACGAATTATTGGTAGCAAAAACATCCCACTTTAACTCCCTCTAACGGACGCCCAACTAATGAAACCGATTTTGCCAAACGCCAGTTATCTGATAAAGTAAAGTATCTATTCAAGACACCGGTTGAATATTTTGGTAGACGAGCCCACGACAGCTATATTATTTAGTAGCAAAAATATGAGCAATGATGTTGCCAAACACAAGTCAACTGATATAGAACGCCATCTATTCAGGATGCCGTTTGAATCCTTTATATAGGAGCTTCTGAGAGACGAATTATTGGTAGCAAAAACATCCCACTTTAACTCCCTCTAACGGACGCCCAACTAATGAAACCGATTTTGCCAAACGCCAGTTATCTGATAAAGTAAAGTATCTATTCAAGACACCGGTTGAATATTTTGGTAGACGAGCCCACGACAGCTATATTATTTAGTAGCAAAAATATGAGCAATGATGTTGCCAAACACAAGTCAACTGATATAGAACGCCATCTATTCAGGATGCCGTTTGAATCCTTTATATAGGAGCTTCTGAGAGACGAATTATTGGTAGCAAAAACATCCCACTTTAACTCCCTCTAACGGACGCCCAACTAATGAAACCGATTTTGCCAAACGCCAGTTATCTGATAAAGTAAAGTATCTATTCAAGACACCGGTTGAATATTTTGGTAGACGAGCCCACGACAGCTATATTATTTAGTAGCAAAAATATGAGCAATGATGTTGCCAAACACAAGTCAACTGATATAGAACGCCATCTATTCAGGATGCCGTTTGAATCCTTGATATAGGAGCTTCTGAGAGACGAATTATTGGTAGCAAAAACATCCCACTTTAACTCCCTCTAACGGACGCCCAACTAATGAAACCGATTTTGCCAAACGCCAGTTATCTGATAAAGTAAAGTATCTATTCAAGACACCGGTTGAATATTTTGGTAGACGAGCCCACGACAGCTATATTATTTAGTAGCAAAAATATGAGCAATGATGTTGCCAAACACAAGTCAACTGATATAGAACGCCATCTATTCAGGATGCCGTTTGAATCCTTGATATAGGAGCTTCTGAGAGACGAATTATTGGTAGCAAAAACATCCCACTTTAACTCCCTCTAACGGACGCCCAACTAATGAAACCGATTTTGCCAAACGCCAGTTATCTGATAAAGTAAAGTATCTATTCAAGACACCGGTTGAATATTTTGGTAGACGAGCCCACGACAGCTATATTATTTAGTAGCAAAAATATGAGCAATGATGTTGCCAAACACAAGTCAACTGATATAGAACGCCATCTATTCAGGATGCCGTTTGAATCCTTGATATAGGAGCTTCTGAGAGACGAATTATTGGTAGCAAAAACATCCCACTTTAACTCCCTCTAACGGACGCCCAACTAATGAAACCGATTTTGCCAAACGCCAGTTATCTGATAAAGTAAAGTATCTATTCAAGACACCGGTTGAATATTTTGGTAGACGAGCCCACGACAGCTATATTATTTAGTAGCAAAAATATGAGCAATGATGTTGCCAAACACAAGTCAACTGATATAGAACGAAATCTATTCAGGATGCCGTTTGAATCCTTGATATAGGAGCTTCTGAGAGACGAATTATTGGTAGCAAAAACATCCCACTTTAACTCCCTCTAACGGACGCCCAACTAATGAAACCGATTTTGCCAAACGCCAGTTATCTGATAAAGTAAAGTATCTATTCAAGACACCGGTTGAATATTTTGGTAGACGAGCCCACGACAGCTATATTATTTAGTAGCAAAAATATGAGCAATGATGTTGCCAAACACAAGTCAACTGATATAGAACGCCATCTATTCAGGATGCCGTTTGAATCCTTGATATAGGAGCTTCTGAGAGACGAATTATTGGTAGCAAAAACATCCCACTTTAACTCCCTCTAACGGACGCCCAACTAATGAAACCGATTTTGCCAAACGCCAGTTATCTGATAAAGTAAAGTATCTATTCAAGACACCGGTTGAATATTTTGGTAGACGAGCCCACGACAGCTATATTATTTAGTAGCAAAAATATGAGCAATGATGTTGCCAAACACAAGTCAACTGATATAGAACGCCATCTATTCAGGATGCCGTTTGAATCCTTGATATAGGAGCTTCTGAGAGACGAATTATTGGTAGCAAAAACATCCCACTTTAACTCCCTCTAACGGACGCCCAACTAATGAAACCGATTTTGCCAAACGCCAGTTATCTGATAAAGTAAAGTATCTATTAAAGACACCGGTTGAATATTTTGGTAGACGAGCCCACGACAGCTATATTATTTAGTAGCAAAAATATGAGCAATGATGTTGCCAAACACAAGTCAACTGATATAGAACGCCATCTATTCAGGATGCCGTTTGAATCCTTGATATAGGAGCTTCTGAGAGACGAATTATTGGTAGCAAAAACATCCCACTTTAACTCCCTCTAACGGACGCCCAACTAATGAAACCGATATTGCTAAACGCCAGTTATCTGATAAAGTAAAGTATCTATTCAAGAAACCGGTTGAATATTTTGGTACACGAGCCCACGACAGCTATTTTATTTAGTAGCAAAAATATATGCAATGATGTCGCTAAACACAAGACATCTGACATAGAACGTCATCTATTCAGGATGCCGTTTGAATCCTTGATATAGGAGCTTCTGAGAGACGAATTATTGGTAGCAAAAACATCCCACTTTAACTCCCTCTAACGGACGCCCAACTAATGAAACCGATTTTGCCAAACGCCAGTTATCTGATAAAGTAAAGTATCTATTCAAGACACCGGTTGAATATTTTGGTAGACGAGCCCACGACAGCTATATTATTTAGTAGCAAAAATATGAGCAATGATGTTGCCAAACACAAGTCAACTGATATAGAACGCCATCTATTCAGGATGCCGTTTGAATCCTTGATATAGGAGCTTCTGAGAGACGAATTATTGGTAGCAAAAACATCCCACTTTAACTCCCTCTAACGGACGCCCAACTAATGAAACCGATTTTGCCAAACGCCAGTTATCTGATAAAGTAAAGTATCTATTCAAGACACCGGTTGAATATTTTGGTAGACGAGCCCACGACAGCTATATTATTTAGTAGCAAAAATATGAGCAATGATGTTGCCAAACACAAGTCAACTGATATAGAACGCCATCTATTCAGGATGCCGTTTGAATCCTTGATATAGGAGCTTCTGAGAGACGAATTATTGGTAGCAAAAACATCCCACTTTAACTCCCTCTAACGGACGCCCAACTAATGAAACCGATATTGCTAAACGCCAGTTATCTGATAAAGTAAAGTATCTATTCAAGAAACCGGTTGAATATTTTGGTACACGAGCCCACGACAGCTATTTTATTTAGTAGCAAAAATATATGCAATGATGTCGCTAAACACAAGACATCTGACATAGAACGTCATCTATTCAGGATGCCGTTTGAATCCTTGATATAGGAGCTTCTGAGAGACGAATTATTGGTAGCAAAAACATCCCACTTTAACTCCCTCTAACGGACGCCCAACTAATGAAACCGATTTTGCCAAACGCCAGTTATCTGATAAAGTAAAGTATCTATTCAAGACACCGGTTGAATATTTTGGTAGACGAGCCCACGACAGCTATATTATTTAGTAGCAAAAATATATGCAATGATGTCGCCAAACACAAGACATCTGACATAGAACGTCATCTATTCAGGATGCCGTTTGAATCCTTGATATAGGAGCTTCTGAGAGACGAATTATTGGTAGCAAAAACATCCCACTTTAACTCCCTCTAACGGACGCCCAACTAATGAAACCGATTTTGCCAAACGCCAGTTATCTGATAAAGTAAAGTATCTATTCAAGACACCGGTTGAATATTTTGGTAGACGAGCCCACGACAGCTATATTATTTAGTAGCAAAAATATGAGCAATGATGTTGCCAAACACAAGTCAACTGATATAGAACGAAATCTATTCAGGATGCCGTTTGAATCCTTGATATAGGAGCTTCTGAGAGACGAATTATTGGTAGCAAAAACATCCCACTTTAACTCCCTCTAACGGACGCCCAACTAATGAAACCGATTTTGCCAAACGCCAGTTATCTGATAAAGTAAAGTATCTATTCAAGACACCGGTTGAATATTTTGGTAGACGAGCCCACGACAGCTATATTATTTAGTAGCAAAAATATGAGCAATGATGTTGCCAAACACAAGTCAACTGATATAGAACGAAATCTATTCAGGATGCCGTTTGAATCCTTGATATAGGAGCTTCTGAGAGACGAATTATTGGTAGCAAAAACATCCCACTTTAACTCCCTCTAACGGACGCCCAACTAATGAAACCGATTTTGCCAAACGCCAGTTATCTGATAAAGTAAAGTATCTATTCAAGACACCGGTTGAATATTTTGGTAGACGAGCCCACGACAGCTATATTATTTAGTAGCAAAAATATGAGCAATGATGTTGCCAAACACAAGTCAACTGATATAGAACGAAATCTATTCAGGATGCCGTTTGAATCCTTGATATAGGAGCTTCTGAGAGACGAATTATTGGTAGCAAAAACATCCCACTTTAACTCCCTCTAACGGACGCCCAACTAATGAAACCGATTTTGCCAAACGCCAGTTATCTGATAAAGTAAAGTATCTATTCAAGACACCGGTTGAATATTTTGGTAGACGAGCCCACGACAGCTATATTATTTAGTAGCAAAAATATGAGCAATGATGTTGCCAAACACAAGTCAACTGACATAGAACGTCATCTATTCAGGATGCCGTTTGAATCCTTGATATAGGAGCTTCTGAGAGACGAATTATTGGTAGCAAAAACATCCCACTTTAACTCCCTCTAACGGACGCCCAACTAATGAAACCGATTTTGCCAAACGCCAGTTATCTGATAAAGTAAAGTATCTATTCAAGACACCGGTTGAATATTTTGGTAGACGAGCCCACGACAGCTATATTATTTAGTAGCAAAAATATGAGCAATGATGTTGCCAAACACAAGTCAACTGATATAGAACGAAATCTATTCAGGATGCCGTTTGAATCCTTGATATAGGAGCTTCTGAGAGACGAATTATTGGTAGCAAAAACATCCCACTTTAACTCCCTCTAACGGACGCCCAACTAATGAAACCGATTTTGCCAAACGCCAGTTATCTGATAAAGTAAAGTATCTATTCAAGACACCGGTTGAATATTTTGGTAGACGAGCCCACGACAGCTATATTATTTAGTAGCAAAAATATGAGCAATGATGTTGCCAAACACAAGTCAACTGATATAGAACGAAATCTATTCAGGATGCCGTTTGAATCCTTGATATAGGAGCTTCTGAGAGACGAATTATTGGTAGCAAAAACATCCCACTTTAACTCCCTCTAACGGACGCCCAACTAATGAAACCGATTTTGCCAAACGCCAGTTATCTGATAAAGTAAAGTATCTATTCAAGAAACCGGTTGAATATTTTGGTACACGAGCCCACGACAGCTATATTATTTAGTAGCAAAAATATATGCAATGATGTCGCCAAACACAAGTCAACTGATATAGAACGCCATCTATTCAGGATGCCGTTTGAATCCTTGATATAGGAGCTTCTGAGAGACGAATTATTGGTAGCAAAAACATCCCACTTTAACTCCCTCTAACGGACGCCCAACTAATGAAACCGATTTTGCCAAACGCCAGTTATCTGATAAAGTAAAGTATCTATTCAAGACACCGGTTGAATATTTTGGTACACGAGCCCACGACAGCTATTTTATTTAGTAGCAAAAATATATGCAATGATGTCGCCAAACACAAGACATCTGACATAGAACGTCATCTATTCAGGATGCCGTTTGAATCCTTGATATAGGAGCTTCTGAGAGACGAATTATTGGTAGCAAAAACATCCCACTTTAACTCCCTCTAACGGACGCCCAACTAATGAAACCGATTTTGCCAAACGCCAGTTATCTGATAAAGTAAAGTATCTATTCAAGACACCGGTTGAATATTTTGGTAGACGAGCCCACGACAGCTATATTATTTAGTAGCAAAAATATGAGCAATGATGTTGCCAAACACAAGTCAACTGATATAGAACGCCATCTATTCAGGATGCCGTTTGAATCCTTGATATAGGAGCTTCTGAGAGACGAATTATTGGTAGCAAAAACATCCCACTTTAACTCCCTCTAACGGACGCCCAACTAATAAAACCGATTTTGCCAAATGCCAGTTATCTGATAGAGGATAGTATCTATTGAAGAAACCGGTTGAATATTTTAGTACTCGAGCCTTTGAGGGATGTCTGATTTAGTAGTAAAAACATCCTAATTTAAGTTTACTCTAACCAACGACTGCTAGCGTATGCTATCCCTTGTTTCCGGCCTTTTTCTATGCCTGACCGAGGTATGGCGAGTCTGCGGTAGCATTAGACATCTAGATTGGAGTTGCGTGTGGTCAACACCACTATAAGGCACTGGGTGGACTAAGGCAAGACTCTATGTAGCCTTGCTTGAGTAAGCCGTCTGTCTCCGCATCGATGATTCGTTGCATAGCTGTCATATTCCTTCGATTTCAGTGGAGCAGTTGACGCATCGAATGGTCATTCCCATGGGGACCAGAAAATCCAAGCGCAGTAGTTCGTCCACCGTTTCCGGTGAGACGAGAAGCGTTATCACGCAGCTCCGGTCGCAAGATAACTTTTGTTCTGATTGCTTCCCAAACCACCTTCGTCAGGCCATGCGTAAATCACATTCTCGTCCCCAGTTTTAAGCGAGTCCATGATCGCATGGTGCCGATGTCCAAGGTTCATCAAGGTCTTCTGAGCCCCGCTGGATAGATGCTGCATAACGTGGCATGCGATGCTTTTGTAGTGGTTCGATTAGTCAATTTATACTGCGCCAACGAAGTCATTAGGGTTTCCATTCTGTAGTACATACGTATCTGACATATATACAGTCGAGCATAACGACTCGCGTTTTAAGTACGGTCGACAATACACAATATCTTTGAAATTACAGTTTGTCTAATGGTTTCTGCGTCAGTTAATCGCACCAAGGTTTCACTGTAACTTACCTATCACTGTACTACCTATTGTGAGATCGCAACCAAAGATGAGTTTACACTGCTTTGTTGTTCAACGCAAATAATATTACATACATTGCGTAAAGTTATAGAGCACGATGCTTCGAGTCCTGCCTTCGTCGCTAGCCTCTGCTTCTCACCTATTCTTGTGTCTCTTGATTGTGATTCTTCTGTAATATGTGTTCATGAGTTCCAAGTTCATGGATCGTTCTCTCTATATCTCTTTAACTTTGCTCTTCTTATCTTCTCTAATAAACTTAACAGTTAAAACACATTACAGCAGCAAGGTTCTCCAACACGTCGCCTGAGCACATTATGTAATGAAACTGATGCTCATATATGTAATTTATAGTAAAATGGTTAATAATAATTGGTTATTCTTTTGGTGCCTTTGTTCAAATATTGACTATATTATTTTATTACGGAATAAAAGTGATTCCTTTTAATCTGTGCAATTAAGTTGAGAAAATTAAATCGTGGCTTTTTAATTGTAGTTTCAATGAAATTAATTCCCTTGTTTCTATATATATTTGATGAATATGTTTTCTTTTTGTAGCTTTATATTCTTTGTCTCACCATTAATATTGTTTAAGTAATTTATTATGTTATCTTTGGCAGTTATATTCACCACTTGTTAAATTAAATAACTGAATGAAATATTTTTGAACCAATTAATAAATAACCAAAACTAAATAATAGTAAATATATTTGAGATTTATATTGAAAAATATTACTCTAAAACATCAAGCACAGCTAACAAAGCATGACTTGGTTTTATTTCGATTTTTCCTTCACGGAATATATTAAATCCTACTGAAGAAAGAAAGCACTACCGACTTTAGACTTTAGCTGTTCTGTCCCATAATCTTACAGTGTGCTGCTGCTGTAACGTGTTCCAGCTGTAATGCGTTCATATTAAATTAAACTTCATGTTAGTTTTAGAATTTTATTTAAGTACGGTCGAATTTGTTGACGAGATTCCAACATTATAGTAGAGGACTTTTACATATGACGTTCATATGTATGTATAAATCATACGAAGACGAAAAAGGCTTTTGCATGAAAACCACCAAATGAAAACGTCTTGAACGCACTTTCAAGATATACCCAAAATTGCAAGCCGTGCAGTGCAGTGTCTCTGTTAGAATCAAATCAAGACATTGACTGCCGTCTGCCAGCTTAATGAACGACGCCACACTACACGAAGTCTCCCGATGATACGATACGATACGACACGATAAAAATGTTTGCTTCAATCCATTGCGATCTTGAACAGAAAGGCTTGATTGAAAGAATGACAACAAATGACTTCAAACATGGCGGACGACACTACACTGCACTGCACGACACTAGACAACAACGCATCACAATGTGAATTAATGCGCAGTTCATCATGTGAATTCCATGTCATAGTGTCGCACTATTTCACACCATGTCATAACGTGACATAGTGCGACACTATTGCCTTCGAGCCTAAAGCGTTCAACAATATTTTGAAGTGGTGTCGTCTTGAATGAACGACACGATTTGATTGGTTTGAGCAGAGGACAATGCGTCATAATGTCTTGTTCGGCAGATGTCTTGAGTCGTTCAACAATTTTGACTGAAAACGTTCATTTTTGAACGACACGACATTACACTGCACTACTGCCACACGTTGTCGTATGATATTCAAGACGACAACTGCAGCTCTCTATTAGATATGATATCAATTAGTGATGTGTAAAAGTAGTTTATATGCAAAATTTTTAAGGTTCACTAAGGGCATATGTAGTGAAATGGTGAGGGGATTAAAAATTCTTACCAAACGTAACATAGCCAATATTGTCGCCTACTCTGGCGTCTGTATTCGCCAATTCTAACGGTGGCTCACGATGGGAAAACAACACTTGCGGCGCTGTGTGGGAAGCCCTCCGTCCTTCCCTTAATTCTTGCATAAAAACCTTGCCAATGACTACGTCATCTTCGTCACGAAATATTGTGCTGAAAACAACTGTAACGCGATCAGATTTGGCTTCGACATATCTGTAAAAATTAATTTCTAATTTAGCTCTTTTTAATGAATCTGATAATACATTTCAGCCTACAAAGTTTCATCATTGCGATAGTTTATAACTGCTCGTTTTTGGCCTTCTTCACCTTCCTCCTGGAAATCAAAATACTTTTCAAAAACTGACGCAAAACAATTACGTTTTAAGAGGCCAATTTTCTTTGCGATGCTTTCCCAGTCACTGGGAATATCCTCCAAGTTAATAAGTACAGACACATTATAGCCTTGTTTTACGAAAACATACAATTTATCAATTGCTTTATATTGTTACTATACCAAATATATTTACCATCTTCGGTGTCAGTTAACAAAGCGCCATACTCTCGCTTCAGCAATTCATCCGCTCCATGTTCTTGCAACTGTTTATAGAACTTGAGTGAAATGCTAGTCTGCAAACAGTATGAGTAAACAAAATTTAGCACTGCGACATTAACACGCAAATGTTTCTGAACTTACCCTGACTTTTGTCTTGTCGCCATTAACATTGGAAATATGAAATAAAACGCCATCGAAGTCCGCAATTCGAACATCGATAGATTCTGGTTTTAAGCTAGAAAAAATATTTTTTAGCAAGTCCGTTGAATTCATGATGTTTTTATAATTCTTTTTATTATTAAAATAAAATGTGCCGACGTATTAACGCTTGTGTAGTGGAATACACAAACCAGGAAATACTTATGCATTTTATACTTTACATACCCAGCTAGTGCATTACGGAACTTTACTAAAAGAGTCTCCTCCACAATGCGATTATCGATTTCCAGCAAAATCATTATGTTGTCTCAATAGAAAACAAAAAAGGAATGTGTAAGACGTTCCAATATTAAATAAAGCTGCTAGCCCAAATTTGTTTTGTATGTATTTAATTGCCACTTTGCCAAAGTGTGTCTCACCTGCAAAGATAACACTGATCACTCATTTATCTATTAGATTGCAGTAGTATCAAAAATAAGAGGAACAAAATTTCATAAAGCAGTCGGGGTAATTCTTAAAGTTGAATTATTTTCCATTCGCAAAGAAATTACTCAATAGCCAATAAATGACTCAATATATTTGCTTCGTTCCACGCCTAAATTGATGGAGTTTCGAATTCCAGAATATGAAAAGGCATAAGAACCCTGAGTCACACAAATCAAGAATAATGGGTTTGGCACTTACTTACTTAGCCATTACAAATTTCGGCTTTTCAATTAACTTTAAAGTAACCAAACAGAGTAAAATTCCACAAAAACATTTCTATTTAATACTTTTTAGAATATTTATTAAGAAAACGAGTATTGTTTCCTCATTTCACGAAAAAAAACCAATAGGTTGCACCGAGGTTTGCCACTCAACTCCCTATAAAATTGTAAAGTCTATATTTTTACTTTTTCCACAGATTCATAATTACCTTAAATTATAAATATTTAAACTAAATTTTTTTCTATTCTAAAGTTAATTTTGCATGTAGACGGCTTAATATTTTTTTTTATCTTATCTCTGGTTTAAACACTAAAAAAAGGAAGACTGGTTGCAGAAAAAGTTAATAATAAAAAGCAAACTAATGCTATCGTGTACAAATGGGCCATTAAAAGTGTGCACAAGCCTCATTTAAATACGTTACACTTGGCACCACAGTAAAGCTGGGTAATTCGCGAACGCACTACCTTTTTAAATTAATTTTAAAAAAATGAAAGCACTAGTTCATATTTTATAGGTAATTTAGATGCCTCAAAGACTCTTTGATTCGTTTTTGAAATTACTTACACTCAGAGCTGTAATGTATTCAGTAGTTTTGGTACTTCAGTACATTTTTTCAAGTACATTTATGGGGTCATTCTCTATCTCTCAACGACAACGTAGTCCTACGCTCTGCTTTGTGCTTTTCGTGAAACAGCTGTTAATTTTCGTTGCCGAAAGAGCAGAGAATGGGGAAACGAAAAGTTTACATTAGGCAACGTGAACCGGGAATATTTCCAAATTTACAACAACACTTTCCACAGTAATTTTTTCTATTTCCAGCCGTTCGCAGGAAAGTTGTATTCTTGATCTTTTCAGAACGATATTATCGTTGTATTTTTCCCTGAAATCGAACGTAGGCAAAAAGGCAAACGCTTGCATACAAAGCAAGTAGTTGCCATTCCTCTGCTGAGTGTGAAGTACACAGCGGAGGATTATGCATCGATGTTATGTTATATTTATATTGTAGATATTATATTTTATTATTAATATCTATTTATTTTAGTTTATTTGTAGATTTATTTTATGTAAATAATAATTATTTTTGATATGCTTAAAATTATAAATACAATTTATTTAATTTAGATTTATCTTTATATTATTAGAGATATTATTTATTTCTCTTAATTTATTGAATTGAATTTGTCAAATAATACTAGTATTATTGATTTATTATTGATTATTATTATTAGTTATTGATATTAATTATTGATTTAAATAGCAAAATAGAATTGAAGACCAAATGGTTTTCGCATGTTTTCTGGCTCAGATAAATAAGCACAGAAACTTGATCATTTTATGAAGTTGAAGTTGAAATTTATTGAGCCTTTTCAAACACATTTATTATCATCATTTTATGCATGCATCAGAACAGCACAGGTATCGCAAACAAATTGTTGGTCCATAAAATTATAAGAGAAAAAGAGCGAACAATGTGTTTACCAAGCACATGTATAAAATATGTATACACAGCCATGGTTTCGACATGGGAAGAAGGCTGGAAAGTTGAACGATAGAGAGCTCGCTCAACGAAAATTAAGGGGAAAGATTGAGAATAGAAATTTAAGAACGATAACGTTCCCGGAGAAGAGGAACGAACGCTTCGTTTGAAAGATAGAGAATGACACCATTAAAGTCCTTGTACCTGAAAAAGGACTGGTACTTGAGTACTGGAAGGACTGGTACTAGTACTAAGTACGAAAATTAACAGCTCTGCTTACACTTTAGTCCCGCGAAACTGTTGTCCAATCTGGATGAAGAAAGAAAGAAAGAGTTATGCTCGCAGTAGTAGCAGCAAGAAGCAAGAGCGAATGTGAATTGGAATTCAGCTATCAAAATTATATTGATGCTTTTTTTTACTTGTACACTTGTAAATAAAACACTTGTGATCTTTATTTCACTTTACGTAATTTAAATATATCTATATATCCCTCTAATTGTATGAAATCGAAAAAAAGAAAATTAAAAAAAAACTATTTTCTAAGCGCTTCTCAAGATATAAGCAGGAACTGTGCCAAAGATTGCTTAATTTTTGCTTAAAGATACAATTTTCACTAAAGTAGTATGCAAAGTGTTATGATGCTCTGGTAAGTTATAGTATCGCTACTAATCGCGATCAAGCGAATTTTTAGTTATTTTGATTTGTCTTTGGGCTTAAAATTTTCTTGAAATTGTTGGCTTGCATTATTTTTCGAGCTGTTGGAACTCGTTTGAACAACACCATGTATACTAGTTCGATGTGAAGCTAGTGATTGCATTGCGTTGGTCGAAGGGAAAGTCATGCAATCTATTTATAAAGAGATACGCATCAGTTTCAATGCAGTAAAGAAGATGTGGAAAATAACTTTAATTACCGTTCACATAAAATTTTTGAAAGAAGTTTAGAAATGAATATGTAAACAATTCCTATTTGCTATGAAAAGAAGACTGGTGCGATTTTTCCCATTTTGAATACCTTCAGCTTCCAATTCACTCCGTTCATATTTACTACGAAAAGTAGGCCCGAAAATTGCCAAAGTTTCCTTACTTTCATCAACAAGCATATGTATATAGGGACGTTGCCTGTATTTTCCGTATATGGAGTAGGTGTTTGTTTACTGATTTCGCCCATTTTCAAATCCAAGAACACAACCTAGTTAAAGAGGAATTTTTAACTATCCTTCGTTTTTCGTTCTTTTTTGTAGACCTCATTGAAAAAAATATGAAGACAATACAAAAGAAAAGAGGCAGCATAACAGCATAAGCTCGAATATGCGTTTTGTAATTGGGCCACTTTTAGTGCCGCATCATGATCTGCGGTATGTCATGGTCCAGTAATACTCTATACGTGATTCGAAAGTCTAGTTATTTATTTATTCACAACCATTTTTTTGTTAGTATCAATACGAACAGTTGTATTGTTGTTATTCTCGTGCCAAAGATTGAAAATTGAAGAAATATTTCGCACTATGACTACGACTCCAAGGCAGTCCAAAGGGCAAAATAAAGGACAGGGCATTGTTGTTATGAGCTATCTATTTATATACAATTTTATCCAAGTAGTTGGTTGGAGCTATATATTGTATCAATTAGTAAATTATTACCTAATACAAGGATCCGAGTTTCGCGCATCCATCACGCTTTGGAATTATACGAAGTGCGCAGTGATTGTTTTTCAGAATGCAGCATTTGTTGAGGTTATAAACGCTGCATTGGGATTGGTAAAGTCGAATCCCATAATAACGACATTCCAGGTGTTAAGCCGCATGATGGTAGTAGTTGGCGTGGTTATGGCGACACCTACTGCAAAATTATCAACAGGCCTTCCAATAGCACTTTTTGCGTGGTCAATTACAGAAATCATCCGCTATGCATATTATGCCATGAATATTGCAAAAATGTCTCCTTACCTATTGGTTTTTCTACGCTACACAACTTTCATCGTTCTATATCCTTTTGGTGTAACGGGAGAATTACTTTGCTTTTGGTCTGCTCAGGAATATGCCAGTACTCATACAGTTTGGTCCATGGAGTTGCCTAACAGATGGAATGTTACGTTCTCCTACCTCAAGCTACTTTGGATTGTGATGCTTCTATATATTCCTCTATTTCCCCAAATGTATCTGCATATGTTCGCACAACGCAAAAAAATTCTTGGGGTTGGCCGTGACAGTAATGTTTCCAAAAAAGTAAACTAAAAGGATCCATTTTGCCGATGTTTATAAAATAAATTTTTCAATTTTAAGCTTAGTACTGTAACGGAAAGATTCCAATTGTGCAATCCAACGTTTATACTCTTAACTTGCTTTGGACAATAGTATTTAATAGTATTTTAGAAAATGATGATGGTTAGTGCTTTAGTTTTATATCTGGTAAAAAGAATACAATAAACTATATCTAATTTTTTTATATGCATATGGAACTATTTTTATTACTAGCAAATGTTAAACTTTGATTAAAGGTCTGCAGTTGACACGCGGCAAAATACGTCCACGACAGTTTTTAGTACTTCCTCGCCACTTAAAAGTTCGCAAGAGACAAATGCGTTCCACGTTCCTACACGAAATATATTATAAAATTAGCATTCTATTAAAATCATATCCTGTAAACTTCGAAAATCTGCAATACATTTATATTTTCTTCTCAATTTGCCATTGTTGTATGTATATTTCACATATAACAATTAATTATAAAATATAATCGATTTTAGCGTATTACAACACTATATTCCTTTTGTTATCCAAGCAATTATGATTTCCTCAGACAGTTAAACAGACGGATATGACATCAAGCAGGAAGTTGTTCGATTTATATCGAAGATAAGATTATAAAAGGAAAATTTCTTATGCGTAGTAGAGGTCTGCAATTCATTATATAATGGATACACGTCACTTTTGTATTCACAACATGAAGAAGAGTGAATTAAACACTGTAACTGAAAGTTTATAAACCATTTGAAAACACATACATACATACATGTTGCTGCCTACTGACAAAGAACGAGTGCACTGAGTAGTTAAAAATATACTGAATGCAGTGATTAAAGAAAGTATTTATTTATTTACCTTTGTAGCAAATAAAGCGTAAAGCGTGTAATAAAGCATCGAATCTGAACTGTTGTAATTAGCACATTATTTTCTTTAGACTACATCTAGAACTGAGTGTATTTTTAACAATTATCACTGCGCTCGCTTCGCTCTCATTAAACTGGTTGCTGTGGCCATGAATTGCAGAGAAATAAAATACTTAGTGCACTCATTTTGCTATCGGCATTATGATATAGGCATTAATACTTTACTATACACTTTGTTGAAAAATGACAAAGAATTGGGAATGAATGTAGTCATGCAAACCATACCACAGTCAGTTAAATATGAATGTGATACGTCCCATTTTTAATTGCCATACTGAGAGTAGAGGGTTTCGGCCAGACCGTACATTTTCTGCTTCAATTTAATATTTTCTTTATTGTAATTTTCAAATACTTTTGAAAGGATCTAAAAATATACATACATGAATTTTATGTAGGCATAAATTTGTATAAATCTAGTTGAATAACCACAAATTGACGTGCCGACTATAAACATTATAACAACTTGATTGCTTCCCAAGTGCAAACCGTCAGGTAAGTAAATTTAATGCTGCGACCATTTAATATTTTTTAAATCAATTCCTTCCTGCACCATTTCCCACAAAGGTGACATTTCGCGCAATCGCTCCACGTGTTTTATGCATTTGTCTGCTGTGTAATCGACTTCTTCGATTGTTGTAAAACGTCCTATGCCAAATCTTCAAATATTTGGCTTATTAGAAGTGGTTATTTACACGGTACTGTACAGTAAGCAAACCTTATAGAACTGTGAGCCAAATCCTCCTCGGTACCAATAGCTCTCAACACATAAGACGGCTCAAGTGAGGCGGATGTACAAGCTGAACCGCTAGACAAGGCAACATCCTTTAACGCCATCAACAGCGATTCCCCCTCCACATAGGCAAAAGACAAATTTAAACAGCCACTATATGTTTCCACCGGGTCGCCGTTACGTATCACATGCGACAATTTCTGCGTTATTCTCTCCAACAAACGATTTGAAAGAAAGTCAATCCATTTTTTGTCAAAATTCATTTCTTGCTTAGCTAGTTCACAGGCTGCGCCTAAACCAACAGCAAGCGGTGCTGGCACAGTACCACTACGCAGACCGCGTTCTTGCCCGCCACCGCTTTGAATGGGCTCAAGACGTACGCGTGGTCGACGACGTACGAAAAGTGCACCAATACCTTTAGGTCCATAAACTTTGTGCCCAGATATAGACATTAAATCAATTTTCATAGTATTAACGTCGATTGGTATTTTACCAACAGCTTGCGCGGCATCCGTGTGGAAAAATACTTTTTTTGAGCGGCAAAGGTTGCCGATTTCCATAATGGGTTGTTTAACACCTATATAATTTTTGTAAATATTGCACCATAATAGCTAAAAAAGTACTTTTTTACCGATTTCATTGTTGACTGTCATAATGGACACCAAAGAAGTTTCTGGAGTTATGGATTCTTCTAATGCTTTCAAGTCGATTATTCCATTCGTTTTAACTGGTAAATATGTCACTTGGAAACCTTCATTTTCTAAGGCCCGACAGGAATCTAAGACGCATTTATGTTCGGTTTGTGTGGTGATAATGTGCTTCTTTTTGGAGCCATAAAATCTACATTTAAGAATTAGTAAATTACTTTTCCCAACACATCGAAATTAAAATTTGTACCTCCCTACACCCTTTACAGCTATGTTGTTGGATTCAGTGGCACCCGATGTGAAAACAATTTCTTTAGGTTCGGCACCAATTAATTCAGCGACTTGCTTTCGAGCATGTTCAACAGCTTTTTCGGTCTCCCAACCGTAGGCGTGAGTACGTGAATGTGGATTTCCGTAGTAATTTGTGAGATATGGCAGCATGGTGTCTAGCACACGCGGGTCCTGATGAAAGGAATATTTAAAAAGCAAGTAAAATTTGTTACAGATTTAATTTACCAGCGGTGTTGTTGCCTGTGCATCTAGATAGAGGGGCCTGCCTTCAACTTGGTCAGACTTGATATTAAATTTAACCCTTTTCTCTTGAAGACCTGTAGTTAATTAATCCTACAGTTAAATTAAAATCTTTTCGTAATTTTATTTATTCTTACTTTCGTAACTTGCTGGTCGTACAACAGTTCTCTTCGATGCTGTTCCAAACTGTGCCAATATTTTCCATTGTTGATCAGGCTCTATTAGTTTCTTTGTAAAGTTTCTAATTAAAACAATCATGACGTTTGAAATATACTTTGGAAATTAGCATCTATAAGATGGAAATAAAATATTATATTACAATCGTTATCACAGACTGTGATAAAATAACAACAGATTGCTATTTTTTGGTTTTTATTTTTGGGTTGTTTTTTCCAGAAGGATTGGGTGGGTTTATATAGTACTACGGTTCATATATAAATTTGCATTCTTTCAAGAATTAAGTAATGCCCTTTGTCGCAGATTCTAATGGTGCTTACATTATCCTTTAACGTTGTTTTCTTGCAAATCGTTCTACGAATGGACTTTTATAAGTATAGGGTGTCTAATATGCTCTACGAAAATATGCCTGCAATCAGTGCAGTTTACACAGAAATTGTTAATGCTTTGGAGGAATTCACATTGACGAGATTTAACGGTAATCACTTTACTTTTAACACACTTAGATTGTAGCTATTTGTGTTGCTACACATGAAATAGTACGAAATTGCACGCCAAAACTATATATAGTAGAAGTATACTTCGACAAAATGTATATCATACACGGAACTATACAGGAACGTTTAAATCAACCGTATACACTTCTGTTGTAGAAAAACTTAGTCCGAATTTAGTCAAAACAGACTAAATTTCACTCAAAAGCCTTATAAACTTTTACTACATGTGCAACAAAAATTGAATTGATGTTTTTCTCCCGACATTCCGTCTGACAAAAATGAACTGTATGCTGAAAACAAAAACAAAATATTTTTTTTTAATCCATAATGTGAATTCCGCCTATTAACATTATTGCTAAGGATTTGAATATATTGTTTTTCTCTTTCATTATCCTGGACTATTAAGCTGCCGTCAAACAGAACGAGATATGTGATTCTGCCACGCTGAAGGTGGAATTTCTGGGTTGTGTTACACAGGTTTTTATGGAGCCAGTCAAGCAGACACCGCGTCTCGCGGCGGCAAAATTATCGCGGTGAGAAATTTCACAAAATTTTTGAATTTGAATTTGTAATTTATTGAGCAATTTTGAATAACAGTATAATAACAAGTAATTCAATTAACAAAATGTTACAATTAAAAACTATAATGTATTATCTATATAACATGAATGTACAGAGAATTAGACTTAAGTAAGACAAGATCAAATTAAAAATTTTAATAACATAAATGGAAAGCGATTTTGCTTTCGAAGCTAACATGATTTAGAGGTAAAACTCCTAAAATAATAGACTTAAAACTAACTATGTACAATATTAAACTTAATACTAACTATAACCTAAAAGTAACAGATAAAAACAAGAACAAGAACAAACAAACACATAAAACATTTTTAGTGCTACCCTCTATGAGTAGCGCGCTTTGAAGATTTATAAAAATCATGACATAAAGATACATTTAGATCAAAATTTGCCGGAAGTTCATTTACAAAGCCAATAGGTGATAAATACATGGAATTTGACCAGTTAAAAACTCTTTGTTGGTTGAAAATATCAGGAATGCAATTGTTCTCGTGACAAGCAATTCTATTTACAAATCTGTGCAAGATGTCAGAAACGTAAAGTCCCATCGGAAATACTTCATCCTTCTTAAAGACAAAACGGTTCCTATAACGCTTTGTATGTGATTCAAAATATTTTCCAATACAGTGTCTCAAGACCTTTCGTGTAATGACCGTTGGGGAAATATTAAACCAGATAGGAAAGCCGTATAAGATTACGGGTCTTATGCAAAATCTTCTGGTAGTATATCTATATTGCAAAAGTATGAGTAAAAAAAATGCTGACAAGTAGAATTCATTGCGTTGCCATTTTTGGCTGTGACGAGACGTGTTTCTCTTTGATTTTTTTATTTTTTAATTAAGAATTTGTTATCTAGATGTTTGAGGTGTTGATTGCGGTAGTGAGAAAACACGCCTGCTTGTGTGATAACAGCCACCAAGATTACAAGAATGTTTTTAAGAAAAACGAAATTTGGGAGCAGATAGCTGATGAGCTATTAACAAGCGGTAAATTTTGTGCTATTGTTTTATAAATGGTCGTATTGCAATAAAATATATTAATTCAGTGGACAGCGTGAAGGCGAAGTGGAAGAATTTAAGAGATTCCTACATTCCTTTTAAAATGCAAGTAAAAGGAAAAACGGGTCAGCCGGTAAGAAATATAACGAAGTGGACCTGGTCTCGTCAACTGCAATTTTTAGATTCAACGCTAGAACTACGCTGCACGGACTCCAACATCTACCCATTACAAGAAAGTTCAGGCGGCAGCCCTTCCAGTATGTTGGCTGAAAACGACATCATAGTAAATAGAACTTGTGAAGAAGAAGCGGCAGCTTTCAGCCGTTCAGGTTTCTATGTTTTTACACTATAAACATTTGCTAGCAACAAAGTGACGGCAAAAGTTATTCAAAATAAATTATTAGTGCCGACACCATGACGCTAGTACATTTCTCAAATCATTATTTACTGCTTTAAGCACATTTAAAGAAGAAGGCGGCACCAAATTCCTTAACACAAACTTACATGGGCTCTAATGTAGATCGAGAAAAAGGTTCATTTACATACTATTGCTGGGTTTTGCTTCCGAGGCGATTCTAAAAAATATCAATATACGACGAAGGAAGCCTTTAGGATGTTCCCCTAAATCGAATAGTTTTTAGGCTTGGTTCGCCGTTTAGTTGTTATGGTCGTGTCAAGGTCAAAAATGTAAAAATTTTGACAGCCATATCTACCAATGTATTAGTTGCACCGAAGTGAACCATATATCGTTTGAAAGATATTCAAAAGATCTGTGTTTTTGGTTATAATATTTTTTGTGAATTTTTCTATGCTTATGGAGATAATTGAGTTATAAGTAAAATTAGTAGAGGTAATAGTAATAAACGCATTTATATGATAATTAAGGTATAGAATAAAATCGCGAAAAGTTACTCTTTTCAACGATATATAACATGTTCTTGTATCTCGTATAGTTCTGCTTAAAATTATCGAAATATTCAATATTAGTGTAATCAGTAAATTTCGTGTTGTAATATAGTGAGCTCTGTATTTTGGCTCTGCGCAGCCGAACAAACTCGCAAAATTTGCGCGAAAAAAGTTCTCACACGCGATCCTAGATTTGGCAGCAGAAAACTGTTCCCTGCGTAGCAGCGTTGCTTTCAGAGCTATTGACCTTTTAGCTTGTGACATTCTGCGACCTTGAAACACCTACAACGTCAAAATGGCGACGCAATTCACAAAATGGAGTACATATTTACATTAACAAGGCTAAAAAATAAGGTTAACAAGAGGGGGCGTAAAAAACACACCTATTTACGGACGCCCCTACCTGCACTACAATATAATATCAGGCTTTTTTTTCTTCTCGTCTTTAGGTTGTTCACACATTTACTGCTCCTCTGGTTGTGTTTAATGCCAAGCTATTTCTTATGGCTAACTCCTGCTGCTGTCTCTCGCTTCCTTGACTGTATTTAGGAATTACTGAATATTAGCTGATTTCGCATATATTGAGTCATTAATAGGTAACATTCAAACGCCTATAAAACGAAATTGGCAGCAACTACCTGGAAATAGACGACAGGCCTATTTCCGAGTATAACGGTATAAAATGTAAAAATCGTGAAGTGGTGCAAATCGATCCAAAACCACTAATCATCATTCGTTCACACATTTTTTTTAAATAGCACGCATATTTTTTACTTGTCGTGGCAACACTGGTGACGATAAAAAATATATTTTTTCGTATCGTCTTCGAAGAATAGGTTCTGTCATATTGACACAATATAACCTGTGCAAAATATGGCATCCATTCTTCGTTCCGGAAAATTTTTACGCTTCTTTGCCGGTTCTACTCGAAATGCATCAGCAAAGTTAATTCATAAGCCGAAAGAAGATCTAGGAAAGAATTCACCATGTGGGTGCAGTCTACTTCACAGGTCAGTATTCTTATTTTACAATAGGTAACATGAACAAATTACGCAACCGAAAATATGAAAAATCTCTGAAAGTTAGTCAAGTTAAGGATTGTTGCTATTGTTTCGATATTTCATTATATTCTCACTAAATGTTTTTCATATACCCTTCTTAACAAAGAAGTAATGCATGGAAAATACATCCATAACCTTAAAACTATGTTTTCTTCTTCTTGTGTAGAGGGTTTGCTAATGCTGCTGTTCCCAAAACCGAATTTACACTAGAAAAACAGCTGAAACGTCTTGATCAAGATGTGCGCAGAATTGGACGTATTTCGCGACGCGATATTGAAGATGTGCTGGAAGAGATTCGTCTTCAGCGTTCAGCCACAAGCTCACAATCACTGATGCTCATACGTTGCTGTGGAAACTTAGTGCCAGAAGAAATGCCGGAAGTACGAACTGAATTGGTGCAAGAAATTTGGAAAACATTGAATTCTTTAAATGTGGAGATGGACATCTCACACTACAATGCCTTGTTACGTGTTTACTTGGAAAACGAGCATCCTTTTTCACCTACAGATTTCTTGGCTGAAATCGAAAGCAAGTCCATCGAGCCCAATCGAGTAACATATCAACGCTTGATAGCAAGATACTGTCAGCAGGGTGATATCGAAGGAGCTACAAGAATTCTCGAATTTATGCGTGAAAAAAACCTGCCCGTTAACGAGAATGTTTTTAATTCATTGATATTAGGGCATTCGCAAGTAAGAGAATTGCTTTAACCTCCATTTTTTATTTGTTTCGTAGCAATACCATTAGTTTTTTTTAATGGGTTAATATTAAAAACCTTGTTTAACTAAAATTACTGATATATTTATTTACGTTAATTCACAAAGAGTTTATTTTATAATATATTTTACTATCTGAAATCATTAGTCATGATCAAAGCGAAGTGTGGTACCTTTAAAAAGTAGTCGTAGAAATCAAAAAAATATACCTAATTAGCTTCACAAACACCAAGGCTAAAGGAACGTTCTGCTTTATTTCGTACTAGAGTTTCATTCAAATAAATGTCTTTTTTTTTCCTTTGCCTTATATCACCAATAGCAATACTGTCCTCTCCTTCAACCTTATTAAAGTTCAATAAATGTTTAAATCTTTAAACTACAGGCAAACGACATGGAGTCTGCTAAAGGGATTTTGGCAGTTATGAAGCAAGCAGGACTTGAGCCCAGTGCTGAGACATATTCGATACTTTTGAGCTGTTATGCACGGCATGGTGACATTGAAAATATAACCACTATAATAGCTGAATGCGAGAAAAACGAAATATATTTGCTGGACAAAGATTTGCTGGACATTGTCTACAACTTGACTATTAACGATAATGTCGACAAAATTGACGTGGTACTTGAAAAGCTAAAGTGCACAGCTGGATTTAATCAGGATGCCGTCAACACTATTTTGCGCTTAGTTAACAAGGGCTATGAAGATGTAGGACTAAGGATTTTGCGCCTTATGCCACGTACAACACGTCTTGATGGTCAATTAATGGATGCTGGCACGTTTTTTATTAGGCAGCTTTTAAAGGCTAATCGCCCCATTGAAAAAATTTTGAGCATTTGTAATACACTGAGAGATGAAGGTATATATAAAAAGTTGCACTAATGTAATAATATAAATGCATCAATTATTTCAATTCAACCATTTTCAGGACTCAATTCGAGGGCGCTGCTAATTGCCACCGAGGCTGGTCTTGTTAATGGCAAGCCTAGCAATGCTTTGAGTTTGCTGAAAGAAATGAAAAATTCTGGTCTGCCGATTCGTCAACATTATTTTTGGCCAATAATGTGTACAGTAGATTCTCGTGAAATTATAAATATTATTCATCAAATGCGCGAAGAGTTCAGTATCATGCCTAATTCCGAAACCCTACGTGACTATGTTATTCCCAACTTGAAAGACAAAAAATGGGATAGAATTATTAATTTGTTACGCAATATAGGCATTTCTAATGCAACAGCTGCTTCTTCAACAGCATTTGCTGCCCTTTCTGCTAATCAAATAGAGGATGCTGCCTCAATAATGGAGGCATATAAAGCCTTCTACCCGCCGCTTCTTTTTAAACAGTCATTGCTTCAAGCATTGGCAAAAACGGATAATTACGATGCGTTTACCCGAATTGTAAGGCAAATAAATGTAAATATTCACCGTGTTGGTACTAATCCAGAGCAACAACAAACAAACAAAGAACAAGTTACTGAAGATACTGGTGATACTGGTGGTGCAGTTGAAGCAGCAATTGATTCAGAAGAATCCAACCTGTCAAAAAACAACAAAAACCAATCGGATTTCATTGGAAGAATCCTAATTGACGGTCATGCATTTTTCCGTAATGACTGTATCGCTGTTATGGAGCAAGTGCTGAAGGAATTTGTAAAGCATGGCCTCTCGATAACCAGCAACCATGCCAACTACATTTCGGAATTAATTGGTTCGGAAATAACACCTAGCATCTCCGAATCACTGGAAAAGTTGAGTTCGGGTCAACTGGAACTGATGCCTATCAAAAGCAATTACGGTCATAAGCGAAGCGTTGAGTCGATGACTGTTGAAGGTGAGTTGACGTTAAAAATACATAAATAACAATCAATCGATAATATCATTTCTTTACATCTACCAGAACTTGAACGTTTCATTGCTAACGTTGAGTCAAGGCAAGACAGTGCTACGAATTTAAAAAGACATTTGATAGCGGCCTGTTTCCGTTCCAAGAACTTGAGCAAGACTTTGCAAGTTATCGAACAACTGGAATCGGGAGACTTCAAGATCAACACAGGTGTATGGGCACAGCTTATTGACCTGTACACACACCACGGCAAACTTAACGAAGCTTTGGAGCTGTATCAGAAGATGAAAACAAAGGACGAAAGTTTTACTATCGATAATATTAAAACTGTCCGAATTGTTGAAATGTTGCTTAACGAGGATCGTTTGGATGATGCATTGTCTTTTCTCGAACAAAATAAAAAGTCTGAGCCATTCGCTGATGGTGAAGGTCCCTTCGGTTACCTCACAATTGTTTGGCGAATAATGAGCAAAATCGCAGATGTTGGTGACGTACAGAAATTACAAAAAGTCTTCGATGCGCTAATTGAGAAAAACTATATATTGCCCAAAAATATAATGCTGGGCCCTCTTATAAAGGTAAACTTTTTTCTGCATTATAATAATAATAATAATACTGTGCAGGTGTGTTTGCTAAATTTTTATTTTAAATATTACTATTAAATAAATTTCATCGAAAATCGTGATTATTCGAAGCCATACTTTATACGTGGCAATTTCTTGGCTTGGTTTAAGATTGTGTCCTTTTTATATATTTATTACAACACTAGTTCTTATATGAAAGTTTTTTTTCACAAACGTTTCTTACGTTCTTCAAGGTTCACCTGGTCAGGGACGATCTACAAAAGGCTATGGAAGTGTTCGAATATATATGCGAAACTTACAAGACTACACCATGGAAAAACGAACTAGCCTGTCGCCTTATACAGAAGGAAGATGCTGTTAATTTACAGAAATTAACAGATCTCAGCACTTCCATTCACGGTGAAGTTAACAGCCTTTACGATTTGGTATTTTCGTTTATAGAATGCGGCCGTATTCGGCAGGCAAGAAAGATTTTGGAAACTCCAGGCTTGCGTGCACGCCCACATCGAATTGATAGTGCATGTGAACGATACAGAAACGAAGGAATGATACAGCCACTGGAGGGACTGGTCGAAGCTACCAAGGATTTATATCACATTGATCGAAATACGATTTTTGACAATTTATTACTGAGTTATTACAAGACGGAAGATGTCGATAAAGCTTTAGGATTGTGGACTAGAATGCAGGAAGAAAGCCTTACACCATCTGACATTTTCCTTAATAAATTAGCTGAATTATTGGAGAAGAAAAATATGGCAGTTCCGTTTGCAGTACCGAAAAAGCAAATGCAAAACGTTGAAGAAACAGCAGAAGTTATTGTTAATCAAGCACAAACAAATAGGAAAACTTCTTTCCGTAACGCCATCCAAAATGGAGATGTAGAAAAAGCGATGCAATTGTACAGCGATCTGAAGAAGAGTCAGCCATTGAACGTTATGGATACGAGTCATTTAATCGAACAGCTTTTACGCGTCGATCGACTTGATGCAGCAACCAAATATGTTATGGAGTTATTGGAGCAGAAACAATATCCGAAGAAACAAATTTTTAAATTTTATCTAAACAAAATCTCGAATGCTGGTGATGTGAAAACTATGGAATACATACGTAAAAAGCTCACGGATGAGGAATTGAAAATGCTTTCGTTCGATAATCGTTTTTGTCACGCCTACATAACGTCTGGCAGGATTGAAGAGTATATGGAAAAATTGCTGAACGATATTACAAATGCAAAGACAGACGAAGAAATTAAAAAGATAGGCGCTCAATTTCCACGAGGTGGAGCTTTGGGTATTTTGGAAAAGCGTCCAGAAATGACACAGAAATGTATGAAGAAATGATTTATTAAAGTAGCATTTGATTTATTTATTTATCAACTCTATATTTAATGTATATACGTACTTTTTCATTCACAGTCGAGGAAATGGCTGAGCTTTTCGCTAAGCATAATATTCTTGGACCAATGAATACTCTTTGGACACATCTGGTGGTGCATGGCGACGAGGAGGCAGCGAATAATACATGGAAGAAATATCTTTCCAACACTCCACGCCTTATGTTCCAGAGTATCTTGAAAAAAGCACGCGACGAAAATAACGAAACTCTGGCAGAAAAGCTAATTACCTATTTGCGTTCCTCGAAGGTATCGGAATCTGCTATGGGTACAGCTTATTCTTGCCTCATTGACATTCACGTAGCCAATGAAAAATTCGACGCTGCTTTGATGACTCTAAATGCAGCAAACAAGGAAGTTTGCCTGGAAAATATCAATCGTACAGCTCTTGAACGCCTTAAGGTTGGCTTGGAAAAACAGGGGAAGCCATTTCCATATTCCATACCCAATAAAACAACGAAAACCCAAAGCGCTTTATCGCTGAGCACGTCTAGCAGTGATGATGATGATGATGATGATGATTCATCCAAAAAAGAGGCAGAGATTCCAAAACCCAGCGCTATTTAAACATTTTAAGTGTACCTGGATTAGCAAAAAATATCTTTACTTATATTGTTTAGTTTAAGTATTTTTGTTAAAACATGTTAATAATATTGAGTACGACCATAAAAAATATTTCATAATCATTCTCCAGGTTTGCGTATATGTATTAATTCCAACTAAGTTTCATTGGAATTTCTGTTCTGTATTCTATATACATAATTTTGCTCAGCAAATTATACAACTACAAATATTATAAGTCATATTACTACAAACCAAATATGTATACACAAGTAGTTAAATACTGATCTTTTTTACATAAAACATCTTCGTACATTTGTTGCTCTCTTGTTTGAAGTAGTTTGAAGATTCCTTGCAATTATCAATGTAGGAATGTTATAAAATTTATATACATATGTGCAACTTTATTTCTATTACAATTAAAATAATAATAAATTCAAAATTAATAAGTGAAAATGATATGTTAACATTTTTTGTTTAATAATCCAATTGGAGTGAAGCTCAACGATTCGAATTGAATTTGTATTGCGCAATGGCAATCAGTAATAGCTTTTGAAAGATTCTTAGTATGGCTAAATACATTTTGACAAAGTCATAAACGATACAGCCAAAGCTGAGCGAAATTCAGATCCGCTGCGGACGTGCTGGACCGTCCCGAAAGGGCTGGTTGATTACGAAATTCTCGACAGTGGGGCCTCTAGTTCTACCAGTGAAGAGTTTTCCTCATCATACGTCAATGGGCAGCATTTGTCTGATGTTGCTGGTGACTCGCTCGTTCTTCATCTGATTGGGTCCTGATGAGTCCGTGGAAGGATTACCAGAAAACCATTGATTGCGGAGCCATCTTGGCAGATTTCGAAGTCTGGTTTCCCTTCTCTGTACTAGAAAGGCGAGTGAACATTACAGGTTAAAGCTCATACCAGTCGCGATTGTCTGCCCCGATCTATTGCGAGCGGACCGTTCCAAAAGGTGTTTTTGGGGAGTGTAAGGTGTAGTAACGACACTATAACTGGGAGAAATTACTGCGATTAGGGCCGGCAGTACTAACTACTACTAAGAACTTAAGGTTGCTTGGAGTTAGTGCCATTCCACCTTCACTCCAAAATGGCGGGTAACCATATGAAGATGGTTAATCTGATATCGCAAAGACCAATTCATTTAGTCATTATGTGACTCTAGGCAGTCTTTTAATGTCGGGTATGTTAGTCTTCTGGAGGAGGTTGGAGCCCTGAGCGGGTTCAATGTCTCGTTACGTATGGAATCTAGCTTATTGAAGATTTTTGAGGCTCTGTCTGTATTTAACTGTTTTACTGTCTCCAGTCTTAGGTCTCTATGTATGTCGTTGTTTGAAACGTACCATGGGATTTTAAAAATTCTCCTAACGGACAGATTTTGCGCTACTTGCAATTTTGCTACAGTGGATTTTGGAGCAGCTAGATACGCTAAAGAGCCGTAAAGTAGGCTGGGCCTAGTTACTTGCTTGTATAGTGCAAGTTTGTTTTTGTGATTGAGCCGATTGCTCGCTAAGATGGGAAATAGTGACTGTAACGCGCCTGATACGATTCTACGTTTTTCCTTAATGTGTTGTAGCCATCTATGTCTATGGTCAAGGGTAAGTGATCGTCTCGCCGTCCACGATTAGGTTTCGGGGGTGTTGGAAGCGCTTCCTGGAAACGGAAATAGCTGGCGTTTTGTTTGCATTGACGGCTATTTTCCATTTTTTTAGATATCTAAAAGTAGATTGAATGTTTTCTTGGAGACGTTTGTGGATGAGACGGGCTGATTTTGAAGTTGTGTACATGCAGGTGTCGTCAGCGTAAAGCGAGATTTTTGTGCGCCGGGTTTTTTGTATATCTGCTGTGAATAGAGTGTGCAGCTATGAAGAAAGAGGGAAAACCTGCGGTAAACCTGCTTTGGCTTTTCTGATCATAGAGAGGTGATCCTCTACTCTTACTTGGAAGGTTCTATTTTTCAGGAAAGAGCCGATGAGCTGAATCAAGGAATGAGAAAGTTGGAGTTTAGCTAATTTGTAAATAAGTCCGGCATGCCAAACTCTATCGAAAGCTTAAGCGATGTCGAACATTATTAGGCCTGTGGAAGCCCGTTTGTTCAAGCCATCTCTAAGATGTTGAACTAAACGAGCTAGTTGCAGTTCTGTGGACAGTTGTGGCTGAAAGCCAAATTGTTCGGGAGGGATCATGTTCTTTTGCTCAGCTTCACTTTTGAGTCGAACAACTATTAAGCTATCTAGAATTTTTGCTATGGAGGAGATGAGGCTAATTGGTCGCCAATTTTGGGGGGAAGATTAAATTTTGCCCATGTTTGGGGGTCATGGTTACTGTTGAAAGATTCCATGGCGCTAGGTATTTCCGAAGTCGGAAAATAGCCTTTATAATTTCTGCTATGTCTGACATTTTGTTGTCAGGGAGATTTTTAAGACATACATTTAAGATTTTATCGTAACCCGGGGCTTTACGACTTTTTAATTTCGATATAAGGAATTTTATTTCCTCAATATCTGTGCTCTGAATGGGTATGGCGGGGTTTCTCTCGTGGAGTATTTGTGATGCTCTGCATCTAATTTCGTCGTTAGTGTTGTTGGCGGAGCTGCCGTCACTGTCTTCGCTGTCGCTGTCTTCTTCGTCCGATGAAGGGTTTTCTTGGAACTGGAGTCCAGCGAGTCTGCGAAAGCTTCCGCTTTCCCTATTTTGAAAAACTTGATGACATTTGCTCCATGTATGGGCGGCATGATGGGAGTTTTTTTCTTGAAGTATCTTGTCGTTTTCTAGAAATTGTTTTCGCCGGGGTCGAGTGAAGCTAAGAAGTCGCCCCATTGCTGGTTGACGAAAAAGTCGATTTTCTGTTGTATTTTGTTCGTCATTCGTGTAGTGCCCCGTCGTATGGCTGGATCACCGGTTTCATTAGCCCGCTTTCTAAGTTTGTTTCGTTGACGGATTAGTCTTTTTATAGCGGAAGGAAGTTCGTAATTATTGTGGCTTTTTATTTGTTTAGTCCGTGAGTTGGCCTCTTTTGTCTCGTCAATCTCTACGGTGAGTGCCGCTATGACTTCAGAGATTTCTACTAAAGTCTTCGGTTTTGGAAGCTTCCCCTTTTGTGCGAGTTGTTCGCGAAAAGCTTGCCAGTTTGTCGATTTTGGCGACTTTATGTTGTGCTCGATTGAGGTGTTTCTGTTCATCAATGACATCTATGCTAATGTGTTGAGTTAACCTCTTAACAATAGCTCTGTCTAGTGCATGTTGACTCTGAGTCAGAAATGAGTCGGTTCACTGGGAACCAGGGTGATTAAATTATTGCTTTCAGCAAAATTTTTAAGTTTAGAGCCAGCTCTGTTGCTGCCTCTATCACCCCACGAGCGGTGGTAAGCATTCAAGTCTCCTGCAAGGAAGACTGGACCGTTTTGTGATAAGAGTTTCAGAAGATCGTGTTCAAAATCTTTTAATTTGGCGGTTTGTAGGCTGATGTGACGAAAAATTCAAAGGATGTAGTATCTATTTTAACAGTCGTTGCCTCTATTCCATCTGGCTGCGAACTACGTGCGCGTGCCTTACTGCCTATATTTGCTTTGTTAGTCAGGAGACCTTTTTTAGCAGAGGTTTCTCGTCGTCCGACGAGTGAATAATTTTCCTCTTTTGCTGTGACTTATTCTCAGAGTGAGAATGAGTTCGGGTATCGCTTGATTCTTGAATGCTTTTTTTGGAGTGTGACGAACATCTCCTGAATTTTCTTTAACTCAGCTCTGAGTTGTTTTATTTCTTTCCTACACGGGGAAAGCTGATGTTCTGCGGTTGTCGTTTCTACTTCAGTGTCTGACGATTCTGTGCTACTCTCGTTTTCGGATTCTTCCTCTTTACCGCTGGGAAGGTCGACCTCGCTTTCGTCCTCTGCCTTCATTTCTACATCCGTAATGTACTGCGTCATTTCGTCATCGTTCGTAGATTTTTTGTTTTTCGGTATTGAATTTATATCAGACTCACCGTAATTAAAAATAGTGGATGGCTGCAACGTTAGGTGTTAAATTTATTTTAATTTTAATGAGTGTCTCTTTTCACTTTTTCAAAATTGTCACTATTACGGCTTTAGCAGAAATCGTGGTTTGCCGTTAAACACCACTAAAAGCTCGTAAAGAGCAATTCACAAGTATTATATTTGCATACAGTAAAAATGCCTGACAACCTCGTGAAGAGCAAATTTCAACCAAAATATTTCGGGTTTTAGTGTCCTTTTCACTTTATATTTAAGAGCGCCTGAACATATGAATCTCACGATTTATGTGTTCGGGTTTCCCGAACAGTTTCGTTTTATTTTAGCTTTAAATTTTAACTTTTAATTTCTCACAAGTAATCGTTTCAAAACTTCCTCGTCGTCTAGTTCTGGATTGTTATTCTTACGTCTCTGTTTATGTGGTTATTTTATGCATACATGAAGAGTCCTTTGATGTTGTCCATGTAAATAGCATGTCGACTACCGAAAAGTATCAACCACTGTGCCAGAGGAAATGTGTTCGGAATACTCTTTTTAATTTTAGCATGCCAATTCAATAACATTTTTTAAAAATTGCAGCGCCATTAATAATTCTGAATACTATTTCATTTTCGGATTTTTATAAGATATTACATTACTTTATTTACCGAAAAATACCAAACAATCACTCATAATAAGACAATTTATATACATGATAATTTATTTCCAAAATAATTTGAAAACATAAATGGCAAACATATTAATAATTAATAATGGCCTTGCACTCTCATGTCATGTAAGGTTCATGTAGGTTATATTGCCTTGTAATTAGAAAGTAAGTGTAAAATTTCAATTATGTTATTCTTTCAATATGTCGTACTAAAACTTACAGTTGTATTTACATAATATCTGTAAGTATCTCAATAATTTATTTAATTTTTGCAAGTATACAATGTAGTTGAAATCTCATAGAGTGAAAAATACAAAATAATGTAAACAATGAAAAATCTTGTCGTCTCCAACCCCTCGTCGAGGGTTTCTTGTGGTGAGTTGGGGGTCTCTTGTGGGGAGTTATTCATCAGATTTCCAATTTTTCACGAACACTACGATACAAAAATTCCAAGTTTTTCTTTTACACCATCAAACTTCTGGAACCCGAATGAGCAGCCGAACAAGCGCTGGAATAAGTCCGGTGTCTCTAACTAAAGACGCTCTAACCATAGCCAAAACAATTGTAGAACAATTAATCTTAAAATTCGCTTATTTTCAAATTTTAAAATCAGACAAAGGTACAGAATTTACTAATGAACTACTAAAAAACATATGCGATTTGCTTAAGATAAAATAAACATTTTCAACACCGTACTATCATCAAACATTAGGTTCAGTTGAACGAAATCATGCTAATAATTATGAATGGGATATTTGGTTTCTATATTACGTTTTTGCACGCAATACAACTCCACACCAAGAATGATAGAATACAAGATTGCGCATTGCGCAGGTCCGTTATTCGATTTCCAAATTTTTGACAGCTGGCTTTCCACTGCATGACGTCACACCCGTATAAATTGCTTTAACTCTGGCTGTAAACAAGTGAATATTGTGCTTTTTAAGTGAAAAATTTATAACAATTATACGTAAAAATTAAAAATGTAGTGCAAAGTGAAAGGCTGTGATAGTTTTGGTAACCACAAAACAAGTGAAATTAGTTTCTTCAAATTTCCTCGCGAAAATAGCCGTGCGAAGTTGTGGAAACATTTTTGCCGGCAAGGAAAAAGTTTCGATTTAAAAAATGCAGTTATTTGCAAGAAACAGTTTAGCTATAATGACTTCGAAAATGAAATGCAATTTGAAATGGGTAAGCATTTTTTTTAGGAATTTTTCAGTTTTTATTCGGTATTAATATGTGTCTAAATTAAATAGGATTTGCAAAGAAGAGACTCTTGAAGCTGTGCCATTAATATTTGATCCACTTGCCGATATCCAATTGCTTTCTTCAAAAGTTGCCGAACGAAACCACAGACTGGAGAATAAGAAAGTAATCGACACATTACTCAAGAGTAAAGATTACGATACTGTAATATCACACGAAGGTATGCCAACAGAACAAACATATTGTGGAAATATGAACATCAGCTTCTTTACAGAGAATGACGAAAATAATTCGTCCATGTTCAATGGACATTTGGAGGAGCTCTTAAATATAAACAATTGCAATGTCGAGGAGGAATCTTGCCAAATAAGAGTAGAAGTTTGATGTTGAGGAAATTGAAAACTTAGAAAAAGAATTGTAAGTTCAACTAATAATAATTTAATAATAAAGTTCGTTCCATAATTACATACATGACATAGTTTACCAATTTATGTTAATATAAGTTAAATTATTATGCAATGTAATATAAGTTAAATTGTTATGTAATTTATTTTTTAATCAATAAATTTATTCTAAATCAATAAAATTGTATTTTTATAGTTATTCCAATTATTTGGTCGTTAGATACAATTTTTTTCCTTTTCAGAAATTTAACTATAATTCACAAAATTACTTCGCTTCTTTGGCAGAATTTTCCAATTGTTGTGCGAGATTATTGCATCGTTCGTTGTCTTATTATTATATTTGTTTTAGTTTTTTCTGTATAAGAAATGTTCACTTTACACAATTGCTACAATCATTTCATCCAAAACCGCACAATTATTATTAATTTCAATAATTTAGCTCAATGTTTACACTTTTACTTCCAGTTTGTATACTAATTTCACAGTGCGGCCATATTTCTATACTGCTGTGACGTAGATGCGCAGAACGAAGCATTTTTGAAACGCGATCTGCGCAATCTTGTATTCTATCATTCTTGACTCCACACATAACTACAAATTACTCACCACATGAACTCATTTTTGGAAAACTAGCCCAAATACCGAGTGACTCATTTATAAACACAACAAACACTACGAATATTGACGACTACGTTAACGAACTAAATACAAAATAAAGTTCAGAATTAATCTAGCCAGAAATCAAGCAAGGCTTTTCATTTAATTCTACGTCAGCCACATAGCAAGGCGTCTTTGGTCACAGGACGTGCCAACTTAATTACAGGCCCTCCTTCTCATCCAGCGGCGTTTACGCTAGGACAAACAAGGGCGAACTCTTTTCCACTTGGAAAGTACAATCACGTAACTTAACAACTGTTTGATATTGAAAATGGAATAAACCGGGGCAACGCCACGCCTCCTTTTTTAACAAATATGAATTTTTTTTAACAACGAAACAAAATTTTGTTGCCCAAATTATATATTTGATTAATCCATTAAAGCTCTGATTGTAAAAACGTTTAATTTACAGTTTAAAATGTTTGTGTTGTGTAGGTGTATTTTTTAAAACATTCTTCATCATCAACACTAAATTCAAAGGAATACGGAAAACGAAGATTGCTCTTAGGTACAGCATCTTTTCTATGTTGAGCTAATTTTTATTATTGAGTTAATGCTTAGTAACTACTAATATTTCTAATAAATATAAGAAAATTAATCATCCGAAAACAAGAACATCTGCACTCATGTCAATACGAAGATTTACAAGATTTGCATTATTAATATGATAAATAAAACAATTCTATTTTAATCAGCGTCTTTCTGGCTCAGAAAATCTGATCTCTTCGTGCAGCTCCCCGTCACTGCTTGTTGTTGCAACACGATCACCACGACTCTGCGCTGCATTGATGGCCTTATTAAGTGCATCTAACGTGGATTCTTTTAAGTTCTAAATTAGAAATAAGCCCATATTATCTGTATTCACTCATGCTTCATAGTATTATTACCAAAGAACTTACAATGAATGTAAACGCCAGCAATAAATGCAAATAAATCTAGTGGAGTTTTTATAAAAATGAATTGATTATATAACTGAATTAATAAATTTGTTCATTTCTTCTCTTTCTGTATGTCAATGTTGGATGTCTCTATGTTATATTTTATCACTTGAGTTAAGGTTAAGCGGCTTTGTTCGTACAGCTTGTTGAGTAAATACAAAAAATAAATGCAGACAGTTTGCATGAAATCTTCAGGATGAAGCTTAGGATGACCCAAATACTTTGATTTCTAATTTTAAATTCTGGGAATTTTAGGATTCCATGAAGTATCTTTCATCTCTCGCCATCGATATTCAACAAAAAATCAGGTTTTTTCATCCTCAAAAGTGCGATCTTTAATAATATTACAATTATATTTAAAGGTCGAAATTCATTTGAACAAGAGTGACTGATTTTTTTGTTTTTGTTTGTGGATGGAAAATTATATTTATTACTGAGGATGGAAATATTTTTATCTTTGGAGAACGACAGGAATTGCATATTGTAAGTTCTTTGTTATTACTACAATTTAAAATATTTTCAATTCAATCAAGTTTTGCGCCTTTTGTGATTCGTACCTTTAACACTTTAATTTCTTTCGAAAGTAATTTAATTTGGTCTTCATAACCTTTAACGCGAATCGGTAAACAGCGCAGCTTGGTTTTTGTTTCCACACAGGTGCTCTAATTATATTATAAGATAATCAATAAATCAAACAAAAATTGAATGAATCAAACAACCTCGATTTCCATAATCTCGGTTGGTATGGACTCCAATGACGTTTTTCTACTTTTTAACTCGATCTCCAATCGTTGTTTCTCGTCGTATGCTTCGGTGAGTTCTGCTTTTTTGGTAACTATTTTAGCTTTCACCTGATCCAGTTTAATTTCGTGTTCTTGAAGGTCGCGTTTCTATTTTTTGATACACACTTTTTTTTAGATTTTGGTCCAGCTGTAATCATGTCTGGAGAATAATTTACCAAGATATCGACTTTGGTGTATTCAGGGTATTGAAAATTCTCAAGTTCCAAAATGGCCTCTCTCATTTCACGTTTTTTTGGCTGCGTACTTCTCCAGTTCATCACGTTTCTCTTGGATCAGTTTCATATCCTCCTTCAGCTGATGCTCTTGAGCGGCCGACTCCTCCGCATACTGCTGAAAGCGTTGTCGGCGTTCGAGTTGTTCCGCTTCTAGTTGACTAAAGAAACAACAGCAGGATATTGTAGCCATGATAAAGATATAGCTAAACTCTTATTTACTTGATCCGATCTTTAACGTGAACTTGAATTAAGGAGGCCGGGCGTATTTTTAGCGAATACATGCGATAATGAGGCTCCGGCTGATACTCAAGACCCCGACAATACTCATGAAGTACGATAACCTTATTCAAATTCTCAGGTACGTTTTTGCGATGCGATGTCAGATGTTCAGCGATGTCTTTTGTCTCAGCCAAAAGAATCGTTTCGAGTTGAACATGGTCGATAAGACAATTCATTACAACCGGATCAATAAGCGATCTGCAGTGTTGGTTACAATGAAGGCTCGCAGAAGACTCTGTATTTCATTTTCGACAACATCACGAAATTTGCTGTTCGGCACTTCAATATAACGGCCAATGGGACCACGCGGCAGTTCCGAGAACTTTCCAGCTTTGTAATACTTATCGATTTCCATAAGAAATTTACTCACATCCTCACCATAAATTGAAAGCTTATCTTTGGAGCTGGCCTGAATGCAACGAATGTGAAACTGAATGTCTAAGCAAGAACGCATTATTATTAACAAATAAACATATAACTAAATTAATCACTTTAGTAGTTGAATGACTTAATTGAAATAATGAGAATTGTTAATAAATGAGAATTTAGATAATAATAATAGTAGAAGAAATTTCAAGAATTGAAAAGAAATAAGAAAACGTTAAAATGAAAAGTGAATTTTTTGAATTTACGCATTTCTTCGTCGAGCGAATTTTGATGACGTCTAATTTCGCCGATTTTCTCTTCTTGTTGCATTTAGTTATAGACAAGTATTTGTAAATCGCGCTTCACTGTCCCAATTATGGCTTCTGTTTCTTGGAGCATATTTTTCAACACACTCAAAGCGTTTTCATTGCGTTCTCTTACTTCCGCAATCAACGAGTAGATAATGTAAGAGATTTCAACGCAGGCTACTAGTTACAGAGCACCTCGAGATGGTGCGCGGACTGCAACGAGTATATATTACAATATTTCAATATTACAATATATACTCGTTGCTTTTATACAATATACATACTCGTTGCCGCAATGTCAACAACATTGCTAAGAACACAAAACACAGTAACTAATTATGATGAAATTTGAAAAACCCATTTCTTTGAACGTTCTTCGATGTTATTCTTCAATTCCTTGATTTGTCCCTCCAGGAATGCATAGCGTTTCTTAAAACTTGACAAAAATGATTCTAGTTTACCACAGCTATCTGATATTTTATTAAATTTTCTTTTAATTTGGTTATACAAAGAATTGGCTTCAGCAAAAGATAAAGTTTTATTGGAAATTTGTTCTTCAAATTGCCTGCAAAGCGATTATAAATGCGATAAAAATTAATTGAATGTAAAGAGACTTATTATCAATATATTAATTAAAAACTATGACAAGATTTTGATACCTCATCTCTTTTTTTTAATTCCAATTCAACCTCACTACGATTTTTCACCATTTCCAATAAAGATTTTTGTTTTTGCTCTCTCGCTTCTATTTTTTCACAAAATTCCTGAAGCTCCTTTTCTTCCTGTGCCACCGTCAGCCAAGATCTTCCCAGTTCTTTGGTGGCCAATTCACTCTGGAAAATTTAACACAGAAAAAGTTTTAACGTCAACTTTAACAAAATTATTTTCATATGATTTGGACACATTCTTATGCAATATTGGTTGATTTATTTACTTTATTTATTTCATTTCATTTATTTAATTACAGCTCCAGCATGTTCAGCGGAAATAAAGCTTTTAAAAATACCTTTGAGTCGGTACCAATATCGACCATATAGGTTGCATACTTCCAGAGCTATTGACCTTTTAATGTTCGACATTGACACGCCCATAAATCCATAATGGTGACCAATTCCGTGAACTTGCCAGCGGATTCCAAGAACTAACGGTACCAGTAACAGTAAAATAGCGGTAAATTTGCCCAAAAATTATGCACGGCCGAGACCCCTAAACCATACTTTTCCCCGACCACAAGGAAATTAACCTGGATTTTGATGTTGAATCACGCGATTGCCTTAAGACATTGAAGGCAGAAGAAAGGCACCAATGTCATTAATTACTGCCCAGAGTGATTCCAGAAACATAGGTACATAGTTCTTATTTTAAAAAGTAAATAACTTGAATAATAAAAGGACTAAGAAAGCCAAATTTATTTCAAGTACAATACATGGAAAACTAAAAAAGTTACCTAAATTGTCTTTTTAATTTCCGCAACAGTTATTCTTCACGTTTTTAGAATTAGTATTTTTGTTTATTTCAAGTTTAGAATTATAATATTAATATTATATAATTCTTATATACATATTACGTATTTTTTAAAATAATAACTACCTTTTCCTACACTCCTTTTAAAAAACTATTAAAATTGTAATACCGCGTTTACATAAAATGGTTTTTCCAGAAATTGGAAGTAAAACTTTTTAGGACCTAAAACCACTCGTAAACTTTTTAAATACCATTGAAATTGTTGTTGCAATTCCAGCGCTAAACCGAAATGCTTTTGGGTTTTAACTTCACATTTGAGTTTGCAACTCAGGTTCGAAGTTCGGAATTATAGGAACTTATGCTTCTCCTTGTCTAGTGCCAATGTGTTAGAAAGGGACAATTACAGGCGACAAAGTATTAGCACATATGTCCACACACATGGTTAAAGCTCAACTACACCAAACAAAACAAAGCAATAACAAAACACCTACTTTGCTTGACCGGATTATGTATGGAAACACTCAGAAAGCTCATCAGTTTTCGAACAGCTTAATCGGATTTATGGCATCATTTTCTACCAACGAACGTTTCGGTTCTCCTTGTGTTGCTTTGTACTTTTCATAACACAGCTGTTCAAAATGTGTACTCAACGAACGGCGAGCCATTGTTTACATTGAGAAACGTAGATCGTTTGTTCTTCCAAATTCACAACAACACTTTCCATACTATTTGTGCGTTCCAGGTCAAATGTAGCATTTTGTATCGTTATCAACCGAACGAACCCCGGGTTCGTTTGTGCTATCAAACGTACACAAAAAAGCAAACGTTTGCATATGTAGGGTACGGTTTTGCTTGCTGCAAATTGAGAAGGAAAGAGTTAAGCGAGTATACATGAAAAGACAAATCTATAGTATGTATACAGACAGTACTGGCAGCCAAACGTTTGGTCGGGAAGTGCTGGAAAAGTTGAACGAAAGCAAGGTCGCTGAACGTACGGTAGACTGGAAGATACAAAATTGTGTTTTAAGAACCACCGTGATAGAAACAACCGTAAACGTTCGGTGGTAGAAAATGATGCCATAAATATTTTTATGTAAACAGGGTATAAAACTACCTATCTATACAGCCGCATTAAAATTGCATTTAATAAGTGCGAAAGGAGCAAATTGAATAGAGAGGCAGAAATGAGCAGAAGCTGAAAAATCAAATTTTGCCAAATGATGAACATAAAAAAGCAAACCAAGCACAAAAAAACATATTCAACCCTCTACTGCAGACAGACAGACTGCATATATTTTGTTAGTGCAATCGACGAAAAAAAGTTGAATTCCTTCAATTCACAAAATATTCCTATTCCTTTCCACTCATTAGCAATCTAATAGCTTATTATTATAATAGCTAATAGTGAGAATACAATTCTGCTTTGCTGTGATCGTCGTTATGTACCTACACACGAACACATTCTTTCTGCGATAAGTTCCTATTCGACTTTATTATTTTATTATATATGTATATGTGTATTGGTACTTTATTAATTGAATGTAATAACCAGAAAATTTATAATATTGAAGGCAGAGCTGCTCATTTTCGTACTCAGTACCAGTACCAGTCCTTCCAGTACTCCAGTACCAGCACTTTTTTCCCGTACAAAGGATTTGAAATGTATTTGAAAGAATGTACTGAAGTACCAAAAGTACTGAATACATTACAGCTCTGATTAAAGGTTACATAAAAGTTCTCACTTGTCCTCTAAACTTATTTAAATTATTTGAATAGTTACAAGTAATAAGAACTAGTCCACAACAAATTCTCAAAACGACCTTGCTAAAAGAAATGAACACAAAAATTGAATACTATATGGCGGTGATTCCAATTGGGTAAAGTTACCCATGCAATTTTACTCTCTCAATGTGTTCATCGAATTCTTACCCCGAGGTGATTACACTTGGTATTTTTACCCAAGAATATTTGATACTTTTGCTACCAAATGGCGTAAAAGTGGCGTCGAGTGTCATAAAATTTTACGGATAGCTAATAATATGCAATCTATTATTATACTTATACAAAAATATAGAATAATTATAATTTAATGTAATTTTTGTTAGTCTCTAGATGTTTTAAAAAACATAAAATTAAGTTACAAAAAAACATCATGTCATAATAATCAAACATAGAATTGAAAAAATTTAATTAAAAATATATCGGAAATACCAAATTGATCGACTCCTAAACAAGTCATAAATAGCATTAAAAAATTAGCAAAACTAAAACATTTATTTATGTGTGTAATATGTTAAAATAATTAATACAGAACGACCGTACAATACATCCGCATTGATAAGCGGTCTTCGCCAAACTAATTGTTGCTATGCCAACAGCTCAAAACAAATGAAAAAATGTACACGCACTCGAAAGGGTTTCCGTTTGTTATTTTTCCATACAGTTTGCGTGCTAATATGCCGCTTTCATTGATTTTACATACGTTTGCATACTACCAAACGGTTTTTGCTGCTACAGAACTCTGTTCTCCAAGAAAAACCAGCAAAATTCTTGGGTAAAATTTTACCCACGGATGAACACACTGTTCTCTCGTGAGCGAGTGTTCATTTTTGTGTTTTGCCGTAGAGCAACAACAAAATTTTACCCATTTGGGTAACTTTACCCAAGTGGAATCACCGCCTTACAAGCTGAAACTAGCTGTTACCAAATAATCTGTTTTGGCTTGTTACCACACCATTTGAGATTATGGGGTGAGTTACGAGTAGGGATATCAACCAGATAACGTTTCTATGAATTATTTCTTTGAATCTGCTACCAACCTGTAGTTGAAAAATTGTAATAGCCTAAACACAGTTGGAGAGGCCGGATACAACTTCATTAATCAGCTGTCAAAATTACATGGGCTCTTATGGACAACGAGAAAAAAGTTATTTTCCAGATTCCCACGACGTTAGGTCGTTTACTTACGCCGCCAGCATTCGGCTATTTTCTAATCTGGCGGCAGAGCTCTCTTCTTCTTCTTCTTTTGTGTAGATGTTGTTTGTGTAGAAAAAAACTTTGTATGCAATGGACGCCCGATTACGTAGCTATAACTGTGTGTCGTCGCCAGAGTTTGACGGCTGGCAAAAATTGAAGTTGTATCAGACCTCTCCAACTGTGTTTAGGCTATAATGGGTTTGAGAGATGTCGCTGTATAAAAATTTGTTCTTATTTCCCATTTTTCTGGGTGAAAGTCATAAAATGAAATGAAGTTATGCGACTTACGTCTTGCGTCTTGCGTCTTTCCACATCACCCGTTAGTTATACATATCGCCTACCCCGTTACCTTTTCTCCTTTCGATGGACCAATTGAATCACCCAAAATATAATATACTATTAAGCAAATAATAGAAGATTACAAAATACATATGAACACAAGATTCAATTAAATTTCATACCAATAATATCACAATTAAAATATGATCGAAGGAAATATAATAAACATTAACTAAAAGTTAATATTATATCACAGATTAATTGCATTCAATACAATAAAAAATAATGCGCAAAGTAAAAAATACAAATATAACACTTAAATTAAAATGTTGAATATATTATACAAAAGCGTATACTATATCAACGAAACCGATGCCTCCAAGAAACATGTCAGAAATTAATATGGGCTTCTACAGTAGATTTATTTATTTATTGGTTAAAAGTAACCATATAAAGTTGCTTTATAGTTTATTGTAATAAAATAGAAATACAACAGTAATTATACAAAATTCATAAATAAAACTACATAAAAATACAAAACTTTTGAAAATAGAACTGCTAATTAACCAACCAAATTATTTATAATATTAATTTTTGTAATTGAGTTAATAATCCAAACAGATCTCTATAGCTAAAAATAATAAATTAATAATAAAAAATAATAAAAGATGTAATGTCTTTTCCTTTCAATCGCAAAAGCCTCTTTAGGAAGAACAAACACTTTCAGCTGTGGAACTATTGAAAGTATTCAAAAATTCTCTCAATAATTAAGGAATAATAAACTGAAAAGTATTTGAAATCTAGCCTTGTTTGGATCAGCCGAAACCCTTGAAGCATATAAACTCTCAATACTGGATGCAAGTGTATGACCTAAAACCTGTACAGCTAGACGAACAGAAACTTCTTAAAAATAGTGTGGTGAAACAATCAACATTAAAATGAAAAACATTGCCATCTCGATCATATGAAAGAAACTCTGGTACATAAATCACATAGATTGGAAACCTAGAACAAATCAGCTGACAGAAAAAATGCCCGCGTGTTGTATGTGTAATTCTTCTACGTGAACTCACCCGTTTCAGACCCAAACATGCATTGTTTGGGTCCGAAACGGGTGAATATAAGAGACTTACTTGAAAACGGTGAGTTTTAATGCAACTCTTACAAAAACAAAAACATTGCTCTGTTGAACTTCGCTGTTTTCAAAAGAGTGCCATATTTACTGATACAATAAATTTGTTTTGGTCTCCGTTTACAGCAATATTGTCATTCGTAAATAATTTGCAATTGGGAGCTAAAGATAAGTGCTTGCGTAAAGAAATTTAAAATATCCTAATTAAATATTTATTAAATATAAATAAAGATGTATTCTTGAAGGAAATGTGTTTTGCGGGTGCAAGGGAAAAACCGGCTTCTATAGTTTAACCAAGAAAGGTTTGTCCAGTGTATAAATATATGTATTAGTGCATATTTAAATAATTTATTTTTATGTTTCTATATATGTTAATGTATATTTACCAAACGATATGATGTCAGCGATTAGGTGTTTTTGGAGGTTAAGGTAGGCGATTATATACATGCTCACGAAATTTTTCTACACTTTTTCCGCTTTTAAAGCAGAAAGCGTCGCTTGTAAATCAGAAATTATCGTTTGAAATTTTCTCTGGTAATTCTGAATTAAAAGTGATGCTTTCTGATTTACAAGTGACGCTTGTATTTTTGTAAATCTTAATACAATATTAGCTGTAGCTGTAGGTAAGTGGGAGACATAGGCCTACAGGGAAACCGAACACCAAAAAAGAAATCGGGAACTCGCCTTAATGTTTACCACATTGGTGGTGTGGAAACAACATAAATGTTTATTAATAATATTATTTAACATTTATATTATACTATTACTCGATTAATATGCATAATTTAAAGATATAAACATATAAGAATATAATTATGTAAAGCAATATAAAGAAATATTTTATTCAATTGCTACGAAGAAATCCCACAAATTTCTTAAATAATGCCCGCACTATTTCTTACTTTTCTTATAGTGGCAACTGCGTAAAATTCTTTATGTTGAATCAGACCGAGTTTCACTTGCTATCTCCTTCTGGCTGCAGATGTATTACAACAAAATTCACCAGTGTATAAAAAACGCTGATTTTTAGCTATGCTTCTTCATTTTCTTTCGGTTTCCAATCTATGTGATTTATGCTCTGGTAGATAAAAACAGCTGACTATAATTGCAATCTTGATAAAAACTAACTGCGTTTTTATAGGAAAATAAGCGATATTTAACAGATGCAAGACTTGAAAAATGTTCCTTATAAATTTACACAGTCATAAATTGCTTTTAATCCACTCCCATTGGCTTTATTTGCATATTTGAAAAACGAAGATTTTGGCCTAGCGCTATGAAGAAGAACAAGAGTTTCATTGCTCTCAACGAGCTGCTCTCTGAAAAACTTTTGCAAACAAAACTTTCTTTGAAGTAGTAGCAACGAGTATATATTGTACAATCGTTGGTTATAGTAACGAGTTACATTGCTGTTTGCGTCTATAATTTCAGGTTTTAAAGCAAAAGAAATAGAATTCATAATGGAGCCTACCTTTTACCCATGCGATGAAGCGGTTATTGCCACAAATGACGATGCCAGTGATTGCAAGCGTAGTGCGATACGCTTAGGTTATTGGAAAGATGAATATTTAGGATATTTTGTACGAAATCAAGACAGGCGAGCTCCTGAAATAAATCGTGGCTATTTTGCTAGAGTCAAAGGCATTGAAATTTTTATCGAAAAGTTCCTAAAGAAAACAGGTGAAAATTGTCAGATAATAAATCTTGGTTGTGGGTTTGATACTCTTTACTTCCGCCTGCGAGACACGCCATATCAAGTGAAAAACTTCATTGAATTAGATTTTCCCACCGTAACTGCGCGAAAGTGCTACGCTATCAAACGCAACAAGACACTTCTTGCAAAAATTCATGATGAGGACGGCGAGGTACGACTTAGTCCTACAGATCTTCACGGTCCCAACTATCACTTAATGGGTGTTGATTTAAGGAGCGTCGATGAGGTTGAAAATAAATTAAAACAGGCAGAAATTGATTACTCTTTGCCAACGATCTTTCTTGCGGAGTGTGTACTGGTATATATAGAAATAGAAAATTGTAAGAACTTACTGAAATGGCTTAAAAGTAAATTCACAACAGCAGTTTTTGTCAACTATGAGATGGTTAATATGAAGGATAAATTTGGCGACATCATGTTAAACAATTTGCGTAGTCGTGGTTGCAGCTTAGCTGGTGTTGAAGCATGTGTCTCACTTGACACACAAATGTCCAGATTCTTGGATTGTGGTTGGACAGGAAGTCGTGCATGGGATATGGTGCAAGTTTATCAATGCATATCTTCATCTGAGAGGCTAAGAATTGAAGGTTTAGAAATGTTAGATGAAGGCGAGCTGCTCACACAGTTATCTCAACATTACTGCGTAGTAGTTGCTTGGATTGGAGAGCTATTTGAAGATATCGAAATAAGTGTGGAAAAACGTATGTCGTCACTTAATATCGATTAAGTATAAATATAGTACCATTGTTTGGACAATATTGAAAAAACAAAGTAGAAAATGAAGTCAAAAATTCACTTGGAGTTGTCCAAATTGCATGTATTTTGTTTTTGTAGTGTACTACAGCTATGCGTAATTTCACTAACCCATTTAAAGATAAAATTCAGTTTGCAGTCTTGTATTGCCTTTTCTTTATAGTCTAACGTAAGATCTTTGTACATTGCTGTAGTCATGAATTGAGCTTTTTAAATACAAATGTAAGTTTTAGTACGACATATTGAAAGAATCAATTCAAATTTTACATTTACTTTCCTATTACAAGGCAATTAAAAACAATGCAAAATGAACAAACGCTCTTACATCCGGACCTTACATGACATGAGAGTGCAAGTGCTTCAGTTGGTGTCTTCAACATTTCTGAATATGATATTAATTAATAATATGTTTACAATTTATGTTTTCAAATTATTTTAATAATAAATTATCATGTATATAAATTGTCTTAATGAATGATTGTTTGGTATTTGTTGGTAAATAAAGTAATGTAATATCTTATAAAAATCCGAAAATGAAATAGTATTCAAAATTATAATAAAAGAAGTAAAAATGTTCGAGTTCCTTTTATTGATAAAGATTTCTCCGATTACGTCAGTAATTTCAGAAATACATACATAAACTTGCGGAAAATTTCCTCATTTGTTATTTCACAGACAAAAAATTATTCCTAATAAATGGCAGCCAATTTCCACCATAATTTTAATAAGATTTCACCTTAGCTTCCTGACAGTATATATAAGCTGTTTGGTTATTTACCAGGCTTTATGTTTTTAATAAATATTAAAAATTGTTCAATTTTTTCAATTATAATATATGTTATAATTACATGTTGAAAACAAAATAAAAAATACAACTCAATATAAAGATCTTGAAAAGTGCCTTAAAATTATGTTGTCTGTCATAATGATCATGGTTCTTTTAAAAAAGTATTTATTTTTAATGATCTTGTTATCCTGATTATAAAATAAGGATGAGAGAAATTTTTGGGTATGCCAAAGCAATACGCAAAATTATGAATGAGAAAAACTTTGTATTGCTAAATTTCTGTTTGCACATAGTCAAATATAGCAATTATATAAATTATCTGTAACATACATCTTGTTATAGAAAAACACACAAAAATTAGGAAGATTGAAAAATTTCCCAAAATAGCTATATTAATCTCAATAAGATCCGTCAGTTGTATTGCGAAGATCGAAATTGATAATTAAAAAAATGCGGCTATATCACTGTAGGGCCATTTTTATCATAAATAATATTTAATAATCGATTACGTTTTTTCAATAAAATGATTTTTTTCGTAATATTTAATTTCCTATTTAAAAATGTCGAAAATAAAATTTTTCAAAAAAGTTTGCCGTTTAGTAAAATAAATGATATATGCCGCGTTTTTTAATTATCTATTTCGATCTTCGCAATACAACTGACGGATCCCCGATCTTACCAAAATTTCTATACTCATCTTGGGAAATTTTTCAAAATTTCTAATTTTTGTGTATTTCTTTTTAATAACATGACATTTGTTACAGTTTACTTATATAATCGACTATATACGACTATATGCAAAATGAAATTAATCAATCCAGAGTTTTTCTCTTTCATAATTTCTCGTAATCGTTTGACTTAAGATTAAATTTCCCTCTTGCTCCTGTTATCCTGATCATTAAAAAAACATAGCTATAAATAAGCTACGTTTCGGCTATCATTATCGTTGGAATTAGTTTGACTGAAAATTAGATATAATTTATCATAGATCGAGTAGGGGTTTAGCTGCATGAATCATCTGACAATAGCACTACAAGGCAAAAAACAATAACAACATTTGTAAATACAAGATTATCCCCGTTCCTTGGACCCGTTACGATGATGTGATACATCTTTGGATCTGTGTTTACTCTGGTAGGAAGTGGCATTATCTCGATTACGATGCCGTCCCACGTATTCATCCCTTTTATTGCTGCGATCATTATATCTAACATTTTCGTTATAGTCTTCATTGTATCGTCTTTCTCTGTTCTTTCTGTCATCAGCACGATCTGGACTTTTACTGTATCTTAAGGATCTATTATGCATTTTACTTTTTACATCAGAATCCCACGAACGTTTAGATTTCTTGAGCTGCTGTCCATTAGTAATATCTTCCTTTCGCTGTGGTGCCTTTCGGGCAGCCTCCTTCGGTTTTTTCTTTTTCAGTTTGTCGCTGGTTTCAGAGTCACTGCTGCTTTCTGTCGAACTAATATTTTCGCTGCTTGCTTTCCTACCCTTTTTCTGAGTTTGTGTTTTATGTTGTCTTGATAATTTGTCTTCTTCAATGTTTTTCTTAGATTTCTGCGTGTTAACATACTTCCTTCTCTTTTTATGGACATCTCCGCTGCTTGAATCAGATGTACTTGATGAGGAAGACGAGGAAGAACTGCTATATTCGGAGCTAGAGAATGAGGATGACACCAACGGTGATGAGGAACTTTCGCTTGAATCTTCATTAGCTGCTGCTTCCACATTGATTGCAGGAAGGACTTTTGGAGCATTTTTCAAGAAGTTACGTAAGTCATCGGTGAGGCCACCGAGTCCAATCGCTGTAAAAAATTTGATGGAAAATCGTGTATTTCGAGATCTCGGCTCTCGGCTAGTTCTTCGTCCTTCAATTTGCTACTGAGCCTTCCTAGGCCCATGTACTCCGCCAGCTCCTGAAACAGTATCTTAATGAAAATACGTCTTGAAGAAGTCGTATTGTCCTCATTGAGTTTAATGCATTCCATAATATTCCATGCGATGGCATCCGTGAACAGCAAATGTGCAAAAAATTTACTTACATTACGCAAGCGATTGGTATCTAAACGATGTGTGGTCTGGTACGTATCCTTAAATATTTCTTCGAACGGTTCAATGTAAATTTTATTGATTGCACAGAAGCGTTGCGCAAGCAGGCCGTAAAATTTTTCGTACGTGCGTTGTTCTGCGCAACAATCGAGAAACATGTGGCACAGTTCGATTTCCTGTCCAGGCTTTAATTGCAATTTCATCAATTTATGAGCGCATTCCTCATAATCTAAGCTTGAATTTATTGTAAGGTAAATCGTGCGCCGTAATGCGATCATGTTTGTTTCTGTGTTGTCGATTATGCTATTAGCGTTTCCTTTGTCGTCCATTCCAGCGTCAGAATCATCACTTGAATCCGTATTCGAATCGGAATCACTACTATTTGAGTCACTGCCTTCGCTGCCCAATATTTCCTTACTGAGATCCTTGTATTTATCTTCGTTGGTTTCATATTTGTCATTGAACTTAAATGCGTCTGCAAACAAAAAAACAAAAATAGATTTAATTTTTTTAGTTTACAAAGTTAATTTTCAGATTTAGGAAAGGAAAATTTCATCATTCTTGGTTATAACAAACAAGGAATTAAAAAAGGTTGTGTTTCGCCACCAGAAAAATAGAACTACATCAAATTAAAATTCGATTCTTGAGAACATTCGGTCTGGACATTGGACAATAATACGAAAACAAACGCAATTAATAAAAATAGAATTGAACCTATGGAGATCTAGGCGATTCTGAGAGTTTAATACACGTTGCCTGATACCAGAAATGAACTGAATAAAAGTAATTTCAAATAAAAATGAAATCATTCTAAATCGTTTCTACGCGAAACTAAATTTACCGAAAACGGTTAATCTGAATGCACATGCATTGAATATTTCTTTTAAATTATACATCTCCAAAATTAGATAAAATATAATCAAAACTAAAATATAATAACTATCAGCTTTTAATGATGCTCAAATATTCTATACTCATTTGTAGAAGGATTCAGATCGAATTATTTATAACGCTAAAATTTACGTATTTTACTTCCTTTCTATCTCCCGCCGAGTAAGTTTCTATATATAGTGATTTTGGCACGCGATATCAACTTATTTTGTTCAGAAACGTGGCTTTTTTTTATTGCAAGTGATTGGGGGAAAAGTTATATGTACATCTTTTTACAGACATAAGCACCTCTTTCTGTAATTACTCTGTTTAAGTATTCCGGAGATTTTTGGCGGATTCCTAGACGTGTGAAAAATTTTCTTAAGGTGAGCTGCACAATCTTTTTACTGTCGGCAATTTTAAATTAAATTCTAGCATAGCTACAAAAAAAAGGATCATGCCTGAGGGGTCTGATGGTGCCTCGTATACGTATGAAGACAGCTGCTGCTGCGAACACCCTAGCCAACAATATTGATCTGCCAAATCTCAACTATAAACCCATAATTTTCCCACACTCGGTCTACAAAATAGGAATCATCTTTGATATCCCCACGGATATCAGTACAGACCCATAATTTTCCCACACTCGGTCTCCAAAATAGGAATCATCTTTGATATCCCCACAGATATCAGTACAGACCAACTAAAAACTGAAATTCAATCTCCCACACCAATTATCGATATACAAAGGGTAGAAAAATTTGACAAGAACACAAAAACCAAAATCCCGACAAGACTGGTGAAAGGAATTTTCAAAGGGCTTCAAATTCCCAAAAAAATTAGTTTGTAAAGGTACAATGAAGTAAAGGTAAGCCACTACATCCCGTTTAGACAATGCTAGAAATGCTTCGGATGCAACCACCACGCACAACAATGCAAACAGCAGCAAAACATTTGCAACTCATGTTTCCAACGTCATAAAAGTCATGTTTCCAACGTTGTAAGTTGCCATATGGACCCACTGACAAGCGTACAATATATAAAAAATTATGGCGTCTTCAGCAACCAGTTTTCCCTTCTAGCCAATCTTGAATAAAACCATTTTCCAAAACGACCACAATCTAACAAAAACCGGATATTCGCAACAACACCAGTGCTGCTGTGGAGCAATTACACAGACTGTATTCATACTCACATGTGGCAATACTTAGAAATACCAGAAAAACTCCATACCAAATAAATTTGGAAAGGAGCCAAAATTCCAATAATGTTTCACCACTAACAAGGCAATAACCTAAAAACACATCCCTGGGGTTACCATCCATTGCCGACGTTCTTGCACCCCTCAACAACGAAGCAATAATACATAATCTAGACTTGCACATTAATGCAATGAACAAGCAGATCACCACTATCCCAGCCGATGGCAAGGCAAATCCTTCTCTAAGTCTGAATCTCACAAATCTCTTCTAAAAACTAAAGAGCAGTTAAACTTGTTACATCACTCGATGTAAGTAAGATACACCAGACACACAACCGAAAAACGCCAACTCAGGGCCCTTTGATTTTCTTAGCACTAATGCTACTAGAGGCCACCTTTCATTTGCCATATGCCTCATGTTGGCACATCCGTCCTGGACCGAGCAGTGTCTACTTCATCATTCGGATTTATGTACGGCACTTGACCACAAACAGTGCAATTTTAAAAAAAATCTTAACGAAAAACGCCAACTCAGTGCCGAAAAGGGAATAATAAAAATTGTTCAATATAATGTAAAAAGTTTGAAAACAAATTCAGACCAACTACAGCTATCCCTTGACAAAAAGAAAATCACCATTGCAATTCTCTCGGAGATTTTTGCAAGTCAAAAACAAGTTTCAAAAATTCCACACTATAGACTTATTTATAAGACAAGACCAGACAACTATGGTGGAGTAGCAATCGCTCTCAAAAATACCATAAAATTCTCTAAAATTCAATTCATATCGGATTTAGATGTTATTATTGCGGAAACCACTAACACCTTCCCTAATATTGCGATAGCAAAGGGTTTACTTCCCACACTCCATAAAAGTGAAAACCTTCCAAAAAGAACTGAGCAGGCTTGTCGACTTTCCCAGGAAATGTTTTGCCTTGTGGGGATTTCAACGCCAGATCACAGGCATATGGCGACAAAAAGAACTCGGCCAGAGGTAAAAATCTTCATGACTCTTTCTGACTTCTTAATCTTAAATAACAGAAAAACAAAATACAAAAGATTTTTTGACCAACCTTGTTCACAAACGTCCATTTTAGATCTTTCTGTCACCAACTTCAATTTAAAAATCAACTGGGATGTTCTAGACTATAGAATTGGCGGAAGTCATCATTTCCCCATTATTATGAATTTCAGCGAAATTCCCTTTTAATTGCTACAAACAAGGTTTCATCCGCTATCATTTTTCTCAGGTGAATTCGACGTTGACAGTTTTCCACAGAAAAGAAAAACAAATTGAAAAGTTGTTTAATCGAAAAATTGCAATGTAACATGGCTAAACTAAATTTAGAGAACAATATTCATAACATCCAATCAGACTTCACACAATATAATTCACACAATAAAACAATCGACAAAAAAAATTGATGAAAAGAATTGAAATAGCAGCACTAGATATTTCAAAGGCCTATGATTGTGTCGAAATAAATACATAAAATCGTATTTTTAATGAAATATACTGCCCCACGAGTATTACGAAATCGATTTATAATTTTCTTTCATAGAGGATTCTTAAGCTAGGACAGAAAGAAATAACTGTAAGGAATGGTCTCCCTCAGGGGAGCTGTCTCAGCCCACTACTTTTCAATCTGTACACCAAAGACCTCCACAACTTAAAAAACGAGAATACAAAAATTTTCCAACATGCGTACGATTTCATGATAGCTTTGTGAAATATGATTTAGTGGTCAGTAACCTTAATTTCAAACTAAATGAATTTTACAACAAACTTGCACCACTCAATCTCAAGGTCAACTTAGAAAAAAATAAGATACAGTCGGGCCTCCATTACCAATGATCCGGTTAACCGATAATCCCAATTAACCGTGATGGCCAAAGATCAGTCTTTTCTTTTTTGTTTGTTGTTGTTGTGTTTGTTTTCAATGTTTTCAAATTGTTTGCTTCGATTAACCGTGATTACTTCTATTATCCGTGATAGCAGCATTTTTTTTATTAACTTCAAATTCATACATACGATACATACAATATAATGAACATAAAAACGGGGAATTCCCTTGTTTCCTTAGGCCGATGTCACATTGCAATCATTTGCCCTACGCTCAAAGTACAATTATTGTTTCCTATAGGTCAAATGAGCGATACTATGTCACACGAGCACTCAATTGACCGCATTGGAAAGTGTTCTTTGCAGTAAATATGATTACCAAATTAAGTACATAATTTCAGTACTCTTCAGAAGAGTATTTTTGGTATCAACAAAATATATTGTTGCACATAGCAATCGTTGTTTTTTTAACTAGTTGCGAAAATTTATTTCGGTCTTCTTATAATCTAATAGTGATATAAGCTTTTCGATCTTACTGCGTGACCACACCGCAGCCATTTTTTTTTTCTAAATATTGTGCGCGTGTTGTTTGATTATTACTAACTCAAATTTGTTCATTCCGGTAATATATTTCTGGGCACACACTAACAATTACTCAGGACAGTCGTACAGCATGACAAATTTACCAATCACTTATTTAAAAACAACACTATTTTATTTTAACTTTTTTAACTAACATTGATTTGCTCTGTGATTAATTCGCTCTGTAAAAAGTAATGTTGAATTTTAATTCTTATAATTAGCCCTAGCTAATTCTGCACTTTGACTCCTTTCCGCATGAAATTTTTAAAAACCCTACAAAAGTAGTAATTTTTAGCACCGTACTTTTTTCTTATTTATAATTATTTTACATTCCTGTATTATTTTTGAGCGATGAGCGCTGGCATGATATGCGCTCAAATGTGATCGCTGTACTTTCAATGCTCTCTCAGTCCCACAATATTGCTATCTCTCTTTCTACTACATAGAAAATTTCCCTTAGTCGATTAAATAATTGGAATGTGACATCGGCCTTACATACCATTTATGGCATTATAAAAAAGAAAGACAAAGTTTTCAAAGTTTTGTGCAGAAAGTGATTCGGTTGTTGGATTTAGTGATTCGGTGGAGGAACCGAAAAACTTTAAAGATAGCCGAAGAGCCAATTGTAGATTTGGGACTTTACGAATGGTTCAGTCAAGAGTTTTTTAAAGGCACTCCAATTAAGGGTAGAATACACCACAAAAAACTATACATTCATTCTGAGTGTGAATAATCCAACGAGTGTTTGCAAAACTTTAAGAATAGACATGGAATAAAAAGACTTAATGCTGAAGGAGAAAACTCTTCAGCAGACTAAGTAAGTGCCACAATGTTTGTAGAACATTTAAATGAATTGATATCAACGGAAAATCCTACCAGTGAGCAAAATTATAATGGCGACGAGACAGGCCTTCTTTGGAAGTGTTTACCAATGAGCAGTTTGGTTTGTCATAAGGAAAGATTCATAGATAGACATAAGCTTTCAAAGGAAGGACTAACCACTTTAGTTTGCGCTAATGCTGCTGGTACACACAAGTGCACAGCTTTAGTTATTGGTGAAAGTGCTTCTCCAAGAGCACTATAAAATGTATACGAGGTTTCCCCAATTTATAAGGCCAATGCAAAAAAAATGGTTAACAAACACTTTGTGCTAAAGAAAAGGAAGCATTTTAAGAAAATCGGTCTTTCGGATGATAGGAAAATCCTGCTGTTATTGGACAACTGCCCGGCACATCCAGACGTTCACGATTTTAAGGCTAAAAACCTTTATATTTTCCACCGAATTGTACGTCCTTGATCTAACTGATGGATAAGGGTGTAATATGGATTTTTAAATGCCATTATCGTAAAACTATAGTACAAAAACTAGTCTCCTCAAATAATAGAGAAGATTTTAAGAAAGAATTTAATATAAAGAAAGCCCTGTGGTCCATTGATAATACTTGGGACGCTGTTACTTCTGAAGTTTTCAAAACCGCTTGTAATATACATACATATTTTTAAAATTTTATAAAATATTTTCAAGAAAAAATTCATTAATTTTTGTTATAGGCAAGGAACTATCGAATAAGCTTGAGAATGTGGCACAAATAGTCCATAATACAAATGACTACCACAGAGGATATAGAGACATGGCTCAAATGTGATGAAAATGCCTCCCAATTTGCTGTTTTGTCAGATTAAGAAATTATAAGCATGGCAAACAGTACCTCAGATGAACCCGAGCGAGACAATGGATGGGAAGACACTGATGAAGACGATGTAATTGTTTCAGAAACCACTTTAAAAGAATCTATATAGGCATCTAGCACATTGCTGAATTTCCTGGATAGCCCTAATTGTTCCAGAATTACAGAGCAGGATAAAATTGAAGTTTGTCGTATCCAAGAAAAACTAATAAAAGCATTATAAGCTGTAAAATATTAGACAAACAACATTACACGACTTTTTTTAAGAAATTGTATTCTTTTTTTCTTAGTGTAAATATTATAAAAACTGCAAAATTGTTAGTCGATTAACCGTGAAAATCGATTACCAGTAATGCTTCTGGTCCCGACCATCACGGATATTCGAGGCCCGACTGTAATGTATATTGCCAAAGGACCTAAAAAAATTCCACTGATTGAAATCACCAACCTTAAAATCCCAAATGTGGAATGTATGAAATTATTGGGTAGATACATAAGGAACAGTTCTACTCTAAAAGATCACTTTAATCGCATTACACCGACATTACAAAAAGCGTCAAATGCAATAACGCATGGGGTCACCTCCCAGAAAAAAGGTCTTCCACCAGATCATCTTCATCGTCATCTCCCTTACGAGAGCACACATGCCCATGTATATAGCCAAAGATTATAGCCAAGGCGCATAGGATTGGTGAAAACAGCACCCACACAATCAATATATGCTTTAGCATGTCTGCTCTCACCGCCAGAAAGGTCTGCGTACCTAACCGCGAAGGAGCTTATCCAGCTTAAATATTTTCACCCTCGCATTTTCAACAACCTTGATTTTAAAAATGGCACGAAATCTAGCCACAATGTTATTTACTCTAGGTTTAAACAAACTATTGACAAGGTAGGCACCCCTACGTTTTCCCTGAAAAAGCACTTAAGCAGCCACAAGTCTAGAATCTAGAAGTTGCCACCAGTCGTCACTCCATCACTAAACAGACACCACGCCCAATAATCAAAATAACTTATCTAAAAGAACTATATCTAAAAAATCTCAACTTTACCATACTAGCAACCGACGCTGCTATTTTTGAATCCTCACCGGGTAATAATAATTGCCTTTTCTCCATTGATCAAAAAAGCTATTAGCATTATCAAAGAAGATAACATACCAAGGGCTGTGATTTTTACTGACACACTCAATGCCTGCCTAAACCTTTGTGAACAAGAATCCAATAATTGTATTGTCAGAGAAATTTTCGATCAAGTAAGTGAACTGCAGAACCTAAAGCTGAAAATAATTGGGTGTCCCTCACGCTCCTACTTCACGTTTAATGAAAAAGCTGATATTTTGGCAAAACATGCATCCAACAACGGTTGTAAAATCATGATAAAATACTCAATAAAGGAAGCATGCAAAAAAGTTTTCAGTTCTCTCAAGAGGGCATCGAACCAATACAAATCGACGGCTGTTTTTCCTCAATTTTTCCGAACACACCAACCAAGCTCTGGTTTTAAAATATCAATCTCGAATCTCACGGTATCAAAACAATAAATAGGCTACTTACGGGATATGCATATAAGAAAGTATGTAAGTTTTTAGAATGTTTCTTTTAAATATTAATAAAATAAGCAAGAGTAAAACAAAGACTTACTTAATGCATCTTCTGGATTCGTTTCCTCGTCCAACATCAGCAAGTGTGTAAATTGGTCATCTTCCTCCACCAGCTCCAGTGGTTCTAAGACAGACTGATGATCCTTAAAACCATCTTTCCGCACTTAAAAGACTACCTGAATCATATACTGAACACGTTTGTCCAACTTTCCCTCATGTAATATATTTTCCAACATTTCGAATATTCGAATATCCTTTTGGGAACATCTCAGTCTGCTTCATTCCACTTTCCTTTAAAAAAGCAATCGCCACCTCAACAGAGTCATCAGTGGCGTCTCCACCAGCAGCGTTAATAACTCTAAAGCTAGTATCTCATGGGCCACGCGCTGATTTACTAATTGGACAATGAAACGTGACAATGATAGGCACACATTTTTATCATTACGTGTAAAAGCACGTTTAAATTGTATAACCAAGCCAGCAAGAAAAGCAATTCGCCTATATTGGGGAACTTTGAGTTTATAATGGAAACTAGTTTATAATGGAACTAGTCACAAGGGTAAAAGTGGGTGATGCAGCTGTGCTTGAATTATGGAGCGGCAAAGTAAACCTCGACCACATACAAAGTTCTCCTTAAGAAGCTCCCATGTAATGGTGGCGATATTATCCACATTGACTTTGTTGATGTAGCCATGAATGGGTTTTGTTAAAGCCTCCCAAGCGATGCCTTGGTATGCAGCGGAAGATTTGTCTTGCGACGACATTTAATTGAACGCTCGCGGGAATGAAATCTTTTCTTTGAATCGTGTTTTTGACGATCATCGCATTTTGCAACTGGCGAACGATTTTTAGGCCATGATTCTCTTCCCGTCGATTCTAGTTGCCTGCGATTCTTTTCCATCACTTGGGACTGCTCTGGACTTAACCGCAGTTTCTGAAAAAACTCGTAGAATGGATTGTATCAATACGTATGGGAATTTGCATACCTTTTCCACAATGTTTGATTATGCATTATCAATGTTTTCACCTTCGCCAGTTTTATTTTCGATGATTCCTGCAGATGATTTTAAGCACAAACATATTTAATTTAATTTTTTTTTTTTTTTTTTGAATTTATGCCTTGATTCTGGGAGTCGATTTGAGAGTCGATGTCGACTGAAAGATACGTTTTTTAGCTTTTTACCTCCACAGAGTCGACGCGTTGACTCCAAATCGTCATCGACTTTCAAGAGTCGACAATGTTTCTTTGCTAAGTCGAAGCGTCAACTCCTACGTTCTTTACTCGTGGAAAACAACAACCAGGGAGTCGACTGTCGACTCTACGGTTAGAATTATTCTCGAAAAGTCAATTGTTAAAAAAATGTTATACCCTAATTCACAAAGTCTTCGGCGCAGACAAGGTTTTTTTGTCTTTACAAGTTGTCGCCATCTTTACAAGTTGTCGCGGAGACAGTCGTGCAATACAAAAAGCCTTCAGTTTGTCGGCCTGTAGTTCTAAGCAGTAGTAGCATGTAGTTAGTTTAAGCAGATTATATATAAAAATAAATATATTTTATTTATTTTTTAAATATTGTGGCGAAAATACAGCGCATACGGATACAGCAAATATACGTCATACAATAATGTGATATACAGCGCCATCTACACGCCGATACGTGCAATATTTACGAGTGTTACCAAATCACAGTCCACATTCTTCTGGAATACAATGACATCTAACGAGCGCTAGCGAAAGATCTAGAAGTTACTTGATTTTTCCACAACAATAGAACATGATTCATTGCTGAAACAAACAATTCATGGAAATGGAAGATTCTCGACAATCTAGTAAGATCTGGAGAAGTCTGACGATAACGTGGCGATAATTATCGGGCAGTATAAATAGACGCAAACCACAGCAGCGAAGACAGTTTGATTTTTAAAAGCAACCAAGTGACATCGTGGAAGTGAATTCGTGTATAAGTGTTTACGTGTACAAGTTATAAACAGCGATAGTAGAAGTGTTAAATTAAGAACAAGCAATAATAAATAATTGATTTCTTATTTAAAACTAACGACATTTTATTATTTCAAATTTACGATTATTCACAATCCAGTGATCGAACCTGAAGAGAGTTCAAGCGGTAATTTTGGAAATTACGTAACAATTGGTGTCAGAAGTGGGATTGCTGAATAATACGGAATAATAATGAAATTCGCTGACCTGAAAATACCACAGCTGAGGCAAAAGTTGGAGTCGCGCAGTTTACTTGTGTCAGGAAATAAAGCAGAGCTACAAACACGCTTGCGTGATGCTATGGAGAAGGAGGGCATCGACGTTGAAACACATGAGTTCATCTACGAAGCTGCACCCAAAGTTGAACACGATTTGGTAGAGACGCAAGCAGCTCCTGCGTTCGACATGAGTGTGCTCTTAGCAGCAATGGAGCAACAGTTGAAACAAAACACTGCACAAATACAAGTGCAGATGACACAAAACACGTCACAACTACAAGTTCAGTTGGCACAAAATACATCACAACTACAAGAGCAACTAACCACACAGTTGGAACAAAATACTTCACAATTCAGGAACAACTTCTGCGCATTGAAGGAAATTCTGCGGAACTGCAGGCGAGGCAAGATAAAGTAGAAGATGAATTCCGCAGGTTGCAATCGCAAACGGCGAATGAATTTCTCAGGCTACAATCGCAAACGGCGGATGAATTTCTCAGACTACAATCGCAAACGCAAGATGAATTGCACACACTGAAGGCAGAAATATTACATATGAGAGATGTACAGTTGAGTGGACCAGTTGCAGCTGTTAGTGCACCAAAATTGAAAGCGCCAACCTTCGACGGAACTGTGCAGTTTAAAATTTTTAAACTCCAGTTCGAGACAACGGCACAAACGAATCACTGGACGTTGGCAGACAAAGTGGCAGCTTTGGTGGTGTCATTGAAGGGTTCCGCTGCTGAAGTTTTGCAAACGGTTCCTGAACACGAGCGAGGTAATTATGATGCGTTAATGGCAGCGATTGAGCGGCGATACGGTAGCGATCACCGAAAGCAAATGTTCCAGATGGAGCTGATGAATCGCTTCCAAAAGAGTAACGAGCCGTTGCAGGAATATGCCACAGATATCGAGCGACTCGCACATTTGCCCAACGCGGATGCACCCACAGAAGTAATCGAACTACTAAAGATCCAGGCGTTTATGAATGGTATACGGGATGTAGATACGAAACGCGCAGTCTACTCTATGCCAAAGAAGACCTTCGCCGAAACAGTTTCGTTTGCTCTGACGCAGGAGACAGCGAGTCTTTTGACCAGACCATCGCACAAGGTTCATCGACTTGAGGTTGCTTCAAATGAGTCGCTAGAAAAGACAATGAGGGAACTAATGCAGACGATATCACGAATGACGCCAATCTCGCGCAAGAGTTCGGACGCAAAATGTTATAACTGCGGGAAAATTGGACATTTTGCACGAAACTGCAATACATCAGTGAGTGGCAGAAAGAGAAGCGCCGAAAAAGTAAGTCGTGCTTCTACTGAAGCAGAATCGTTAAACTAAAACGGACCAGCCAAAAGGGGCGTGAGCTGGTTTCCGCAACTGATTGCCCCACTGTCTCTGTCTCGCAAATGCGTCGAAACAACAACAACAACTTAACAGTAAGTGGAACTGTAAACGGCCGCTCGCTGGACTTGACGCTGGACACAGGCGCAACGCATTCCATTATTCGAGCAGATTTAGTACGAGATGATATCAAACCGCTGCTTGGTTGCAAACTGCGAACTGCTACAGGAGAGGAAGCTGCGATTTCCGGAAAACTGATTTGTCGTGTTCAGATTGGAATGTTGCATGTGAATCATACCTTCCTGGTGGCTGAAATTATGGATGAGGTAATAATCGGCGTTGATTTTATGATAGCGCAAGGTCTTACTTTGGATCTGAAGAAAAAGTTGCTGACGTGCCGAAATATGGAGATACCGATAAGCGCTGGATATGAACGGCCTCAAATCATGAAGGTGAGTGTTAGCCACCGCCAAAAGATTCCACCAAAATCAGAAGCGGTTCTCTGGGCTTGCGTAGAGGGAGATAGTGGAGCGGGCCAGGTGGGTATAGTAGAGGCATCAGATGACACGGCGAATATACTGGTTGGACGAACTTTAGTGCAAACAGAACGAAGTAAGCGAATTCCTGTTCGCGTAATGAACGAGTTTAAGTCAACAATCGTTTTCGAGAAAGGAGCGCTAATAGGACAGTGCCAAGCAGTAGAAGCCATAATAAATTGTGACGATCGTACTCAGGTGAGCAAAAACATTGCTTTGCAAGAAACAAAATCTCCTGCTATAATGGGTCACTGGTTGAATGAGGTAAGTGAACCAGAAAAGTCTAAAGCTAAACGCTTATTGCAAAAATATAGCGCTGTATTTGCAACCGATGAAAATAAATTCGGAAGAACTGCTATCGTGCAACATCGAATAGACACCGGCGATGCACGACCGATCCGGCAAGCCCCACGCAGAGTCCCACTAGCGAAACGAGAAGAAGCGGAGCATTTGATAGATGAAATGCGGAAAGACAGAGTTATTGAACCATCAACAAGCCCATGGAGCTCACCGGTTGTGTTAGTTAAAAAGAAAGATGGAAGCACTCGATTTTGCGTTGACTACCGAAAGCTGAACGATGTCACGAAAAAGGACAGCTATCCACTTCCGCGAATAGATGACACTTTGGACACGTTATCTGGTGCACAATGCTTCTCAACGTTGGATTTGCAAAGCGGTTATTGGCAAGTAGATATCGAAAAATCTGATGGTGAGAAAACGGCTTTCAGCATCGGCGACGGATTGTGGCAATTTTCTGTGATGCCGTTCGGATTATGCAATGCTCCAGCAACTTTTGAGCGCTTGATGGAACACGTGTTGAAAGGGCTACACTGGAAAACATGTTTAGTGTATCTTGACGACATCATTGTCATGGGCAAGCATTTTGATGACCACCTGAAAAATTTGGAGGAAGTGTTTTAACGCATTAATTCCGCTGTATTGCGATTAAATCCGAAGAAATGCAACCTGTTCAAAACCGAAGTGACGTATTTGGGCCACAAAATCACTACTAAAGGAATTCACACTGATGAAAGCAAAATAAAAGCCGTAAGAGATTGGCCTCATCCAACTAATGTTCATGAAGTGCGAAGTTTCCTTGGGCTCTGTACTTATTATCGACGCTTTGTACACGGATTTGCCAATGTTGCACGAAGTCTACATAATTTAACAAAGAAGAACTGTAGATTCGTGTGGAAAAAGGAAGAGGAAGATGCTTTTCAGCAGCTGAAAGAGTTGCTCTGTACTGCTCCAATGTTGGCATATCCAGTTCCTGGTGAGAAGTTCGTGTTGGACACAGATGCCAGCGCACATGGCATTGGAGGTGTGCTATCACAGATCATAGATGGTGAAGAAAAAGTTATTGGATACTACAGTCGAGTCCTGGGTAAGCCAGAAATGAATTATTGTGTCACCAGGCGTGAACTCTTGGCAGTAGTTGAATGCGTGAAACACTTCCATAAATATTTGTATGGGCAGCATTTCTTATTACGGACAGATCACGCGGCTTTAAGATGGCTACTTCAGTTCAAAGACCCGGAAGGTCAAATTGCGCGCTGGATAGAAAGGCTGCAAAGTTACGATTGTGAAATACAGCATCGAAAAGGTGGACAACATGGAAACGCAGATGCGTTATCTCGACGACCGTGTGCACTCGAATGTAAGCATTGCTCCAAAGTTGAAAGATGCGAAGGTATAGTCGATGTCCGACTAACGAGTCTGCAACCTGTTGATGAGTGGACACCTAGTGCGCTAAGGGACAGCCAGCTTGTAACGAGTTTATTTCCTGCCAGGATATACTCACGGTCGTCCAGGGTCGGTGGTGCTACCGTTTCGATTAAAACACTAGTTTGTTTGCTTCAAAAGTTGTACTTTATTGAGCTCTATATTTAGGGTTGTCTTAACCTAACGTTCGCACTTATTTTCTATTTATCTATATACATATGCCACTTATTTATAGGATTATTATATGATTTTTCATGCCAAAATATATTCATAAGTCAAGGAGAAAATGCGGATGAGAGAGAAGGTCTGACACATGTACCTGAGATCGATACGGATCTGAATTTGGCTTTAGCTTAACAGCACTTCACCAAATTGCAGACAAACGTAAAACAGGATATTCGCGAGTCACTAGACGAGTGCAGGGCCTAGTCCGTCAGGGATCTGAATTTGGCTTTAGCTTAACAGCACTTCACCAAATTGCAGACAAAAACGATAAAGATCTCAAAATATTAAATAAAATTGTAAAAGCACTTACCACTGCGAACGCTGATTTCCAAAAGAGTCTTGATTCAAGATCGGTGGCTGCTTTTATACTCATCGCATAACCGTATTCGTTTTACTCTGTTGTTGTAAACTAACCTTCGACTAATCTCTTTGTTTACATACATTTCGTTTGCTTGTGGTTGTTATTGTAAACTTCTTAGTGTCGTTAGTTTCTGCTTCGCTTTGGCGCTGCATTGTTTTTGCACGAAAACCAGTTTTCTGTGTGTATCCTCTGCCTACGCTTGTTGTTGGTATGTCGCTGAAGCTCTAATATGCTGAAAACTTGTTTTTCGGAGCTTCATTTCTGCTGTGTTTGAATGTTTCAACTGGAGTTATGTTGCGTAGTTGTTGTGTTGAAACCGGTTTTGCTGTGTTGGGTGGCCTTGAATTAATCCGTTTGTTTGTTTGCTTCTGTTGAGAATTAAATGCTCTGCTTCGATTTTTATTTGCGTATTTGCATGTTTTTCGCATTTTATAATGCGGAATTAAATCCACCTTGAATTGGGTGTGCACAATTCAAGGTTACTGTATTCCTTGAAGACGATCTTCAAAGGAATCAGCTCAGGTGGGGAGCAGGCCAGGTTCTACACCCGTGTGTGTAAGGGAAATTATCTTTTCCTTACATCCCCCTCTTTCTTCCCCGATGAGGAAGGACAACTATATGTTTCGGCGTAACTGTCACCCTGTAGCCAGCAACTTCGAACTGGATCCTCTGGCGTCTACGGGAGCACAACATTAGGGTTGACTGTCGTTGTCGTATCTCGCCGACGACCTCCCTAGGGATGTTTCTGCCTGCTGGTCCATCGAGTTCATCCAGGCTGTGGAACCTCAGGGGTCCAGCTGTTTTGGCTTCCTCGGACACTGTACCAGATTACTTCGGCGGCGTCACTTCGCTGGGTAGGTGTTGATGGACATCGTCGCACAGTTTATCGTAATAGTCGCCACATAATGGGTCAAAGTAGGTGGATCCCGTCGTCTCCGAACCAGTGATCATGTCCTCGCATTGCGGTTCCGGTTTCGTCGGTGTGGTGGTGGCAAGCCCAATGGTGTCACATTTTTGGCCAGTGACGTCTGGTTTGCCTTGTTCGGGGTTGCCTTCCTCGAAGAGCAGCGCGGGGAATATGTGATGCGGTTTACCCAGCTTGGCTGTCAGCTCCCGGATCCTGATGGCGATTTCTCCTCTCTTCCTCTGTACTTCCTCCAGGGGGAACCAGTCCTCTTTGTTGAGGTATTGAGGCCTGAAATCGTTGAAGGGGTCGCGCAAAAACGTCTCTGCGAAGTGGATCAGGAATATTCCGCAGTCGGTCCCGTTGCTATGCTGTGGGATCTTTGGTGTGTGCAGCGGTAACTCGTTTCCGTCGAACCGTTTGGGCGTTGCGTCCAACGAAAGTGAAGCTTTCCGAGTTAGGTACTCGAACCGCAGATACTCCCGAACCCGTTCTGCGACATCTGCTCTCGGCCCCTGGTGCAGTGAGTCGAACTGCAGGATACAGGGTGCTTTCACCCCGTAAGTTCCGTCCGGCTTCGGTTGACTCATCATCCTTGGGCCCTTCTGTCCCGCGAAGCACACGATCATCAAGAACCAGTGTTGGTTCTAATTTACCGGCACTACCACAAAGTCCTTTTCGAAGATGTCCACATGTTTCGTCCACCGCTTTACTCTGGCATGTCTTTCCTGTGGGTTGCCGGGCTGCTCGATCTTCGCGAAGAAATGGGAGTTGAATATGTGGACCCGCCCTTGAGATTCCACTGGCAGTGCGTCTCTCACGATGTTTAAGTACACCTCCACCAGCACGTCGTTGAGGAAGCGACCTCGGGCCAGCCGTCGGTAGTCGTCGTTCCTTATAGCTATTACGCCGCGTCCTACCGGATAGATGACGAAGGCTGCGTTGACGTCAGCATCAGTCTTCACTGTTGTGGGCGTGTTAGGGTCCTCCCCTGTTTGACCTGGCTTCGCCATGGTTATGGTCTTGTCCTCGCTAATTCGGCGCAGAGGCCCAAAGACGACACCTGCTGTTTGGATGGTCGCGCTGTCTGCTATGATGGCGTCCAGTCGATCATACCACTCGTTTGTTCCATTAGTAGCTGCCATAACTGTTAAGTGTTGTTTTCTGTGGAGAAAAGATTTCATTAGTAATACATGGACATGGGATTTGGGTGGACAACACGTTGTACGACACATCACATGAGAACAATTCTACTGGATATTTATTGGCGCGTCAGTCACTGTAGGCGTCTGTCTGTCGTAATCGCAATAGTACGCCTTAAGATCCTTGACGTGAACCGTGCGGCTGTTTGCTGTGCGTGTGTCTTTCACCTGAACGATGACCGGTGATATGTATCGGGCGATTTGGTACGGCCCCTCGTACTTGGGTGCCATTTTTGCGTTGAACTTGTCTACGGCCTTCGATAGAGGGTGCGTCTTCACCAGTACTTCTGCTCCGATTGGGGGGTGCCACTGCTTACGCTGAAGGTTGTAATGCCGTGATTGGTCTTTTGACGCCCGCTCGAGGTTCCTTTTGACGATTTGGTAGACTTCTTGTAGCCGCTGCTTCCTGTAGTCCGGGCTTTGCGGCGGCCTTCCTGTTCCCATCGTCTTTTCGTCGAAAAGAGTCTTAGGTAACTGTGGTTCACGTCCCTGCGTAAGAAAGGCAGGGGTGAAACCAGTCGTGTCAGACTTCATTGTGTTGATTGCCACTGAGATCTCCGGTATAAACTCGTCCCATCGCTGTTGGTCGTTCTTTATTATCTGCGCCAAGATCCGTTTGACGTTCTGGTTCGCTCGTTCTGTGGGGTTTTCCTGCGGTGTATATGGCGCGGTAAATTGCTGTCGGACACCGAGGTCCTTCGGAGTTGTTGGAACGATGTGCTGCTGAATTGGACGCCATTGTCCGTGACGAAGACCTTCGGTGCCCCATATCTAGCCAGTATCCTCTCTCGGAATGCCTTTATCAGACTGTTGCTCGTCGCCTGTCGTAGTGGTACTACTTCTGTCCATTTCGAAAACTTGTCTAGAAAAACTAAGATCATTGTGTTACCGTGCTTTGACCGCGGAAGTGGTCCTATGAAATCCGCGCAGACGATGGACCATGGTTCCTCGGGTATCTGGGTGAGCATTTTCCTTCGACTTTGTCTTGTGTTGGCTTGTACCTCTGGCATGACTCACAGCGCTGCACGTACTTTCTTATATCCCGCGACATACCTGGCCAGTAGTAATTATTGCTGATCCTCGCTATAGTTTTCCTTATTCCCGGATGTCCAGCGCACGGCTCATCGTGGTTTTCTCGCATCACTTGTCGTTGCAGGTTTTTTGGTACACAAAGTTTCCACGCGGCGCAGTCCTCGTCGTTGGTATGGCTTGGTATGTGTCTATACAGTTGGCCATTTTCCATTATGTAATCCGGGTACTTCTCGGGATTCCTCTGGATGTCTTTGACCCTGCCGTCGATCCAGCCGCGCACTTCTTCCGTAGCTGTCACCGTGCAGAGTTTTTCGATTGGTTGTCTTGATAACGCATCCGCGACAACGTTCCATTTGCCCCGACGATACTTTACTTCGAATGTATGCTGTTGTAGTTCGAGCGCCCACCTGGCTAATCGACCTGAAGGGTTTTCCAATGAGTTAAGCCACTTTAGAGATAAATGGTCAGTGATGATGCTGCATTTATACCCTTCGAGATAAGGCTGCATTTTCCTAACTCCCCATACTATGGCCAAACACTCTTTTTCAGTTGTGGAGTAATTTTGTTCAGCGCGGTTCAGGTGTCGACTTGCGTAAGCGATCACTTTCTCCCCTTCTTCGCTTTCCTGTGTGAGCACTGCTCCTAAGCCATGATTGCTTGCGTCCGTTTGCAAGGTGAATTTTTCGTGAAGTCGGGGCACGTTAGTACTGGTGCTTCCGTCAGTTTCGTTTTTAACGTTTCAAAAGCTTGTTGCTGCTCTTCAGCCCATTTCCATCGGCGACCCTTCTTTAAGAGGCCGGTAAGTGGTACGACCAGATTGGCGAAATCGGGTACGAACCGGCGGTACCACGATGCCACCCCTAAGAAACGTCGAACTCCTCTCACGTCCCGTGGTGGTTCTAATTCCTTTATCGCTGCCACTTTATCCGGATCTGTACGAATTCCCTGCCGAGTCACGACGTGACCCAGGTACTTCAAATCCTCCTTAAAGAACTCACATTTCTCCACATTCAGTTTTAAGTTGGCCGCACGTAATCGCTTAAACACCTTTTCAAGATTGTCCTTATGTTCCTCAAATGATTTCCCGATTACAATTATGTCATCCAGATAAGCGAACGCGTGTGGTTCCATCTCCGGTCCGATCACCTGGTCTAATGCCCTCTGGAATGTTGCCGGCGCCGAGTGAAGGGCAAACGGCATGACTCGCCACTGAAAGAGTCCTCGCCCTGGTACCGTAAAGGCTGTGAACTGTTTGCTGTATGGGGATCTGCCAGTAGCCGTTCTTGAGATCGAGGCTACTAATAAATCTCGCGTCGCGTAACCGGTCTAATATATGCTGAATCCTTGGTATCGGGTATGCATCGGGCACTGATCGTGCGTTCAGCTGTCGATAGTCGATGCATAAACGCCATCTTCCATCCTTTTTCTTCGCCAAGACAATGGGTGCGCTGTAAGGACTGTGTGATGCTTCGATGCAATGCCTCGCTAGTAGCTCGTCTACGTCCTGATTTATGATCGACTGCATGGCGGGATTTTTCGGGTAGTACTTCTGCTTGATTGGACGATCGTCCTTCATGACGATCTTGTGGGAGGTAATGTTGGAGGGGCCCGTTAGGTTTTCGAACTGAGCCAGCTCCGCCGCTAAAAAGGCCTTTACAGTTTCATTGTGTGTGTCTTCTGGCGTCGTTGGGTTCTACCTCTTGGCAGCGCCGTTGCTGTCGCGCTGTGTTTTGGCTAAAACTTGCTGCTGATCAACCCTGCCACCCTCGGACCTTGTTGTTGGTAAGCCTAGTTGCTGTTGAGCCTTGTTGTTACCAAACCTTGTTGTCGGGGTGGTTTGTTGCTGATTAACCATGCCACCCTCGGACTTTGTTGTTGGTAAGCCTAGTTGCTGTTGAGCCTTGTTGCTACCAAACCTTGTTGTCGGGGTGGTTTGTTGCTGATTAACCCTGCCACCCTCGGACTTTGTTGTTGGTAAGCCTAGTTGCTGTTGAGCCTTGTTGTTACCTAACCTTGTTGTCGATGTGACTTGTTGTTGATCATCTTTGTTGTACTTGGGCCTTGTTCCTGGTTTCAATGCCGGCGGTTTTTGTGATTCCACGTCTTGCGGCGCTGATTCTTTTGGTTGCTTTCGCGGTGGAGAGACACGTGCACTTATGAACCTCTCTTCACTCGTGACCTTATTTTCTATTTATCTATATACATATGCCACTTATTTATAGGATTATTATATGATTTTTCATGCCAAAATATATTCATAAGTCAAGGAGAAAATGCGGATGAGGAGAAGGTCTGACACATGTACCTGAGATCGATACGGATCTGAATTTGGCTTTAGCTTAACAGCACTTCACCAAATTGCAGACAAACGTAAAACAGGATATTCGCGAGTCACTAGACGAGTGCAGGGTCTAGTCCGACAGGGATCTGAATTTGGCTTTAGCTTAACAGCACTTCACCAAATTGCAGACAAACGTAAAACAGGATATTCGCGAGTCACTAGACGAGTGCAGGGTCTAGTCTGACGGGATCTGAATTTGGCTTTAGCTTAACAGCGCTTCACCAAATTGCAGACAAACGTAAAACAGGATATTCGCGAGTCACTAGACGAGTGCATGGTCTAGTCTGACAGGGATCTGAATTTGGCTTTAGCTTAACAGCACTTCACCAAATTGCAAACAAAAACGATAAAGATCTCAAAATATTAAATAAAATTATAAAAGCACTTACCACTGCGAACGCTGATTTCCAAAAGAGTCTTGATTCAAGATCGGTGGCTGCTTTTATACTCATCGCATAACCGTATTCGTTTTACTCTGTTGTTGTAAACTAACCTTCGACTAATCTCTTTGTTTACATACATTTCGTTTGCTTGTGGTTGTTATTGTAAACTTCTTAGTGTCGTTAGTTTCTGCTTCGCTTTGGCGCTGCATTGTTTTTGCACGAAAACCAGTTTTCTGTGTGTATCCTCTGCCTACGCTCGTTGTTGGTATGTCGCTGAAGCTCTAATATGCTGAAAACTTGTTTTTCGGAGCTTCATTTCTGCTGAGTTTGAATGTTTCAACTGGAGTTATGTTGCGTAGTTGTTGCGTTGAAACCGGTTTTGCTGTGTTGGGTGGCCTTGAATTAATTCGTTTGTTTGTTTGCTTCTGTTGAGAATTAAATGCTCTGCTTCGATTTTTATTTGCGTATTTGCATGTTTTTCGCATTTTATAATGCGGAATTAAATCCACCTTGAATTGGGTGCGCACAATTCAAGGTTACTGCATTCCTTGAAGACGATCTTCAAAGGAATCAGCTCAGGTGGGGAGCAGGCCAGGTTCTACACCCGTGTTTGTAAGGGAAATTATCTTTTCCTTACAAGCTTAATGACGCAGACAGAAATGGACCGAAGACCAAGCAAAGAAGAAATGGCATCAGAAAGTCCGGTGGCTAAGGCGTATTGGGCACAATGGAGCAGTTTCAAGCTGAAAAACGGAGTGCTGCATCGTTCCTGGGAAAGTAATGACGGTAAGCAAACTCGTGATTTGATTGTTCTACCAAAGTCGCGAATAGATGCTGTATTAAAAGAATTCCACAATGGACCAAGTGGCGGCCATCTCGGTGTTACAAAAATTGTGGAGATTAAACAACGATTTTATTGGGTGAACTGTCAAGAAGCGGTAGCGGAATGGATCAAAAACTGCACGCAGTGCATGGCTGCTAAGGGACCTAAATTTCGAAGCAGAGATAAGTTGCAGCAGTACAACGCTGGAGCGCCATTTGAGCGAGTTGCAATGGATTTAGCTGGCCATTTCCGACTAGTGACTCTGGAAATAAGTACGTGTTGGTCATTATGGACTATTTCAGCAAATGGCCAGAAGTCTACCCTATACCAAATCAGGAGGCTAAAACTGTAGCTGAGGTATTTGTTCAGAACTGGGTCACGCGATTCGGCATACCAATCGAGTTGCACTCCGATCAAGGACGAAATTTTGAGTCTTTAATATTTCAAGAAACGTGCCGATTGCTAGGTATCAAGAAGACTCGAACGACACCTCTACATCCGCAGTCAGATGGCATGGTGGAAAGGTTAAACCGCACATTAGAAGAGCATCTGCGGAAAGTCGTGGGCAAATGTCAGCGCAATTGGGATAAGCACATTCAAATGTTCTTATTGGCTTACCGATCAGCAGTCCATGATACTACTGGTCACTCACCTGCGCAAGTAGTTTTTGGCTCAGACTTGAGACTGCCGACGGATCTTAAATTTGGCAAAAGCAGTGATCTCACCGAAACAGAAGACAACTACTGGCACATGTTACAATCTGAAATGAACGAAATACACGACATGGTAAGGCGGCGTACACAGCTAATGAGTAACAAAATGAAGGATCGCTATGACCGAGGTATGAATACGGACGGATTCAAAGATGGCGACTTAGTCTTACTGTACAATCCGCAACGGAGGAAGGGCATATCTCCAAAGCTGCAAACATCGTGGGAAGGCCCGTACAAAGTCATTAAGCGACTAAATGATGTTGTGTATCGCATACAGTCACACACACAAAGACGAGGTAAAATTAAAGTTGTCCACTTAGAGAGGCTTGCGCCGTATGGATCAAGGAATTTGGTGTCTGATCGGGACGATCAGACTTAAGTGGAGGGCAGTATACGTCATACAATAGTGTGATATACAGCGCCATCTATACGCCGATACGTGCAATATTTACGATTGTTACCAAATCACAGTCCACATTCTTCTGGAATACAATGACATCTAACGAGCGCTAGCGAAAGATCTAGAAGTTACTTGATTTTTCCACAACAATAGAACATGATTCATTGCTGAAACAAACAATTCATGGAAATGGAAGATTCTCGACAATCTAGTAAGATCTGGAGAAGTCTGACGATAACGTGGCGATAATTATCGGGCAGTATAAATAGACGCAAACCACAGCAGCGAAGACAGTTTGATTTTTAAAAGCAACCAAGTGACATCGTGGAAGTGAATTCGTGTATAAGTGTTTACGTGTACAAGTTATAAACAGCGATAGTAGAAGTGTTAAATTAAGAACAAGCAATAATAAATAATTGATTTCTTATTTAAAACTAACGACATTTTATTATTTCAAATTTACGATTATTCACAATCCAGTGATCGAACCTGAAGAGAGTTCAAGCGGTAATTTTGGAAATTACGTAACAATATATTATATAGAGTTATATTCATATGTATTGAGTATTTTAGCAATTAAATTTTCCAATTCGCGGCAAAAAATTTTCGAATTAAATGTAAATAAAAAACTACTAAAAGTAAATGTCAATTATTAACTTTCCACATACATTATAATTGGTTATCACACTCAATTTACTGAAAAATGCCATTCACAAAATGAGAATGCACCAAAGACAACAGCTAGGTAGCTGTTTTACGATTTTTAGGCCATCATTCTCTCGCAAATGGTGTCGCGCGGTTGAAAAAGACAACGGCAACAGCTATATAACAACTAAAAAGATTTTGTCAATCAGGGTATTAAATATTGTCATTATAATTTTGCTATAATACAGCGTTGCAAGTTTTTCTCGTTAGTTTAAAAATGTTAATATTTTCTGAAACAGTTTATGCAAAAAATGTTGAAATAATTTACAGGGAGAAAGAAATAATTTGCAGGGAGTTTAATGAGTTAAGTTTGAATTTTTCCTGCATTTATAAACCTATTTTCGGCTAAAAACACAATTTGGTCAAGTTGAAAATATTTCAACGCAGTGATCATAAAATATTTTTTTAAAACAATGTATTACATCACTTCAAAATTTAGCCAATGAACAAATTCTGGAAACAAATAGCAAGCAAAAAATTGTAACGTAAAGTTTGAACTGTGCGCCCTAAGCAAAGTAGACTTTTCAGTGTAGACTCTATAGTGTCGACTTCCAGAATAAAGCTATTATTATTTTGTTGATATGAATATTTGTTTTACACTTACCTTCTTCCTTTTCTTTCGAAGTTGTGACAACTTCTTTATTTTTTTCGACATTGTCATAGGAGCGTTTCCCCTATTCCGCAACAATATTTTCAATGTTTGATGTCGATTGTTTTATATATTCATTTTTCATTTCGGAATTATCCGCAGTTTCGCATGTTGTCGAAGCCTCAATTTCATCTAAATTTTTAACTGCTGCCGTTTCTCTTTTCTCCAACGACTTTTCCTTTTTCTTTTCCGATTGTAAAGCACTTTTTTACCGGTGCAAACGTATTCTTTAATTTTGGATTCATCCAGAACATTTTCGGCAAACGAAAGTCCTATATTTATGGAACTGCATCGTCTTCTACTTCCTGAACCTCTTTAATAATATAATTATAAAATATAATTATACATAACGAGAATTTCTGTTTCGAGAAAAACTCAAACCTTTCAAAAAAATTGTTGTTTCTGCGGATCTTACGATTAGAGATGGCAGCAATCGATTACAAAATATCGACTTTTTCGTTAGTAACAAATTGTTCATTAAATCGATAGATCCCAATTAGCTGCGTTTTTTTAATGTTTTAAAGCAGGCATGTCAAAGTAGAGGCCCTCGGACCATTTTCGGCCCACCTCATAATTGTGTGCGGCCCATAGGTCTTCCACAATTATACTTCTTTGACAGAAGTTACACGTGGCGTGGTTGGGAGATTAAGACATTATATTAAAACTCATCATAATACTCTATACAACACTTCCACTGTATTATCTACCAGCAAGTTTTATGTTCAAAAGTGATTTAAATTGACAGTGTGATCAGAACAGTTGCTAAAATTGTCAACTTTATTCGAGCACCTGGATTAAACCGTCGGGAGTTTATGTCATTACTGAAAGATGGAGAGTGGAATCGGAATAGGGACATTTGCCTTATCATACTCAAGTTCGTTGGCTTTCGAGCCACAAGGTTTTAAGAAGATTTTTCCAGCTGTTAACCGATATCATACTTCTTTTAGAAATTAAAAATTATGACTGCTCAGAACTGAAAGATATAAATTGGATACAAAATTTGGCTTTTTCAGTTGATATTACTGGGCGTCTCAGCCAACTCAATACGAACGTTCATGGTAGAAATATGCTCATAACTTCGTTATATGATCAAATTAATTCCTTCTAACAAAAAGTATCGCTATGGAAAACACATTTAAAAAAAGATAGTTTATCAAATTTTTCTAGTTGTAAGACTCTTTTAGGTAAATATCTAGAATTAAAATTTGAAAAATTTAAAATACAACTGCAAATGTTGGAATAAAATTTCGAAGAGCGGTTTTCAGAAAAATTTGCAGAAAACTGTTAGCTGCGTAGCTGGTGTTAAACCCCAAGGTAAGAGTTATAACAAATACGCGCGGCCGAAAGCCGTACACGTATCCTTGATTTGGCCGCAGAAAACTGTTTATGGCAATTCACAAACACAAAACAAAGTTTTACAATTTACGTACACTTCCTCATATTCGGCATATCTACAGCTATATGTTAACACTAACTAAAGGGTTTTCCAATAAGAGGTGTAATTTTGATATTCAAAGAAAAATGTCATTTTTTGAGATAAATTGCCGCATGTTTATTTCATAATAAAAAGGAAGGTATGCCGTTAATAATGAAAAACAACATCAGCCAAAAAGTCACGACGACCACGCTTACACGACCATATCCTTTTCAGGAAATTTTCCTATGTCCTCGTTAGCCCCACGAATTCCATCTTTGACGTCTTGAATCGACGCTGGGCTGTTGGAGTAAATCTTTCGCTTCGCCCCCAAGGAAGAAGTCGCAAGGTGTTAAATCACAAGATCTCGGTGGCCAATTGTGATCACCTCTTCGAGAGATAACACGCTCAGAATAAAAGCTTCAAAAGTGACAGCTACCGTAGTAGCGGGCTATTCAACATTACACCTCTTATTGAAAAACCTTTATTACATGTTATACATCGTTTTGAAGGTTAAGCAATACTTTTGGAGCTAGTGGCCATGTAGTGTAAGACATTTTGCGACCTTGACACGCCCACAACTTTAAAATGACGGCGAAGTTGACAAAATGGTGTACGTATTTCCATTAAAAATGGTCAAATATAACGTTAAAGAAGGGTCGCAACAAACACGCCCACTTACGCACGCCCACTTACGCACGCCCAACCTACTCCCACAGTTTTTTTCATTCATAATTTAATGGTTTGACATAAGCATAAATTTCTCTCAATTTTTTAATGGGCTCGTTAAGGCTTGCTCAGACAGTCCGTTTTACGTTGTTTACTCCAACACCGTTTGTCAAACTCTTTTGTATTACACAGCGTTTTATGAGAGCGTTCATATAGAAAAAAATCGCGAAAACAAACGACAGCGACAGTTTTATACGCACTGCGTTATAAAAATTCACAACCAGTTCTGCCGTCGTGCGCGTTTTGTTTATACATCAGTAAAGATCACACAGTTTTTTTGTTTATTTACGGACTGCCGTGCGTTTTCTATGTGAACAACTTTACGACACAACACGACCAGGAAAAACACTGTTGGAGTAACAACGTACAACGGACTCTGTGTCACCGAGGCTTTAGAACATTAAAAAAACCCAGCTAAAGGCATGTTCAGACAGAGTCCGTTTTACGTTGTTTACTCCGACACCGTTTTTGCCGGCATCTTGTGTCGGAGAACTGTTCACATAGAAAACGCACTGTAGTCCGTAAATAAACAAAAAAGGTGCGTGTGTTTGTAGATTGCACGCAGTGGCACTACCAAATCTTCACTGATACACACACAAAACGCGCACGACAGCAGAACTGGTTGTAAATTTTTACAACGCAGTCCGTAAACGGAGTCCGTTTCAATTTCGGCTGTCGTTTGTGTAGACGTTTTTCTCCTATATGAACGCTCTCATAAGACTCTATGTAATACAAACGAGTTTGACAAACGGTGTCGGAGTAAACAACGTAAAACGGACTCTGTCTGAACGTGCCTTAATTGGGATCTATCGATTAAATGAACAATTTGTAAGGCGGTGGTCCGATGTTTTGTTTCGATTGTTGCCATCACTAATCGTAAGATCCGCAGGAACAATTCTGAAAATAAAATTTTCAATTTTTTGTAAGGTTTCAGTTTTTCTCAAAACAATTGAAATTCTCTTATATAATAATAATAATAATAAATGTTATATAATTATATTATTAAAGAAGTTCAGGTAGTAGAAGTAGAGTAGAAGACGATGCAGTTCCATTGTATATAGGACCCTTGTTTCTCGAAAATGTTCTTGATGAATCCAAAATTAAAGAGTACGCTTGCACCGGTAAAGAAAGTGATTTACAATCGGAAAAGAAAAACGAAAAGTCGTTTGAGAAAAGAGAAGCGGCAGAAGTTAAAAATTTAGATGAAATTGAGGCTTCGACAACATGCGAAACTGCGGAAAATTCCGAATGAAAAATGAATATATAAAACAAACGCCATCAAACATTGAAAATATTGTTGCCGAAAAGAGGAAACGCTCCTATGACAATGTCGAAAAAAATAAAGAAGTTGTCACAACTTCGAAAGAAAAGGAAGAAGGTAAGTGTAAAACAAATATTCATATCAACAAAATAATAATAGCTTTATTCTGGAAGTCGACACTATAGAGTCTACACTGAAAAGTCTACTTTGCTTAGGGCGCACAGTTCGAACTTTACTTTAAATGTTTTTTGTTTGCTATTTGTTACCACAATTTTTTCATTGGCTAAATTTTTAAGTGATGTAATACATTGTTTTAAAAAAATATTTTATGATTATAAGTGCCTTGGAATATTTTCAACTTGATAAAATTGTGTTTTTAGTCGAAAACAGGTTTATATTATATTATATATTATTATATTTTATTGTAAATTCTTTGCATAAAGTTCTTCAGAAAATATTAACATTTTTAAACTAACGAGAAAAATTTACAACGCTGTATTATAGCAAAATTATAATGACAAAATTTAATACCCTGATTCACAAAATCTTTTTAGTTGTTATATAGTTGTGACCGTTGTCTTTTTTAACCGCGCGACCCCATTTGCGAGAGAATGATGGCCTAAAAATCGTAAAACAGCTACCTAGCTTTTGTCTTTGGTGCATTCTCAGATTATAAATAGCATTTTTCAGTAAATTGAGTGTGATAACCAATTATAATGTAAGTGGAAAGTTAATAATTTACATTTACTTTTAGTAGTTTTTTATTTACATTTAATTCGAATGTAAATTCTACATGTGTCTGCGGAACTACATCCAAAACGATATCGCACATGAGCTGGCCATTTCGAAAATGACTGCTGTCGATGCAATCGATGCGATGGTGAACCGCAAGCAAAAAATTGGTGGCCCCTGTACTGTCGTAGAAATTGATGAAAGTTTATTTGCCCGATGTAAATATTACCGGGCAAACGGGTCGTAGGCCAATGGGTATTTGGAGGCACTCAACGTGGGACTTTGAAGTGCTTTCTTGTGCCGGTAACGGCAAGAAACACCGCAACGCTGCTGCCGATTATAAAAGATTGGATACTCCCAGGAACAACAGTGATATCTGACTGCTGGAAGGTAACGTATTTGTATGAATTTAAATTATTTCTTATTAAGTTTTTTGTTTTTATAGGCGTACGACTGCTTGGCTGACGAAGGGTTCACCCATTTAACAGTTAACCACAGCATCACTTTTAAAGATACTGAAAGTGGTGCACACACTAATACGCAGGAGGGCCTCTGGAGACATGCAAAAAGTCTCCATGTCCAAGTATCACAAGAAAAAGGCTCATTTTGAGGGTTACTTAGCAAAATTCATGCTAATGCGGCACCTCAAGTACGATGCCGACAGGGATCCACTGACACAGTTTTTACATATGGCTAGGCAGTTATACAACCCAACCATTCCTCCCCAGACGAACAATAACCCTGCTGACGACGACGACGACTGCGTAATTTCCCTTGACGGTGAACATTTATAGTAGTTTAAACTTAATTTAAGTTACATTAAGTATATTAAAATGTATAGTTTAACCTTATTTTAAGTTCATATTTAGGATGTAAAAATGTAAAATGAAACCTTATTTTCAGTTAATATTTAGGATGTAAAAATGTAAAATTTAAACCTTAGTTTAAGTTCATATTTAGAATGTAAAAATGTAAAATTTCAACCTTATTTTAACTTCATATTTAGAATGTAAAAATGTAAAATTTAAACCTTATTTTAAGTTCATATTTACAATTTACAGCAACATCGGTGTTTCTTGTTGTTATTTTCCAAAATAAACAATTTTTAACAAAAATCTATGAAAAATCTATCAATGTTGTTGTTATTTCCCAAAATGCGGCGTTGTTGTTGCTTTCTAAAATGAAAAATTTTTACCAAAAATCGCGCGATTTATATAGTTGTTGCCGTTGTCTTTTTAAACCGCGCGACACCATTTGCGAGAGAATGATGGCCTAAAAATCGTAAAACAGCTACCTAGCTGTTGTCTTCGGTGCATTCTCATATTGTGAATGGCATTTTCCAGTAAATTGAGTGTGATAACCAATTATAATGTATGTGGAAAGTTAATAATTTACATTTACTTTTAGTAGTTTTTTATTTACATTTAATTCGAAAATTTTTTGCCGCGAATTGGAAAATTTAATTGCTAAAATACTCAATACATATGAATATAACTCAATATAGTATATGATTATAAATCTAAAATATATTTATTTTTATATATAATCTCCTTAAACTAACTACATGCTACTACTTCTTAGAACTACAGGCCGACAAACTGTTGCTGCAACGCTGCTCAACGCTTTGCTCACATTTCGTGCAGCACTATATGCAATAAAAACAATAAAAAACTGTAACAAATAATCTTCGGATAATAGTTTAAGTTTTTTTCTACATTTATAAACCGTAATTTGGTTGCAAAAACTATTTTACAAGGCCATCAATTATTCAACATAACCATTAAAGCAAAATTTTTGTATAAATAAAGTTTGGCAGCACTAAAAATAATAGTTTATACAAAAACGTTCGTAACAGCGAAAAATAGCGTCAACTGCGACGTAAAGTATTGTCTTCTATGAGCTGAAGACTTTTTGTATTGCACGACTGTCTCAGCGAAGACATGGCGACAACTTGTAAAGAAAAAAAAACCTTGTCTTCGCCGAAGACTTTGTGAATCAGGGTATAACCTTCTTTTAACAATTGACTTTCCGAGAATAATTCTAATATACTTCCGTGGATAAATAAATAGCTACTACTTATATATAAAATATACAATAATTAACAATAGAAATATATATTAAATGCATAACTATAAAATTAAATAATATATTTCTAGTGTGAGTCGACCGCAGAGTCGACGGATGACTCCCTGGTTGTTGTTTTCCACGTTTAAAGAACGTAGGAGTCGACACTTCGACTTAGCAATGAAACATTGTCGACTCTTGAAAGTCGATGACGATTCGGAGTCGACGCGTCGACTCTGTGGAGGTAAAAAGCTAAAAAACTTATCTTTCAGTCGACGTCGACTCTCAAATCGACTCCCAGAATCAAGGCATAAATTCAAAAAAAAAAAAAAAATAAAATAAATTAAATATGTTTGTACTTGAAATCATCTGCAGCAATCATCGAAGATAAAACTGGCGAAGGTGAAAACGTCGAGAATGCATCATCAAACATCAAAGGTATGCAAATTCCCATACATATTTATAGAATCCATTCTACGAGTTTTTTCAGAAACTGCGGTTAAGTTCAGAGCAGTCCCAAGTGATGGAAAGGAATCGCAAGGCAACTAGTCCACAATCGACGGAAAGAGAATCAAGGCCTAACAATCGTTCGCCAGCGGCAAAAAAACATGATCGTCAAAAACACGATTCAAAAAATAGATCTCAGTCCCGCGAGCGTTCAATTGAACGTCGTCGCAAGGAACGAAAACGGCGTCATGAGGAGCAGGAGACATCCGATCGTCAAACTACAAGAAAAGAGAAGCAAGGTGTGGAATCAGCTGCTAAGAAGGACACTCATACTCAGAACGATCCCAAGGAGATAATCACGGAACGGCAGCGTCGTATTGTAGATTTACTAACATCTCGCACTGGCGATGCTTATATTGAGGCTTTAAAAAAAATCCATTCATGGCTACATCAACAAAGTCAATGTGGATAATATCGCCACCATTACACGGGAGCTTCTTAAGGAGAACTTTGTACGTGGTCGACGTTTACTTTGCCGCTCCATAATTCAAGCCTATCATTGTCACGTTTCATTGCCCATTTAGTTAATCAGCGCGTGGCCCATGAAATACTAGCTTTAGAGTTATTAACACTGCTGGTGGAGTCGCCGACTGATGACTCTGTTGAGGTGGCGATTGCTTTTCTTAAGGAAAGTGGAATGAACCTGACTGAGGTGTCCCCAAAACATGAGGGAAAGTTGGACAAGCGTGTTCAGTATATGATTGAGATAGTCTTTCAAGTACGGAAAGATGGTTTTAAGGATCATCAGTCTGTCTTAGAATCACTGGAGCTGGTGGAGGAAGATGACCAATTTACACACTTGCTGATGTTGGACGAGGAAACGAGTCCAGAAGATGCATTAAGTAAGTCTTTGTTTTACTCTTGCTTATTTTATTAATATTTGAAAGAAACATTCTAAAAACTTACATACTTTCTTATATGCATATCCCGTAAGTAGCCTATTTATTGTTTTGATACCGTGAGATTCGAGATTGATATTTTAAAACCAGAGCTTGTTTGGTGTGTTCGGAAAAATTGAGGAAAAACAGCCGTCGATTTGTATTGGTTTGATGCCCTTTTGAGAGAATTAAAAACCTTTTTGCATGCTTCCTTTATTGAGTATTTTATCATAATTTTACAACTGTTGTTGGCTGCATATTTTGCCAAAATATCAGCTTTATATCAGCAACCCAATTATTTTCAGCTTTAGGTTCTGCAGTTCACTTACTTGATCGAAAATTTCTCTGACAATACAATTATTGGATTCTTGTTCACAAAGGTTTAGGCAGGCATTGAGTGTGTCAGTAAAAATCACAGCCCTTGGTATGTTATCTTCTTTGATAATGCTAATAGCTTTTTTGATCAATGGAGAAAAGGCAATTATTATTACCCGGTGAGGATTCAAAAATAGCAGCGTCGGTTGCTAGTATGGTAAAGTTGAGATTTTTTAGATATAGTTCTTTTAGATAAGTTATTTTGATTATTGGGCGTGGTGTCTGTTTAGTGATGGAGTGACGACTGGTGGCAACTTCTAGATTCTAGACTTGTGGCTGCTTAAGTGCTTTTTCAGGGAAAACGTAGGGGTGCCTACCTTGTCAATAGTTTGTTTAAACCTAGAGTAAATAACATTGTGGCTAGATTTCGTGCCATTTTTAAAATCAAGGTTGTTGAAAATGCGAGGGTGAAAATATTTAAGCTGGATAAGCTCCTTCGCGGTTAGGTACGCAGACCTTTCTGGCGGTGAGAGCAGACATGCTAAAGCATATATTGATTGTGTGGGTGCTGTTTTCACCAATCCTATGCGCCTTGGCTATAATCTTTGGCTATATACATGGGCATGTGTGCTCTCGTAAGGGAGATGACGATGAAGATGATCTGGTGGAAGACCTTTTTTCTGGGAGGTGACCCCATGCGTTATTGCATTTGACGCTTTTTGTAATGTCGGTGTAATGCGATTAAAGTGATCTTTTAGAGTAGAACTGTTCCTTATGTATCTACCCAATAATTTCATACATTCCACATTTGGGATTTTAAGGTTGGTGATTTCAATCAGTGGAATTTTTTTAGGTCCTTTGGCAATATACATTACAGTCGGGCCTCGAATATCCGTGATGGTCGGGACCAGAAGCATTACTGATAATCGATTTTCACGGTTAATCGACTAACAATTTTGCAGTTTTTATAATATTTACACTAAGAAAAAAAGAATACAATTTCTTAAAAAAAGTCGTGTAATGTTGTTTGTCTAATATTTTACAGCTTATAATGCTTTTATTAGTTTCTCTTGGATACGACAAACTTGAATTTTATCCTGCTCTGTAATTCCGGAACAACCAGGGCTATCCAGGAAATTCAGCAATGTGCTAGATGCCTCAATCGCTTCTTTTAAAGTGGTTTCTGAAACAATTACATCGTCTTCATCAGTGTCTTCCCATCCATTGTCTCGCTCGGGTTCATCTGAGGTACTGTTTGCCATGCTTATAATTTCTTAATCTGACAAAACAGCAAATTGGGAGGCATTTTCATCACATTTGAGCCATGTCTCTATATCCTCTGTGGTAGTCATTTGTATTATGGACTATTTGTGCCACATTCTCAAGCTTATTCGATTCTTCCATACCTATAACAAAAATTAATGCATTTTTGCATGGAAATATTTTATAAAATTTTAAAAATATGTATGTATATTACAAGCGGTTTTGAAAACTTCAGAAGTAACAGCGTCCCAAGTATTATCAATGGACCACAGGGCTTTCTTTATATTAAATTCTTTCTTAACATCTTCTCTATTATTTGAGGAGACTAGTTTTTGTACTATAGTTTTACGATAATGGCATTTAAAACTCCATATAACACCCTTATCCATCAGTTAGATCAAGGACGTACAATTCGGTGGAAAATATAAAGGTTTTTAGCCTTAAAATCGTGAACGTCTGGATGTGCCGGGCAGTTGTCCAATAACAGCAGGATTTTCCTATCATCCGAAAGACCGATTTTCTTAAAATGCTTCCTTTTCTTTAGCACAAAGTGTTTGTTAACCATTTTTTTTGCATTGGCCTTATAAATTGGGGAAACCTCGTATACATTTTATAGTGCTCTTGGAGAAGCACTTTCACCAATAACTAAAGCTGTGCACTTGTGTGTACCAGCAGCATTAGCGCAAACTAAAGTGGTTAGTCCTTCCTTTGAAAGCTTATGTCTATCTATGAATCTTTCCTTATGACAAACCAAACTGCTCATTGGTAAACACTTCCAAAGAAGGCCTGTCTCGTCGCCATTATAATTTTGCTCACTGGTAGGATTTTCCGTTGATATCAATTCATTTAAATGTTCTACAAACATTGTGGCACTTACTTAGTCTGCTGAAGAGTTTTCTCCTTCAGCATTAAGTCTTTTTATTCCATGTCTATTCTTAAAGTTTTGCAAACACTCGTTGGATTATTCACACTCAGAATGAATGTATAGTTTTTTGTGGTGTATTCTACCCTTAATTGGAGTGCCTTTAAAAAACTCTTGACTGAACCATTCGTAAAGTCCCAAATCTACAATTGGCTCTTCGGCTATCTTTAAAGTTTTTCGGTTCCTCCACCGAATCACTAAATCCAACAACCGAATCACTTTCTGCACAAAACTTTGAAAACTTTGTCTTTCTTTTTTATAATGCCATAAATGGTATGTAAGGCCGATGTCACATTCCAATTATTTAATCGACTAAGGGAAATTTTCTATGTAGTAGAAAGAGAGATAGCAATATTGTGGGACTGAGAGAGCATTGAAAGTACAGCGATCACATTTGAGCGCATATCATGCCAGCGCTCATCGCTCAAAAATAATACAGGAATGTAAAATAATTATAAATAAGAAAAAAGTACGGTGCTAAAAATTACTACTTTTGTAGGGTTTTTAAAAATTTCATGCGGAAAGGAGTCAAAGTGCAGAATTAGCTAGGGCTAATTATAAGAATTAAAATTCAACATTACTTTTTACAGAGCGAATTAATCACAGAGCAAATCAATGTTAGTTAAAAAAGTTAAAATAAAATAGTGTTGTTTTTAAATAAGTGATTGGTAAATTTGTCATGCTGTACGACTGTCCTGAGTAATTGTTAGTGTGTGCCCAGAAATATATTACCGGAATGAACAAATTTGAGTTAGTAATAATCAAACAACACGCGCACAATATTTAGAAAAAAAAAATGGCTGCGGTGTGGTCACGCAGTAAGATCGAAAAGCTTATATCACTATTAGATTATAAGAAGACCGAAATAAATTTTCGCAACTAGTTAAAAAAACAACGATTGCTATGTGCAACAATATATTTTGTTGATACCAAAAATACTCTTCTGAAGAGTACTGAAATTATGTACTTAATTTGGTAATCATATTTACTGCAAAGAACACTTTCCAATGCGGTCAATTGAGTGCTCGTGTGACATAGTATCGCTCATTTGACCTATAGGAAACAATAATTGTACTTTGAGCGTAGGGCAAATGATTGCAATGTGACATCGGCCTAAGGAAACAAGGGAATTCCCCGTTTTTATGTTCATTATATTGTATGTATCGTATGTATGAATTTGAAGTTAATAAAAAAAATGCTGCTATCACGGATAATAGAAGTAATCACGGTTAATCGAAGCAAACAATTTGAAAACATTGAAAACAAACACAACAACAACAAACAAAAAAGAAAAGACTGATCTTTGGCCATCACGGTTAATTGGGATTATCGGTTAACCGGATCATTGGTAATGGAGGCCCGACTGTATCTTATTTTTTTCTAAGTTGACCTTGAGATTGAGTGGTGCAAGTTTGTTGTAAAATTCATTTAGTTTGAAATTAAGGTTACTGACCACTAAATCATATTTCACAAAGCTATCATGAAATCGTACGCATGTTGGAAAATTTTTGTATTCTCGTTTTTTAAGTTGTGGAGGTCTTTGGTGTACAGATTGAAAAGTAGTGGGCTGAGACAGCTCCCCTGAGGGAGACCATTCCTTACAGTTATTTCTTTCTGTCCTAGCTTAAGAATCCTCTATGAAAGAAAATTATAAATCGATTTCGTAATACTCGTGGGGCAGTATATTTCATTAAAAATACGATTTTATGTATTTATTTCGACACAATCATAGGCCTTTGAAATATCTAGTGCTGCTATTTCAATTCTTTTCATCAATTTTTTTTGTCGATTGTTTTATTGTGTGAATTATATTGTGTGAAGTCTGATTGGATGTTATGAATATTGTTCTCTAAATTTAGTTTAGCCATGTTACATTGCAATTTTTCGATTAAACAACTTTTCAATTTGTTTTTCTTTTCTGTGGAAAACTGTCAACGTCGAATTCACCTGAGAAAAATGATAGCGGATGAAACCTTGTTTGTAGCAATTAAAAGGGAATTTCGCTGAAATTCATAATAATGGGGAAATGATGACTTCCGCCAATTCTATAGTCTAGAACATCCCAGTTGATTTTTAAATTGAAGTTGGTGACAGAAAGATCTAAAATGGACGTTTGTGAACAAGGTTGGTCAAAAAATCTTTTGTATTTTGTTTTTCTGTTATTTAAGATTAAGAAGTCAGAAAGAGTCATGAAGATTTTTACCTCTGGCCGAGTTCTTTTTGTCGCCATATGCCTGTGATCTGGCGTTGAAATCCCCACAAGGCAAAACATTTCCTGGGAAAGTCGACAAGCCTGCTCAGTTCTTTTTGGAAGGTTTTCACTTTTATGGAGTGTGGGAAGTAAACCCTTTGCTATCGCAATATTAGGGAAGGTGTTAGTGGTTTCCGCAATAATAACATCTAAATCCGATATGAATTGAATTTTAGAGAATTTTATGGTATTTTTGAGAGCGATTGCTACTCCACCATAGTTGTCTGGTCTTGTCTTATAAATAAGTCTATAGTGTGGAATTTTTGAAACTTGTTTTTGACTTGCAAAAATCTCCGAGAGAATTGCAATGGTGATTTTCTTTTTGTCAAGGGATAGCTGTAGTTGGTCTGAATTTGTTTTCAAACTTTTTACATTATATTGAACAATTTTTATTATTCCCTTTTCGGCACTGAGTTGGCGTTTTTCGTTAAGATTTTTTTTAAAATTGCACTGTTTGTGGTCAAGTGCCGTACATAAATCCGAATGATGAAGTAGACACTGCTCGGTCCAGGACGGATGTGCCAACATGAGGCATATGGCAAATGAAAGGTGGCCTCTAGTAGCATTAGTGCTAAGAAAATCAAAGGGCCCTGAGTTGGCGTTTTTCGGTTGTGTGTCTGGTGTATCTTACCTACATCGAGTTATGCATTTAACAAGTTTAACCGCTCTTTAGTTTTTAGAAGAGATTTGTGAGATTCAGACTTAGAGAAGGATTTGCCTTGCCATCGGCTGGGATAGTGGTGATCTGCTTGTTCATTGCATTAATGTGCAAGTCTAGATTATGTATTATTGCTTCGTTGTTGAGGGGTGCAAGAACGTCGGCAATGGATGGTAACCCCACACACAGAGAAAAACACTTTAAATCGCTGAACAAAACGCTTTAAAATTAAAAGTAAACATGTATGAAAGACAACTATTAAGGAAAATGTTTAAATTAAAAGTGAAGAGTTTTAATTTTTTCTGTTAAATAACCACGTGTTAGATTCAAAAGTGAGTACTTTTGATTGTAATGTTAACATTTTAAAAATATATTTAAAAGCACTTGTTTTTAAATTGAGAAAAAACGTATTTGATATAAAAATTAAGATTTTCATTTCGAATTAAAACGCAGATTTTAAAATTAAACTTTAAAACTTTAAAACAATATTCACAATCATTTATTCTTAAATTGAAGACGAACATTTATGATTTCAAAGCGCTTATATTGGAATAGGTATAAAAATAAAACCAAATTTTTTGTTTTAAAGAAAATATTATAATTTATTCAGTTAATCAACATAAAAATTTGTGTTCTCATAGATACATAAATACATTTGCACATGTTTATAAAAAATACAAATTTTATAAAAAATACAACTTTACAAGTGCTTAATCCGAGCATAGGTGTTTCCATTGTTAATTTGATGGATATGAAAAGGAAAACTTGAAAAATAGGATATATGTTTGATTTCTAAATGATCAATTTTAGCACCAATTTCATAAGACTGGAAATGATTATTAAATTTAATTATTTGTATGGGATAGCATATCACAATGCAGAATGTAGTCTCTGATGTTGAAGAAGTTTCCTTATTCAGCCAACCACAAATTCTGGAATTGTTGCTTAACGTCTCATCATCAATCCCAAACTGACACGAAGATGATATTTCGAAATAAAAGTCAGTAGAAAATTAAAAAAACATACCTCTGACTTCCGCCATACAAACAGCTTTTCACGTAACTCCGCACGATATCCAATGTGCTTTATAGCTTCAGAAATGTCTTCTGTTTTTATATATTTAAGGCTTCGGAATGTTACCCCCGCATCTAACGAAGATATATTAATTCAGTTAACAGTAAACCAACTAACTCTTACACCACTTACTTTTCAGATCGGAGTATAAAATATCCGGGTCAAATTCTTTTAATATCTTCACGAGATTTTCATCGTCATCACTCGTCACTATATATTCTGCAATTTGTAGAATTTCGCTTTCTTGAAACATAGTAATGCACGAGTGTAACAAATCACGACACGCTGAAAACAGAACACACTGCTCTACACACAGTTTCGGACTAAATCACGATCTTGCGCATGCAATTTCACCATCAAAAGCAGGCTTGTTGTTATTGCATTCTTCGCAAAATAAAAGTGAACATATTTTACTTAGAATGTAGCACTTTTGACTTAAAAGTGTTTCTTTTCGTTTTTCTACCTACAAGCCAAAAGTACTGTTATTGGTTTTTGTTGTATGTTTGCACTTGCAAAGTCAAAGTGATAAAGTTAAAATTTAAAATGGTAACTTTCATTTAAAATAAAAAACCTTAACGCTTTTAATTTTAAAGTGAATTACTCTTGAATTAAAGAGTTAAAGTTAAATTTAAAAAGGCTCATATTTAATTTAAATCCTAGCGTAATAAATTTCTTTGACTCTGTACTAAACACTTTAAATTGCAATCAAAAGTGTTTCCTTTTGAAATCAAAATGCACTTTTTTTCTGAGTGCAGGGATGTGTTTTTAGGTTATTGCTTTGTTAGTGTTGAAAAATTATTGGAATTTTGGCTCCTTTCCAAATTTATTTGGTATGGAGTTTTTCTGGTATTTCTAAGTTTTGCCACATGTGAGTATGGATAAAATCTGTGTAACTGCTCCACAGCAGCACTGGTGTTGTTGCGAATATCCGGTTTTTGTTAGACTGTGGTAGTTTTGGGAAATGGTTTTCTTCAAGATTGGCCAAAAGTGAAAATGGGTTGCTGAAGACGCCTGCATGTCTGGAATTTCAGTTTTTAGTTGGTCTGTACTGATATCCGTGGGGATATCAAAGATGATTCCTATTTTGGAGACCGAGTGTGGGAAAATTATGGTTTTATAGTTGAGATTTGGCAGATCAATATTGTTGGCTAGGGTGTTCGCAGCAGCAGCTGTCTTCATAGTCAGCCTGCATCTATTTGGCCGCACCTTTTGAATTTCATGAATATTTTTTATACTCAGGGAGTTTAGAGTTTTTGTTAATGATGTTGCGTTAATCTTATTTTTAGAGCCGTTGTGTATGGAGTCTATGTAGCATATTCATTTCGTCATCATAGAGAGAAATATTGTTTGCCTCGAGGTTATGCAATAATTTATCATGTGAATTTTTTTTTAATTTTCTGCGGAATGACAGTATACGAGGCTCCATCAGACCACTCAGGCATGATTCTTTTTGTTGTAGCTATGCTAGAATTTAATTTAAAATTGCCGACAGTAAAAAGATTGTGCAGCTCACCTTAAGAAAATTACCACACGTCTAGGAATCCGCCAAAAATCTCCGGAATACTTAAACAGAGTAATTACAGAAAGAGGTGCTTATGTCTGTAAAAAGATGTATAACTTTTCCCCCAATTACTTGCAATAAAAAAACACGTTTCTGAACAAAATAAGTTGATATTGCGTCCCAAAATCACTATATATAGAACCTTACTCGGCGGGAGATAGAAAGGAAGTAAAATATAATAAAAAACGTAAATTTTAGCGTTATAAATAATTCAATCTGAATCCTTCTACAAATACGTACCATTAAAGGCTAATAGTGATTATATTTTAGTTTTGATTATATTTCATCTAATTTTGGAGATGTAATTTAAAAGAAATATTCAATGCATGTGCATTCAGATTAACCGCTTTCGGTAAATTTAGTTTCGGAAGTAGAAACGATCTCATTTCTATTTGAAATTACTTTTATTCGGTTTATTTCTGTTATCAGGTAACGTGTATTAAATTCTCAGCATCACCTAGATCTCCATAGGTTCTATTCTATTTTTATACCCTACACCTTAAGGTTGAGGGTATATTCACTTTCTACCGGAGTGTGTAACGCATAGAACTAGACAAGATAGGTATGGAAAAGTATATATATTCTTGATCAGCATCACCACCGAAGTTGAAATAACGATGTCTGTCCGTCTGTCTGTCTGTCTGTCTGTCCGTTGAAATCACGATCACAGGAGAACGGATTAAGATTTCAAAATGAAATTTGGCAAAAATATTCGTTGCTATGTTGGGGTGTTTCGTATTGAAAATGGGCAAAATCGCCCAAGGACCACGCCTACTTTTTATATCGAGAGTGCCGCTACCTCTGTTTTGCCTATTAAAAAAGGCCATATCAGCATCACTTTTTGAGCGAAGACAAGAAAATTTTATATGTAGGTTTAGACTAATGCTTCCAGTTAATATGCCAAATATGGGCGTGATCCGCCCACTTTAAAAAAATTTTTTTTTTTATTATTATTATGTATATATTGTATATTTATTATTAGATATATAATATATATATTGTATATATATACGAGTATATTATATCGCACCACTTCTAAATATATATACGAGTATATATGCAGCTTTAAGGTGTAGGGTATTTCGGCTACAGCCCGGCTGTAGACAACACCTTTACTAGTTATTAATTGCGTTTGTTTTCGTATTATTGTCCGATGTCCAGACCCAATGTTCTCAAAAATCGAATTTTAATTTGACGTAGTTCTAATTTTCTGGCGGCGATACACAACCTTTTTAATTCCTTCCTTTCTAAAACTGAAAATTAACTTTGTAAACTAAAAAAATTAAATGTATTTTTGTTTTTTTGTTTGCAGACGCATTTAAGTTCGATGACAGATATGAAACCAACGAAGATAAATACAAGGATCTTAGTAGGGAAATATTGGGCAGCGAAGGCAGTGACTCAAATAGCAGTGATTCCGATTCGAATACAGATTTAGGTGATGATTCTGACGCTGGAATGGATGAAAAAGGAAACGCTAATAGCATAATCGACCACACAGAAACGAACATGATCGCATTATGGCGCACGATTTACCTTACAATAAATTCAAGCTTAGATTATGAGGAATGCGCTCATAAATTGATGAAATTGCAATTAAAGCCTGGACAGGAAATCGAACTGTGCCACATGTTTCTCTATTGTTGCGGAAAACAACGCACGTTGCGCAACACTTCTGTGCAATGAATAAAATTTACATTGAAGCGTTCGAAGAAATAATTAAGGATACGTACCAGATCACCAACCTGCATGAGCCTAGGGGGGCTCAATAGCAAATTGAAGGATGAAGAACTAGCCGAGAGCCGAGATCTCGAAATACACGATTTTCCATCAAATTTTTTACATCGATTGGACTCGGTGGCCTCACGGATGACTTACGAAACTTTTTGAAAAATGCTCCAAAAGTCCTTTCTGCAATCAATATGGAAGCAGCAGCTAATGAAGATTCAAGCGAAAGTTCCTTATCGCCGTTGATGTCATCCTCATTCTCTAGCTACGAAGATAGCAGCTCTTCCTCGTTTTTCTCATCAAGTACATCTGATTCAAGCAGCTCAGATGTCTATAAAAAGAAAAGGAAGTATGTTAACACGCAGAAATCTAAGAAAAACATTAAAGAAGACAAATTATCAAGAAAGCATAAAACACAAACTCAGAAAAAGGCTAGGAAAGCAAGCAGCGAAAATATTAGTTCGACAGAAAGCAGCAGTGACTCTGAATCCGGCGACAAACTGAAAAAGAAAAAACCGAAGAAGGCTGCCCGAAAGGCACCACAGCTAAAGGAAGATATTACTAATGGACAGCAGCTCAAGAAATCTAAACGTTCGTGCGATTCTGATGTAAAAAGTAAAATGCGTAATAGATCTTTAAGATACAGTAAAAGTCCAGATCGTGCTGATGACAGAAAGAACAGAGAAAGACGATACAATGAAGACTATAACGAAAATGTTAGATATAATGATCGCAGCAATAAACGAGATGAATACGTGGGACGGCATCGTGATCGAGATAATGCCACTTCCTACCAGAGTAAACACAGATCCAAAGATGTATCACATCGATCAAAATCAAGATTGGATCGTAACGGCTCCAAGGAACGAGGATAAACTTTGTATAGTAAATGCATTAACATTTTTTAACTTGTATTTACAAATGTTGTTATTGTTTTTTGCCTTGTAGTGCTATTGTCAGATGATTCATGCAGCTAAACCCCTACTCGATCTATGATAAATTATATCTAATTTTCAGTCAGACTAATTCCAACGATAATGAGAGCCGAAACGTAGCTTATTTATAGCTATGTTTTTTTAATGATCAGGATAACAAGAGCAAGAGGGAAATTTAATCTTAAGTCAAACGATTACGAGAAATTATGAAAGAGAAAAACTCTGGATTGATTAATTTCATTTTGCATATAGTCGTATATAGTCGATTATATAAATAAACTGTAACAAATGTCATGTTATTAAAAAGAAATACACAAAAATTAGGAACTTTGAAAAGTTTCCCAAGATGAGGATAGAAATTCCAGTAAAATCGGCGATCTGTTAGTAGTATCTCGATCGAGATAGATCATAAAAACGCGGCATATATCATTTATTTTACTAAACGGCAAAACCTTTTTGAAAAATTTTATTTTCGACATTTTTAAATAGGAAATTAAATATTACGAAAAAATTCATTGTATTGAAGAAACGTAATCAATAATTAAATATTATATATTATTTAAGATAAAAATGGCCCTACAGTGATATAGCCGCATATCTTTAATGATCTATTTCGATCTTCGCAATACAACTGACGGATCCCCGATCTTATTGAGATTTCTATAGCTATTTTGGGAAATTTTTCAATCTTCCTAATTTTTGTGTGTTTTTTTATAACGATGTAGTTACAGTTAATTTATATAATTGCTATATTTGACTATGTGCAAACAGAAATTTAGCAATACACAGTTTTTCTCATTCATAATTTTGCGTATTGCTTTGGCATAGCCAAAAATTTCCCTCATCGTTATTTTATAATCAGGATAACAAGATCATTAAAAATAAATACTCTTTAAAAGGAAGCATGATCATCATGACAGAGAAATCTTGGGAAAAAGCAACATAATTTTAAGGCACTTTTCAAGATCTTTATATTGAGTTGTATTTTTTAATTTGTTTTCAACATGTAATTATAACATGTATTATAATTGAATAAATTGAACAATTTTGAACATTTATTAAAAACATAAAGCCTGGTAAATAGCTGAACAGCTTATATATACTGTCAGGAAGCTAAGGTGAAATCTTATTAAAATTATGGTGGAAATTGGCTGCCATTTATTAGGAATAATTTTTTGTCTGTGAAATAACAAATGCGGAAATTTTCAGCAAGGTTATATATGTATTTCTGAAATTACTGACGTAATCGGAGAAATCTTTATCAATAAAAGAAACTCGAACATTTTTACACTTTTAAAAATGCTTCAATTTTGGTGCTATTGTAGAAGCCGAAAACGATTGTAGAAGCCGAAAAGGATTGAAGAGTATATGGAAAAATTGTTGAACGATATTACAAATGCAAAGACAGACGAAGAAATTACCAAATTGGGCGCTCAATTCCACGAGGTGGAGCTTTGCGTATTTTGGGAAAAATACGCGTCCAGAAAGGACACAGAAATGTAAGAAGAGATTTGCTTGAAATCTAAGGCTTTTACCAGCTCTATATCACAATTTGAGCCCTTGTCGTTGTTCCATAAATTAATCTCGCATGAACAACTTCCAGAATTCTTGTTGTGTTTTGACTTAATGTTTGTATATAGTATATATATGAATCTGGTGCTATGGAGGTGCATGACATAAGGTCAAAAGTGTTCATAGCAAAGAACTGGTCTCGATGCGCGTTAACTGCTATTATGTCATTGCAACGCTTAATTGCAATAACACTCTCGTTCTCTATGGTAGGTGTGGAATATATCTTGTATAAATCAAAGTGGTCTTCGTCGCACAAAGGTATTTATATCATAAATATGACGTGATTTTTTGATAAGCCTCCTTTTACTGTCATTATTTTGTAAAGCTGTGCGTAATCGTTGTGCTCGACAGGAAGCTGCAGGGACGACGGCAGATGATTCCGAATTCTTAATTAACCCTTCTTGAAGTTGTTTGGGAGTGATCACACTAAAGCTGATTCTTCCATGATGGGTGTCTGTGAGTACATCGATTATGGAGTCTTGAATACTTGCACATTTGCTGCTGTCATGAGCTGCATGGCTGTTGAGATAAAACTTTGCATAAACTTTGACTGATGATCTGTGTCTAGAACTTCGCTATATAATTTCTTAACTTGCAGATCAATATCGTAAAATTTTCTTGTGATATCATTCTTGTCTTGCTTATATATATTTATAGTCGCGTCGAGTATTGAGGTCTGGTTCTTAAGAAACTTTTGCAGATGGTCTTCATTCTGTTTTATTTTCTCAATAGTTCCAATCGTATGTGTTGAACTCTTTGTTTTCAACATCCATTCCCCATGCTAATGGTATTGTAAAAATCGCAATCAGAAAGCAGACGGCTAAATTCATCGATGATGTATTTTTCCTTTTGCACCGTATTCCTGACATGTCATCAGGGGGTTGCTGAACGACGGGGTCACGGGATGTCTCGGTTGCAAGTACAATACCTATTTGTTTGTCTTCAATAAGTAATGGAGCTATGCGATGTATCGGACGATTGAGCATACCTGCTTCTGTTTTTACTTTACCTACTCGTACCAACTCATCCTTTCCCCTGTGAATTTTCATGATTCTGCGAGCGGCCATTTAAGAACTGGAATGTTATCTTCCTTGAGAATCACCATGGTTCCTAGCTTAATGTCGTTCGCTCGTTCCCTCCATTTACATCTATACTGAAGCTCTTTGAGATAATCACGGGACCATCTCTGCCAGAAGTCATGCTTAACTTGAGACACTGCCTTCCAGTGCGTTCCTAAACTTTCCTTTACCATATTTGCCTTTACATCAGCTTGCATTGCTAAAGGTTCTCCTATTAGGAAATGCCCCGGTGTAAGTGCTGTCAGATCATTTGAGTCGTTGGACATTGCAATGATAGGCCTAGAATTTAATATCGCTTCAGCCTCAATTAAGACATTTTCTAGCTTCTCATAAGTTAACGACGCTCCAGCAATGTATCTTAGAAGATATATTGCCGACTTCACCGCCGCTTTCCAAAGTGAGGATTTCTAGGTGGGATAAATTGAAATTTTATTCGCTTTTCGCTGCACGTCTTCATGATTTTTTCCTGGGAGCTTGGGGCAGCTGATTTATAGCTCCAACGAAATTTGAAGCATTGTCGCTGTAAAGATTTTTGCAGCAACCCCTTCATCCAAAAAAACCTCTTGAGCGCTGCTATGAAAGCATCCGTTGTCAAGTATGTTTTCGTTGGTCTTTTCCTACGCAGCTTATATTGAATCCACATTGGTCCACAACAGTCGACCGCTGAATCGATGAAAAGTCGTGCTGGCGTCACTCTCGTTGATGGCAGGTCCCCCATTAATTGCTGCAACAGCTGAGGCCGTGGCTTGAAACATCGCACACAGTGGTGAACTATCGATCTAGCCATGCTAGCTGCCTTGACTGGCCAAAACGGCTGTTTCAGTGTGCCACTAGGCTTGTCGGTCCGCAATGCATGTGTTCTTTGTGTATTGCCTGCATTAGCAACTTTGTTAACGGGTCATTATAAGGAAGACACATTTGGTGCTTATTTTCATGCGGTAAGGCTGATGAAACTTCCTCCCACCCTCATGATATCGTCTTTGTCCAAAAATGGTTTGAGACCATGGATTGGACTGTTTACATTGACAACGTTTTGCAACGCTTGAATTTCTCATCGAAATTCTACTGCTTGAATGGTCTTCACAATTATGTGTAATGCATTGTCTAATTCAGCCGGAAGAAGCTCCCAAGAGTTGTATTGATGTCCATGTACCCGCTTTGCCCGTTTCACAAAACGGAGTACGTAACCCATAATTCGTTATAGTTTTCTAAATGAATTTCTATTATTTATGGAATAAATCATGTTTGTGGAATCAATCGGGCAGTAATTAATTACATTGGTGCCTTTCTTCTGCCTTCTTGGGTTGCCTTTATTCTGTTCTTGGAGACAGGTTGGATCCATTCTGTGTCCCTTCCATGTAAAAACAACGGTCCGTAAAACTATAAATAGTACTGTTGAAACGCGCCTGGATTGCATCCTCTTCACAAGACATCTGCTGGGTTTTGCCTCGATGCTATATACCGCCATTGTCAGCCGGTTATATACCGGCTGACAAGGTTTCAATTTTTGCAATCCTGTTTGCGACTTAATATGATGAAGATTCTTCATTTCTCCAAGCGAGAACGACCTCAGAATCCGTCCAATAATATGTTAACTCGCTTTCGCGTTTGATTAACTGAACTAACACTCCTCTTGGCCATTTTGGGTTGCCATGTTAAAGGCAATGTCTAAAGGCAATTGCGTGATTCAACATCAAAATCCAGGTTAATTTCCTTGTGGTCGGTTGGTAGTCCTTGTAACAACTGCGGGTAATTGGCGCACCACTTTCTCAGTTCGAAGCTAGTTGATTTCAATATTGTTGTAATTTCTTCTTAAATGATAATGGCCGCTGATAAGCTGTCACTTCCCGTTAGACAATCATCTACGTAGAAATTGTTCTTCAACGCTTCAGCTCCTAGAGGATACTTTTGAAAATTCTCCTCAGTTAACTGTGAAATTCATTTAATGGCTAAATAAGGAGCTGCTTTGATCCCATACGTCACAGTATTTAGATGTTGATAATTTAGTTCTGCTTCTGGAGTGTTTCTCCAGATGATTGACTGATATATCCTGAAATATGGGTTGACGGGGATCTGTCTGTAGATTTTTTGTATGTCTGTGATGAATACATATGCTAGCTGGCGTCGTAATAATATTGTGAAGAGTTTCCTTTGAATAAATGGTCCTGTGTGCATGATATCATTCAGAGAATGGCCTGACGACGTTTTTGCTGATGCATCGAAAACAACCCGAAGTTTCGTACTGCTGATTGTGACGAGATTGGCTTTTGAGCCCGAGTCCAATACTACTCTATATTGTACTTCACGACCACGGTTCGCTATTAGTCGAAGACGAACAGTGCTAAGTAACACATATTTTCTGGTTGGTGCGCCCCTCGCTGCCGATAAACTCGGCGGCCTTGATGTGATGGCGACCGTGGTTTTCTGAATAGATGATGATGCGTTGTTGTGTCTGGAACTGACACTCGTATGGCCAATGTGCAACAGGGTGTTGTGTAGCTTGTTGCACTTTAAGCACATACGAGAAGCACACTTGTTGGCGAAGTGTCCTTTCAGACAATTTAAGCATAACTTGTTTGCTTTTGCAATCTGAATGCGATCAGTTGGCGATGATTTTAAATAGGACTTTCACGTAAAAGGTGGATGTGTTCCATCTCTGCATATTTTACATTCAACTGTGTGTGCTTGCTTTGTCGAAATTGCTGATGTACATAACGTAAGTTTCCTTATCCAACTTCTTCAGTAAAAATGCAGAAGAAGAGGATCCCATGATGATGTCGTGATGCCACGACCTTTAAGCGGCATCAAGCACTCATTAATAGTATCATGTAAATATTTCATTATCATCAAAATACCCTCAGTATCTGTCAAGGAGAATTCAGGAGACGAAGTCGAGTGGGATAAATCCAGAGGCCTAAACATCAACCCTGAAAAAACGGAACTATTCCTCTTTACAAGAAGAAGGAAGGCACCGAGTTTCACCCTACCAGTTCCAGAAGGCAAAGTGGTAAAGCTCAGAGATAAGGTCAAATATCTCGGAGTAATTCTGGAAACTTGAAGAAACTTGATTGGAAAGGGCATATTAGTAGCAAAGTACAAAGGCATATATTGTATGGGCCATCTGGAAAAGATGTATAGGTCCAAAATTGGGACTTACACCTTACATAGTCCATTGGCTACATCTGAGTGTAGTTCGGCCGGTTCTTACATATGCCTCTATTGTATGGTGGCATGCACTAAATATTAGGCATAATGTTAAGCCGCTAGAGAGAGTGCAGCGATCATGCTGCCTCGGAATTTTGGGAGCGATGGCTACTACCTCAACAAAGGCGATGGAGGCTATACTCTCCATTCGCTCTATAGATATACAAGTTAAGTATGAGGCTGCAGTTACAGCGGCAAGACTGAAGGTTTTGGGGTCTTGGCATATGGACAGCCACACCACTAAACACCAGACCATACTCAATCTTGTGGACATAGAACCCTGTAATTGGGAGTGTGACCGTATTCAGGAAGTGATGTCCATAACGCCAGTGGAATCCACCATAAGTAGCAGAGGGGATTGGGGACAGAGATACTGGATGATATGGACCGAAGCATTCACCTGTATGAGGATGGTTCGAAGATGGACGGTCGCACGGGGGCAGGGTTTCTTTGTGCAAATAACAAATATGGAATAAGCATCAGGCTGCATAACTCCAACACGGTCTTTCAGTCCGAAATAATTAGGATTATGGAGGGTGCAGAATGGTTATATAACAACGGAATTCACATAGTCAGGCGGCTGTCAAGGCAATTACGAAGGACGTGGTGACTTCGGAGGTGCTACGAAGCTGCAAGAGGGCTATAACACTTTTAGCTCCAGTGTACTCAGTGCACTTGATATGGATGACTGGACATCGTAATATAGAGGCCAATGAAGCGGCAGACGAACTTGCGCGAAAGGGGACCATGTTAGAACAGGTAACCTTGGCAGTTAGGAAGCCTTTTCTGTCTTTAACTAATGACATTGTGGATTGGGCGGACAGACTGCACAGAGGAGGTTGGAGCGATTCACAAGGCTCCAGGATACCCAAAGCGCTCTGGGGCAGTCCAAATTCCGCCCAAGCTAATAAACTTCTACAAAAAAGTAAAAGCGAGCTTAGGATACTGATAGGCATCCTGACAGGACACAATGAACTCAGGGGACATCTACGGAAGTTTCGTACCCTGCAATCAGACATTTGTAGATCCTGCCTGGAAGAATTTAACTGCCCGCTTTCTGCAGGATCAGGCTGCACACTTTGGGCTCAGCACGGTTTAACACCCTTAACTGCTTACGGTTGGATGGCTCCAAGGAGCCCTTATTTTTAACCTAACCTAAACTGGAGCACAAGATCCTTATGTTGTTGTATCTGTCATTCAGTAGGTTCTAAGCAACATCACAATTGCTCTCTGTGAGGTCCAAATGTCATATAAGTTTTTCAGCTTTTCTGAAATGTTGGTTTTGAGGTACCACATCTTATGTTTCCTTGGCAGTGGCTGTTCGTGCACCAATTGTGAAAACATATTATAAAACTGTCGCCATTTAAGGTAGTCACCATTAAATTGAGGTATGGTGACTCTTGGCAATCGTAATGGTTCGTTGTTTAAGATAGTGGCTGATGGTTTTGTTGGTTTGTTCCAAATTGACAATTTCCCACGCTTGACCTGAACTCTGTCTTCACTTTCCACGTATTCATTGAAATCATATCCGACGCTATTTGGTTGGTCGCAATATTTCAAAATGTTGTAATTGGTCTTCTCGATCTACTGCCACAGTTTATCTATTTGCTGAAATTTGTTGCAGCAAACTGCATCTGATCAACTGGATTTCTTTCGATGCCGTCTAATAACCGATCCATCGAGCCGATTAGCGCACGCTGTCGTCGAAGCATCCTCATAAGATATGCTGTTTCTTCAGAATTCTGGGCCGATTGTTGAGTTGATGGTGTATTCTTTCTTTGTGCGTCGTTTTCGTCAACATTGGATCCGGTTAGAGAATTTCTGCTGTCTTGTGTTTGTTCTTGCTGGATGGTATTTAGTTCAGCTTCGAACAGTTGCCGATATTGTGCTGCTAATGTCAATAATAGTCCTTGACAAAATAGTCATCAGTGGTTGGAACATCTTGTAGATCCTGTATGGTCTTGTGTTTGGCGGTGAACAAAGTGGTTGCAATTTCTTGGCCATGAAATCGTGCAATGACACTGTTTCCGGACCATACGTTTCTGCAATGTGATTGAAGACGTTGCCCTCAAAATTATACTAATATCAGCAAATCAGCACAACAAGAATATGAAACCTTTTTTGACCATGAAACAATGCACGATCCACAAGTTTTTGGCCAATTTTTAACTTTTAACTAAAATACATATGAACAAATATATATGTATGTATAACGCCTCTTTTTATGTGGTTATTTTATGCGTACATGAAGAGTACTTTGATTTTCCATGTCCATGTACATAGCATTTCGACTACCGAAAAGTATCAACCACGGAGGAAATGTTGTGTTTGGAATACTCTTTTTAATTTTAACATGCCAATTCAATAAAATTTTTTAAAAACTGCAGCGCCATTAATAATTTTGAATACTATTTAATTTTCGGATTTTTATAAGATATTACTATAAGATATTAATTTATTTACCGAAAAATACCAAACAATCATTCATTAAGACAATTTATATACATGATAATTTATTATTAAAATAATTTGAAAACATAAATTGTAAACATATTATTAATTAATATCATATTCAGAAATGTTGAAGACACCAACTGAAGCACTTGCACTCTCATGTCATGTAAGGTCCGGATGTACGAGCGTTTGTTCATTTTGCATTGTTTTTAATTGCCTTGTAATAGGAAAGTAAATGTAAAATTTAAATTGATTCTTTCAATATGTCGTACTAAAACTTACATTTGTATTTAGAAAGCTCAATTCATGATTACAGCAATGTACAAAGATCTTACGTTAGACTATAAAGAAAAGGCAATACAAGACTGCAAAACTGAATTTTATCTTTAAATGTGTTAGTGAAATTACGCATAGCTGTAGTACACTACAAAAACAAAATACATGCAATTTGGACAGCTGCAAGTGAATTTTTGTCTTCATTTTCTACTTCAAGTTTTGTTTACAAAAGTTTTTCAGAGAGCAATGAAACTCTTGTTCTTCTTTCTAGCGCTAGGCCAAAATCTTCGTTTTTAAATCTATACTTTATTTAATATATAAAAGTGATTGTGTGTGTGTCTGTCTGTCTGTCTGTTCCCTTTTCACGGCTAAACCGCTGGACCGATCTCGACAAAATTTGGTATGGTCATATTTTGAGGCCTGCCGATGGACATAGGCTACCTATTTTTTTGAATTCCACCCATAAATGGTCTAAATGGGCGTGGCAAATTGCTCAGACTGTTTAGGGCTCAGCCGCTGGACCGATTTAGACAAAATTTGGTATGGTCATATTTTGAGGCCTGCCGATGGACATAGGCTACCTATTTTTTTTTTTAATTCCACCCATAAATGGGCTGGCAAATTTCTCGGACCGTTCAGGGCTAAGCCGCCAAAAATTTGGTATGGTCATATTTTGAGGCCTGCACGCGGACGAAGTCGCGGATACCAGCAAGTATGCAAATAAAGCCAATGGGAGTGGATTAAAAGGAAATTATGACTGTGTAAATTCATAAGGAACCTTTTTCAAGTCTTGCATTTGTTAAATATCGCTTATTTTCGTATAAAAACGCAGTTAATTTTTATCAAGATTGCAATTATAATCAGCTGTTTTTATACCCTTCACCTTAAGGTTGAGGGTATATTCACTTTCTACCGGAGTGTGTAACGCATAGAGCTAGACAAGATAGGTACGGAAAAGTATATATATTCTTGATCAGCATCACCACCGAAATTGAAATAACGATGTCTGTCCGTCTGTCTGTCTGTCTGTCTGTCTGTCCGTTGAAATCACGATCACAGGAGAACGGATTAAGATTTTAAAATGAAATTTGGCAAAAATATTCGTTGCTATGTTGGGGTGTTTCGTATTGAAAATGGGCAAAATCGCACAAGGACCACGCCTACTTTTTATATCGAGAGTGCAGGTACCTCTGTTTTGCCTATTAAAAAAGGCCATATCAGCATCACTTTTTGAGAGAAGACAAGAAAATTTAATATGTAGGTTTAGACTAATGCTTCCAGTTAATATGCCAAATATGGGCGTGATCCGCCCACTTTTAGTTTACATAGGTCATGGAGTATAAATGCAGCTTTAAGGTGTAGGGTATTTCGGCTACAGCCCGGCTGTAGACAACACCTTTACTAGTTTTATCTACCAGAGTTTCTTTCATATGATCGAGATGGCAATGTTATTCATTTTAATGTTGATTATTTCACCACACTATTTTTAAGAAGTTAAGGGTTTCTGCTGTTCCAACAAGGCATTACTATAACTTTTAACCAATAAATAAATAAATCTACCATAGAAGCCCATATTAATTTCTGACATGTTTCTTGGGGGCATCGGTTTCGTTGATATCGTATACGCTTTTGTATAATATATTCAACATTTTAATTTAAGTGTTATATTTTTATTTTCTACTGTGCGCATTATTTTTTATCGTATTGAATGCAATTAATCTGTGATATAATATTAACTTTTAGTTAATGTTTATTTTATTTCGTTCGATCATATTTTAATTGTGATATTATTGGTATGAAATTTAATTGAATCTTGTGTTCATATGTATTTTGTAATCTTCTATTATTTGCTTAATAGTTGATTTTATTTTGGGTGATTCAATTGGTCCATCGCTAAACGGCATCGAAAGGAGAAAAGAAAACAAATTATTTGGTAACGTTTGTATTTAACAATTAAAAAAGCGTATATTCTCCTTCACACAAAGAATAAGGATCAGGAAATACTTCTGCTGTGAGGACGTTCAATGAAACGGACTACGGTAAATACTAATCGCATAACAGAAATTCACCCGCGCAACTAAGTAACTCGGTTTTGAAGAAACATTAATTCAACTAGGAAAATGTCATAAATGCTTTTATTCACAACAACAGTTCAGAACTCTGATCCGGTCATTACAAAAACATATGCATTATGCTGAAGGAAATTTTAGAACAGTGAAACTAAAAAGAATCCACTTTAAACAGTCCTTGCACGCTTTGAATATTTTTTATGCAGAAAAGTCAAGATATGTTTCATTGAAAACACAAGACATACTCTGTGTTGAGATATGCAGTTAACATGCTCTGCTTGCGCAACATCGGTCAACGATCGCGTCGCTGACCGCCCTTGTCGAGGAGAGTCTGGTGTCACATCGAGTGGCCGCTGCTGCTTTCCGCTGCGCCAGCATAATGAGCAAGTCACTGACTGACCGTAACTGTGGGGCTCAAATGCAACGACCTCATTATGCTGACGCAGCTACAGTTCAATTTTTGTATTTTTATTTTGTCACTTTTTGCTGTTAAATTAGTTCAATTTTTATATTTTAATTTTGTCACCTTTTACTCTGTTAAATTAGTATTTAAGAGCGTTTAACAAATAAATTATGAGTTAGCAGTTATTCAACACGCATCCAGCAAGGTTTAATCTTGTTTTTCAATCGTAGCATTCACGGAGTCGGTTCAAGTGCCGAATTCGAGAACAATTGTCGAGAACCAAGAGTTGTAGAGTCAGTTCAAGTACCGAATCTATAATACATCAACAATTATAAATCAACAGTTGTAGAGTCGGTTCAAGTGCCGAATCTATAATACATCAACAATTATAAATCAACAGTTGTAGAGTCGGTTCAAGTGCCGCATCTACAATTACAACTTCAGAACAAAACAGTTCCTGAACACTCTGATTGAATTTAACGATAGTAAAATTTTCCACACTTAGAATATTTTTATACAGCCCTTTTATCATTAAGAAAGTAGCTAGCTTTTAAAAGATAGTTGTCAAAACGCTGTCAAACCCGTCGACTCCATGCAATACAGTTTGAAATAATTTTCGTTAAGTTTGTATTTAACAATTGAATTGGCGGATATTCTATGACACACAAAAAATCACGATCAGAATATATTAATAAATTAAGTACAGTAAATATTAATCCAATAAAAGAATTTCCACTCCAAATTTAAACAAAATGTTGGCTACATTCAAGAATAGCCCGGTATAGGAAATTCTAGTTTTGATTTTTACTGGAGATACTATGGAAGGAGCCTTACCTATAAATTATAATACGCTTTCTTCCCCGCCCCCGTTTTGGAAATATGAGCCTTTAAAGTTTGAAAATTTCATGCCCTATATCTCCATAATCCCGGCACATTTCGTTGGAAAAGTAATTTTAATATCTAGGGACATCAAAATTTACGAAGACTACTATTAAAAAAGTAACACTGTTTAATAACTAGTGAATTAACAACTCATACTTGGCCACAGAAAACCGTTGGAAAGATAAGGGTTATATTAAATCTGCGCGACCGCAGGCCGAAAACAGGAGGGAGCACATGCACTTACATTTCTCCATATAGGTTTATTTGTAGAAATTAAAAATATTGCAATTACCTTTCTAAAGGTATATATGTATCGGATCTTTTATGTAGATCACGAAATACAGGGTGCGAAATTTGCAAACTTTGAGCGCGATTTCTCCGGAAGTAGGAGGAAGCGGGTTATGTTGTTGTTGTTTTTGGCACCTGCGGCAACAACTACAACAACAACAGCCCATTTGGGCAAAAGTAAAAAATAGAGCCGACAGCCCCTCAATTTGATCAAATTGGCAAAAATTTTAAAGGCCAAAGGTAGTGAAAGGGTTGAAAGATGTGAGCAAGATTGGCTTAAATAGAGCAAAACTGACGTTCCACAATGCGGAATCTGCAAATAATATCATGTTATATGACCTGCTGTGTAATTCAAATTTCACAGCGAAACTTTTCTCGCACTTTGTTTCAAAAACGGGATTAATTTTTCATGTACCCACTATTATGACGACGGAGGAACTGTTAGAAAACCTTTCTTATGATATACGACACACGTTTTAATAAGAAAGACAAAGACACCACCGAAATGGTGCCGACTGATAAAGTCAAGATTGCGTTTAAAGGTCTGAGCATTTCGCTGGAGGTGGTGGTGTTATACGATATATGCTTTAATTTTCATGAAAAAAAAGTAGCAAAAAGACAGTAAGGTGTACAAACTGCAAGGGTACACATACTCCCACCTCGAAGTGATGCCGGAAAAGGCATCAGATTTAAAAGATTGCGTTTAAAGGTCTGAGCATTTCGCTGGAGGTGGTGGTGTTATACGATATATGCTTTAATTTTCATGAAAAAAAAGTAGCAAAAAGACAGTAAGGTGTACAAACTGCAAGGGTACACATACTCCCACCTCGAAGTGATGCCGGAAAAGGCGTATGCCCTATATCAAAGTAAAAAATCGTTTATCGGGGGCTTTCTCAAACAGATTTGAGCCTTTGAGCTATGAGGACGACAATGCGGGTCTCCGTGGGCTCCGCAGAAAAAGAAAAGAAATCTTCAAATACATAGTCCAACTCTAGAGAAGCGGTAGAGCGCTTTCATGGTCTTTTACCGTATGCAAAGGTGCTAAAAAAGAAAGAGGTATATCCGAAAACTTGTGGATATGATTGTTATCAAAACCTTGAATCTTTCGTACAGTCGGACTTTTGCGTCGAATAACTTTCCACATTCAATTAAACTGATTGAATTCGGAAATGAATTTGAAAGAGATTAAGTTGAAATGGGCGTGCTACTTTCGTCTGCCCTGTGGAGATAGAAAGATTATTTCTGATTTTTTCCGGACGTTACCGAGCATTCCTTGGTGGAAATATTTACATTTGTTGTGCCACTCTATTAAAATAGTAAATAGACTTCTCAGTGGTCAGAACCTTTGCTAAAGAATATCACTTCAGAATTGGTGACGCGGAGGATAACACATGCTCGGTGTGCAATGTTGTTGAAAAGCCTCATCACAAAATCTTCGACTGAATTAAATACAGTAATATGAAAAAACAATGTATGACTCTGTTCAAATTTCAAAACATCAAAGGCCTGCTAATCGCAAAGCATATTGAAGTAATAAGGGCCCTCTCCGGTTTCATTTCGGCCGTTCAGATAGCTATGTGAGCTCTTTACGGGGTCTACTTTATATGTGTCTTACAATTTTGGGTTTTTCCCTTTGTTACCTTTTGTGTAACATGTCTTGTTTTTCTCTGTTTTTTGTCTGTTATGTTTTTTATGTACTTGAAGTGTGGTCACTAATAATAAGGATGGATTTATAATCTCGCGATTGACCAAGACGATCTGCCGGTAGCGACCAACAATCAAAACACACACACAGACTTTCTTGTTGTTTTGCTAACAAAATTGTAAGAAGAACAAGCGGATGAATTGGGGGTGAAGGTTTTGGCGTCTTCTGTATTATGAAGTACTGTCCCAGGTACCAGATGGCTTATAGCTAAATGGTTCAAGACCGGCTATGCGTGATGAAGAGCCACACACTGCACGAGGTGCCCCTACTCTACGAAACATAGCGGATATAGAGAGGAAAACTCGAAAAAACCGTAAGCCCAGGTGTTATATGAACCGTGCTTATGGGACGAATGGCACTACGTTAGTGTGTTTTATAACGGTGGCCTCCAGATACCTGGCGCCATCTGGTCGTAATTAGCCTTACCGGTATAGAAGGGGCTATGTCTCGGTGGACAATCCAACCCCTTTGCTCGTGGGAAATACATGAATAATAAATTAGATTGCAACAACAAACAAACAAGTGTACAGGCAACTACAGATCCTGAAAACACCAACCAGTTCATTGACCTTTTACCATCTGGTTTAGGACGTGCAGCTTGGCAATCGGAGGGGCTACACTGTGCCTTACTAATGCGATTGCTGTGCTGGATACCAGTTCGAATCCGGAGGCTTTAATAGCCATGGATACGAAATTCCAACGGATGAGGAGGAGGCACTGCTTAGATCACCTCTTCATCCTGTGATGCAGTCACAGAAAATAGAGCTTAGCGGTGCTGCTAGAAGACGGCTTAAGTTCTATGTGGCTAAGGGGCATTGCATTGAGAAGGCCAGAAGGCTAGCTTTGGAGCCGATGGCTAAACCTAGTGTGCGGGTCACACTGCAGAAGAGACCTCAATCTGCCAACACTACACCGGAGGATAATCCCCAAAAAAAAGGCACTCGGGAATCTGCACCAGGAACAAGCTCAATGGATGTTGGCGCTGTTGCAGCCCCTACCGGTTCGGCTGTACCTGCTAACGATGCTCAGAAGCCCTCATTGTGAGGTTGCCTCCGGATTGAAGCTGGGCATTATACCTACGATCTACACGGCCATGTGAAGATTGTGGATAATTTCATGAATGAGCCTATTGTCAGATTCAGTGACAACATGCCAAAAAAAATTGGCTATCAGAAAGGTGTACCAATGGGAAAGCTTGGAACTATCTTCCAGGCAGAATTGTTTGCCATAGACATATGTGTGAGTGCCTTTGTAGAAGGGCATTTGGTGCACACATCTATATCCTCTCTGATAGCCAAGCGGCTTTGAAAACCCTCAGGTCAGAAACAATTGCATCCAGGCTCGTGTCGCAAGTGCCTCATCCAACTGGGACAACACAATACCATTACATTGGGATGGGTTCCTGGGCATGAGGGCTATGTGGGGAATGAGAGAGCCGATTGCCTAGCAAGGCGCGGTGCTCAGCGACCTTTTATAGGTCCGGAGCCTTTTTGTGGACTATCTAATGGATACAAACGGGAGGTAGTCGGTTATCTAATGGATACAAACGGAAGTGGGAGGAAATCGAGTTTGAGAGGGCGTGGGAAATTACTTTAGGCCATCGCCAGGCAAAGAGATTTCTTGCCCTAGCTAAGAGAGTGTCATAAAAACTCCTTATGCTAAGCAGGAAGGACTTACGTGTCCTTTCAGGTTTTCTTACGGCCCACTGCGGCCTAAAATATCAACTAAAAAAAATCGGGCTGTCTCAAACGGTTATCTGCAGATTTTGCGAGGATGCTAAGGAAACCGCTGAGCATGTTCTCTGCGATTGTCCTGCTCTTAGCAATCGGAGGTGGTTAAGCTATGGTGATCCAATTATGCCTCACTCTAAGGTATGGATCACAAACCCAGGAATGGTGCTTGATTTTATAAAGAGCTTAGATCTGGGTTAGGCAAGGGTATGCACAATAGATCCGTGAGATCGCGGTGCATCAGTGCCTACAATAATAATAATAATAATAATAATAATAATAAGCGGAAGAATTTGACGCTTAGGCATTACGGGGATCATTTCATGATGCACGCAAACTTGGCGTCAAATATCAACGCAGAAGTCCACAATTGAGCAACACGACATCGACAATACAAGCAATAGAGTGGTAAGAAAACCAGAGTCATGACGCCTCAACGTTAGATACCACGCAGGCGTTAACATAAAGAAGCACTGAAAATGAACTGATTCCCGTAAAAACCCCTCTATTAAATTGCACCTTATAAATTCAGTCCAATAAAATTAGTCATGCAAGCTCGGGAAAAATACTAATGAAAATTATAAATTGATAAATTTGACTTTTGGAATTGGCAGTATCCTCCATCATTTAAAAAAAAAATACTTGTTTAAACTTAACAACGCCTATATATTTAGCGGGTATAATTACAGCCACCAAAGTAAGCGGCTACAGGCTACTCACGAAACTTACTTGGTTCTGCGCAGCGACGTCAAACTGTACAGAAATATTACTGTAATATCGAAATACTTAGGGTATCATTCCGTAACACTAACGAACATAAAGTTTTCTCTTTTGTTTTGGTTATTTTCGTTGTTTTTCGTGGTATTTGACGCCAGCGTCGAGAAATTCTGAAGAAACTGCGTCGGCAAAACACTTGGCTGACGATAGACGAACGATAATAAATTTGTTGGTAAATTTATTTGCTTCCCAGGCATTAACAGCTGTTGGTGTACAGAAAAGGCACGATTTTTTGATCATAGGTGGCAGTCCCTTACCACCTTAGACGTGGTGAAGCCCGATTCCAAGGACTTTATCTCTTCTTGGCTGTCAGTGAAAATGTGGATATCATTTCCTGATATCCTGTTTTCTTTCAGCGAAGATAGTGCCTCCCGTATGGCCATAACCTCCACCTGGAATACACTGCAAAAGTCTGGCAGGCGAAACATTTCAGCGGTGCCACAGACTTCAGAGAAGAACCCGCCATCAACCCCTCCTCCGAGCTTAGAGCCATCAGTATACAGGTGTATACCCTCTCTTGCCAGCGGTAATCCACTCTCCCAGTCCTCTCTACTAGGTATATGAGTACCGAAATTGCGTCTTGGGAGTAGGGACGTGGTGATATAGTCCGGATTTAAAAAAAAAGGGACGAAGTCCCCCCTCAATATTCTTTGATGGCCAACTTTTCTGTTGGTCCATTTCCTTACAGCATTAAGCCTCACGGCTGAAAGTTTGGCCAACAACCTTCCCATAATATTATTCGGGGGAAGGTGAAACAGTACTTCTAGTGCCACAGTGTTCCCCCGATGCACAGACAGGTTGACCTTTGAACATTTTCAAGCAGTCTACAGTTTGTTGTTTTTCAAGGGATGGCCACCAAATGCACACCCCATAAAGCAGTATGGTCCTTACCATTGCCACGTGCAGCCATTGAGTAATACTTGGAAAAAGGCCCCATTTCTTACCAACAGCTTTTCTGCAGGAGTAGAGAGCCACCATTGCTTTCTTAGCCCTCTCCGTTGTGTTCAACTTCCAGCTCAACTTCCTATCCAGAATCAGGCCAAGAAATTTCGCCTTCTCCTGAAAATAGAGCCTTATTTCCCCCACTTTAACAGGTTCTACGTTAGGAATCCTATGCTTCCTGGTAAAGAGGACAAGTTCTGCTTTACGGGGATTGACCCCCAAACCTTTGGGTCTTGCCCACCTTACTATGAGATCCAGAGCTCTCTGTATGAGGTCCCTGATTACGTTGGGATACTTGCCTGAGACTGCTACCGCAAGGTCGTCAGCATAAGCAACAACTGTCAGGCCCTCCCCCTCAAGAGTTTTGAGTAGCTCATCGACCACTATGTTCCACAGAAGAGGTGATAGAACTCCCCCCCCCCCCCCCCGAGGAGTTCCCCTCCATACTTTCCTATTCTCCATGACGTCTTCTAGATGTGCATCAATAGTCCTGCCCCTAAGCAGTTGACCTATGAAAGACACCAGCCGTTCGTCAACCCGTAGAGACCTAAGAGCACCAAGTAACGATTCTAATTATTGAAGGCTCCTTCACTATCTACAATAGCCACAAGTGAAAATTCCTTCCAAAATAGTGACCTTTCAACGTTGCTCACCAGAGAGTGCAGGACGGTCTCAACAGGCCTCCCTTTTCTGTACGCATGCTGGGCAGAGGATAGACCAGCAAGGTATTTTTCCCTGATATATAAGTCGATAATCCTTTCCAGAGCCTTTAGTTAAAAGGATGATAACGTGATGAAGTGCGCTTTCCGGCCTTTGGTATGAACACCACCTTACTACTTTTCCATCTCAGCGGAATGTATCCTGTATGTAGGCAGCCTTTGTATATGGCTACCAACCACGGCACGACCAAGTCGCTCACGTTTTGTAGCATCGCCGGGATGATTCCGTCCGGGCCCGGAGACTTGAACAATCCAAAGCTGCCGATAGCCCAGCTCACTGTGGTATCCGTAATCACATGTTCTACAGGGGTGTAGCTGTCTGCAGCATCCTCATCCCCATCTGCGGCAACCTCGGTATTTCCCGGAAAGTGGCTATTCAGAAGAGCTAACAGCGATTTTGGTCTTGAAGAAGTCCATGCTCCGTCTTCCGTCATTAGTGTACCAATATCGGTATGGCTGGAAGACAGAACCTTCCTCAGTCTACAGGCTTCAGAGGAATTCATGATGTTTCCGCAGAAAGTCTGCCATGATGATCTCTTTGCCTTGCGAAGTTCATATTTGTAGTTGGTGGTTTCCGTTTGCCTTTGGGATGTCTGAGAGGGCATGCCCGTTCAAACGCCGCTTTTAGTGTGTTTGAGAAGAATTCAACTATGATGTTTATTTCTTCCTTCGTTGTTATTCTATCCGGACCAGAGAACTGCAGCGAATATACTCGTTCTTATCTGTGCAAGAAAGACACGGATCATTCGTGCTTTTACTATATTCGGACTCGTAAATTTAATGCACCTGCATGATTCGCACCCGATCTGTGACGAATACTGAAAACACTCGCCACAAAGGCTACGAATGGTCAAATGATCCGTAAAAAGGCACGAGTATTTTGTACGAATACACTCGTGTCACCTAAAATTACATCGAATACATGAGAAATACTCGTGCATTTTTACGGATCATTTGACCATTCGTAGCCTTCGTGGCGAATTATTTTACGATCCGCATTCTTCGGCACGCATCATTTTATCAATCGCAGACTTCTGAACGAATGTTTTCACGACACCTCTCAGAACTAGTGCGAATGGTAGTCGGACATGAAAAAACAATGCATAGTGTTGATTCGGTATCCGTTTTTTAACGAATGATCCGAAACTACGCTTTAGTGTATTCGTTGCAGTTCTCTGATCCGGACCGACGGATAAATGTGCCTCAATTTCGGCCCTATACTTAGACCAGTTTGTTCTCTTTACATTTCTGTTTGGCTTAACTGAGTCAACAGTAATTCCCCCCAAAGTGAAGATAATATACCTATGATCGGAGAAGGAATGTTCACCCAAGACCTTCCAGTTGCGTATACTAGAGCTTATGCCCTGAGACACAATTGTCAGGTCCAAAACTTCCTTCCTATTGCTTGTAACGAACACACCTCGTTACAATTCTCTTCTGCCTTCACGAATAATCGTAGAACCATAAGTAACACATATTTCATACATATTTTCCCTTGTTCATAAGCACAACACTAAAAGCAATTACATATCGATCACTCAGGCAGAACACACACACCGACTTACGAATCGAGACGCAAGCCGAAATAAACAAAAGACAACAACAACAACAACACCCAGAAATATTTACGGCAGCCAGCTTCCCACCTATGATAACCAACCAAACCAGATATACATTCCTACATACCTGCCGAGCGACAAACAAAGCAAAACGAATCAGAAAGATTACAAACCGACAACGAAAACTAGAACTGGAATTCATATACAAAACCTGTTCCTTCCAGCTGAGCGCATGCGAATAAATACACACTACGCTTACATAGCGACACATAAACGCAAATATTCACATTAGCAAATCAAGTAGAGAAAACCAGAAAGCATACATCTACCGACCGATATACAGACATACGAATGAATAGCAATCAGCCGACGGACAAAATGTTGTTTGAATGGAATTTGTCTTCGTTCACGACCGATTCCATTGGAAATGTCTTAGAATTCGGGGATAGTTTATTTCGCTTGCCGCTTTTAACGGGCTTATTTGAACATTTCAAATCAGCCTTTGTTCTGACGCCAAACTAATATTAGTCACGCAGCAGAAGACACCAAAGGTTCGCATTTTTGAGGTATCTTGGTGACCCCAAGAAGGCCTCGTTTAATACATACCGACCGTGCAAACGGCTCTTTATTTTACGCGACCCACTGTGGCTCTTTATTTTACGCGACCCATTGTGGCTCTTTATTTTACGCGACCCACTGTGGCTCTTTATTTTACGCGACCCATTGTGGCTCTTTATTTTACGCGACCCACTGTGGCTGTTTATTTTTACGCGACCCACTGTGGCTCTTTATTTTACGCGACCCACTGTGGCTCTTTATTTTACGCGACCCACTGTGGCTCTTTATTTTACGCGACCCACTGTGGCTCTTTATTTTACGCGACCCACTGTGGCTCTTTATTTTACGCGACCCATTGTGGCTCTTTATTTTACGCGACCCACTGTGGCTCTTTATTTTACGCGACCCATTGTGGCTCTTTATTTTACGCGACCCACTGTGGCTCTTTATTTTACGCGACCCACTGTGGCTCTTTATTTTACGCGACCCATTGTGGCTCTTTATTTTACGCGACCCACTGTGGCTCTTTATTTTACGCGACCCATTGTGGCTCTTTATTTTACGCGACCCATTGTGGCTCTTTATTTTACGCGACCCACTGTGGCTCTTTATTTTACGCGACCCATTGTGGCTCTTTATTTACGCGACCCACTGAGGCTCTTATAGTACTAATTTTATAAAAATTGTTAAAGAAAAATAATAGAATACGATTTTATAAAAATTGTTAAGGAAAATAGATACGATTGTATAAAAATTGTTAAGGAAATATAATAAATACGATACTTAGCATTGCGTCCGAGCTGAACTCTCTGAGTCAGTGCTAGATTGGTTGGAACACCAATCGAACGAAATTCGGAAACGCAGCTTAAAATATTGTTCGCAAGTGGTTCCGAGATCCACTTGCCACGAACCCTGGGACGAGTGAGCTATTCCCGGCTGGGAAAGGAAAACTCGTCGTTACAAATGGCGCCCGAGCAGGGACCGCTTTCCTCTGGAAGCGGTTCATTAGATATACAAAACGAACAACTGATTGTTCAAAGCGGCGGTGCTTCGACACAAAGAAGTAATTCACCACAGCCGCGAAATACGCTCCCCTCTGGCAGCTGTCCGTCGAACACATCAAACGAACAGCAGATTGGTCAAGCCGGCGGTGCTTCCCTTAAGAGAAGTAACTCACCGCATCAGCAAAATACGCAACCACGAAGCGTCTCGTCAGATCAGCACAGCAGTACAAAAATTAGCAATGCTCCGAACCTACAATCGAGTAGTTCAGCACATCACCACGACAGCAAAGAAGAATCTCTGCCAGAGAGCTTAAGCTTCATCTATAAACTAAGAAAAGATGAACTAGAAGCACAAATGAAACTTCTAAACTTGCCAATAGACGACACTGTGAAAGAAATGAGACAACGCTTGAGCCAATACATAAAAGGACAGCGATCCCGACGGAATTCTGCAGAAAGCGTAGACTTAAAAAGCGACTCACTCACAGTACCTGTGACACATTCAAGGACTCCTCCACAAATTATGGTCCACGAGGTACAGCAGCACAACTACCCCATGCAACAACCGCATGACAGTCGAGAGTGTGACGTCATGAACACGGTACGCAAATGGAATTTACATTTCAACGGCTCACGCTCCGTTTTAGAATTTATAGAAAATATGGAAGAGCTGGCAAGCTGTTATAGCATTGATTACAACCGCTTGCTTTTACCACTAAACGAACTGCTTCGCGACCGTGCCAGAGACTGGTGGCGCTACAAGCGATGCGATGTAACCACATGGCAGCAATTCAAAGACGCCGCAATGACATTTTTCTTACCTCCACGATACCTGCAAAGGCTAGAGGAAGAGATAATCCGAAGACGACAAGGTCCTCGTGAAAAGGCAAAAGAATATATTATGAGTGTCATGAACATGATACGACAACACCCACGAATGCACCAAGCCGATCATTTAGATCGAATCTACGAAGGGCTGCGACCAGAATATCGGCTTTACATAAGGCGCCGCGATTTCACCAACTTGGACTCCCTCATGAGCCAAACAGACGAGTACGATCACATTCGCGGAGAAGAAGGACGACAGCAACGCCCTCATATGTCAAATTGTGTCACGACTCAACCATATTCCCGAAAAACTCACTGCTGGCGCTGCGGAAAGCCTGGTCATAAGAGAGGGAATTGCCGGGGAAGACCCAGATTATTCTGCTCCCACTGTGGCGAAGCTGGGACACTAACCAGAAACTGTAGTTGTCACAAGGTAACCATCGACCAAGATAGCGAATCCACGCCCATACCAATGCTTAGAGTGCCGGTTCGTTGCCACAATAAATACCTCGATGCGCTCATAGACACCGGCGCCTCATTAACGTTCATTGGGACGAAGCTAAATAATTATCTTCAACGAAATCACGTCGAATGGTCAGACAACACCCAATGGCTAGCGTTGGCAAATAATCAACAAATATCAATTGCAAGGAGCTATACCGTGAGACTCACCATCCACGACCATTCGGTAAAACACATCGTGCATTTCCTACCAGGTCTTCAGGAAGACTTGATTATTGGTATGGACTTATTAACGCGACTTCAGTACAAATTTGAAATAATGGGGAGAAGCGTAATTACGACACCGTTGCCGACACAGCCACAATTCTACCGTATCACCACCCAAACTGACGCTGAAGACATCATCCAAAGGTTTTGCGAAAAGGAGCGCAACAAAATGGAAATGATCTCTACACTCTGCAATATCGACCAACACACGATTCGAGTAAACACCGAGGTGCCATTTAAACAGCGCTATTATCCCCGCAACCCGGCCATGCAACACGTCATTGATAAGGAAATTGATGAGCTGCTTAAAGACAAGAAAATTGAACCATCTAAGAGCCCCTACAGCTCAGCTATCGTCCTCGTGCGGAAGAAGCAAGGAACTTGGAGGTTATGCATCGATTATCGACAACTGAATAAAATCAGTACACGCGACGCATATCCCCTACCTCAAATTCAGTCCATCCTCGACAAGCTCCGCGAGGCTAAATTTATAAGCACAATTGATTTAAAAAGCGGATATTGGCAGATTCCTTTGGAGCTCGAATCACGCAAGTACACCGCATTCACCGTACCCGGCCGTGGGTTATTTCAATGGACAGTAATGCCTTTTCGACTTCACTCCGCCCCGGCCACCTTCCAAAGAATACTTGATCAAGTGATCGGACCAGAGTTGGAGCCATTCGCATTCGCGTACTTAGACGACATTATTGTCCTAGGGCGAACACTTGAGGAACATATGCGCAATTTAGAAATTGTTTTTGAACGGCTAAGGGCGGCTAACCTGAAAGTTAATTTCGAGAAGACACAATTCTGCAAGAAAGAACTCCGATACCTAGGACACATGGTAACTCAGAACGGCATTCATACAGATCCAGAAAAAATTCGCGCGGTACGAGATCTCCCGCCACCGCAGAATGTTAAACAACTGCGACAAGTATTAGGTACCGCCTCATGGTATCGCCGCTTCGTTAAAGATTTCTCCACTACTACAGCACCACTCACGCAGCTACTCAAGAAGAAAAGTGTCTGGGTGTGGGGGCCACCGCAAGAGGACGCTTTTAATAAACTCAAAATCGCCCTCACCAGCGCACCGGTATTAGGCTGCCCCGACTTCAGCAAGCCGTTCATATTGCAGACGGACGCCAGCGACACTGGGCTCGGAGTAGTGTTAACGCAGAAGGGCGAATCTGACGAGTGTGTCATAGCCTATGCCAGCCGAATGCTCACCGAGTTGGAAAGAAAGTATTCCACAACAGAGAAAGAATGCTTGGCAATCCTGTTCGGCATCCGGAAGCTGCGACCATACTTGGAGGGTTACAGATTTACCGCCATCACCGATCACCACTCGCTCCGCTGGTTACATACACTACAGAACCCGTCAGGTCGACTTGCTCGTTGGGCCCTCGAACTCCAACAGTATGATTTCGAAATAGTATACCGCAAGGGAGCATTAAACGTGGTAGCTGATACGTTGTCCAGGCAGGCTACTCCCCCCGCCGACCCAACCAGTAGCGTCCAGTTGTTGAATATTCAACACACCGACTGGTATAAGGAAACCTTCCGCCACACCCAAGAACGGACCCCCGAATGCACCCCCTTTCGCATTCATCACGGGAAATTGTATAAGCAGATTCGAAATCAATGGAAGTTGGTCATTCCGTCGCAACAAGTCTCGCAGGTGCTGAACGAAGTTCACGATCACGCTACCGCCGGTCATTATGGCTACCGAAAAACACTGCGACGAGCACAGGAAAATTTCTTTTGGCCCAGAATGCATGCCGACATTCGAAATCATATCAAAACTTGCGTCCCGTGTGCACAGTATAAACCCAGAGTAGGGGCCCCAGTAGGACTTATGACTACCACGGTCGCAAAAGAGCCGTGGCAAATCATTAGCACTGATTTTATTGGCCCCCTACCACGTTCCAAGAAAGGCAACACTGCTCTCCTGGTCTTCATGGACAAATTTACAAAATGGGTAGAACTCATACCCGTGCGGCAAGCCACTAGCAGTATGGTTGCCCACTACTTGCGAGAACGTGTAATCTTCCGATACGGCTGCCCCAAGCTGCTTATTTCCGACAACGGCACACCTTACACGAGCGCACTAGTCAAACAACTCACGAACGACTTCGGCATTCAGCACCAATTTACCGCCGCATACGCACCTCAGGGTAATCCCACAGAACGAATCAACCGCGTCATCAAGACCATGATGGCCATATACACCAAAGATGATCATCGAGACTGGGACACCCGTTTACCGGAGATGATGTTCGCTATAAATACGGCGGTACAAGATTCTACTCAACTCAGCCCAGCCGAATTAAACTACGGTAGAAATCCCACACCACCTTTAAGCCTCGCCGACCCCTGGACTTCCACGAAAGCGGCTCCCGACTTCAAACAACTCTATGCAGCTGCAGCAAAACGCAACCAAAAAGCCACCCAACAGCAAAAACAATATTATGACTTACGAAGACGAGCATGGCGGCCCCAGTTGGGCGATTCTGTACTTAAGAAAAATCACGTTTTGTCCTCGGCAGAAAAAAACTTCGCAGGGAAATTAGCGCCGAAATTTGTCGGGCCGTTTATCGTACACTCGTTCGTCTCACCGAATATTGTCCTATTAAAAAACCCACATCAATCGGGAAAAGATGTGAAGATTCATATAAATGACCTAAAACCATTCTCTCCGAGCCAGCCAGCAACTAAAAACCTACCTTTGAAATTTTCAAACTCAGCCTCACCCTATAAAAACAGCGCTCTCTCTCCTTTACAGCCAGTACGCGATGAACAGTCAAAGGCAACGCACGCAACCACGACGGCCGGGCCGGCTGCTAGACGAACCAAAACCGCCAGTGTCGTATCAACCGCCCCTCGAATGTCGGAGGAAGTCTATGGGAGCCCCGGAAAGGCCGCAAATATTAAGCGTCCGAACCGTTCAGCCAGCCCTCGGGAAGAAGATCCCGCGAGTGGCTCACACTCCTCGGCCAGCCGAACCCAAGCGCGGAAACGTCACCAGCACCCAGTCCAGACAGGAAGCAACAACATCCAGAAACGTCCCAAAACCGGCGCACGCACCTGTGGCCGCAACCAGCATCAACGCAGCAGCCGCAACCAGCAGCAACGCAGCAGCCGCAACCCCGAACGAGGCGCCCGCAATCGCAAAGCGCACCACGACACCCCAGTTGGCAGCCACAGACCGACCACGTCCAGCCAAGCGCGCCCGGACCGCATCCAATCCGTTACCGAGCATTCACTTGCCACCGCAACCTACCCATAGAAGACGGGAATTTACGCTAATGAGACGAGGTGCTCCTGTCCACGTAATAACCCAAGATGGTTGGGCCCGTCTACAATGGCAGGAACACTTACGCGTCATCCCGACGAATGAGGACCGGGCAGCCCATCCCCCCGACTTCAGCCGCCAGTAAGGGTCGGAGTCTGAACACCTCACTTTACATTATTATTTTGTTACGCTAAGATTACTTTTTTTATATATATATACATACTCATAGTACTTTGTATACTTTTATTACATGCTATCCTTCCACATGAAGAAACTATGTGAGTTATTTGTTTTCCTTTATTACATTTTTTTTACTTGAGATATTAATAGTGTATAAGTACTAATGAATTTGCTGAATTTTCCTTTGTTACATTTACCTTTGTTACATTAACATTAATGGGGTGTAAATCCAAAAAAAAGAATTTGTTGAATTATTGTTTCTTAAAAAAAAAAAAAAAAAAAAAAAAAAAAAAAAAAAAGAGAAAAGCCATGAAAGTCGAGCTGAATTCATAAGGATCAGTGAAAGTTTCTGCTTGCTGAAGTGCATAAGTCGCTTCCATCGGCTAATTATTATTATTTTTTTTTTTGTTTTTTTATATTTTCGTTTTCTTTTCCTATTCCGCGCTAAGTACGGATAGGATGTAACGAACACACCTCGTTACAATTCTCTTCTGCCTTCACGAATAATCGTAGAACCATAAGTAACACATATTTCATACATATTTTCCCTTGTTCATAAGCACAACACTAAAAGCAATTACATATCGATCACTCAGGCAGAACACACACACCGACTTACGAATCGAGACGCAAGCCGAAATAAACAAAAGACAACAACAACAACAACACCCAGAAATATTTACGGCAGCCAGCTTCCCACCTATGATAACCAACCAAACCAGATATACATTCCTACATACCTGCCGAGCGACAAACAAAGCAAAACGAATCAGAAAGATTACAAACCGACAACGAAAACTAGAACTGGAATTCATATACAAAACCTGTTCCTTCCAGCTGAGCGCATGCGAATAAATACACACTACGCTTACATAGCGACACATAAACGCAAATATTCATATTAGCAAATCAAGTAGAGAAAACCAGAAAGCATACATCTACCGACCGATATACAGACATACGAATGAATAGCAATCAGCCGACGGACAAAATGTTGTTTGAATGGAATTTGTCTTCGTTCACGACCGATTCCATTATTTGAACATTTCAAATCAGCCTTTGTTCTGACGCCAAACTAATATTAGTCACGCAGCAGAAGACACCAAAGGTTCGCATTTTTGAGGTATCTTGGTGACCCCAAGAAGGCCTCGTTTAATACATACCGACCGTGCAAACGGCTCTTTATTTTACGCGACCCACTGTGGCTCTTTATTTTACGCGACCCATTGTGGCTCTTTATTTTACGCGACCCACTGTGGCTCTTTATTTTACGCGACCCATTGTGGCTCTTTATTTTACGCGACCCACTGTGGCTCTTTATTTTTACGCGACCCACTGTGGCTCTTTATTTTACGCGACCCACTGTGGCTCTTTATTTTACGCGACCCACTGTGGCTCTTTATTTTACGCGACCCACTGTGGCTCTTTATTTTACGCGACCCACTGTGGCTCTTTATTTTACGCGACCCATTGTGGCTCTTTATTTTACGCGACCCACTGTGGCTCTTTATTTTACGCGACCCATTGTGGCTCTTTATTTTACGCGACCCACTGTGGCTCTTTATTTTACGCGACCCACTGTGGCTCTTTATTTTACGCGACCCATTGTGGCTCTTTATTTTACGCGACCCACTGTGGCTCTTTATTTTACGCGACCCATTGTGGCTCTTTATTTTACGCGACCCATTGTGGCTCTTTATTTTACGCGACCCACTGTGGCTCTTTATTTTACGCGACCCATTGTGGCTCTTTATTTACGCGACCCACTGAGGCTCTTATAGTACTAATTTTATAAAAATTGTTAAAGAAAAATAATAGAATACGATTTTATAAAAATTGTTAAGGAAAATAGATACGATTGTATAAAAATTGTTAAGGAAATATAATAAATACGATACTTAGCATTGCGTCCGAGCTGAACTCTCTGAGTCAGTGCTAGATTGGTTGAAACACCAATCGAACGAAATTCGGAAACGCAGCTTAAAATATTGTTCGCAAGTGGTTCCGAGATCCACTTGCCACGAACCCTGGGACGAGTGAGCTATTCCCGGCTGGGAAAGGAAAACTCGTCGTTACATGCTAATAATAAAGGTTGGTTCCCCTCCCGTATTAGAGATGTGTAGATCTTCACCCAAAATATAGTCAAAAAGCTACTCACCTCTTTCGTTGGTATTGGAGCTGCCCCAGGTGCGCATTCGAATCCAGTATACGCCGTCTTTGGCCTCCATCGCTACCGTGGTGAGATCACATTCGCTGAAATTATTAAGAAGAAAACCGTTAAGTGCATTCTTCATAAGTATACAGGCTCTGGGCCTACATTCACCCCTCCTTTATATCAGAGTGTAGCCTGGAGCTCGGAGTCCACGGACCTGGCCTTCAACGACCCAAGGTTCCTGGATTAAGGCGACGTCATCGTCATACTTGGTAAGACGAAGAATAAGAGCAGCCGATGCTGCAGTGGTAGAGGTTTATCTATATTAACCGCAGGTCCACGGCGCACGTTCGATGCCTCCACCACTGTGTCGTCGAGATCCGACGATGAGTTGAGGAGAGCATCCTCATCAATGGGTGTTCGAGAGAACCTCCTTGCGATCTCCTCTTCCGACCCGATAACGGAGTCGTTAGGTTCATTGACCGGAGGAATCTCTTGAGCGACGTCAGACGCGGATTCGGCCGGAATTTCCGGCACAGTTGCTGCAGCATCTGTCTCGGCTTTTTGGCCTCCTCCTGCTGCTTTTTGTACACAAAAAAAAAAATTGCAAAACCACAAGTTTTATCTTTTAGGGTGTTATATTTTTTGCGAATTTCTCTATAATTATGAAGATTTTAAGAAAAAATGGTGGAGGTCATATTAAAAAACCATGATGTACGCCTTTATATGATAATTAAGGTATACAATAAGATCCATTTTATTAAAGCCTACAATTTACGCTTTTCAACGATACATAACATGCGGTACTTCGCATAGTTTCCCTTAAACTTATGGAAATATTCAAAATTAGTGTAACAGCAAATCTCATTTTTTAGTATACTGAGTATACTCTTCAATTTGTCTGCAGAAAACTGTTTGCTGCGTAGACGTTGTTCGGCGGTGATTCCACTTGGCTAAAGTTACCAATGCAATTTTACTCTCTCAATGTGTTCATCGAATTTTTACCCCGAGGTGATTACACTTCGTTTTTTTTACCCAAGAATATTTGATACTTTTGCTACCAATTGGCGTAAAAGCGGGGTCGAGTGTCATAAAATTTTACGGATAGCTAATAATATGGAATCTATTATTATACTTAAAAAAAACTATAGAATAATAACGATTTTTGCTGCTACAGAATTCTGTTCTCCACGAAAAACCAGCAAAATTATTGCGTAAAATTTTACGCACGGATGAACACGTTTTTCTCTCAGTTTCTCTCGTGAGAAAGTGTTAATTTTTGTGTTCTGCCGTAAAGCAACAACAAAATTTTACCCATTTGTGTAACTTTACCCAAGTGAAATCACCGCCATAAGCCCCAAGATAAGGGTTATAATAAATCCGCGCTGCCGAAGTCCAAGAGGCCGCACATGAATCCTAGATTTGCCCGCAAAAACTGTTTATATTCGGCATATCTAGAGCGTAATGTTAACACTAACTATTGCATGTTATACATAGTTTTAAAGGTTAAACAATACTTTATGAGTTAGTGGCCTTCAGTGTACATTTTGCGAACTCGACACGACTGCAAATTTAAAATTACGTCAAAATTGACAAAATGGTGTACGTATTTCCATTACAAATGGTCAAAAATAACGTTAAAAAATGGGGCTTAACAAACACGCCCACTTACGCACACCCAACCTGCTTCCAGAGTTTTTCTCATTCATAATTAAATGGTTTGACATAAGCATAAATTTCCCTCAATTTTTTAATAGACTTGTTAAGGCTCGGTCAGACAGAGTCTTATTTACGTTGTTTATTCCGACACCGTTTACACAGAGTCTTATAAGAGCGTTCATATAGAGAAAAAACGCTTCAACAAACGACATCCGAAATTGATACCGACTCCGTTGACACACTGCGTTGTAAAAATTCACAACACATTCTGCTGTCGTGCGCGTTTTGTGTATGTTTCTATGCTCTTTGTGTATGTTTCTGAGCGTTTTCTATGTGAACAGCTTTACGACACAACACGACCGGAAAAACGCGGTCGGAGTAAACAACGTAAACGGACTGTCTGATCGAGCATTTAGAACATTAAAAAAACGCAGCTAATTGGGAACTATCGAAAAAGTCGATATTTTGGATTTGATTCTTGCCATCACTACTAGTAACATCCGCAAGAAACCATTCTGAGAAAATAAAATTTTCAATTTTTTTAAAGGTTTGAGTTTTTCTCTAAACAGAAATTCTCATTATGGAAGATGATTCCAGTGGCAATAATTCCACTTCAAGCAAATCCAACTTGTCGAATTCATCAAGAGAACGATCTTGTGGCGATTCCGATAATAGTAGTAAGAAAAGGTTAAATGCGAAACAGGCGCAGGAAGTAGAAGACGATGCAGTTCCATTAAATATAGGACCTTCGTTTCCGGAAAATTTTCTTGATGAATCGAAAATTAAAGAATACGCTTGCACCGGTAACGAAGGTGCTGTACAATCGGAAAAGAAAAACGAAAAGTCGGTTGAGAAAAGTGAAACGGCAGTTGTTGAAAATTTAGGTAAAATGGAGGTTTCGACAACAAACAATATAAAACAAACGACATCAAACATTGAAAATATTGTTGCGGAAAAGAGGAAACGCTCCTATGATAATGTCGAAAAAAATAAAGAAGTTGTCACAACTTCCAAAGAAAAGGATGAAGGTAAGTGTAAAGAAAATATTCATATCAATAAAATAATAATGGCTTGATTCTGGGAGTCGATTCGATATGAGTCTAACGCCGACTCTTGAAAGTTTCTCGACAGCGAGTCGACGCCACCAGACAGACGACACTGAAATGCCGACTTTGCTTACGGCGCACAGTTCCAACTACGTTAAAATTTTTTATTTGCTATTTCTTACCACAATTTATGCATTGGCTAAATTTTTAAGTGATGCAATACGTAAATATTTTATAATCACAGTAGCGTTGAAATATTTTCGCAAGTAAGTCGAAAATAAGTTTATAAATGCAGGAAAAAATCAAACTTAACTCATTAAAGTCCCTGCAAATTATTTCTTTCTGTTTTATTGTACTTTTTTTGCAAAAAGTTCTTCAGAAAATATAAATATTTTTAGAATAACGAGAAAAATTTATAACGCTATGATTGCAATTTCAATGATTTTTATTTCTGTGAACTATATTTGAAAAGGTTTTTAAATTCGTTTGTGTGATTTAACATTTTTCAAAGAAATAATCGAATTCATTTGTTTCGGTACGTAAAGCATTGTGCGTTTTATCATTATTTAAGAAATAATTGAATTCATTTGTGCTTCAGTGTGGGATCATATACTATTATTATATTATATTATTATTAATTATATTCCTTAATATCTGTTTATATTAAAAATACCATAAATAGCTACTACATATAAAATATAAAATAATTAACAATAGAAATATATATTAAATACGTAATTATAAAATGAAATAATATATTTCTAGTGTGAGTCGACCGTAGAGTCGACGGTCGACTCCCTGTTTGTTGTTTTCCACGTGTAAACAACGTAAGAGACGACGCGTCGACTTAACAATGAAACATTGTCGAGTCTTGAAAGTCGACGTCGACTCTGTGGAGCTAAAAAGCTAAAAAAGGTGTCTTTTAGTCGACGTCGACTCTCAAAGACTCCCACAATCAAGGCATGAAAAAAAAAAAGAAAATTAAATTGAATATGTTTGTACTTTAAATCATCTGCAGGAGTCATTGAAGATAAAACTAGCGAAGGTGAAAACGTCGAGAATGCATCATCAAACATTGTACAAAAGGTATGCAAATTCCCATACATATTTATAGAATCCATTCTACGAGTTTTTTCAGAAACTGCGGTTAAGTTCAGAGCAGTCCCAAGTGATGGAAAGGAATCGCAAGGCAACTAGTCCACAATCGACGGAAAGAGAATCAAGGCCTAACAATCGTTCGCCAGCGGCAAAAAAACATGATCGTCAAAAACACGATTCAAAAAATAGATCTCAGTCCCGCGAGCGTTCAATTGAACGTCGTCGCAAGGAACGAAAACGGCGTCATGAGGAGCTGGAGACATCCGATCGTCAAACTACAAGAAAAGAGAAGCAAGGTGTGGAATCAGCTGCTAAGAAGGACACTCATACTCAGAACGATCCCAAAGAGATAATCACGGAACGGCAACGTCGTACTGTAGATTTACTCACATCGCGCACTGGCGGTGCTTATATTCCTCCGGCCAAACTGCGCCTGATGCAAGCTGAGATCACAGACAAATCTTCTGCTGCATACCAACGCATCGCTTGGGAGGCTTTAAAAAAATCCATTCATGGCTACATCAACAAAGTCAATGTGGATAATATCGCCATCATTACACGGGAGCTTCTGAAGGAGAACGTTGTACGTGGTCGAGGTTTACTTTGCCGCTCCATAATTCAAGCACAAGCTGCATCACCCACTTTTACCCATGTGTACGCGGCACTAGTTTCCATTATAAACTCAAAGTTCCCCAATATAGGCGAATTGCTCTTGAAACGCTTGGTTATACAATTTAAACGTGCTTTTAGACGTAATGATAAAAATGTTTGCCTATCATCGTCACGTTTCATTGCGCATTTAGTTAATCAGCGCGTGGCCCATGAGATACTAGCTTTAGAGTTATTAACACTGCTGGTGGAGACCCCGACTGATGACTCTGTTGAGGTGGCGATTGCTTTTCTTAAGGAAAGTGGAATGAAGCTGACTGAGGTGTCGTCAAAAGGAATAGGGGCAATATTCGAAATGTTGAAAAATATATTACATGAGGGAAAGTTGGACAAGCGTGTTCAGTATATGATTGAGGTAGTCTTTCAAGTGCGGAAAGATGGTTTTAAGGATCATCAGTCTGTCTTAGAATCACTGGAGCTGGTGGAAGAAGATGACCAATTTACACACTTGCTGATGTTGGACGAGGCAACGAACCCAGAAGATGCATTAAGTAAGTCTCTTTTTTATTTTTGCTTATTTCATTAAAATTTAAAAGAAACATTCTAAAAACTTACATACTTCGTTATATGAATATCCCATAAGTAGTCTATTTATTGTTTTGATACCGTGAGATTCGAGATTTATGGTTTTAAACCAGTGCTTGGTTTGTGCGTTCGGAAAAAATGAGGAAAAACAAAACTGCTGCTGCCAACAGCCGTCGATTTGTATTGGCTCGATGCCCTTTTGAGAGATTTGAAAACATTTTGGCATGCTGAAATTGAGTATTGAGTATTTTATTTATTTATTGAATTCATAACGTTACAAGAAAAGGCCAAAGGCCTTTTATAATAATTTTACAACCGTTGTTGTCAGGATGTTTCGCAAAAAAAAAATCGGCTCTTTAATTAAACGTGAGGCAGGAGTGTGAGGGACACCAAATTATTTTCAACTTTAGGTTCTGCTGTAGCAGCGGCGGTTGCTAGTATGATAAACTTGAGGTTTTTTAGATGATAAAGTTCTTTTAGATACGTTATTTTGATTATTGGGTGTGGTGTCTTTTTAGTAATGAAGTGAAGACTGGTGGCAACTTCTAGATTTGGTGGCTGCTTATGGTTTCTCAGGGAAAACGTAGGGATCGCTGTCAATAATTTGTTTAAACCTATATTAAATAAAATTGTAGCTAGATTTCGTGCCATTTTTAAAATCAAGTTTGTTGAAAATGCGAGTGTGAAAAATATATAAAATATTTAAGCTTGATAAGCTCCTTCGCTGTTAGGTACGCAGATCTTTCGTGCGGTGAGAGCAGACATGCTAAATATAATATTTATTGTGTGGGTGCTGTTTTCACCAATCCTAGGCGCCTCCGAAGCAGGTTGTTTTGAATTGTGGACAGTTTGTTGGCTATATACATTGGCATGTGTGCTATGGAGGTAAATGTGTATTCTATTTTCGAGATCTTCTAAGGGAGCTGGCCATATCTGGTAAAAGACCTTTTTCCTGGGTGGTGACCCTTTTTATTGCATTTGACGCTTTTTATAATGTCGGTGTGATGCGATCAAACTGATATATTAAAGTAGAACTGTTCTTTATGTATCTATATAAAATTGTCGTCTATTTCACATTTTGGATTTTAAGGTTGCTGATTTCAATCAGTGGAATTTTTTTAGGTCCTTTGGCAATATACATAACAGTCACGGACTTCGAATATCCGTGATGGTCGGGACCAGAAGCATTACGGGTAATCGATTTTCACGGTTAATCGACTAACAATTTTGAAGTTTTTATAATATTTTCATTATTTAACAAGTGAGCAATGGTGTACATACATATTTACATTAAAAAAAATTAATTCAAGATGTTTGAGTACATTTTTAAATTAAATAAAAATGTATACATTATATTTTAAATCTGAAAACATGAGGCAAAAAAAGGACACTAAGAAAAAAAGAATACAATTTCTTAAAAAAAGTCGTGTAATGTTGTTTGTCTAATATTTTACAGCTTATAATGCTTTTATTAGTTTTTCTTGGATGCGACAAACTTGAATTTTATCCTGCTCTGTAATTCTGGAACAATTAGGGCTATCCAGGAAATTCAGCAATGTGCTAGATGCCTATATATATTCTTTTAAAGTGGTTTCTAAAACAATTACATCGTCTTCATCAGTGTCTTCCAATACATTGTGTCGCTCGGGTTCATCTGAGGTACTGTTTGCCATGCTTATAATTTCTTAATCTGACAAAACAACAAATTGGGAGGCATTTTCATCACATTTGAGACATGTCTCTATATCTTCTGTGGTAAAGTCATCCGTATTATTGACTATTTGTGCCACATTCTCAAGCTTATTCGATTCTTCCATACCTATAACAACATAAATGAATTTTTACATGAAAATATTTTATAAAATTTTAAAAATATGCATGTATATTACAAGCGGTTTTGAAAACTTCAGAAGTAACAGCGACCCAAGCATTATCAATAGACCACAGGGCTTTCTTTATATTAAATTCTTTCTTAAAATCTTCTCTATTATTTGAGAAGACTAGTTTTTGTACTATAGTTTTACGGTAATGGCATTTAAAACTCCATATTACACCCTTTTCCATCGGTTAGATCAACGACGTACAATTCTATGGAAAATATAAACAATTTTAGCCTTAAAATCGTGAACGTCTAGATGTGCCGGGCAGTTGTCCAATCACAGCAGGATTTTGCTATCATCCGTGAGTCCGATTTTCTTAAAATGCTCTCTTACCTCTGGCACAAAGTTTTTTTTAACCATTCTAAAAATATTTGCTGCGTTAGCCATGCTTTTGCACTAGCCTTATAAATTGCGGCAACCTCGTATACATTTTTTATAGCTCTTGGAGAAGCACTTTCACCAATAACTAAAGCTTTGCACTTGTGTGTACCAGCAGCATTAGCGCAAACTAAAGTGGTTAGTGCTTCCTTTGAAAGCTTATGTCTATCAATGAATCTTTCCTTATGACAAACCAAACTGCTCATTGGTAAACACTTCCCAAGAAGGCCTGTCTCGTCGCCATTATAATTTTCTCATGGGTAAGATTTTCCGTTGATATCAATTCATTTAATTGTTCTACAAACATTGTGGCACTTACATTATTATTATTATTATTGCATTGGAGTGGTGCACTGCGACCTATAGGTCTATTGTGCCTCCTGCTCGAGCTCACAGTTCCTGTAGTAGCCCTATCCGTTCTAGAAAACTGATAATTTTCCTCAGTTTTACGTATCTAATGGCCTGCTCACTCATGTAGACATATGGCCAGTCTTGAAGACATAAGCGCAGCACACGAAGTTAGTATATGTATTAGGGTTTCTTTGTCTCCCATACAGAATCTACACGGCTGGTCATCAATCATCCCTATAGTATGTAGGTGTTTCCTCAGCCTACAGTGACCCGTAAGAAACCCAGTAACTATTCGTAACTGGTTTCTTGGTAATTTCATGCATTCTCTAAATCGCACTTGGTTATATGCTCCTAACGCTTTTTTGGAATGCTCCAGGCCTGTCTGATTGTTCCAGTATTCCCTTCTGAGTTCGTCCTCTTCGATTCTCAGCTTTTGATACACTATGTTGGGCGCAATTCCACAACAAGGTTCAGGACCTACTAGTGAGGTATTGGCTCCCTCTCTAGCCAGGCGATCTGCTTCTTCGTTGCCCTTAATAATCGTAGGTGTAATTTGTTTTTTGCTCCGAGCAGATTCAGTTTTTCAAGGCATTCCCATACAACCTTGGAGTTTATATGGTATGAACTTAATGCCTTGATTGCAGCTTGACTATCGGTTAAGATGGCAATGCTTTTTTTCTCGAAATTCCTGTCTAGATTGAATTTCGCACATCTATCAATTGCGATTATTTCAGCTTGAAAGATGCTTGCATACACACCCATCGGCTCCGAGTATTTTGTTTTGGGACCGTAGACACCAGCTCCGGCGCCGCAACTCATTAAGGACCCGTCCGTATACCACGTTATCATAGATTTATCCATGGTATACGTATCCGTCAGTCCTTTCCATTCTTTCTTATTGCTTAGTTCAGTCTTAAAGGATTTTGTAAAGCTGCATCTAGGCTGCATTTTATGCTGTGGTAGGAGATGCTCCGGGAAGTTTTGAGTGAACTTTCGGCTTCCCCTTCCGACTCTCGCAATAGTATCGCCCGTACCCGAATGTACCCTATAGTACGCCCTCTTAGCCTGCATTTGAATATGCAGGTGCAGTGGTGTAAGTTCCAATAGGACTTCCATCGGTAGTGTGGGGCAGGTACGCATAGATCCGGTTATACATATGCAAGCCAGTCTTTGTACCCTATTTAAGGTTTTTTGTGTTGTAATTTGGTTTGTCCTGGCTGCCCAAACTATAGCTCCATATGTGATGATCGGCCTTATTATCACTACATAAATCCATCGCATAATTGACGGTGTACAGCCCCATCTTTTCCCTGCGATGGATCTGCAGGTCATCAAAGCTCTTGTTGCCCGGTTGACTGTTGCATCAACGTGCGGCCTCCATTTAAGCCTTTGGTCTAAGATGACCCCTAAGTACTTAACCTCTTTCATATAAGTTATTTCCACTCCATCTATTGGTATTGGGTTGAGAGTTCTTAGCTTATATTTCCTGGTGAATGGCACAATTGTAGTTTTGCTTGGATTAAGTCTAAGCCCCACCTTCTTGCACCATTGACTGGTTATTCTTAGTCCCTGTTGTATTCTACCAGGGAGAACTTCTTCGAATCTTCCACGACATAGTATCACTATATCGTCGGCATACCCTTGACAGTATAATCCTGCCTCCGTCAGGCGGTACAAGAGTTCATCCACCACAATGCTCCACAGTAATGGTGACAGTACCCCTCCCTGTGGGCATCCTCTCGTAGTGCTCACCTGTACCTGTTTGTTACCTACATCAGTAGTTACTTTCCTTGTCCTTAGCATTTCAGCTATCCATGATGCAAGGGTATTGTTAACCCCTTTGTGATTAAGAGCAAATTTAACCGCAACATGCGATGTATTATCAAAAGCTCCTTTTATGTCTAAAAAGGCACAGAGGGCAGTTTCCTTGTTATCTATACAGCTTTCTATTTCCTCTGTCAGTTGGTACAGAGCGGTTTCCGTTGACTTCCCTGCTCTGTATGCGTGCTGACGCGGATGAAGCTGAAGCTTGCTTCCTTCATCATTCCGTAGAAAATTATCAATTATCTTTTCCAGGGTTTTCAACATAAAGGAGGTCAGATTGGACGAAAGGATTTTGGAAGAAAGGGATCCTTCTTTCCTACTTTCGGTAAAAACACAACCTTTGCTTGCCTCCAGGCTGCTGGTATGTAGCCCAGAGCTAGGCTATTTTTTAAAATTGTAGCCATTTTTGTTATGATAATATCCCCTCCCTTCTGCAGAAGTATTGGGTATATATTATCATAACCTGGCGACTTATATGGTTTAAATGTCCCAATCGCCCACCTTACTCTATCTTGGGAGCACAGTTTCCCTGCAAGTTGCCATTCCTCTCTTGTAGGCCTGTGCTGACGGATAGTCTCCACCTTTTCTATGACTGAACCAGGAAAGTGAGTTTTTAGTAGGAGGTCAGTCCTCTCCTTCTCACTTTCGGTAAAGTATCCAGACTCTTTTTTGAGAGATATGGATATACTGGCGCTCTTTGACAGAATTTTGTGCAGTCTAGAGGCCTCAGCTGTTTCCGTAATATTTTCACAGAATTCACGGAAATTTGCCCGTTTTGCTGCTCTAATTTCTTTATTGTAGTTAGTGAGTGCCGTAGTGTATTCTGGCCACTCCCCGGTATTTTTGGCCCTGTTGAACAGCCTACGAACCTCTTTCCTCAAATTTGTTAATTTTGAGTTCCACCAAGGTACCTCCTTCTCCAACTTAATTTCCCTACTTGGGCAGCTGGACTCATATGTGGTAGTAATTGCTTGTTGGAACCCTCTCACCGCCGTTTCAAGTTCTGCCACCGTTTTGATTTTCCTATTGAACTCAAGACGTGCCAGATTATCTCTTAAGTATTCATTGAATGTCTCCCAATTCGTTCGCCTAGGATTCAGAATAGTCTTTCTCTTAATGGGAAAGCATTTAATTTCAAACCTTATTATCCTATGATCAGATAATGATGGTTCGTTAGAAACGATCCAATTTTGTACCATTTGTTCCGTAAGTCTTTTTCCTAACGTAATATCTAGTACCTCCTGCCTTACTCTAGTTACAAACGTTGGTATGCTCCCCACATTATGTATAACTAAATTTTCTTGCATAATATATTCAAGTAAATGCTCACCTCTAACATTGTTGTTGGTGCTTCCCCACGCTTCACTGTGCGCATTGCAGTCGCACCCTAGTATTAGTGGGATCTTCCTGCGCCAGTAGTATTCCACTAGACTGACCACTTTTTCTCCAGGTACCCGTGGCTTTTCTCCCGACATGTATCCGGAGGCAACGACTACAGTTTTTGTTCCCATCCCAGTCTTCACTGGCAGCTCAATTGCCACTAAGTCCCTGGTTAGGAATTCTGAAAGACAAATATAATTAGTACTTTTCTTAAGCAGTATCGCCGCACGTGGGACAGCGATGCGGTTATCATATATTACCTGCGTGTAGTTACCCGACAGTCCCAGAATTTTTCCCTTGTAGGCCCAGGGCTCCTGTAGAAGCACCATGTCAAGTTGCTCCTTGACCATTACCCTTGCGATATTAGCCGAAGCGGCTCTCGCATGGTGGAGGTTCACCTGGGCAATTTTGGTGCTATTCATCCCTGCCTCTACAGATCACCTGCTCTTAGAGTAGTCACTATCCTCTAACAGGGCTTCTTCATCGATCTCCATTGTGGCAAGGTCATGATCAATACCCTCACTTTCGTGAGGTAGTAGATCTACCTCTGCCACTGATTGGCTTTCTGCCATTTCTACTGCTACTTGTGTAGCAACATCCGCTGGTATTTCTGCCGTATTGTCCCCGGCTGATGTATCCGTTGCGGGCTTTTCGTCCCTCGCCCTATGGGAGTGGATCGACACGCAACCAAACCTGTACCGAATGGTACAGTTGTTGGCCTTGATTGCTTCTGCCGACCCTTTATCCATTCCTATGGTCATTAGTTTCCCATGACACTCGTCCTTGGATTTGAAGACTCTCCAGAGCTTAGTCTGGAGGCCTTCATTCTGGGCTACAATGAGCTGCAGCAGTGATGCGGTCTCCTTACCCGCCGCTTTCGGTAGAAAAGCCGTAGCCAATTATATGCATGGTATTTCGTCACCCATGCATGTGGTCAGCTCCACACCGTCCCAGCCAGGCAACTTAGGTATCGTGGATTGTAGCTACTCCCTAGTGCCCTCTCCCGCACAATCGACCAGTATGAATCCTGGACGAAAGTGAATACCGTCGAATTGGATTTTGGTTCTCCAACCCTTTACCATTTCAGACACTAGCGCCTCCTCAATCGTTCCGAGCTCCTCACGAGTGAGTATTTTCTCCGGAAACGACGTCGGTAGTATCGCCATTTTGATGCCCTTAATGGCCCCGGCATAAGATATGGTACTCTTAGCCGGCGGTACAGCGGGAGCCTTCTTGCTGCTCACCTTTGGTCGTTTAACCTCCGCCTCCACAGGAGGGGAGATCTCCGACGGTCCTCTCTTATGAGTTGCGGGAGCAGCCTTAGGTCTACACTTGACCTTTTCCACGGCTTCGTCGTGGGACAGACCTGCATTCCGGTGTTTAATATTCCACCTGCAGCCCGCCCTACTGAAGCCAGTGGATTTTCTTGCCTCCTTAAGCACAAATTTTCCCTGAGTATTGGTTTCCTCAGTTTTAGGTTTGAGATTGGTGGCTTTCTTATTAAGTTGTCCACTGGTCGCGGGCCCCTGACTTCCGCCGCCAACCAGTAGCCTACTCCCTAGAGGAGTAGTTCTCCTCCCAGTAAGGAAGGGCCTCCTCGTTGACTTACTGTCCGAAGTGGACGCCTGGGAACCAGTATTGTCAGCCTGATTGACCAGTATAGGTGCGGTTGAGTCCCGCAAGATTTGTTTTGTTGTTGTTTCTTTTTTTTTCTCTCCATATGATTCCCACGAGTGTGGGGGAGAGGAGGTCCGCCATGCCATAGCCCCCATTAGCATAGTAAGGCCATAATTACTCATCGAGGCGGCCAGGTATCGATGAGGCTCCGTTAGAACACAGCCGGTATTACCCCCTGGCTGTGAACCAAACACAGGCACGGCTCGCATGACACCTTGCTTTAAGGGGGGAGTTTTATCGACATCCACGTCTAGATCCGCAGTATTCTGCACAAACAGTGGCACCTCGAGCAGGATGTGGCTCCTCACCACGTACTGCGGTCCTGATGAGTTAGAGGCTGGCGGTCCCTTAGGGACTGTATTCGCATAATCTCACCCTACATCTTTTACCAATGCTTACCACCGTGGCACTTACATAGTCTGCTGAAGACTATGCATTAAGTCTTTCTTATTATTTATTTTCTTCTTGAGCATTAAGTCTTTTTATTCCATGTCTATTCTTAAAGTTGTGCAGCCACTCTTTGGATTATTCACACGCAGAATGAATGTATACTTTTGTGTGGTGTATTCTACCCTTAATTGGAGTGCCTTTCAAAACCTCTTGTCTGAACCATTCGTAAAGTGCCAAATCCACTATTGGCTCTTCGGCTGTCTTTAAAGTTTTCCTGTTAGAAAATCCAACCACCGTATCACTCTCTGCAAAAAACTTTAAAAACTTGTCTTTGTTTTTTATAATGTCATAAATGGTCTGTATCCCAACTTTGTATTTTTGAGCTAGCATTTTAACGCTCACATTATTTTTTGCACGCTCGTTAATTATTTCAACTTTACCAAGGGAATTCCCCGTTTTTATGTTCATTATATTGTGTGTATCGTATGTATGAATTTGAAGTACACCTTAAAGCTGCATATACACTCGTATATATAAGATATATAAGATAAACTATAATTATAGCTGCTTAACTATTTCTGTGCGTTACAAACACCGGTACTAAGTGCGTTTACTCTCAAAATTTAGGTGTAGGATATAAAAATATATTGCAATACTGGGGGGATGGATAAAAAGTAGGCGTGGCGCGCCCCCTTTTTTCCAAACAGAATATTATTGGTTCACAAACTACAATATTATGTACACCATTATTCAGGAAACTTATCTTTTCAATACAATCCATGTAAAACCCTCCATGACCTATATAAACTAAAAGTGGGCGGATCACGCCCATATTTGGCATATTAACTGGAAGCATTACATATAAAATTTTCTTGTCTTCTCTCAAAAAGTGATGCTGATATGGCCTTTTTTAATAGGCAAAACAGAGGTACCTGCACTCTCAACATAAAAAGTAGTCGTGGTCCTCTGGTGATTTTGGCCATTTTCAATACGAAACACCCCAACATAGCAACGAATATTTTTGCCAAATTTCATTTTGAAATCTTAATCCGTTCTCCTGTGATCGTGATTTCAACGGACAGACAGACGGACAGACATCGTTATTTCAATTTTGGTGGTGACGCTGATCAAGAATATATATACTTTTCCATACCTATCTTGTCTAGTTCTATGCGTTACACACTCCGGTAGAAAGTGAATATACCCTCAACCTTAAGGTGTAGGGTATAAAAATTCTGGTATCACGTATAATAGAGGCAATCACGATTAATCGAAGCAAACAATTTGAAAACATTGCAAACAAAAAACAATAGACTGATCCTCTGCCATCACGGTTAGTCGGGCTTACCGGTGAACCGGATCATTGATAATGGAGGCTCGAAGGTATCTTATTTTTTTGTAAGTTAACCTTGAGATTGAGCGGTGCAAGTCTGTTGTAACATTCATTTAGGTTTAAATTAAGGTTACTTACTGACCGCTAAATCATATTTCACATGGCTCGATGCAATCATGGAATCGTCCGCATATTGGAAAATTTTTGTATTCTCGCTTTCTAAGTTGTGGAGGTCTTCGGTGTACAGATTGAAAAGTAGTAGGCTGAGACAGCTACCCTGAGCGAGACCATTCTTTACAATTATTTCTTCTTGCCCTAGCTTAAGAATCCTCTATGAAAGAAAATTGTAAATCCATTTCATAATACTGGTGTGGCAGTTTATTTCATTAAGAATACGATTTTATGTATTTATTTCGACACAATCATAGGCCTTTGAAATATCTAGTGCTGCTACTATCACAAACTCTTTTCTTCTCTTGGCTGAGGTGTTATGTCATTGACCTGGGCGGGAGGATCTTCTTTTCTTCCATGAATTGGTTTAATCTGTGTTTCAGGATTTGTTTAAATAGTTTCAAAAGAACGGAGATGAGGGCTATAGGCCTAAACTTAGTTAAATTGTTGTGGTCTTTAGAAGGTATACGAATGTGACTTATTTTAATCACTCTGAGGTTTAAATGGGTTTGACATTTTGTCCACGAAATGTTTAGGGATTCCAAAAGCTTAAATTTTGAGGTAAGAGCAACGAGCATATATTATAATATATCGTTGGTACGAGATAATTTGGTGACCATTTCATGAGTGATGCCATCGCATCCCGCTACCGAAGGCTTTGTTTTTCCAGCTAGCACTTTCGAAACTTCTTGCAATGTAAAGGGTAGATTGTCTTGCTTTGAACAGATGTAATTTTTCAAGTCGAATACCTACCAGCCGTTTTTTATTATTTGTAAGAACTTCATATTGTTTTCTTTGCACCAGAAACCTTTTAAATCTGCGTTTCCTGAATTTTTACAACTTTTTAGGAAGTTAAATAGATGCTTCGCACTTGGATGTCTCGCGAAGGATTCTATTTTCTTTTCAACGCCATCGCTTTTAGAATTCTTTATACTCATTTTCAGTTTTTTCGAACAGGTCATCACCGTGATGAGATCTTCAAATTTTTTTTAAAAAGTGTAATTTTTTTTTGCGCAGCTATTTTCAGCCTGAAAAGTTGCTCTATATCACTGGACCACCACGGTTTCGGGTAGCGTTTAGAGGTTGCATTAATTGTCCTTGTCGGTTGTTTTATTGTGTGAATGAATTATGATTGGATGTTGTGAATATTATATTATAATTTTTCGATTGAACAATTTTTCAATTTGTTTTTCTTTTCTGTGGAAAACTTTCAACGTCGAGTTCACCCGAGAAAAATGAGAGCGGATGAACTCTTGTTTGTAGCAATTCAAAAAATTACTGATGACGATGGCAAATTTCAATTAAAACGACGTAAAAACAAGTATGCATGTTTTGGAGTGAAAATGATCCAATATATTAAAAAAAGGAGTTCTGCAGTAAAATAATTGCACAAAGCCACTCTTTAGTACTAAGACACGAATACATCACTATGGAAACTATTTGCGAGATTGCTGTCAAAAATCGAAAAATAATATTGTAACATCAGCATTTCTTAATATTTTGAAAAAGTTTGTGTTTTGAAAGAAAAATTTTATTGACGGTAATTCGCTGAAATTCATAATAATGGGGAAATGATGACTTCCGCCAATTCTGTAGTCTAGAACATTCCAGTTGATTTTTAAATTGGAGTTGGTGAAAGAAATGTGTAAAATGGACGTTTGTGAACAAGGTTGGTCAAAATAATCTTCTGTATTTTGTTTTTCTGTTATTTAAGATTAAGAAGTCAGAAAGAGTCATGAATATTTTTACCTCTGGGCGAGTTGTTTTTGTCGCCATATGCCTGTGAACTGGCGTTGATATCCCCACAAGGCAAAACGTTATTGAATTTCTTGGGAAAGTCGACAAGCCTGCTCAGTTCTTTTTGGAAAATTTTCACTTTTATGGAGTGTGGGTAGTAAACCCGTTGCTATGACAATTGAAATTGGTTTTCGTCCATTGCAAAAATCTTCGAAAGAATTGCAATGGTGATTTGGTTTTGGTCAAGGAATAGCTGTAGTTTGTCTGAATTTGCTTTCAAACTTTGTACATTATATTGAACAATTTTTATTATTCCCTTTTCGGTTGTGTCTGGTGTATCTTACTTACATCGAGTGATGCATTTAACAAATTTAACTGCTCTTTTGTTTTTAGAAGAGATTTGTGAGATTCAGACTTAGAGAAGGATTTGCCTTGCCATCGGCTAGGATAGTGGTGATCTGTTTGTTCATTGCATTAATGTGCAAGTCTAGATTATGTATTATTGCTTCGTTGTTGAGCATATACATTTCGTCATCATAGAGAGAAATATTGTTTGCCTCGTGGTTATGCATTAGTTTATCATATGAACTATTTTTTTTTTAATTTTCTGCGAAATGACAGTATACGGGGCACCATCAAACGCCTCAGCCATGTTTCTTTTTGTTGTAGCTATGCTAGATTTCAATTTAAACTTGAATTGAATTAACAGCTCACCTTAAGAAAATTTCCACACGTCTAGGAATCCGTCAAAATCTCCGGAATTCTTAAACGGAATAATTACAGAAAGAGGTGCTTATGTCCGTAGAAAGGTGTATAACTTTTCCCCCAATCACTTGCAATAAAAAAACACGTTTCTGAACAAAATAAGTTGAAATCGCGTGCCAAAATCACTATATATAGAACCTTACTCGCCGCTAGATAGAAAGGAAGTGAAATATAATAAATAGCGAAAATTTTAGAGTTATAAATAAGTCGATCTGAATCCTTCTACTATTTTGAATTCCTTGTTTGTTATAACCAAGATTTATTAAATTTTCCTCTCCTAAAAATGAAAATTAACTTTGTAAACTACAAAACTTAAATCTATTTTTGTTTTTTTTTTTGCAGACGCATTTAAGTTCGATGATAAATATGAAACCAACGAAGATAAATACAAGGGTCTTAGTAAGGAAATATTGGGCAGCGAAGGCAGTGACTCAAATAGCAGTGATTCCGATTCGAATACGGATTCCAGTGATGATTCTGACGCTGGAATGGACGACAAAGGAAACGCTAATAGCATAATCGACAACACAGAAACAAACATGATCGCATTACGGCGCACAATTTACCTTACAATAAATTCAAGCTTAGATTATGAGGAGTGCGCTCATAAATTGATGAAATTGCAATTAAAGCCTGGACAGGAAATCGAACTGTGCCACATGTTTCTCGATTGTTGCGCAGAACAACGCACATACGAAAAATTTTACGGCCTACTTGCGCAACGCTTCTGTGCAATCAATAAAATTTACATTGAACCGTTCGAAGAAATATTTAAGGATACGTACCAGACCACACATCGTTTAGATACCAATCGCTTGCGTAATGTAAGTAAATTTTTTGCACATTTGCTGTTCACGGATGCCATCGCATGGGATATTTTGGAATGCATTAAACTCAATGAGGACGATACGACTTCTTCCAGTCGTATTTTCATTAAGATACTGTTTCAGGAGCTGGCGGAGTACATGGGCCTAGGCAAGCTCAATAGCAAATTGAAGGATGAAGAACTAGCCGAAAGCTTAACGCAACTCTTTCCAAAGGACAATCCTCGAAATACACGATTTTCCATCAACTTTTTTACATCTATTGGACTCGGTGGCCTCACGGATGACTTACGGAACTTTTTGAAAAATGCTCCAAAAGTCCTTCCTGCAATCAATGTGGAAGCAGCAGCTAATGAAGATTCAAGCGAAAGTTCCTCATCGCCGTTGATGTCATCCTCATCCTCTAGCTCCGAAGATAGCAGTTCTTCCTCGTCTTCCTCATCAAGTACATCTGATTCAAGCAGCTCAGATGTCCATAAAAAGAAAAGGAAGTATGTTAACACGCAAAAATCTAAGAAAAACATTAGAGAAGACAAATTATCAAGAAAGCATAAAACACAAACTCAGAAAAAGGGTAGGAAAGCAAGCAGCGAAAATATTAGTTCGACAGAAAGCAGCAGTGACTCTGAATCTAGCGACAAACTGAAAAAGAAAAAACCGAAGAAGGCTGCCCGAAAGGCACCACAGCGAAAGGAAGATATTGCTAATGGACAGCAGCTCAAGAAATCTAAACGTTCGTGCGATTCTGATGTTAGAAGTGAAATTCGTAAAAGATCTATGAGATACAGTAAAACTCCGGATCGTAATGATGACAGAAAGAACAGAGAAAGACGGTACAATGAAGACTATAACGAGAATGTTAGATATAATGATCGCAGCAATAAAAGGGATGAATACGTGGGACGGCATCGTGATCGAGATAATGCCACTTCCTACCAGAGTAAACACAGATCCAAAGATGTATCACATCATCGTAACGGGTCCAAGGAACGGGGATAATCTTGTATTTACAAATATTGTTATTGTTTTTTGCCTTGTAGTCCTATTGTCAGATGATTCATGCAGCTAAACCCCTACTCGATCTATGATAAATTATATCTAATTTTCAGTCAGACTAATTCCAACGATAATGATAGCCGAAACGTAGCTTATTTATAGCTATGTTTTCGTAATGATCGGGATAACAAGAACAAGAGGGATATTTAATCTTAAGTCAAACGATTACGAGAAATTATGAAAGAGAAAAACTCTGGATTGATTAATTTCATTTTGCATATAGTCGTATATAGTCGATTATATAAGTAAACTGTAACAAATGTCATGTTATTAAAAAGAAATACACAAAAATTAGGAACTTTGAAAAGTTTCCCAAGATGAGGATAGAAATTCCAGTAAAATCGGCGATCTGTTAGTAGTATCTCGATCGAGATAGATCATAAAAACGCGGCATATATCATTTATTTTACTATACGGCAAAACCTTTTTGAAAAATTTTATTTTCGATATTTTTAAATAGCAAATTAAATATTACGAAAAAAATCATTTTATTGAAAAAACTTAATCGATAATTAAATATTATATATTATTTAAGATAAAAATTGCCTACAGTGCCCTACAGTGCCCTCATTTCTTTAATGATCTATTTAGATCTTCGCAATACAACTGACGGATACCCGATCTTATTGAGATTTCTATAGTTATTTTGGGAAATTTTTCAATCTTTCTAATTTTTGTGTGTTTTTTTATAACAAGATGTATATTACAGTTTATTTATATACTTGCTATATTCGACTATGTGCAAACAGAAATTTAGCAATACACAGTTTTTCTCATTCATAATTTCGCGTATTGCTTTGGCATACTCAAAAATTGCTCTCATCGTTATTTTATAATCAGGATAACAAGATCATTAAAAATAAATATTCTTTAAAAAGAAGCATGATCATCATGACAGAGAAATCTTGGGAAAAAGCAACATAATTTTAAGGCACTTTTCAAGATCTTTATATGGAGTTGTATTTTTTAATTTGTTTTCAACATGTAATTATAGTTGAATAAATTGAACAAGTTTTAACATTTATTAAGAACATAAAGCCTGGTAAATAGCCAAACAGCTTATATATACTGTCACACCCTAACCCTATCCTTTTCCCATATCCCGATACACCTACAAGGGCTACTACAATGAGCCATTTAGGCCTCGGTGGAAGTGGTCGACCTGGCCACATGCCCTTCTAACCTAACCTAACCTAACCTATATATACTGTCAGGAAGCTAAGGTCAAATCTTATTAAAATTATGGTGGAAATTATCTGCCATTTATTAGGAATAATTTTTTGTCTGTGAAATAACAAATGCGGAAATTTTCCGCAAGTTTATATATGTATTTCTGAAATTACTGACGTGATCGGAGAAATCTTGTTCAATAAAAAAAACTCGAACATTTTTACCATTTTAAACTAGTAAAGGTGTTGTCTGCAGCCGCGCTGTAGCCGAAATACCCTACACCTTAAGCTGCATATATACTCGTATATATAAAATAAACTATAATTATAGCTGCTTAACTATTTCTGTGCGTTACAAACACCGGTACTAAGTGCGTTTACTCTCAAAATTTAGGTGTAGGGTATAAAAATATATTGCAATACTGGCTGGATGGGTAAAAAGTAGGCATGGCCCGCCCATTTTTTTCCCAACAGAATATTATTGGTTCACAAACTACAATATTATGTACACCATTATTCAGGAAACTTATATACTTTTCAATACAATCCATGTAAAACCCTCCATGACCTATGTAAACTAAAAGTGGGCGGATCACGGCCATATTTGGCATATAACCTGGAAGCATTAGTCTAAACCTACATATAAAATTTTCTTGTCTTCTCTCAAAAAGTGATGCTGATATGGCCTTTTTTAATAGGCAAAACAGAGGTACCTGCACTCTCGATATAAAAAGTAGGCGTGGTCCTTGGGCGATTTTTCCCATTTTCAATACGAAAACCCCAACATAGCAACGAATATTTTTGCCAAATTTCATTTTGAAATCTTAATCGGTTCTCCTGTGATCGTGATTTCAACGGACAAACAGACAGACGGACAGACATCGTTATTTCAATTCTGGTGGTGATGCTGAACAAGAATATATATACTTTTCCATACCTATCTTGTCTAGTTCTATGCGTTACACACTCCGGTAGAAAGTGAATATACCCTCAACCTTAAGGTGTAGGGTATAAAAACGCTTCAATTTTGATGCTATTGTAAAAGCCGAAAACAACAACAACAATAAATGGAACATTAGTTTTTTGCGCTGATGTTTTTTATTGTAATCGGTGCATTGCTGCAGGAGGGAGAGAATTTTAAATGTTGTATCGTCAATGCATTTTTTCACAATGTAATAGTTTGCAATAATGGTTCTGGTATGAAATGGAGGTGGTACCGATTACCGTTATTTGGTGGGTGATCAAATTCTGCTACAAAATCTTTTTTGATAATTGTAAAAAATAAGAATATTTTCGCTGAAAAATATTAAACCGAATTTCCGTCATCCCTTGTCAAATTTGGTTTGGAGACAAACCGGTTTCGGCGATGTGCCATCTTCAGTGTCTAATTTCGTTCTCTCGCTAATGGAAGTGATATTTTCGCTAATGGAAGTGATGGCGAAATAACGCCTGGTATAATCGGTGTTCTGCAGGAGTGGCATCTCATTCCAAGGAAGTAGCCGATTTAATGTCCAACGGGCATTTATTAAAATTACGTCCGTTCAGCAAATCGTGTAATAGGTTCCACTATCGATGCTGTGAGGTATGTACATATATAAAAACAGCAGCAAAAAGCGTATTCTTTGCAACAGCGATTGGTCTTTTCGGAGTGGCACGTTTTTTGAAAAGCCGCAACTGTCGCTTTTTCAAATTGTTGCATTTTCCGTCTTTTGGCTAGCTAATGTAAAAACCAAGTTTATCATGAAACTGGTATTGTCTTCCATATAATATGTGAACTGTATTTGCTATAATTAATGTACTAATAAATTTCCAGTTGAGAATAAATTCAAAATGAGCTGGCGATTAATGGACTTGCAGAAAAATCACTACAGCCTGTCAATACCTGGTGTGAAGGCGACCAATAAGGCCGAATACCCATTTTGTACATACCACTCACATCTACTACGCGTCACTACATTAAATGAATACCTCAAAAAAGCCCAACCATCACACGGCGACAGTTACACTTGTTATCATCTCGCTTTTTCACATGGAATTCCTATCATCGAATATAAAAATAGTATTTCCATTTCTTTTGTTGCTATTGACTAAGCGTGGAGTTGCAACCATATAATTCTGATTATCATTGCGAGTTGTGTTATTGTACTCTAGCAATTAGTTTCTTTTATAAAATGTTAAACAATACATTCCTCTGTGCTGCAAAGTGTTGAAAGTTTGTTAAATCTGTAAAACTTATAAAAACAATATAAATGTGGTTTTACGACATAGCAGTTCTCGTTAAAAGACTGTTTTAGATCAATCTCAATTTGCGAATTTTCTAGCAATCGTCGTCATCTTGATAATCATTTTTTTTTTTTACTTCCAAGTGAATAAGGAGAATATTTTACTATTTCAGGTGTTTGCATGCGTGTGAATGAGTGATATGTATAACTATTAAGGCTTCGTTATTACGTTTCTTCAAGAGTAAGAAGGACTTATGTACTTGTTAGACAGTGTCACTGCAGTGCTACCAAGTTTTGAATTATGGGATTATCGTCGTGCTGAGTGCATGAATTTTTCCGCTTTTGCAGAAAATCACTCTTTTAACCTTTCTATTTGTTCGTATTGCTTCGAAGTGGTCAGAAGGGTATTTTTCTGAAATTTTTCCCAATTACCGATCTCGGCATGATTTCGTAAAATTGTGATGGGTTTTTGGAAATGAATTTCGATATGAGAAGTGTGTTTGCAGCTGTCGAAGAGCGCGAAGTGACAGTGATTTTCCAACAAATTCCTCGTAATTTCCCGTAATCCCAAAACAGTATGGCAATAGGAAGCAAAAACATCAGTTACCTGCCTTCCAAAAAAACAGCAGTATTTCGAATAAGTATGTTAAAGTAAAATGCATTGAGATTGTTGATATATGAAATTTAAAAACTTTATACAAACATTTTCAAAATTAGCGACGACAAATTTTTCGTTAAACAAGAAATTTTTTTCTACACATACAGAAGTATATTTTAAAATGACATATCTATTAATCGTAAAACATGCATAAACTAAATTTCAATGAATTTTTAAATTTATTTATTATAAAAATATATATCCTAGTAAACAGGACAATATTAATACGCGAAATTGATCGCGGCAACCCTAATTTGAAGTTGCTGTACCTAAATTAAAAGACTTGCGTCGTATGTTTATATTACTTACGTGACGCAGCGCTAATCTCAAATTAATACGTGCGTCATCGTATTGTAAAAGGGGATATTGTAAAGGGATTTTCAGCAGAAAATGCACTTAATATGTCATCAACATTTAGGGACACAGGGCAATTCTAATAAATGTTCATATATGTGAATACGCTTTTTTACTTTCTTTGACTTGATACTTGAAAAAGTTATTCGACTGCAAATATACTTTAAAAAGGTTTCTAGCTTTGAGTATACAGTATCGAATTTTTTGATATACCTCACTGGTATTTTTATGTTTTGCAGTAACCTGTCTTTTCCATGTCCTTGAAGTTCACTAGTCTTTGGGCTTGATACATTGAAGATACTAAAAAAATATTGAAAAACGAAAATATTGAATGCGTTACGGATACCCGACTGCTTCGTACTTTTGTGCTGCGCTTTATAAACACGTCAGCAAAAAACGGTAATTGTTGTTTATAATAACCAACGCATAGCAAAGACAACATGTGTTTAATAAAAAAAATTTCCCATGAAAGAGCGAAGAGATATTAATTATAAAATATTCTGCGAATATGGATCTATAATATTTACAGATAATAAAATTGTTTTGCGCATCATTTTCCATAGTATACATCCATTTCTACTCTACGCAAAAACGAATCGACGTACGTCGCGTAAAACGGATACTCTGTGACTGCAGGTTAATTCAGGTGCAGCAGTATCGCAATTTTTTGCCATTGTTTCATTATTCCAGTTCTGCTGACAGCGGTGACGCATCGCTGACGTATATCAGCTGTTTTGAAATAAATTTATAATATCAAGAGATAAATTTTGCAAATTATGTGATTTATTTATTTAACAGACATGAATAACACATAAGTTTAAATTTTAAAGGTCAAAAACATTTCTGGATAATTTGTGTTAGTTTTCGCCTCAAAGCGAGGTAACTTTGTACGTAAGAAGAAGTGTTAAAATGTGTTCTATTTGTCGCATTTTCCTAATTATAACAAAGTTTAAAAAAAATTTAGGTGCATTTAGAAATTTCTTTGACTAGTAAATTTGAGGAACCTTCCCGGAGAGAGTTCTCCAGCAGAGCATTTACATGTATACACACTTGTTTCATTGTGTGCATTTTAAAATTTGTGAATTTTATTTTATCAGGTTTTTTTTATACATCACATGATATTTGCCATAATTATATATACCTATGTGTACACATATTTGTTGCTCCGCGTTGTAAATGTTTGTCAATGTATTTTACCGAAGGTTTTTCAAAAGTTTTATGTTTTATTTACCATTATAAACATGGTAATAAAAATATTCAACAACATGTTGCCACACGACAAATTAAACAACTTGTTTATTTTGTGTTATTCGTTCGCAAACTGTACAAAAATTTCCTACAAGCCTAGCTGAACTTTACTAGATCATTCAAATTTGAAGAATTTTATGAATTGTGATTAATTTAGGAGCGAGATAAGCTTGGCTTTAGTTAGAAATGTTTGATTATTTGTGCATTACGCCTGAGAAAAGATTTAATATACATACATGCATACATACATTCGTTGTGTGTACATGTAAATCAAGCAAGAGACTGCAAAAATGATGAAAGGCGTAATATCTAGCCCAGATATTCCATGTGCCAGTTTTCTTCTCCGAGTGCATGGAAAGGGTATTTTTACTTGGTTCGCCATGCTGATTATGCTGATGTGTTTCTCTCAATAGTGAAAACAGCACCACAGTTGGAATAATATGATCCCAGCTTTCATATTTAAACAGGCTTTTAAGATGTTTGTAATCATGTGTGTAAATGATTTGTACATAGTATATACTTGGAAAAAAAAAATTATTCAATATATGTACCATGTATGTATGTAGGTGCAGTGAAATTACCTCCTTGTTTGGAATTGTTTCACTGTTTTAGTTTGCTTTTAGTAATTTTCTGTTATTCTCTTATCATTACAGACAACATTTATTCATATTTTTCATGATTCATGGTTTTGAGCATTTGTTTAATGTGAACTTCACATGGCTAAAGAAAATTACGTCGTAGCGAGAAAAACAAAGTGTGGCTTTTAATAGTAATATAAAGGAATTTGTGGTACATATGTATGTATTTATTTTTCAAGATATTTTTCAAGTCTTGCACGAACGTTACGAAGGTATTTTTTAGTTTAAATCTTAGTTTTATTAAAGAAAAGTGATAAACTTTTATGCACTTTATTCTTTAATTTATGCTCTTTTGATTCAATGTTTGCGTGATAAGAATGTGTGTATGTATTTATTAGAGGAAGGTGAAAATCCCTTCGCAATCAATTTCACTTTTAAATATGTAAATACAAATGCTTGTAATAAATGTACATTAATACAGTCAATTCACGGATGTAAGATTCATATTTTCCCTCTATTTAATATGATAACAAATCGTTTCTCAAATATGGGCGTGATGTGCATACTGAACTGGACTATGGAAATTTAACATTCAAATGTAGAGTATATAAGTTTTGATTAGAGCGAAGTTACCAATTCATGACACTTTCAAAACTACGCACATTTGTTTAGTTGCTAAGAATTTTTTTTGAATTTTTCGAAGTTGCTTGTTAATCAGTATGAAAACGTCATTTATTCGTCACAATAGAAAAACGAATGCTATGGGGAAGCCTTAAAGTATTCGTTAAAATAGTTAAGTGCTACAAACATACATACATACATGTATCTATGTGGTTATTTAAGTTAAAAATAGGCGTTTTTAACGTAGTATACTGTGGATTTGTATAAGGTACATGGTGGCATTTAATATTTGCAGATCTTCTTAGAAACACGTTTACTTCGAAGCATCCTCAATAAAACACATTTTTCAAAATTTTTATTGGTCCTAGTATTGCGTAGTTTTCCTAGAAAAATACACAACAAATTTATTAATTATGTTCCATTCCAATTAACGAAATCTGTCATTAATAAAGCAATCACCTTAATTAGATTACTCACGAGCATTTTTAGAATAGAACTAATATTTTATCACTTAACATAAACCGAAATGCTTCTCAGATGTCGTTAATATTTATTTGTTTATGTATTTAAAATCTTTGTTCGCACAAATGTGTGTGTGTGTGTATAATGTGTGAATTTCATGTGAATGCAGAAAGTACATTTTACATATCTGCAAAACTAATAATAATCTAATAATTATAAGAAATGTATTTAAATCAATTGACTATTCTACTAATGCTTTATATATAATTTTAGTTTAAGAAATCCAAGCGTCGTGTGAAGGAAAATCCCATCAAAATATCAAAAAAGGTGAAGACTTAAATCGTCAAAGTTTTTTCCTTCAACTCCACACAAAAAAAAAACAGAAGTACCGACATGGCAACAACTCCACGCAGCGCTGGCGGTGGGGCAGCTCAGCGGCCCAATGGCACTTTGCAAAATAAGAGCTGCCAATTTAAGTTGGTATTGTTGGGGGAGTCGGCAGTCGGGAAATCGTCACTGGTACTGCGCTTCGTCAAAGGCCAATTCCACGAGTACCAGGAAAGTACGATAGGTGCAGCATTCCTCACACAAACAATCTGTATAGAAGATACTGTTGTAAAGTTTGAAATTTGGGACACAGCCGGACAGGAAAGGTATGTTAAGCAAATGCATATAAGGGAAACTTCAAATACTCTCTCATCTAGGTATCATAGCTTGGCGCCGATGTACTACAGAGGTGCGCAGGCCGCCATTGTTGTCTACGATATTCAAAATCAGGATAGTTTTCAACGTGCAAAGACCTGGGTGAAGGAACTACACAAACAAGTAAGTAATAAATGCATCTGTGACTGAATCGAATGAAATTTTATTATATTACATTCAGTTATTGGTTCAATTAAATGTAATCCTTCTTGAGCAGTTTACACTACAATTTACAGCCTCTTATTAAATCTTTCTATAACGTTAATTTCTGTTAAATTGTGACATGCCTCGTAACAAGATCCGATTTCTATAATATAAAGTAGGGCAAGAGTTTGGCGAACTGTCGGATACTGCAATTTAGTCGCTAGTGTAACCGACCCAAGGGCTCGGTTAAACCGTGTTAAAAATAGCTGACATTGCATTGCATTAAATACCTTAGTTTGTGTGTGCATTCTTTTCCGTTCAGTACTTATTAGCAACTAGTTGAACTGTAGAATAAGCAATTAAAAAGTATAAAAGCTGAATAAAAATGTAAAGAAGGGGAGTCTTAAAGTAGCAACCAAAAGACCTTGTTTCTTTTCAAACATCGGCAGACTTGCCTAATAGAAATCAAGAGGGCTAATATCGGCATCCTTGCCTGGCTCCAAAAACCACTAACATCGGCATCCTTAAATAAATTTCAGAAAAATTGCAACAATGAATGTCGCATATCGATAACCTTTCGTTCGTATTTATGTATATTTCGATGACTTGTTAACGCAATAAGTTTTTTTATGCCGTAGGCCTCACCAAATATTGTCATTGCTTTGGCTGGTAATAAAGCAGATCTTTCAAATATACGTGTTGTGGAATACGAAGAAGCAAAGCAATATGCAGATGAAAATGGACTCCTCTTTATGGAAACATCAGCAAAAACCGGAATGAATGTCAACGATATTTTCTTAGCAATCGGTAAAATTCATTATTAATTAAAACTGTTCGACACTTTTCATTGTTTGCATTGCGTTTAGCTAAAAAATTACCTAAAAATGATGGAGCTAACAACCAAGGAGCTGGTGCAGGTAGAAGGCTTAATGACACCGAAAACAACCGACAAACAAATAACTGTTGCAAGTGATGCTCTTTTATAGGTGAATTATTTTAACAATTTGTTTAATTCTAATTGAATTGTAATTGTAATTTTACATTACAGAAACCGGAATATCCAATAAGAGATTCAAAACATTTATGCAAATAATTATAAATTAAATGATATTTAAAATTTAAATTCAAGCCCGATAATATTAATTAAATATAAAAAAAGTGCAAAAATGTATGGTCAAGTAAAATAAATAAAGTCAAACAAAACAAGGACTCCTAATACATAAATAAAATCCGGAACTTAATCAATAAATTAATTTAAATTTTAAATTTTAAATTAATTAAGGCGAATTCCGTTTGCAATCTTTGGATGTAGAAAATTAAGAAATGTGCAGTTTCATAGTATATTCCAGCTCTTATCATTTGCTTCTAATTTTTAATATAGTCTTTCGTGTGGGCCAATGGTATTTTCAGCATTATGTTGTGGCATTAAAAATATATATACCACTTTTCTTTATAAAAATAGTTTGAGAAACAATAAGAAATTTCTAATTCTTCGTAAATTTCCATACTTGGTAAAATGATGGTGAAAAATAATGCATGAAAACGAAAAGAACCAAACATGAAATAATCTGTTTTTTTTATTTAAACTATTTGTATTAGTTTTTATTATAAATTAAAGTTTAAAATATGATTGAACATTATTATTATGTATGTATTAAAGTTTAAACTAAAAACTGATATAAATTATATATAAAAATATACATGATATATCGCATAATGAATAAAATAAACAATTATTAAAAAAACACAAATGTCATAAGTGGCTTTTGCACATCTTTTGACATCCGTCGAAATGGCATGATTACGGAATATCTACTAGATTACTGCAACTTACAGAATACAGTCTGTAATCTGCCGCTGATTTTCCATAGAAAAAAGAAATCTACTCATTAACCAGAATCTATTACAAATTTGAAGATGTGGAACTTGTGGAAATGAAACGTTGTGGCAGTCCAATGCCATGTAATAGCCTGAACACAGTTGGGGAGGCCTGATACAACTTCAATTTTTGCCAGCCGTCAAACTGCGTAATCGGGCGTCCATTCCATACAAAGGTTTTTTCTACACAAACAACATCTACACAAAAGAAGAAGAAGAGAGCTCTGCCGCCAGCAAAATGCCGCCAGATTAGAAAATAGCCGAATGCTGGCGACGTGAGTAAGCGACGGAACGTCGTGGGAATCTGGAAAATAACTTTTTTCTCGTTGTCCATAAGAGCCCATGTATTTTTGACAGCTGATTAATGAAGTTGTATCCGGCCTCTCCAACTGTGTGTAGGCTATAAAGCTGAAAAGTTACTCTCACCGGGTACCATTATTTAGATAAATTTTTATTTATTTTATGATTGAATTTTATATTTTAATATGCTTTTTATGTGTAATGGCCAACAAAAATCAATCCCAATCGAGGGAAATGTTCAGAAAAATACTCTTTCAATTTCATTAAAGTGCATTTCTTTCATTTGAAATTCCATTTCCAACTTCTGTAATCGGAATTACGATCAAATGTTTTTCAAGCTATTTTTATACCCTACACCTTAAGGTTGAGGGTATATTCACTTTCTACCGGAGTGTGTAACGCATAGAACTAGACAAGATAGGTATGGAAAAGTATATATATTCTTGATCAGCATCACCACCAAAATTGAAATAACGATGTCTGTCCGTCTGTCTGTCCGTCTGTCTGTCCGTTGAAATCACGATCACAGGAGAACGGATTAAGATTCAAAAATGAGATTTGGCAAAAATATTCGTTGCAATGTTGGGGTGTTTCGTATTAAAAATGGGCAAAATCGCCCAAGGACCACGCCTACTTTTTATATCGAGAGTGCAGGTACCTCTGTTTTGCCTATTAAAAAAGACCATATCAGCATCACTTTTTGAGAGAAGACAAGAAAATTTTATATGTAGGTTTAGACTAATGCTTCCAGTTAATATGCCAAATATGGGCGTGATCCGCCCACTTTTAGTTTACATAGGTCATGGAGGGTTTTACATGGATTGTATTGAAAAGTATATAAGTTTCCTGAATAATGGTGTACATAATATTGTAGTTTGTGAACCAATAATATTCTGTTGGGAAAAAATGGGCGGACCACGCCTACTTTTTACCCATCCACACAGTATTGCAATATATTTTTATACCCTACACCTAAATTTTGAGAGTAAATGCACTTAGTACCGGTGTTTGTAACGCACAGAAATAGTTAAGCAGCTATAATTATAGTTTATCTTATATATCTTATATATACGAGTATATATGCAGCTTTAAGGTGTAGGGTATTTCGGCTACAGCCCGGCTGTAGACAACACCTTTACTAGTTCCGCTTTATTTAGATAAAACACAAGTTGAATTTTATTGAATTTTTTATTTAAATGTTGCAATAAATTATTCCTAGAATTAGTTCAATTCTCTTCAAAGTGATAAACTAATTAACAATAACTTTTTAAAATCTTAACACTGTTAATTTTTTTGTTGTATAATTAAATGGGGTTTTTTTTGGTTGCTTCTGCTATTAGATGGCATTAATGCTTTGGGTGTGTAGTAATTGTGTAATTATTCTAATAGATTAACGAATACAGGGAACTACAATGGAAAATACAGAAATTCTCTAGACGAAGGCAGATGAAAGGCAAAAAATTTATGTTCGAAGCACACAAGTAAATTGAAGAAGATTACATACATACATATATAAACGCTTGTCTCTAAACATAATAGACACGTCGTATGCAGTCTAATAAAATAAATAAATAAGAAATTAAAAAAAGAAACCATCGTTGAATGTGAGTAATTGGAATAAAAAGAGTGAGTTATATGCGCATCAGCTTCGACTTTCCGTTCTTTCAAACTAGAATTCAACTAGAATCAAACTGGAATTCATTTCAGTAAGATTATAGTTAATAATGAACTTGCAAGCTTCAAATCATAGTTCAATTCGTCTTTTCTAAACGGATGCGAGATTGTTCATTCAAGAGGTTTTTTCTTTTATTGTAGGAAAATTTACAAAAATCTTTCTAATCTGATTTACTTACTACTCATTCTATATTATAAAACTCCGTAACTGGAGAAAGAAACCAACTACTACAATGCTATAATTTAGGTTTTTGAAGTGTTGCTCAATTAATCCTGGCGCAGTGAAACGTTCATTTCATTGCCTTATTATGCTCAGTACATAAGATGTATATGTTAATAAATATATATATTTATATATGTATGTATATATTTGTTACAAATACATATATATTTATATTTAATGGTTCCATATTTCCATCGTTCTACACAACGATTGGCTCGTCTCCATGCAAATCGCACGAGCCAATATTTTCTCCGTGATACGCCGAAAAGTCGGAAATGACTGTGTTTTGTTCCGTACCGAATTGAATGTCCTGCAGACATCCTTTGAATGGCTCTTCAAAGCGTCCCTGGGTACGTGCGCTTATTGACTCCGCGTTGGGGAAACCACCTGAGCAAAGATAATTATGATTATTTCCGATTTGGCAAGAGTATAAATTTTTTAATTTTAATTGAACATATTAAACGAGAAGTTTTCTTAGTGAAATTATATAAAAATGATTATTTATTTATTTATTTGGTGTTTTCAAGTGTGAAAAGTCTACACGCAATCGAAGAATTCAGAATCGAAGTGGCCCTCGATGCGTTGCGTCGATTGCAGTCGACTTTGTAATTTCGTCAGTTACTGCATTATTTACTACAAAGCTCGAGCTCGAGCTCGAACAGATCTGTTCGTTCTGAGAGCAAACAAAATAGAGAGCGAGAGAGAGAGAGAAATCGAGACGCTGCAGTGCAAATGTTGAGCAGTGCGATGTGATCAACACGATTACAACGCGCCTCTGGTTTCATTTCGTATGAAAATCAGCTGATACATTATTATATTCTAATTAGAAAGGAGCTGCATACATACATTCTTATACGCTACATTTCAAGTGTATGGACTGTATTAAACCGTGCTTTAATATAGCAAATCGTGTTGCAAGTTATCGCGTTATAGCAAAATAAGCATGTTTTCATTTCAATTTATTTCTTTTAACTATTTTATGGCCATCTAAAAACACTGACTTTTCAATAGAGCAACGAATAAACATTTTTGTAATTATTTCCAAAAAAGAAACGTGTATTAAATTGCTGTGAATTAGTGTGTGTAACGATTTCAAAAATATTTATTGCATTGTTAATGAGTTTTCTAAATTTTAATAACTTTTATCACGTGTTTTACGTTGTAGGGTGCTGAAATGTCGGCTATTGTGCTTTTTTGGCACATGAATATTATGCTTGCGGCTGAAACCAGTTTCTCATGGCATTAAGCTCAGTGCTGAGTCGGCCTTCGGACTTCGTTGTTTGTTATTCTGTCTGCTGTGTGTTATCAAGAGTTCTGTGTCACGATGTGATAGCGGCAGCGCGACTGATACAAAAACTGTTCAAATTTCCTCATTTTCGTATGAGCCAAACGCACAGCGAGTGAAAATGAAATCCAATTGCTCGGTCTTTTTATTCGTAATTCCAAGTGATCGGAGGTTAATGGAAGAAATCGGAGAAATGCTACAAGCCGTGAATATGTGAATGAACGAACGCCGTGGAAAAATAAAACAAAAGCAGCCGGAGAAATTGAAAAAAGTTTTCAGCAGTTGAACAGCTGAGGAACATTTGGCCTAAACAGTATCATCATTTCGCGCCTGGCGAACGTGATTCTTGAAGAGAAACGTGAACTTTATTACTGCTAAACATGAGAATATGTTTCCAGTTATTCAATAATATACGAAAAGGTCGAGTTAATGGTGCAAAGTAGGTGTAACGTGGAGCTGGCTACTGTATCACGGTGAGTTTTAATTTGTTTACGATCGTTTTTACCACCTACCCAAATAAAAGGCATCTTCGTAAGTAATCGAAGGCTCCTTGCCTCGTCTCAGAGCTGTGACGTTGGCCTGAGTTGCTGAGCCAGACGCGGTCAAGCTTCTAGTGAATATTGGCTGACCTTCCAGCTGCAGCTCTAGGCGTCCGCGGTCCATGAGCACCTTGGCCGTGTGCCAGCCGCCATCTGCTAGAAAGCCGCCGGACGGTGCATCGATGGTGTCATTGTTGAGGCCGAGCAGGTTGCTGGCCATCTTCAGATGTCCGTTTTCCAGGCCCAATCCGAGGAACTTGATGCGGTCGCGTTCGCTCCAGAAGAGCAAGCCGTTCGGATCGATGGTGGAGAAGTTGACTGACACCTCGATGGACTCCCGCGGTCGCATGTACACTGCCGGGCCTCTGCGCTTGTCCTTCATGGGGATGCGGGGCGGCGGCAAGATAAGGTAGCTATTTCCGCGGAAGCTCGGCGTCGTTGGCTTACTCATGGCTGTAAATGAGACGTAGAACTTGTATAAGTCACTCAGTCAGGATTGAATAGCGATCGGCGACCTTCCTGCCACTTACCAATTTCGCAATAGAAGCCGCCCCAACCGTTTTGGCACGAACAACGCCCACTGCGCAGACAGCGTCCATTATTCTTGCACGGAATTAGCTTGCATGTTTCGGAGTATTCACAACGTTCGCCTTTGGCATAATCCGGGCAGATGCAGTGCGGCTGGAGCTTCCCGTCTAGCCAGCAGTGGCCCCCCGACTCGCACGAATCGCCTCCACAAGCGGTGCCATCGCAGTCTCTGATATTACGCGACTCTTTAAGATTTGGAGTCGTTACGTTGGTAGGATTCAACGTTGGTGGCTCAAATGACTTACCGAGAATATTCGACTCGTTCAGCACAATGCGAGTCCCACTAATTACCAGTCCGCGTACACAGCCACGGAAGGGAATCGGAAATCCGGAAATAGCATTGTGCGGCAACTTCGACAAATCTTTCAAGCCGCCGATGTAGAGCAAGGAGTCCGGCTCGACGAGGACCTCAGCAGACGGCGCCAGAGCCGAAGAAGCACTACCTTCCACCCACAACGTCAACCAACGGCCTCTCTGCGCCATCTTGATCTTGTGCCACTCACCAATGGCCAGCATTCGGACGCTGCGCACCACAGTCACATGATCGCTAGGTCCTGAAATGCGGAACTCGACAACGCCGCCCTGCAAGGAGAGCGATACGAAGCCGACCTTCTTGTCCTGGTTATTGTTCAAGGTGCCGAAGTAGAGCAGAAGCCCGCGTTCCGAGAGCGGACGAAGCTGGAACTCGATGAAGAAGAACTGCACACGATGGTGCTCTTCGAAGGACTTGGAGCCCATGAGCGGCACTGGCGAGAAACTTCGCTGCTTTTCAACCTCATTCAGCAGCTTCATAACAAAGTGCTGACTCGACGACGATATCGGCTTCGGCGGCATTAGTTTTTTGGTGAAATTGCGGTAGCTGATCACCTGCGATCGCTTAGAACCGAGTTTGTCCTGGCTGTCATAGAGGTAAGGCCAATGCACAGCCAGGTAAGAACGACGTCCAGTAAGCGACACATCGCTCAGGGACCGAATATCTGAACGATGGACAAAAATTAGGAAAATTATCGGGGACAATCTTTTTCAATACAAACAAAAAAAAAAAAAATGTTTATAAACCTTGGAATCGTATCGGATATTTAAAAATCCTAACATGTATTCCAGCGAACTAATAGTTATGGATATATTCTTACCTTCATCGCAATTCTTTCCCGTCTTACCCACCGGACAGTCGCATTCATAGCCGTTCACCAGCGGAACACAGGTGGCCTCGTCGGCACACTTGTTGTTGAAGGAATCACAGGGATTGGAAGGTTGAGCGCAGAGCGGACCAAACCAGTTTTCCTGACAGATGCACCTGCGTCCGATAGGCGATGCTCATTAAAAGAGTTCCTGCTTAATAAACATAGAACGCTTACGTGAAAGTGGCACCATGTTGTAGACATGCACCGTCATGTTGGCACGCATGCCTATGGCACTCGCGGGTGCCGCACTGGCCGACTCCTCGTCCGCGCACTCCACGCGTCTCTTGCAGTGGCACTGACACTTGCCCGGCTTTAAGGTTTACATCGTAAATGCAACCCTGAAAGCCCGAGTGCAGTGGCAGATCATGCGGCAGCGTATTGAAGTTGGCAATTTCGTGTCCGCCCAGATAAAGTATGGGCATAACGTCCATGCGATTGACGCTGCCTGGCGAACGGCCCGTTATGTTGAACTTACCATCTACCGACAGCCACGCCTGACGACCAATCCGACCAACCTTGATTTCGTAAGGAACGCGCGGTGCGTCGAGCCGAAAATCGATTGGCTTCTGTGTAAAAATCCGCCTCGGTCCACCGCCGAGGTTCCACGTTAACATGATGTAGCCCTGAATAAAGCTGATTGCCAAGTGATCGCTCTTTTCATCATGAAATCCGGACTGGCCCAAAAAGGCCAGCAGTGAGATCTGTGACATAGTTTGCGGCAGGATCTTGAAGCTCAGCTCTATAGAGTATTCTAGAGGGATTGGCACAGTGTATGCGACGTACGACGATAAACCATTGACGCTTCCGGAGAATGATGCCAGAGCTACTTCCAAATCTGCAAAGTTTTGGCGTTATAGCAAAGTCTGTGGGAGTTTGCGAACTGCGAACCTTACTGTGTTCACAATAGTGTCCATGTTTGCCCAAGGGACACAGGCAGAGGTAACCACTGCCCGGGAACTGAACGCAGGTGCCTCCGTACTGACATGGGTTGTCCTCGCATACTGATGTCTCACACGTCGGTCCCATGTATCCGGTGGGACATTTGCATTTCCATTTCTCCGTCTTGTCGCCATTTTCATCGACCTCATGAGACTCGATTTTAATGCAGGCGGCGCCATTGCGGCAGGGACTTGAAAGACATGCTAAGGAGCCGCATTCGGTAACTCCGAAACCATCAAGCGCCTCACTGTAAAACACGGTTAAGGTTCATACATCAAAACTCTTTAAGTATTTAAGCATTTAAATCATCTCCCAACGAAATAGAGTGAAACATTTTGCTGGAATTGGATTTTGTTGGACCTTCTCGCACGTTGAAATCTATCTGCAGAAGTTAACATTATTTTGAACAATTCGAATGTTGTTAAGTAATTATTATTAACAATATTCTATCATATTCGTTCGATTTGTTACGTACAATCGATACTTAACGTTCTAATTGGACCAATACAGTTCTTTGTGAACTTATGGAGTGTATCGCAAAAATGCTGCCATGGAAATTCGAAAAAATGCTGCCATGCCTTGTTATAATTTTTTTTTTGTAATTTATGATTTAAAATTGAAATCAATAAATAATTAAATAATAAATAAATAAAGTTTTTTTATTATTATGATTCGTGATATAAATTCATAATGTTTCTGGACCTTAGATAGATTCTCTGCTCTTAAAAACGGCTATGATTTAATTTATTCCCAGGAACAGTTTTAGTTTTGAATTTGAAAAGTAGCTCACCCGAATATTTCCCTTTTCTCCTCGTTAATTCGTAACGAGTGCAAGCAGCCTGTGAAGCCTGTGCCGCTCTGTGCGGGAGGCAGTTCAATGATCAAGCCAATGGGTGCTTGCGGAGCGCCTCCCAAATGCAACCATGTGTTCAGTATTGCTTCTGGGGAGTGAAGTCGCTGTGGCAAGAGCTTCAGCCACGTGGGTTGGTCGCCGGACATCGCTAGTGTATCGTTGACCAACAACGATGCATTGCAATGTGTGTAGTTGCGGCTGAAGTCCAATCTGCAAGAGGAATGCGACTTAATAACAGTTAAAGTCTGCATTTAAAAGCAACTGTAAATAATTACACATATAAACTAACAGCATCACAGTTATTTTAAAAAATTTAATTGAACTAATTTAAAAAATCAGTCCTATTTAAATGTCAATTTGATTGAAATATTAACGAAGTTGCTAACTAAAAAATGAAACGGATTTTCCAAGTTTTATGCATGTTAATATACAGCTAAACAAACCATTTCACTTCTTTTGCTAGACATTTTCTGTTCAAGTGCCAAGTTCAAGTATGAAATTTTATTAAACCAGAAAAATTGGAATTTTTCATTTCATTCACTTTATGAAGTTATGGTCGTATTTCTTTATAAGGAAAATTTATTTTGATCATTTCGTGATTTTAATAAGATAATTTATTCATCAGAAAGCCATTAAATTAATAAGTCTGAGCACGTGAAATTATCAAAAATTCTTCTTATTCATTCCTTTTAATAATAAAAACCTCGTATGTCATATTTCTTATAAGAAAGACTTGTTAAAACTTAGTAAATAAATAATATGTAATAAATTATTTTAATAATGAGTGACGTTAGCTTCATGTCTTTCTTTTAAGAAATATTATTAAATATTACTTATATTATTATTTTTAATGTGTGTTTGGTGGTTTAAAAAAATATTGAGAGAGAATTCGAAAAGGCAAAATTTATTTTCGATCTTTGATCATCGCGTAACACGACACTTTGCAGTTTTATGGGTGTTTTATGGCCTCAGTTTCTCATTGTACGTCTCTTAGCGGAAATTTTTTGTCGAGTCTGTTGACGGTCATACTAAAGTTTATTTATTTATTTATTTACTTATTCATCCAAATAAAATTTTATTCTTACGGATTCCTAAGTGACGAATAAAAGATTGTTAACAGGGTTCGGAAAATATTCCTCAAAAGAACTCATCGATTTATATCCCTTTACGAAAAACAATCTCGAAAGATGAAAAAATCTTTTCGCTTATGACGAAATATTTATTTTTTCATCTCCGTACAAAAAATAAATATCACTCACGATGAAAATAATTTCGATCTTCAAATAGAAAAAATATTCGATCTTTGAAGATGGAAAGAGTTCGGTTCGTTACGAATATCGATCTCGAGAGATGAAAAAACTCTCAAAGATGATCAAAAAAGAGCGACGCTATTAAATTATCTAATTAATTCATTGCGATCAGTATTATTGACATTTTATTAAATTTAATGATATATAATTATGGACCTATATATGATGTAGGAAGGGCCTATTTCATCTTGTTGTCGTGTTTAGAAGAGACTTTAACTTAGGGAAATTTTGATTCAATACTTGTACTCACTCTGCTCTGATTGAGATTTCATTACCGGTGTTCACCGGCGTCTCAAGTTCGCTCAGCAGCATCGTCTGTAGGCCGCAGGAGAACTGGAATTGTAACAGACCCTTCTGCAGGAACAGAGCCATGTAGTGGCCGCCTTTGGTGCCCTGTGCGGCGGCCAGCATTATGAGACCATTCGTGGCACGCGTGCGTACTTTCAACTGCACATGCATGGGCAGCACCACGTCCAGTGAGTCGTGGTTGGGGATGTCCTTGTGTATGCGGTGCGAGACGTATGAGTCGCCCGAGAAGGCGGCGTTCTTTATTGTAATTGGCGTTTCGCAAAGAAAACCTTGGCGGTCAAAGCGGCAGACGCACTAAACAAAAGTTATAATATAAAAATAAAAAAATTATCGTCTAATAAAAAAAAAATAGGTTTAATCCAAACCAAGTCAAGAACATAAAAGTGCAGCATTGGTTTTGACATGTCGGAATCATGGTTCAGTAATGTCAGTTAAACGATATGATTCAATTGTTTTGGTGGACTCACTTACCCTTGATCCCTCCGATGTAGTCACACAGGTGCCGCCGTTGTAACATCCTATCTTCAGGCAGTCCTCACTCGTGGCGTTGTGGAGATCCACTGCAGTTGCTGGGCCACCTTGGCTTGTTCCAGACGCTGCTGAACTGCTGTCTGTGTCCTCGTTGGTAGTTGCGACTGCAACTGTTGTCGCAGGGATTTCCGTAGTCGGCGCAAATGTTATATATCTAGTGGGAGGTGTTGGGGTAGCAGGTGGCACTGTACGAGCTATGCTCTCGGTGGTGAGTTGAGGTGGGCTGCCGTTGTCTGTGGTAAGTGAGTTCAGAACTGGCGTCCAGGCCGCGGTCGTCGTGGGCACGATCACAGTTGTGAAATCGTGAGCGGTGTAAGGCTTCGCTGTCGTCAGTGCAGCCACGAGATCTGTGGTTGCAGCGCGAAGTGTGGTCTGGGCTTGTATTGTCATCGGTGTTGTTTGGAATGGGAGGTAATGCGTGGTTGCATGTGGGCGCGTATGGTTAGGGCGATGCGTTGAACTGTGCTGGTGCTGATGGGGAGGTGTGGCATTCGGAGTCGTGGCTATGTGAATACCTTCGTAGTCGCCAGCAGGTGAAAAGGAAGTTGCCGGAGGTTGCATTGTAGTGAATCGCGGACTACCAGCACTGAGATCCTTGCTGCTGAAGTCGTGGTACCGTGTAGTCACATAGATTTCAGGGTATTCGGTGAAGAACGGAGCAGCAGTGGTAGAAATTCCATACCACGATCGTCGAGTTGTCCCTTCGACGACGCTGGATTCGTCGGTTGTGGGGCCGGATTCCATTCCTGGCAGTGAAGTGGTTCCCGAGTGCGCGTTGGTGGGTTGTTGGGTGGGGAGCTTCCAAGGCGGTCGGTGCGTAGGGAGGTCAGAGGAAGCGAGCCCCATTGTGGTAACGCGGTGCGTGAATGTCGGCACAGTTGAGGGAACTACGACCGGATGTTTGTCGGGCTCTCTGTTGGTAGACACTTCGGCTGATTTCGTGTAGTCCGAGTCGATTTCGACGCTTGTTGGCTGCGTGGATGCCGACTCGTGATCGGAATCCAAACTTACTCGCGAGATGGTTGTGTACTCTTCGGGAAGTGTGGCTTCGTCGGAACCACTGCTCTCAGAAGAATAGGAAACGTCCGCGCTGCTGGAATCCACGGTATATGAAGCGGCAGCCTCTGTAGTTGGCACTTGTTCATCGGAAGAAGCTGATACGCTGGCTTTTTGCGTTGTGGCAGTCTCAACTTCAGTCACAGCAGATTCCTCGGTATCATTAGTCGTCGCTTTGGCCGGCGCTACTGCCGTAGTTATCGTCATAATTGGTATGTCGGAAGACGGCGTTGTCAGCGCTGTTTGAGTGATCGGACGCATAGGGCTCGACGGTGTCGTGTAACTGCAGTCAAGGGAATCGTCGCCAATCATTAGACACTCGCAAAGCATCCCAGTCAGCAGCGGGGAGCACGAGCACGTGAACGTGTCCACGCCGTCAATACAAACGCCTCCATTCATACACCGAGGCCCCAGTTGACATTCATCGTACTGGTACTCGCACTTTTCGCCATGATAATCGGGGACGCAATAGCAAGTTGGCACTCCCTCCTCCATGAGACAGAGAGCGTTGTTCTGGCAAGGATTGTCGGCGCAAATGAGGATCTCCTCCTCGCAGTTGATCCCCGTGTAGCCCATGGGACAGGCACACACATAAGCGGCCAGTTTGTCCACGCAAACGCCGCCGTTCTGACAGGGTGCCGATTCGCATTCGTTGATTTCGTACTGACAAATTCGGCCCTGCCAACCCGGAGGACATTGACAGTTGAACTCGAGTCCGGGTCCTTCAATGCACTCGCCACCATTTTGGCAACGTGCTCCCGTTCCTACAGAGATTCAAATGCGGAGTAGAAGCGGACACGTGAATTACTGGCTACTGAACTCACCTGTTTCACACACAGCTACGTCTTCTTCGCAATGCAGGCCCAAATATCCCGACTGGCAGGTGCATGTATAGCCATTAGTTCGGTCGCGACAGTGTCCTCCATTTTGACATGGATTCGACAAACATTCGTCCACATTCTCCTCGCAATCAGATCCTGAAGAGAGGGAAAAAATATGGCTGATGATACCCAGTGTAATGCTTGCTACAGATATCGAAGGGGAAGTACTGACGAATGTTCAGAAATTCACTTTTCAAACAAATACCGAAATGTGTACGTTCAACGGTACGCAACCGCACAGTCGCGAGCGCTCGTGGGCGGCTCACGAATACATTTCGTTCATAAGGAAATATATTTATAAAAAGTGACCGACGCAGATATTTTTTACGTGAGTGTTTTTTAAATGAATAAAATTAACAAAATGAATGAATTCTTTCTCGAATTATCAGTGAATTATCCTCGAATTATCAGTGAATTATCCTCGAAGAGTACAGCTTATTTATTAGGTTGTTACTTCAGTTATTTAAACTTATAAAGTTGTTAAAAAACAAGGGCCAAACAAATTCAGTTTCAGTTAATAATTATTATAAACAAATTCCAGAACAATGTTTCAGAGAATTCTATCAAAAGATTGAAAGAATTAATTAGTTTGTTTCGTAATTACACCAGTACTTAACTAATTAAATTAAATTAAAATTAATTAATCCATAGGTCTTAGTTTTTTGTGTAAAAGCAGACAACTTAACGACGAACTTTCCGCTTTTCGAACGTTTGATTGATTAAATTTAGCTTAAATTTCAGCCTAAATTGAGGGCTGATGAAATTATTCCATGTGGCTATATAAATAAATAATATCCGCCTTTAAATATAGTGAAAGTCTTAAAGCATTAAAGCAACTCAGCACAAAGGTTGAGGGTTGGTGGTTGGTGGTTCGTCACGTATCAATCATCATCTGTATTTTTGTCATTGCGGCTCTACAGCGAACACCTGACCCAAGGGACAGACAGCATTTTTTATGTTTTCCCCCGAATGAAAGTAAGCAAATAAGTAAGTGAGCGCCGTAAGCGTATTCGAGCCGTTTGGCTGCTTATTTGTTATGACCCAATTCGTGCAGAAACCCAGGAAGTGGTCGGTCAGCCCATTCAACAAGCATTTCGAAAGTTGTCCGACTTTTAACCAGCTCCAAGCTCATGTCGTCGCCGCCGGACACAAATTGTCAACGACACACTCTTCACCGTTTCTGTTCTGCAATTTCGATATCGATTTTTAGTTTCGTCGAGCTGAGTTCGATGATTCTATTGTTTCACGTTTCAAACAGCAACCATTCCGAATTGGTCTGATGAGAACTGTTGTTTCGGCCTTTCATCTGATTGTAACGTCCACATGACAGCAAAACAATCGACCTTCAACGCAGTTACTATAGTGCACAGATCACGAGGATCCACCTTTACGTAATAAAAAGAATTCCTTATATCTTCTCATTTTTATTAACCTAAACTAAGAATTTGTGATGTGAAAAGGAATAAAGTAACGATTTAAAGCGTAAATAAATATGCATAAACTTCCGGCGTAAATAAGGAAAATAATACAATCAATCGGAAATCCAGTACAATCCTGTCTTGCGAGGATTTATTGCATTTCCGGCGATTAATCGAAGGGAAAGACATTATAATGAAAAATAAGCTTATTAAAACAGTATTAATTAATCGATAACTCGCGAATTATAGAAAAACCCTTTGATTTTATTGTATCATGTTACTTTTCATAATTTCTATTCAATGATTCCAATTTCCGAATAATTATGCTGTGTGCCTATAATTGTGCTACATCTTGATCCGCAACATTTCTGAGTTCAAAGTAGATCCGGATCAGCATCAATGACGAAGGCTTTAGAAAATCTTCGATGATTGTGTACATGGTAATTTTGTGCAGGGACTTTCCTCTACTCCATAACGAATGCAGTTGTAAGCGAGAAAAGAACCTACTTACGAACTTGCTTTACAGTGTAAGGCGGGTCGAAGGTGGTACGCTTCACATTGAAGGCTTATTTGGTTCAATCAATCAAGTTTTTCTAATGATTGATAGTTTTTTTCAAGAATTAATATTGGATTAGGAGAATATTATTATAATTTTATATTCCTGTTAATAAATTCTTTTTTGTCACAAAAGCTATAAATCCGGATCAATACACAAACGGAGAATTTACAAAGGATGCAAAGAAAAGTCCTTGACTAAAAGAAGAAACAGCTACAAAAAAAGACGCAAATATGTATCTAATTTTCATATTAAATTGTTTTAAATTAAAATAAAAATTAAATGAATTCGAGTAAGACTATAATGTATTATTTTAAGAACATAATCGAAGAACAGTATATTAATTAATTATATAAATTTAAACAGTTTAGTCGATGAGGAGGTGCTTACAAGCGAAGCTGAGAGCGAATGCGTTGTCATTCGATTAAAATTACACGGGAAGGGGAGCAGTGAAGTAATCGCAGCGCACTACGACAAACTTGGTAGGCATTTAATGTAAAAATGATATGGGAAATCGAGGTAACACGATATACTAAATGGAATAGTTAATACTAAATGGGAATTTTAAATTTTAAGGAAGCGGAGCTGAAAAATTTAATCCACTTACAACGAAAGTTCATAATAATATGAAGTAGATTTACTTTATTCATCTAACTTTCATTTAAAGTTTGAAGAAGATGATATTTATAAGGAAAGGCTCACTGCTGTCCACTTAATCAAGCAATCAAAGAAATATACTGGTCGATTAAATCGGCATCGCCTTTAAGCAGAGTTCGGAGTGCTGTTTTTTCTGCTTTGCTTTGAGTCTTCTTGAAGTCTCTGCGCCAACTGAAGCGAATGTAAACGAATTTGTAAACGAGCGCAGTTGCTGGCCTCCTTCAGGGGGTTGCAGAGGGCGGGGAAGGGGGAGTGGGCTACACAGATGGGTGAAAATAACGAAAATGTAATAGAAATATGAACGTTAATTTTGCTGAGCTGGCGGCCGGCCACCAAAGCATTCCCTTCCCTATCCTTCCCTTCCCTTCCCAGCCACGGTTGAGCTTCCGGAAAACCGCGAGAAGCGCCGTTTAATTGCATGCAAATAGAAATAAACAACCGTGAGCAAGAAAGAATCCATAAAAGTCCGGTTTAATTGTTCGCGGACGAAAAACTGTAAGTGGGGCAAAATTATACAACGGAGCGACTTGTCACAAAGGGTCGCAACTTGAAGGGCACACAGAAATGTTTCTATGGCGATTGAAAGCGAAATGCTTTGGACTCGGACTTAAACCATTGGAGGACTTCGAAACAGTTCAATGAAATCCAGTCACAGAATCAAAATTCTAGAATTAACGAAACGAAAACTTCTAATACACGATTTCGCTGGTGAACACGTTTATTTTCTTTTTCCCCCCCATTATTTTTGTTTACTTTTCTCCTGTATTGATCTAAATATTTTTGCATTAGTTTTGGCTTTTGGTTTTATTACTGAATTGACCCAAATAGAAATGCAACCGAAATTTCTGTGATAAAAGTTTCAGTTTTGCTTTTAGCTGGGGAAAAGTCGTTTGTTTTGCTTCGAGTTGATTTAAAGTATTTCAATTTGTCATCTGAAAACCAGCGACCACTTCAACAAAAAACTAAACCGCAAACTCAGCACTTTGTCAGTCGTTAAAAATTTGTTTTAATTTGAGTTGTGAACGAATTGTGTTCATTTTAATTGAGTGTGAATTATTAATTAATTTAATTAAATATGTAATTTCGAAAGGAAAAGAGAATAAAGACGAATAAGAAGAACAATAAATGTAAACCATTTTCTAAATTCTAAATGACTAAATTTTCATGTGTTTAGGAAAATAATTGATCGATACTAAAGCATTATTTTTTAATTGTTTTACGGATGTGAGAGAAGCAGAAGATATAAAAATGTGCCATAAAACATGTAAAAAAGTTCTTTTTAATATTTTTAAGCATTTCGAAAATTTAGATAGAAAAATATCAGAGTTTTTAGAACTATAAAGCTATAAAATTTAACATTTTCTAATTTTTTACGGTTCAATCAAAAAAAAACAATTTATATTTAATTAGTAGCTCAATTCTGATTGAGTAAAAATATGCAAATTCATTATGTAACAATTGCAAATACTGTAATTTCAATTCAATTTATCAATTCAATTTCAATTTTATTTCTATTACATAATTTAAAAATTTTATAAAATTTAAAATAATAATAAAAAAAAATAAAATAAAATAAATAATATAAATAAAAAATAAAATAAAATAATAACATAATTTTTAAAAATTTAAAATAAACAAAAATTTAATTGTAATTTGTCTTGAATGTTTGCAACAGTTGTAATTTGTAACATACTTTTAGGCTCAAATTAAGGATGCAACCAGAGACTTCGGACTCTGGTTACTCTTAGGTTTTTTATTAAAAAATAATAATGTTAATTTTTCTCCATTTTTTGAAGGAATTTAAATTTGATGTAAATTGAGAGAATAACTGTTGTAAAAGTTGTAAATAATGTAATGTATATAATCTTAGATAAATATGTTTAGTATGTTAAGAATCACTAGTTTTAAGTAAAAGTTTTTACACATTTTGTATAATTAATAATTGTGGAACAAATGTTTGAAATGTTTGAAATAATACCAACTAGGAATATTGATAGCTGACTTCCCGTTCGCATTAAATCTGATCCGAGTTCTGCTTCTAATCTGACCAAATTCTAATGAGACCATTTCCAGTTCTAATTTAAGTGATTCGGATTAAAGCGATTCAAACATACAACTGTGCTGCCAAATGACCAGAAAAGATACAGATCAGGATCAGCAGCGATGAGAATACATAATAATGTCATAATACCACAGACAATATATAGTAAATCCAATTCATTTATTTCTTAGTAATAAAGTTCATTGAAATAATTCATATGATTAGAAAAAAATTATATCTTCATGTTTTTTTAATTTAATCTTAATGTGGGAATGTTGTAAAGAAACGGATTAAGAGATATAAAAAGAAAACTTATGATAAACGATTCTTAGGTGTTATGTAATATATAATAATATAAATAAATACCTTTTTGTAAAGATTATATTTTGTGAAAGAAAACTAAATGAACTCTGCTGTTATTTATCTTGAACCTCGAACAATTTTGAGTAAATGGAATGCTAAAGAAGGACATTTCTAGAAAGTTATAGAAGCTTTGGAGCTTCTGGCAAAGTTTTAAAAGATCCATGAATCCATGAATTATTATAAATTTGTGCAATTCAATACATCAACAAGAACATTTCGTAATATTAATTTTCTGATACTCGTACAAACTCGAAAAAATGTCATTTCGGGAAACTTTGGTCCATTTCGACTTAAAAAATGATGATTTTTCATTATACAATTACAATTGCATCGAAGTTTGGCAAAAGTAAGTAAAAGGAAACATACACAACGTATTTTGCTAGGGATTAAACGTAAACAAAGAAGCGTGTGTGTAATCCTTGCGGTCCTAGAAGGACCACAACGCAATCCATAGCTACTTCACAGACTAATTGCTGGATGTTGCTCTGCTTGTGTGCGAATGTAGAACATATTTTCCGCAATCACAGGTTCGTATGTGCAGTTGCTTATCCCTTCACAGGATTCCGGTTTCAGAGGATTCCATTTTATTCGCTGTTTTCAAACATTAAACACAACTTCACGTATTTTTGCAATAAGAACAAGTTTAGGAGCAGTGAATGCAAGTGCGAACGAAAGATTAAGTGTTGTATTTTTAAGTATGCGCTTCGGTGGTGGGAAAGGTTGAAAGGATTTCGGGCCTGTGCAAACAGAACTTACCGGCAAATCCATCCGGACACGTGCAGTTGTAGAAGGCAACTCCGTCCACACACGTCCCGCCGTTCTGGCACGGTCCCGACCAGCACTCGTCCCAGTTCGTTTGGCATTGAATCCCTGTGTAGCCGTCGATGCAGTAGCAGGAGTAGGAGCTGCAGACAAAGCAAGAAAAACATTCAATACAAAATTTGTGTAATCACAACGAAACAATCAGGAACGAATTCAAAGCGAGTCTCTGATTCTTGACCAAATTTACAATTTGTGCGTTACTCGTAAATAAAAAAAAGCGGAAGAAATAGAACAATAATAGAACAATTATAAAGGAAGGAATTATAGAGGAAGCAACTATAAACGAAGGAACTTTAAAGGCTGCGGAAGCTTCAATCGATTCTCGTCATGATTATAAAACGGAGGCAGAAGCGAGGAAACTCACCTGTTCAATCCATCGATACAAACACCGAACACACACGGGTTGCTGAGACAAGCGAAGCCGGACTGGCCGGTTCCGCAGAGCGCCAGCAGGCAGAGCAGCGGCAGCAGCCAGACGCAGACGGAGGCTCCAGATGAGGAAGCGGCGATGAAGCATTTGGTGGCGAAGAAAGTAGACGACGACGACGTCGGTTCGGGTCGCTGAGAAGCCGGTCGTCGAAGGGAGTTCGCCGTCGGCTGGTCTGCGAGACGGGACGAGGCACACATGCCACATGCCCCATGTGTTGGCTTCGACTGGGCTGCCGAATTCCCAGCGTAGCGATTGTACAGCGCTGCGTCCGTCTGCTTTCGCATTTCGTTCATTTGCCAGCCGCTGCGATTGTTTGTCCGCTGAATCGCCAGCGAATGCAAATCACTAAAGAATAGCATGCAGCAAGTTCGCCAGTCGTCGAGGACAGCGACGCAGCTCTGTAGTGGCAGCGTTGCCGATGCTGTTGCCGATCCGTCGGCTGCTTCTGCAAAGTGCGTCCTGTAGACGCGTTCGCTTGTTGCTTCATAAGTCTCTGCTATTTCGACTTGTTGCTGCTGCTGCTCGACGAGGAAGTGCTTTAATGAAGCATTCGTCTCCAAGTGGCTGACCGAGTACTCGGCAGCGGCACCTCCGTCGCCTGTCATTTCGTCCATGTCTTCCTTGCTTTCGTCTTTGCTCTCGTAGATTGCTATGCAAATCGCTTTGTTGCTGTTTTCCGAATCAAAACTGGCAAATTGATTTGTCCTGCTTATCATCGTTTTTTTGTTGGCTCAATTGATGTGGTTGCTGTTGCAGTGGTTTAACGTTTCCAAACAGAAATTGAAAAGCAACGTTCGTTTCGCTTGTTATCCTTCGTGCAGCGTCCGTCTCTTTCGCTGGCGGTGGCATTGATTATTCTTGCAATATCCCTTTACCGTTGTCTTCTGCTCCTTCCTCTTCGTCTTTAAGCTCGTTGATTCACCTTTTCTATGTCCAAAGTTACTTTCTGCATTTATATTTACTCTTGTAGTCACTTGGCTACGTTTCGAGCGAGTTCACAGTGATTCCTGAAATGACGATAGGACAATAAAGTCAAAGAAGTTGCAATAACAACGAATTCTCATATTATTTTAGTATAATGACGAAAGTCGTTAATTTATTCTAGAGAATCATCATGAATTTAATACTAAATTTATACTTAATAACCACAAATTACGATTATTATTCTAAGGCAATTATTTTAGTCATTTAAGCTGCGTTTTTTAATGAACTGGTTTTATCGAGGTTTTTATTCCTTGTTGGGAAATTTTTATAAACAAAAACGACGGTCGCGATCCGTCGATGTGGCAGCACAGTTGCTTGTGCTTCGATCAGTAATTGCATTGAAAAATCCCTTAATTCCTAGGTTAAGCTTGGCACCACTTTTCTTTAGATTAGTTGGAGGAAATTTACTAGTTTGAATTTCGTGTTTTTGTGATTACATTCTAAATTAAAAATTGAAATTAATATTTTATTGAGCCATTTTAAACAACGATTTAAGTAAAAGTAATTCAATTAACATTCTAAATTAAAGACTTTGGTTGAATATCTGAGGAACAAAAGTGTCGAACAATAACAATTGAACACAGGATCAACGGCGACGAGAATGCAGTAAAATTGCAGCAGTTAAGTTGGATCCTTGTGCTACTTTCCGGTGGCCGATTGTGTTTGCTGATATCAATGATGAAGCATTCGAGTTGTACATGTTGATGGATATAGAAACGTGAGTGGTTTTGTGCAGTGGAAACGATTGCAGTCAAATATAAGCGCCATAAACTATTCCGCCGAGAGTTTTTCATATTCAGTCAAGTCTTCGTTCAGCTGCGACTTGCTTTAATGATTATTGCTGTTGCCATTTCAGCTGCCTTTGTGCTCATCCACCGCATCAATAACCACCGCCACAGTAACTTGGATGAGCGAAGATGGCGCAAAATTAAATTCCAGAGGCGAATCGCAATAAAAGAAGTGGAGTTGAGAAGCATCGCGTTGTGGCTTAAATGGAAATGGCTTTAAGAAGCTCGATGTGAAGTTTTCTGTTCGTTCGTAGCTTTCATAACGCGATTCAACTATAGAAATCTGGCAAGGAGGAAATTTCAATTGTTTACGAAGCATTTGCAAGCCGGAGCCCAGCCGAAAGCAGTTAAAAAATGTTATTAGAACTCTCGAAGTGGTCGCCGGAGAAATCAGAAAGCTCCCGGGAAGTGAACAAGCAGACTTTCTTCTTTCAGTTTGGACAGAGCAAATGTCCGAAAATGTGTCGTCGCAGTCTCACGTAAGGATTCACTAAGGACCAGTTAAATAACTACGGACTGCAAAACGTCAGTTTTCCCAGGAAAACACATGAATATTTCATTGGTTTTATTGGTTTGTTTCATGTTAGATTCAGGAGCAAAAGCGATTTTCATTCATGTTATTAAAAGTATTAAAAGTTTATCTAAAAGTTTATATTTATGTTTTCTACATATTAAATACATTGCAGTATTTTTTTCCTTTTGAAATTTTAAGAATTTATGGAGCCTTTTTAATAGAGATTTAAAAAAAAAATAATATAAGACTAAAATTTCACACATTTCTGGTCTCTAATTTTACCAGAATGTTAATTAAATTATATTTATTAATATTGTTGTTTAAAATGGCTCAATAAAATATTAATTTTTTTGAAATTAGTTTTATTGTTATCAATAATTTCCTTGGTTTAAATCGTTTTAAAAGATTTTCTCCAACATTTTTAAAAATTACTTTACTAAGAATTCTGATTTAATGAACTTTTTTTTAATGGCTACGATTATTGCGACGGAGTTTTTTTTATGAATTCCATTTATATTTGAGAATTTGTTTTTAAATTGGAATGAATGCGTCGCTGATATCAACGCCGCAACTGAGCGTTACGAGGTCGTAACAATAGACGAGGAGTTGGCGATACAGGGTGCAGAAGTGGCACAGCACCGGGGGAAGCAAACAAATTAACAAGAATTCAGTTTAACTGTTGTTTCCAGAGGACGAAATGGGATTTGTTTACGTTTTTAGTCGCCACTCGCCTGCCGCACGCACCCGCCTGCCCCCGAAGCGCTTGTTTCCGCCCATCGAGCCGTAAAGAGCTCATCATCAAGCAGCTCCTCCGCCCCTCGTGCGCTCGGCGGACGAGTGTGTGCTGCAGTTTCTCCAAATCATGCTTCATTCAACGCACAGATTGTTTTCGTTGTAGCTGCTGTAGTTTCGCTGCGGATTTTCCTTATCCGCCGCGGCTGCTTCGCTTCCGTTTGTCCCCTTCCGTAATGCCGTAATCCTTTGTAGTGTGCGTGTGCTCCTTTGCTTGCTTTATTTCTTCTTCTTTCGGTTGCTTTCATAGCCCACAGCCGAAGGTGAAGGCGCGTCTATTAAGTTGCTTTTTCCGCTTGTAACACGGAGAAATTATGTAATTATTGCTTCGAGTCACCTCTTGAATCGATTCCGTCCGTTTCTCCATCTGTCGGTGGAGTTATTGATTGGGAAACAAGGCGAAAATCATTTATTTATGGAATCCTCAAAGCAATTTATTGCAGCACAATTTCGGATTGCAAACGACCGAAGTCGGTCGAAAGACACGAGTTCTCTTTATGTCACGTCTTTGGGGACGTTTTTGCCCAAAAGCTGACTTATAATTTATTTATATTTTTATATTTTTACTTCCTCGTTTTATTGTAGTTCAGTTCATTTTGCTAATACACCGATAAATATAAAAAATGGCTCTTTTTTTTGTGGTATAAATAGCAAAACGGTATTTGAACCGTTTTGTCTATATGGAGGCTAAAGTATTTCCGACATCTTGAACAGATTTGTTAATAAAAATGCTTGCCAAACAAACGCACAAACAATTAAAAACAATTCTTGATATTTTCAGCCAACAAAGAGTTTTTAACTGGTCAAATTTCGACACATTTCTCGTCTATTGGCCTTGTAAATAAAGATCCTGCCAATTCTGATCAAAATGGATCGTGATTTTTATAAAATATCAATTCGCGGCTCGATTTTGAGGTTTGTTTGCCCCCTTTTTTGGGTTTGTCTGTTGTGTTTTTGATTATAGTTTGTATTAACTTTAGTATTGTCTACAATCCTTTTTTTCTATATTATTTTATATGAGTTGCAGCTCCAACAAATGTTAGCTTCGGGTATAAAAGCGATTTTCATGCATTTTATTTTAAATTTTAATTCAAAAATTTGTTACTAAGTTTAAGTTTTTTACATGTTACATTAAAGTCTTTAATTTTACTAGAATTTAATTAATTGCACTTAAATCGCTGTTTAAAATTGCTCAATAAACTTTCAATTTAAATCTTTTTTTTTTGTTGTTGTTTAAAATGGCTCATTTCATAATGCCATTGCATACTTTTAGGCCCAACGGATAATGCAGATACTGAAATTCAGTGTTTATTTAAGTGTAAAGTTTGCGTGAAACGTTTTAGCGACAATTTAACATTAAAAACAATGAATTAAACGCTGCTTACCGCTTTCCGAGCCTCCCGCAATGGAGCTCGGCGAGATACGTTCGTCGATTTAACACGTTTTATGCAACGGCAACAATCAACATGAAGTTTTCACGGACAGGACGAATCTAGTAAAAAAAATGAATGAAATTTATTCATTAAACGAAGAAGCGTAATTTAATACATATTCCTAAGATATCAGATATTAATTTGGAAATAGGCCAAAAAAGACCTCCGACCGAAAAAAACAAATCAAATGAAATATTTCAAGATAAATGTTTCTCCTTTGGCAGAGAGTTACGCAGAAGCAATGAACGGCTCTCAGTCCAACCCATGTATTTATTTATATAGTTTCAAACTCTTCTCATAGGAAAGAAAATATAAAGAAATTAATACGAAGTAATATTAAAGCAACTGCACAAAAATTAAATTTACTTTAAGTTTCCTAATCATTAGTTGATTAAATTTGATTCTATTGAATGCTTTACGTACATTTTCACAATGCTTTTAATAAAAAGTGTACATATTCACATAAATAAATAAAGAATAATAAATCTTTGAATGAGTGCACAGCGCACAGTTTGGATGCGAAGCGGAAACAGAGAAAGGATCGAGTTCTACGTACTCATACATATAAAAACATATATCTATGTATGTACGTATGTGCATGTTTGTGTACAATCGCTCGCACATTTCTTTGCACCGTCCAAACAAAGCACAAAGCTGCGCTCTACTCTTCAGCTTTGGAGACAGTCTTCTTCATTCGACGCACGCACACACACACGCACACACACACTTAAAGAAGACAGGGCTTGGAAGGAGAGTCGCTCGTTGCAGTGCGTAGCGAATATCCGAAATGTAGTCAAACGAAGCCGACTCCTCGCGAAGGCTTTCGGCTTTCATCGTTTGGCTTTCTGTGTGTTGGCTTTCGTTGGTGTGGCGGCTGTTCACGGCGCCGGTGTTTGCTTAAATATTCACCTTATTTTCGGCAATAGTTTCTGATTGGAAGCATGCATAAAGCTTCATACAAAACTGTTTACTGCATCATAATTATTGAAACCGTGTCATAAATTGCAAAAGTCTTGGCGTAGCATTTAAAGCTTATTTTAATAAAAACAAGGAGAAAAACACTTGACTTAACTGCGATTTAATTTATTTTTGTTTTACAGTTCATTCGCGGAGATTCTTGAATGTTTTTTGAATGAAATGAAATCACGCAAAATATCCTGGATTATGATTTGTATTGCGATTAGTTTCGCTTATCCATTTGTTTCTGAAATTGCAGTCTTTTTGTGGTCGCTGTCGCTTCTTTTATCGTCACGTTATTATTTTGAATTAATACCCAGCAGCGTTACGTTCGCTGGCACAACACAACTAACGAAACAAACGTCACTTAGCGACCACCAACGCACACCAACACACCACCGAATTCATGTAGTCCTTTGAAGAAAACCAGTTCTGTATGCGTTTTCACTCAATGTCAAAAATAATAGCAAATTACAGATGACTTTTCGTGCTGCAGTTTCGGCTACGTTCGTCCTCAAAGGAACCTTCATTCACTCGATGCAAAGTGGCGCTGCTTGTTCACTGAAACAGACAGGAAACCTGAAGCCAACCGCCGCAACTTCAACTCGACCGTTCGCAACCGTTGCTCGCACTCGACTAAGCTGAGAGCTCGAAGAGTCCCTTCCAGCTGCCGGCAGACTTTCCACAAAACATCAACACCAAAAGCCGTATCGCAACTCTGGCCGTCGCTGTGTTGGTGGTGAGTTTGCGTCGTGTGTTGATTTGCTGCTCTGCTGCTCGCCGGTTTGTTTATATTTTCTTGCTGCTGCCGGCGTTTCACGAGGAAACATCTGACTTCCGAGTGGCGTAATAAATTAGACGATTAAAACTGATGTCGTTTTAAAGTAGGTGCTAATAAAATGATTGCCAACAACAATCCGCATTTATTATTTATTATATTAACCTAAGGTGGATGTTCTTGCATTGTACACATTTATTTATATAAATAAGAAACCCTTAATCTTCACCGGAAGCTTCTTAATTTGACTATGACTCTGATTGGATAACCGCAGTCGTGTTACTTCTCATAAAATTCAGCTTTTTTCTAACGCCACATTTTATTTTCTGCAGCTTAAACAGTAACAGTTACGCTAACAGACAGAAAACCGCGAAAGTCGCCCATGAATAATCAGCGCAGTCTAAAAGTATGCAATCGCTTTTGTTCATTGCGAAGCTGAATTGAGACAAATCTTGTGACGTTGTTCAGAGCCGCTCACAACTTGCGACTTCCGTTTGCATTAAAAGGACACTCAATAAGATTTTTAGAATAGAATCGGCGCAATTGGCAATGAAAGGAGAAATGAGATTTTACCTTAATGTATTTATTTAATATATTTCATTATATAAACTAAATATTAAAAACATAATTAATAGTAAAATAAATAATTTAAAATATGTTATTTTTTTAAGTATATTGAATTACTGAAATTAATAACAGATTCTAGAGAATTAGGAAAGCAAAAAAGAATTAAAATAAAAATTTTATTGAAGGCGAGTTTTTACCATTATAAACTAAAATAATCTAGTTAAGAAATTCTCTATATTACAACTTTGAATACTAAAAAGTTTTATTAAATAAACAGAGTCACGCTTATGGAAAAAAAAAACAAAATGATAAGAAAAAAGTAATTTAATTTATAAAAATATCATTTCATATTATATTATATATATTATTTGAGATTTTTCTTTTCTCATTTTAATATTCATATGAAAAAGATTCTTCTTTCTTTTAAGTAATCTAAAGTTTCATTAAACGCGCTTCGAGAAATCTTTTTAGAAGCAGCGCCAATAGGAACTGCCAAAGCGTTTCTAATTGGATTTGTACTGGCAGCAGTTTATCTGTGAGTCGACGTCCTGCGATTGTGTGTGTTGTAATTGTGCCTTTGTTAGCAATGGCCGCCATGTTATGTACTGATAATTGCGGTTGTATCTAGCCGCTCCAACTGTGCTTCGGCTAATACGTGACATCAGCAAAAGATTCGATTAAGAAACTTTTCAAGAATATTCAATAATAATCGTAGATCATAAAAGATTTTTATGTCTTTCTGCAGCAATAGAAAAACAATCAAACACTCAGCTCAATCGCACATAATAATTGATTTTTTATCTGTTTTCGTTCACAGTTTTTCCTGTCATTTCATTTGAAAATTACGATTTTCAAGCATCGATTTTCTCTTACAGAATTTTTCCATATTTTACACAGAAGGAAAGCGAACAGCGCAGCAGCCGCGAAAAGATCCAAGGACAGCATGCTGCCAGCTTCAGGGATCGTAGCGACCTCAGATCCGGCCATTTTGTGCTTCCATCACTGCGACGTGAAGGTTTTCTGCTTCGCGCTGCCGAGAATTTGTCCGAGATGCAGCAGCGAATTGGTCATCGGCGGCGGCAGCGGCGGCGATGTTGGTGGGGCGGCGCCGTCTGCCCCGGCACCGCTGATGCCGTTCCGTTTGCCGTTTCCGTTCGTGCGCTCCTCGCAGCATCCGTGCTCGATCGTGCTGCGCCCGACCAGTGGCGACTTCCTCAAGTAAGTGCGAGGCGTGGCTAGTGGCCGAGTAACGAAAAGTCAGCTCATGTTTCTTTCCCCCGCAGCGACTACAACAACACGACTGATCTGCACATCGCGGTGACGACTTCGAACGCGTGCATCGTGGAATTCGATCGGACCGGCCTCGAACGCCGGCGGACGCCATACGACGCCGAGTGGCTGCAGTGTCTGCTGGTCGCCGGCGTGCCCGAGCCGTGGTACGAGCTGTGGGACAGGGTGTTGCTGCAGGTGAGCGCCATGTCCGTTGCTTTGCCCACTCACTCACTCACTGATTCATTGCAGACGAGCGCGCAGCCCGGCCGCTGGACCGTCGAGCAGTACGACGAGGACCAGCACAACTGCTACACATTCGTGCTGGCCTTCCTGATAGGGCTCGGGTGCGGCCAGCTGAGTGGGGCGGCCCACAGCAAGACCGACTTCTGCGAGCAATACATAGTTCCTAAAACCACCGCCGCCGGGAAATACATTTCGCTGTACCGCAAGCTGCGCGCTGTCGGCGTTTACGTGCACCACGACAAGCAGGAGCCGCAGCCGGACCAATCGGAGCCCAACAGCCGTCCACACACTCTGGGCACCATCGACGAGTAGATCTCCGTCTCCGTTGCCTATTCGACGAAGCTGAAACTCAGCGCAACTTCCGATCTCAACTTTTTTGCTGCTTTAGCAACTTTTTTAAAATTTTCTTAAGTGTTTTTCCCCCTCCAGGCAACCGACAACCTATAAATTTAATTTCGATTTAACAGCTTTTATCAATTCTGATACTCATGAACTCATTCATTCTACACGAACGCTCTCTGGGCGATTTTATAATCTTTCGAGACATTCTTTGTACTTCGTTTAATCACCGATCGATCGATCACCTGTTTTTGTAATAAAAATTCCTGATTTTGCCAATTTACGTTTCATCTTTTACTTTTCTTGAAATGCAGTTGTAATAGACTAAAAGATTGTAATAGATTATTTCAGTTTATGATGAAATGTCAGTTAAGCGATACTTGCAAATGGACTTCACCTTTTGATCGTGGTGAAGTCGCATCTGCATCGCGAGTTGAACAAAAGATTGACCTTCAAAAGCTTTGACGAGGAACGAGGCGAGTTTCAACACTTCAAAAACGTAAAAATTATGCTTTCACGGTGTGTGTTAGATAATTAAAGTCTGCGTCAAGACTCTTTTGTTCAGTTGCATTTTCAGTTTCGCGTTTTCACTGTCTTTGCACGCTTTGTTCTCGATTGTACGCCGTTCGTCTGATCTGCTGCGGCGCCATTCATTTGACCTGCTTTCCATTCTCTTTCATTGCTAACAAACACACGACGACATTTCTTCGCTCTCATTATTTTTGCCAACGAGGGTAAATTTAATGCAGCTTTTCCAAGCAGCCCACAAAAACAATTCGCAAATAATCTTATAACCAAAAACCATTGTGAATAATGCACGGAATCATACGATTTTCAATGGATTTGTCGTGTTTCCTTACGTTAAAATAATTAAAAGAATTTCATATGAAAGAAAATTATGTTTTTTTTTTTAATAGAAGCATAATTAATAATATTTTTCATTACTTATACAAATAAACATCAAATTAATTCCGTTTACGTACGAAATTTCAAACAGAATTTACTTAAAAATTTGGCAGCATTCGCCAAGAACTTTTATCATTTATTTCGTTTATTTTTTACTCATCGAAGAAATAAATAAAAATAATAACAAGAATAAAATGAGCCGAAATTATTGACATTTGTTAAATTAAATCGAAAATTCATTAAACATTAAAGAAATCAATGTAAATTTGTTTATTAGCAAATAGGATCGATTATGACGACTCTTAGACTACAGCGCCGTAGATTCGAATATTCTTTGTCTTTCGTCGCTGTTCTTCGCTGCGATTAACGGGCCTTGAACTAAATTGCGACTGAACGCAGAACTGAAACGATTGACGCCGTTCTTACGCCGCGTCGCGTCTTCGCAACGACTTTAAGCGTCGTTATTTTCATGCTTATGTTTTTATTATCATCTTTACGGCTAACTGAATATAATAAGCATTTTCTATGGCTGCATCGCATTGTTCTTCGTTTCGTAGCTCAAAGCGCACTTCGCGGTTGCGTTTTATTGAAAAGCACGGCGCCGAACAATGAAAGCTCGCCGTTGACAATGTATTCGCATTGCAGGGTTTTTTTGGTGTCGCTGGCAAAAGAACGATGCTTGAAATAGGATTAAAATTTTCTCTTTTGTTGTTGCAATCAGGAGAATACATCAAACGAAGACGACTGTTAAATTCGAATCTCATTCGTGAATAACAAGTTTTCATATCAGCTGACGTAAATTGAATTTAATTTTAATTTTCCAACTTCAAATCGAATGCTTTAGAATTTCTTTTTAAGATCGCCCTTGCATGGAAATAAATGCATTCCACAAACTGAGTTTTTGTGGATATATAATGTGAAATAATCCCGTTAAAAGAACAATTGAAGTGTTCTTTTCTCCCGATGAAGGGTATAAAAATCGCGCGATGCTTCGTTGCTCATAAAATGCACTCGTTTCATTGCTGCTTTTTGCAGTGCGAAGATGAGATGACGTCATCATGACGCTTCTAATTAGATTTCTGCAGGCGCCCATTCAAAGACGTTCCATTGATTTGCGCTACACTCGCAAGCAAAAGTGTGCCTCGTTGCTCTTCTCTCGCTCACTTCACGTGTGTTCCCATTCAAATTTCCCCACTTTGATCCTCATCGCGCAATAAAGCATAAAATCTGGTCGGCAATTCTTCAATCGTTTTCCGAGTGATGAGCAATGCAAGTGCTGCCCCTGGTGATGAAAAGGTGAAGCTTGGAACGTACTTGAAGGCGTTGAAATGTTGGAATCGCTGTTGTCATGCACGGCAAAACAATTGCTTTATTTATTTAATTGAATTAAATTTCAAAACTCTGCAACGAATGTTCAAAAATAAAAATAATGAAAAAGCGAGTAGTTAAATCGATCTTTTTTCGATTCAACGTATTTTAATACAGAAATGATTAATTTCTCCTAGAATAAAATCGCTGTAAGCGAGTGTCATTTAAATGGATTTGTTGAATGGAAAACGAGGGTGGAAGATTATCACAAATCAATAGAATAAATAATGGAAAATTTTCATATTTCTGTTATGTTATTTCTGCACTCGAAGGTTTAGTGCGTCCCCTCCCCTCCGCCCGCCCCCTTTTGAGGGTTTTAAGAAAATTAAAACATAAAACAGAATGACAAAGGCTAAACTCACCACACCTTGAATTTGTACTGCTTCCACACTCGGTCAAAATTTGAAAGGTGAATTTTTCGCTGTGGTGAATATGAATTTTAATTCATTTTTTATATTAACTAAACAGGATTTTTGATCGCTTATGAAAACTTGAGCAGTTTGCAATTGTATGTTTTATTTTATTTGGCCATTTATTTTATTTGGCTTCGGGAAAAAGGTTCGACCGTAAAATGGTAAAATTGTGATTGGAAAGTCCGAAGGAGGACTTCAGCGATGGTGCAAGCAGCAGCAATGGGCACAGAATGGGAAATTCTAGCAAGAATCATCGGCATCCGGTCCAGCAGCGCTCGGCTTGACTGCAAGTTCAGCATTTGTGAGGTTATTTCCGAGCTCTCACGTCAGTATTTTCAGCTCATTAGTATTTTCCTTTAGCGCCTTATCAGAATTCCTTCTCCTCTTCTTTCTACTTGTCTGTTTCTTTGTCGTTTCTAGCACCTTGAAATATCCTCAGCAACTTGTTTTGTTTTTCGATCGCATCATACTTTGCTTTTCAAGTAGACTCATTCAAATAAATTCAACGTATTTATTTTCATTCCCTTTTTTTTCGGCTCTCGTATAAATTTTCTGTTGCACATTCTTTTGGTATTCTTTTGATGGTCATTAATTGCATCGGCACATTGCAAAGCAGCAGCTGAAATGGCGGGAAGCGACGATAGCCAATTCGAAACGCAGTGCCTAAAAGCACACAACGTGTACCGGGCGAAGCACGGCTGCCCACCGCTGCAACACAACCAGAAGCTCGCGGACATGGCTCGAAAATGGGCAAAGGTTCGTATTAACGATAGTTTCATGTTCATTATATATATACCTTATATATATATATAATGTCGCTTATCTCCTTAAAGACGCTGGCCAATAAAAATCGGTTGGAGCACAGCTCAGACATGAATTACGGCGAAAACTTGTTCATGGCACGCGGCGCCAAAGTGGAGCCCGAGGAGCCGGTGAAGGCGTGGTACGACGAAATCAAGGACTACAACTTCGCAGCTGCCAAGTTTTCCTCGCAGACGGGGCATTTCACGCAGCTTGTGTGGAAAAGTACCAACGAAGTCGGAGTCGGACTCGCTCGAAAGTAGCCACAGCGTCAACTGTGAAGGGCGATAAATTTAATTGGTTTATTTCGGTCATTTTGCAGAGGCAGCGCCACGTACGTGGTCGCCAATTACAATCCTCCAGGCAACGTGCAAGGAGCTTTCAAGGAAAATGTTCCGCCGGTTGGGGCACAAGCTGGATCGAGCGGTCAAGGAGGCCAAAGGAAGGCAGGATCCACGAGACGACAGAGTTAAGCAACTGACTGCAGCCGGAGAAATTCACTCCGCACACACCAAACAATCGCAGTTCCAAGTCATACTTCGCATCAATAATCAACAGAATCGGATCAATGCTAAAATCAGCCCAAAAATGATACAATCGGGTGAGAAATCGGTCCAAAAATGATACAATCGGGTGAGAAATGCTGAAATCGGAGCATTAACAACACTTTATGGATGAAATTAAAAAGGTTTTAGGACAATTGAAGCGGAGTACCAGAAACGACAATACTACGAATCGAGAGTGATGAATTTCCCAGGATTCGTGGCGCTGTACAATAGCAAAAATAGAAGCAGATTGCGATGAAGTTGATGCAATGCAGACATCCCGAATAATTTTATACTTGTTCGCATCAAATTAAATTCTTCTGTAAACACTTTTCGAAGCTTTGAAATACCAGGAAAAATATTGCAAAATTCTTAAAGTATAATAAAAAATTAAACCCGAATGAGAGATCGAAATTCCTTTATCTTAATTTTTAATTTAATTTATTTTTTTTCTTATTGCAATTTAAATACGAAACGAAGAAGATTTTTTGCGAAAGTCTTTCTATCGATATTTTCCCATCTATCCATACTTTTTTATTATTAATAATTATACATTTTATTTATATATTTTCTATTTTATTTTTTATATTTTTTGAAAATTTGAATGGAATAAAATTGGCATAAGAATTATTTTCAGGCATCGAAACCGAGTTCATGGCGATAATCATCTAAGCGACGTTAAGCCATAGGGATTACAGAAGATACGATGGAACCACAGATCTATTACAAATTCTATGGCTAAACGCAATTTAATCCAAGGTGGAAAAGAAGCATTATTTGTTTTATATCCAGAAGGAAGGAGGCGAAAAACGTAGACTAGAGATAAACTTGAGTTAATTGAAGGAAAGTTAATTTTGCGGTATGAGTTTTTATAGCAAAAACAATTATTTTTAAAGATCGAAATTATATTAAATGCCAGCCACATTAATTTTTGCGAACGATTAAGCAAAAAGGAGTTGAGTGAAGGTGGACGTACTGAAGAATTGAGCAACTTCAAAAAGAAACGAAGCATTGCAACAGATTTTGAATAAATTTGAATGGAATTTTGATTCTGAAGAAGATTTCACATTCAATTGCAATTTCAATTTATTTCAATTCAATTAAAAACACATCAATTTTTAATCTTTTAACTCAGGTTTTAACTGAAGTTTTAACTGTAGTTTTAACTGAAGTTTTAACTGAAGTTTTAACTGAAGTTTTAACTCAAGTTTAAACGCAAGTTAAAACTCAAACTTGATCCTGATCTCAGTTCAATGAAATCAATGATCTCAGCTTAACTGAACCGACATCAAGCTGAAAATTCCACTGAAGTTTCCTGTATAAAATTCGACATTTATTTTAAGTTTTTCTGTTGAATTTTTTCCTTTATTAACGAAGCGGGGAATCGTTCGTTTTAGGAATGACGAAAAAGTGAAAGATTTTCAAGTTTTTTTGATGAAAAATCGTCGAAGTGCTTTGTCGAATGTAATAATTTGAGTGTTTGCTAAACTAAACAATTACTTTGATTACTTTCAAGCAGTTTGTGTTGTTCCAAATAACAATTAATTAAGAAAAAACCGACTTCTAATCGGCGAACGTTTGCCGAATCTCGGAGACGATGTTGCAAATGATGCATGAAGACAGAATAAACGGAAAACAGTCGTCGACTTTGAGCGCCCGAGGACGACCTACGAGTTTCCAACGTTTAACATTATCTCGCTGAATTACATAACATCGCTTTCAGTTCGTGCAAAACTTTGCAGGACGAAAAGGAGAACTTCGAAGGACTGGCAGCCTGTGTGAAATACGTGCTATGTTTGCTAGTGTATGTGTGTGTGTGTGTGTGTGTGTGTGTGTGTGTGTGTGTGTGTGTGTGTGTGTGTGAAGAGTTGGCAACTTGCCGCAACGCAGCGAATGTGTTTGCCTGCTTTGAAGATTTAATAGGTCAATTCGCAGCCAGTTTCAGCTTGAAATATAATCAAATGTGCGATTATTAGTTATTTATATGTGCGATTTGCATTTGGTAGTTTTGAAGATTGAATTTATGAAATATTTATTCTGCATTTAATTTTATCCAATAAGAAAATTTATCATTGTGCGAGTTGTGAGCCGATTCCAAGTAACAAGTTTCCCAACTGCATTTTCATGGATGCTGATTACACACACGCGAGCCTAAAAGCGTGCTCCAAATAGGCATGCAGCATTCGTTGCAGAGCAAGCGAATTCTTGTTTGCGGTTAAATTCGTTGCAAATCTCTCCACGCTCTGAGTTTCCTTTTGAATGTTTTATCTGGGATAAGTAAATGTGCAGATATTTCATAGTTCTGTTCTCGAAATTGGTTTTTTGTTCATTGCCCGCAGCGGATAAACAATGCAATGTTTTCTCATTCCGTTAACGTTAAATAAACGACAGAAACTTGTTTTTCACCAATCGTTTTCCCACATTTAAAAGACTGCTCGATAAATTTCATTTGAAATTTTATATATGTGCTCTTATTTATACGAATAATAGTAGTATTTTTCATAATAGTAAAAGATTTTTCTTATTCAAAACAAATCAGATTGAATTAAAGCACGTTTTTCTAATTGGAACTGACTAAAAAAGTCGCTTGGGAAATTCTCGTTCTTTCAAGGCTGTCAAGTGGTTTTAATTGCCTTCATAGTTCAACGAAAATATTTCTTTATCGACTGCCGAAATTGAAACAGAATTGTATTAAATGTAGCTCTTAATTCACTGTTAAAAATAACGCAATGAAATTAAAATAAATGCGTTTATTTAATATACGAAAGTTAACGAAAAGAACGTTCGTTATTTATGATTGTGTTTTGTTCCTGCAGGGAACAGTTCGGCTGTGAAAGCAGTGCGCCCAAATAGCGAAGAATTTGCAGTAAAAGCGGAGGAAGCAATAAAACGAGGTTATCTATGAATTCGATTCTAAATTTAAATTCGATTATTATTCAATTGAATGCTATTGAATATTATTGAATATTTTTGCGTGATGAATTGCGAATACAAATTCATTGAACAGACAATAAAACGCAACTTTATGGAAATTAATAAACGTTCTACAGAGTTTATAAGTGATCCTTGCGACTTCACTTAGGAATTATTAAATATTTAAAATAATTAAATTATTAAATATTGGCTTTCAAAAAAAAAAGGGGAGAAAATATTCGACATTTTCCGTATTAAATGTATTTTTTAATAGCTAATTCAAATGTTTATCCATCAAATCCTTTACTATAACTCATAAAAACTTAAATTCATTGTTGAAAATATAATTCGATTCGCAGTGAGCGGAAGTGAAGGGAAAACAGTGGAATAACTTAACATATTATCGCATTAATAAACTTAATTTGCAGAAGTTATTCGTGGTTATTGAAACAATTTGAGTTCAGTGAAAAATTGCTGCGTTTTCAGTTCTTGAGAACATTTTAATAACATGCGAATAGCTGCTTTCGTTCAACGGTCAGTTGCCATTCCTGAGTTCGCTTTCGTTTCTCTTCTTTTCTAGGTGCATCTGTCTCGCTCTCCAAACATATTTTTTGCTTGTGTGTGCTATTTAATTTTGGCGTAAAGCAGTCGTGTGCTTCAAACGGTATCCAGGGCCACGTCAGCGATGTGATGCATATCGAGCAACAGCCGCTACTCAACAACATTGTGTAAACGTGTTTTACTACTTCAAATAAATTCTCCTTTCGGGAGAACATACTCCCTCTGTGTGGCTATGTGTGTGTTTTTGTGTGGTAACTTAAGTTTAGTCTACTCGGACTTTCGTTTGTGGATTTGTGTAGTTTTTGAGCTTCATCTGCGATCTGAGAGCTTAGATTCGACTTACACAATTGTGTGTGTGCACACGGATGAGCATCGTCTCGTAGTAAATCAATGCAATTGGATGTTTCTTAGTGTTGAAAATGTTAATTTGCATTTTAATTAAAATAACATGCCAAAAAGTAATCGTATCATATGACGAAATCCGTCAGCAAAAGCCACGCTCTTGACAACACGCGACACTAAATGGCATTAATGAATCCGTGCAGCAGCATAAAAGCAACTGTTTACTGTAAGCCTCGTCTTCGCTATAAACCACACAAATGCACAACCGCCACCCAGCAAACAACGAACTTGCTTTGGAATCGAGAATGGATTCCACAGCTCGTGCTCAATTGATTCTTTTCTACAGTCCACACGAGGCATTAAATACGCATTTCGGTAATGCATTACGGAAACAAGAAGAAAACGATAGACATTCCGCAATATTGCAATATATTTCTTTGGTATTTACTACTTTTGGAAGGTAGTAAAAATATAAATGTTGAACATCAACAAACTTTTGTTTGAACAAATGAAATTAAAATATATAAAAACAGGAATGAACATCTCCTTTTTATTTTATTTTCACTTAAATAATTTTGCGTAATAAATAATTATTTAGAACTTATTATACTGCTAACTACTTTTCTTGATGTTACTACTAAAGTAATATTAATGCAACAATGCGAACAGATCGCAAATTCTGCAAATTTATTCTATTATTTAAGTAATATTTTAATGAAATACATTCATAAATTATTAAATTAGTGTAAGCGAAGTTTAAGAAGACGTTTTTATTATTTCTTTTCGCATGCAACAGTTAATAATTATTTACCAATTGAATATAATTTGTAAAAGTATCGTTTAATCGCCGTTTAATTTAATTTGTACTGCATATTTTAAAACAATCGGGAATTTCCAATTCGGTTTGTTGATAATTGCACCCAGTTAAAAAGGGGCAATTAAATATGGGCAATTAAATTGTCCGCACGCGTGCGATTCCTCGTTATTCGTCGTCGTTTCGTAAGGGAAGGGAAGGGAAGGGAACTGCAAAAGAATGAAATAAAACTTGCAACTATTCTGTGGCTGCAACATTTTATATCCTGCTTGAATCAGATCGCTGCGCTTAGTTTGACAGCGACTACAAATTGCAAAGTCGGCCAGCGTCACATCCATTCGTTATAATTAGATTTTTATTTAGTAGCTGCTCTTGGGGTAATTTCGTTGCATCGCTCCACGACGTCCCTGCCAGGCTGCTGCCGTGATGAATGTGCGCCACAAGAGCAATAAACGCACATGCAACGTGACGGCAGCGAGAGCCGAGCAACTGATTACTGCGTGCGGTCGGTCGCAAGCAAAGTTCATCTGCCGTCAGGCTTCGGACGTCGTGAATTGCTCCGGCTTGAATGGAAGCGACATGCGATGTGTCTGTGTGATGCTTTGTGTTGCACTTGACTCCTTTGTGGGTTTTTCCGTAGGACCGTGGCTACGAGTCGTAACCGAGCGTGCAATGACATTTGTACGTATGTCGCCTTAATAGATAGAAGGCCCGGAATAACGGCGATCAAAGTCGTACTACTTTTTGCTGTTATTCGCATGCTGCCCTCTCCGACTGGCTTCTATCCGGAGATGTTTCTGTTTGCATTCGCATTTCGTTGCTTTTAATTGGCTTCAATGCAGCCGATTAGCATATTAAATGAGAACCTCGTTTTTAGAGCCTTTGCTAAACAGAAAAGAATTGTCTATAGCCTTGTAGACGTAGGAAATACAAGAAAGTATTGTAAACACGAAAAATATCGAAATTGAGATTTTAATGGCATTTTGACAAAGAGACGCGTTGAAACTTTGTATTGGAGACTTTTATACGACCTCGTTGTCTTTTTCCCCTCTCTGCTATGCAATCGGTGGCGCCAAAAGGACACTTCTCTTGCAGGAAAAGGACACTTCTCTCAGATTTCATGCATAACTCAAAACCAAACCAAATAGAAACCTATCCTTTTGATTACAATCGCTAGCACCAATAAGGACAATTCCCTTGAAGGATTCTATGCATCATTAAGTGCAACTTCTTTAATTAATATTATTAACTGCAACAGCAGTTATTTTAGATATTTTTACCAGAATGTTAATTGAATTACTTGTAATTATATCGATGTTTGGATTGGTTCCATAAAATTTCATCATCAATTTCTAATAAAATAGAAATTTTGCTATTTAAACATATGTGAAAAATGTTTATTTAACGCTGATCAACGTAATTGTCACAAAACATCGCCGGGATGTTGAGCAAATCCAAGCTTCGGCAGTCGTGGCTGCTCGATTTGCTGATTTAAGGTGCATTTCAGTGGTAATTGGATGAAGCTTGAAAGCCTATTGAAGCATTAAGCGATAGCATTGGTACTCGGCTTTGATTTAAAGTACTCGGATATGTGCCAATGTGTGAACTACTTTCCAACTGTACATGTATTAACGGAACACAACACAACTTCGAAGCTTCCAGCATTAGTCTGAAATTCACTTCATTTCGCTTGGTTGCGCCGCAAGTTCTCTCCTAAAGAAGAGAGAGTAGGAGGAGGAGGAATCTTCCTCTCCCCTTTCTTTCTCACTGTACCATGAGGACCGCTTTTGCTGCTGTAATGGCTGGCATTTTGCTCGCGCCGGTTTCTCAGGATGAACTTCATCGCCAATGACTTCATAGGGTCAGGCCAAGCATGGAGTCGTGAAGAAAGACCGAACCGGGTTCGGAAATATGCTGCAGCGAACGGTGAAAATCTTAACTTTGTCGTATGCGGAGTCAACGCAGTCGATTTATCGGCAACGGCGGAAGCTGCTGTTAAATCTGTGTGTTTTTCGTGGCGATGTCGAAGCAAACTGCTTCCACGAAGAAGAAGTTAGGAGACGCTCCGCAGCATCAAGAGCCACCTGACAAACAAAACTTTACCTTCAACAGCTCTTCACTCTTTTTGCCAGCTGCGAACAACAACAAAACGGGACATTTTCATTCAAATTTATTCACGAGCGACTTTTTTCCAACTTGAAAATATGTCAGCCGCCTTCAATGAGTCTTTCGTGTGGATTTCTTGCTCCGTGCGATGCTGCAAATTAAGTTTATGTAATAAAGAAAAAGGACGAAGCGTTCCTCTAAAAACTCGGCCCGTCTTTTGATAACTTCTTTAGCTAATTTAAGCCATGTTTTCGGGATCTTTCAACTTGCCGTGGCTAAATTATTAATTCAGTAATTAATTAATCAACCTGTGTACATTATTGGACATTTTCCATTTTACCTCAGCCAGAATTTTTCGTAGACCTCTTTTTCTATCTTCTCTGTTTTAACAGTTTCAGGTGAAGAGTTTGTTTATTTTTCTCCCTGGCGAATAAAGGATTCATCCGAATCATGTTTAGACCGATGAAGACGCAAAGTTGCACCTTTTTAGCCTTTCGCAAAAACGAGGCAGACAGACATTTTGTTTTTCTGACGAAATTTGTGGCACATAAATATTCGGCTTTTCTAACAATTTGAGTCGTTGTCGTAAAAAGTTTCTTCAAATACGAAAAACAAACACAACTTTCGAGGGTTTTAGAAAATATTACATGTCAATAAATGTTGTCTGTTTTCGGCTTTCTTTAGTTAGCCTCTGCTTTAGTCTCTGCAAATAACAGAATTATAACATTTATGTTATAGGAAACGTTAATTAAAAGTTCTAGGAAATTTCGCATTAAAATCGAGAAAAATGGTCAAAAGAATAACTTGGGAAATGTTGCCATCGTTCGTGTTGAGTTTGCGCTGTGGTGATGATGGCAAGAGATGCGTGTCCCGAAAACACCCCACAGACGTGGTTAAAAATTAAAGTCGTGGTTAGAAATGAAAGGCTTTACAATAAATGAGCAAGAAAAGAGGTTTGGTTACGTTGGTTGTTTTTCCGAAGCGCTATCATTAACATACTTTCATTAATAACATTTTCTGAAAGAGTGATTTTCTTGACCAAAAAGGGCTTGAATAATTAGCGGCTGCGATGGTGCCAACTAACGCAAAAGGCCTTGATTTCAATTTGCAGAGAAAGTAATACAATCTGGAATTAAACTGATTCCGAAACATGCATTCATTCGCATCAACGATGTTCTTTAACAAGCATCAACACACACAGCAAAAATGATTAATTAACGAAAAATAAAGAAAATTACAACTCAAATAAATAAACAGAAATAATAATAATAATAATAATAATGTTAAAATTAATAATGTTAAATGCCATTTAAATGTATATTTTTCATGTTACTTACTTATTTATTGTTATTTTGTTCAACGTACAACGAATCCATTTCTCTGATCGAACTCTGCGATTAGATTTGGTGTCGTGCCGCAAGCAGGAAATCCTGAATCCTTGAACAGCAGAGAATTCGATAACTCGATAGCAGCGTCCGGTTGAAGTGCATTTAGCATTGAGGACCCGCGGCGCCAACCACTCAACTGTGTGTGCCAGCGAAATGTGATTTAACGGTCGAGTTAGTTTTTGCAGCCACCCTGCAGATGAATACGTCGCCGAAACACAACATCACGCTGAACGTTGACCCATAGGAGGCGCTTCTTCCTCCCTTCTCCCGCTCCACCAACGCTTCGCTTTGTTCCATGTTCATATTTTCCCCCAACCCATCTTTAATGCTGTTGTGTGTGTGTGTTCGTAGTAGTTGTTTAATCTGTTTGCATTTCGTTGTACAGTTTTTAGTTTTCAAATTTCCACCTTCGCGGCTTCTTGTAGCTAATTGAAAAGAGCAAATAGGTTTAACCTTAATTTAGCCTCGGTGACATTAAACATAGAAACAGGTGCAGCAGTGTAATATGAACCTTTCATCGGCGCATTAGTGCCACAGTGACTCCTGTTGACACAGCAACAAACCAACGGAGCTGCAGCTTCTGGAAGACCACCGACGTAATCCGACATAACATTAACTCCTCTTGATACCATTTCACAGACAAAAGCAAAGAATTAATATTATATTGAACAGTTTTAACAATATTCTTTCAATTACAAACAAACTCTTTTGTCAATGCGGAATTTGCTTTTTTATAAACTGATTGTCCGTGGGACCAATTTCTCGACAACTGATCTGTCGATAATACGACATGTATTGTTCTTGTAAAACAGTTAAATTGCTAATGCCAGATTTTCAACGGTCCGAGGTACATCGAAGTTAGCAAGAGCTCTGCCAGTTGATTCAAATGACGTATTGTTAAAGGTTCCCTCAATATCAAGGAGACCAATTGAACATAGTTCCTTGGCAGCTAGTGCACTTCCGATTTCCTTTACAGCATCATTGAGACTTCATTTGGCACAGTAGATCTACCTTTCGAATGTCATTTGATTGCCGCTGTATATCGTGTCCTATGAACCCGTGAATTATTTTCTCCATGCCTTTCAGACAACAGTCATTACAGTAATAGTTTTCGGTCGAGACCTGAGTACAACTGTGCCGCAACCTAACAGTATTTGTCCAAAAGCAAGACTGCAGTTGTAGATTTTTGATACTAAGTGTGCCAATATTGGAGCTCCATTTTGCAATAACGCAGGGAAAATATTATCGCCTCCAGGCAATTGATCTGTAGTCTAAAGTATTCCCCTGAGAGATGTCCTAAAATCCGGCTATTAACAATTTCTCATTGTAATGTGTTTATTATCGAGTTTGGGAAATGTATATGCAGCAGGATTTCAGGACTCCCTTCGTTACTTTTTGCAAAGCCATAAAAAAACTAAGAGCTATTCTTTCCTTGCCGTCACGTCCAATATCAACCCGAACTTGCATGGTTCTTCTGAGGCAGTCCAATAGCTAATGCGGCTGGAGTACATGATGAACTTAAAAATCCACTTTACTATTCAGCATAAAATTTTCGCACTTAAACGCCACATTCCAAATTATATCGCTTTAACTCTTGGATTTAATATATATCATATAGTAAAAAATAAAGAAAAATTTAAAAATTAAATTTTTAATTTTTACGGGAATTTTTCAAATGTTACAGCCAAAATTTTACAGTCATGTTATTTTTAATTTTGATGAATTTTTTTAATTTGGAAATTTACAAGTTAATTTAGCGGTTGCTATGCTGAGCGTCTACGACGTCGTGAGCAGTTGCGACGCTGAGAGCCGGCGCGCCGAACCTTATTACGACCGCCCATTCGCTTTCCAGGCAGGTCTTCTTCGTCCACTAAGTCTTGTATTTCTGGGGCGAAGTATTTTCCGCAGACTTTCTGGACGTAGCCGTACTGCAGGCCACCGTTCAGTACTTCTGCAACGGTAGCCTTCAAAACCTCCGGTTTTTCCTGCAAATAGAAGACAATTAGAAAATGTCTTCTATTTAGTTTAGTGGAGTTTAGAGTGATATGCGAGAGTAAGCGGACGTGTTTTTCTGGTAGTCTTAAACACCTGTAGTTTGGTTCTGGTAGTACACCTAACCAAACATGCTGACATGCTTATGAGTTCTTCATCAGCTGAATTGCGAGTTTTTCGTGGAGAGATTACTGAAAAATTACAAAGATTGAAACATGGAGAAAGAATAACTTTCTTATAGAAGTTATTCTTTCTCTATGATTGAAACTAGTGTTTCCCAGCGTCTTAATGATCTTGACAGATCTCTTAATGATTTGCAGAAGCGGATTGTAGATGTTGAATTGCGGCAAAAACCTTTCGAGGATTACAATATCAATGACTCTAATATTAAAATATCTGATGTGGCCAACACATGACTTCCTTGTATGATGGCATTTGTATGGTTTTATTTCAAGAGTGGTTGATATATTTTATTTATATTTTAAAATTGAAGTTTTAAAAATTTTAAATATTTTTACTTCCATAATGAAAAAAATTTCATAGGCTTCTCTTAATTTAATTAATTTAAATAGTAGTAAGTAAAAACAAGGAAGTACAAATTAGTTTCCACACAGCTTTAACTATCAATCGTACTAATTTTGATTTCCCTGTTTAGTTCTGTAAGGGTACAACCAATTTTTGTACAAGATATAGCAGCATAACATTCATTTATCATTATCATTTATGTAATTCGGATAATGCATGCTTCGTGTTCCTTTGGCGAAGTGTCCTTTTGGTGCGAACCATCATTAAAATTGGAGCTACATAATTCTGCCTTGTATAAGCCCCAAATACAAAATAGTGTATACTTTCTAGGAGTGTTTGTTTTTGAGTAATTTTTGAAATTTGAAAAAAAGTATATGAGAAGTGTCCTTTTCGCGCAACCGATTGCATCCAAAAAGGGAGGTGCACAACTAGGTCTTATAAGAGTCACAAATACCAAATTTCAAGTTTCTACGATTCTCCGTTTTGAAGTTATTGAGGATACGTACATACGTACAGACGTACATACGTACATACGTACATACGTACAGACGTACAGACGTACATACGTACAGACGTACATACGTACATACGTACACACGTCACGACCAAACTAGTCAAAATGGACTCCGCGATGGTCAAAATGTGTGTTACCATCAAAATCCAAATATCGAAATTTTTCATGATTACAATACTTTCTTGTTATTACTACGTATACAAGGAAGTAAAAAGATTTGGATGGTCTGCGATATCGATGTGACATGTTTGAGCGACGTGAGATTGCTGCGCATGCTGTACTTAGAGGTGTTCCTCTGCTTAAGGATGGAAAACTCAATGAAATTTACAACAAATTATTCCATACTATTGGTTGTCGACCCTTGGAGCTTACTTCTATTTTTCGTCCCAGGAGCAAAAATAAAAATGTGGATGTGAATATAATTATTAAATTACGTTCTGTTCCTATGAGGAATGAATTATTACGTTCAGTGGGTGATTTTTGCAGAAGGGAGAAGCGACAACTTTGTCTAGTGGATGTTGGCATGGAATCCAATTGTACAATACACTTAAATGAAAGTAAGACAACCAATTGCCGTCAAATTCTGCACAGTGCTGTTAAATTAAAGCATTGTGGAACGCTGTATGTGTGTTCAAATTTCGGAATTTTGTAAGGAATACAGATTAATTTCTGAATTCCAATAAGGTTTTAGGGCTGGACATGGCTGCATAACTGCCTTGTGTGATGTTGTGGAGCAAGTTAGAGTCAATGTTGATGAAAGTCGTCTAACATTTCTCGTGTTACTTGATCACTCCAAGGCTTTCGACTCGGTTGATCATGAAATTCTTGCATCGAAGTTGTAGAATATATTTGGGTTTTCCCTGTCTGCTACGAACCCTATAAAGTCGTATCTCTGAAGTCGTAAGCAAAAGGTATGTAATAAAGGGGATATATCACTACCGTTAACCTTGGCTCGAGGTGTTCCTCAAGGTTCAGTCTTGGGTCCTCTGCTTTTCACTTTATATATCAATGACTTACCGAATGTGATTTCTTGTTGTAAAGTTCACATGTACGCTGACGATGTACAATTAATCATTTCGTCCTCTATTGACTCTGTTCATTCGTGTATACATAATTTAAATATAGAGTTGGATAGGTTAAACTGTGGGCGCTTAAAAATGGTTTGTGCCTTAATCCTAAAAAGAGTAAATGCTTGGTTATTCATAGAAGAGTTTTTGATTTGACCTCACTGCCTACGTTAAGTCTAAATGGAAGCTATGTGGAATAAGTTAAGAAGGCCAATAATTTGGGTGTACTCTTTAATAATGTGCTTTCGTGGAATGACCATATAAATAGAAATATTGGGATCACTTATGCAAAACTACGCGTGCTTTGGTGTGCACATTTTTATACACCGTACAAGATTCGGCTTCTCCTTGCCAAGGTGCATTTGATGCCGTCGCTGTTGTACGGCTGTGAATTATTTGCGAACTGTGATTCACTATGTAGGCGGATGTTTAATATGATGTTTAATAGTATTGTGAGATACATCTTTGGGTTAAAACGGACAGACAGTGTATCTACGCAAAGCTAAACTGTATATGGTGTTTCTTTCAATGACTTACTTGCTTACCGCGTTTTAATATTTTTTCATAAGTTGCATAAGGTGTACCGTCCTACTTGTATCGAAGGTTAACTTTTACCCAGTCTAAGGGAATTTTTAATATTGTGCCATTTCGGTGTTCCTGTTTGGTCTTAGAACGTTAATTTTTTATTTATTCTGTTCGGCTTTGGAACACCTTGCCTGTTCATCTACAAAAACTAACCAGCATGCCGCAATTCAGGAAGCTTATTTTGCAGTATTTTTCTTCTATTCCTGCACAATCTCACAGATAGCTATTTTTCTAGTTATTTTTCTATTTTCTTTCTCTTCCATGATTTCTTCTTTTCTATGATTTTCTTACAACTGTGTTCTTTTTGACTTTCTCATTTTTCTGCCTTGACTTCTTTTACTTTCTACTATTATTCTACTTATTCGCCTTATTTTTCAGCTTATTATAATGTGTATAATGAAATATCAAACTAAATTTAAACTAAACTAATTTAATTTAATTTAATTTTAATGCATAAGAATTATTTTTCATTCCATGTAATTGTATTATATAGCTTATAAGACTCTTAGTCTTGGAGTATAATGAGTAGAAAATAAATAAATAAATGAAATAAAATGAAATGTGTTTGCTTGACCTTCAGGCAAAAAGAAACTACTCATACTCTTCAAAATATAAACAACTTTTCGAGCATATTGACTAAACTTAACATCGCCAAGGAAATCTAAGCGGATTATTACCTCACATACATTACGTACATTACATCATTACTTAAGCAACTAACTTAAGTTCACCCTTCTTCTACCTCTCCTTATTTCTGTAAATTTATGTTGTTACGCACTTTTTAGCCGAAGGCCTCTGTTGGTAGTTGCTAAGCTTTGTACTTATAATTGTAATTATATTAGCTTTTTAAATTAATTCACAAAAAAAAAAAAAAAAAATATCTGGAATTAAATATTTGTTCACAAACGTCTAAATAAAAATTGTCTGTCTACTAAGTGCTCGATTGGATAAATAAAATGTGATAATGGTGAATTCCATGCAGCACTTCCCAAGCGTTGCACCTGCAGTTTAGTTGGGCCACTTGCTGCCATTTTTATACCCTACACCTTAAGGTTGAGGGTATATTCACTTTCTATCGGAGTGTGTAACGCATAGAACTAGACAAGATAGGTATGAAAAAGTATATATATTCTTGATCAGCATCACCACCAAAATTGAAATAACGATGTCTATCCGTCTGTCTGTCTGTCTGTCTGTCTGCTACTACTACTAATAACGTAGTACTGGATGCGTTCACGATGAGCACTGCGATGAAATTGCTGATGAGCCGAGTTCTGGGTCCGGCACTAAAACCATCTGTATACATTTCCCAATCATTTAAAGCCAGTTCTCTAAGTTGTAGTTATGTTTACTTTGCATATCTGTTTAAATTGAAATTTCAAATTAAATTTACGAATAATGGCAATAACTAATTACTCAAGTATGCTTAATTAAAAGCAGAGGTAACTTATTTTGTACACAGCAATACTAATAAAATTGAATTACAAGAGTCTCACTTTTTATTTCGTAGGTTCCAATAAAATGCCAATGTTGTTCTATATGATTAGAAGGATGAACTAATTGCCAAGTTATTAACTATACAAAAACAAAAAAAACTAAAGCACAAATAGTAATTTTCTTGTTGTCACCATCAGTAAAACCAAAATTATCATTAAAGCCATTCCCGGAGCATTCCGTGTGGTCTATATCAAAATTATTATTAAACTAATGTGAAATCTTGGAAGCTGATAGGCGAGTTATAAAAACCTCTGAAACTGATTTCCCCAAGGCATATGGCGGCGTATCATTCGTATTAACATAGAATGTACCTCGCTTCGGTATTGACGGTTCGCCTCCCATGCGGTAATCACCCGCCGAATTATTGAAACTCCATCCTTTGTCTGAACTCCTCTGACACGGCGTACCCCAAAAGCCTAGCTTGCTGTCTATGGACTCCGCAAAGTAATCGTAGGCCCGGTAATGTGAGCAGCCAATATAGAGCTAGCAAGTTATTGGCTTACTAATACTGTTGGGGTGAGATAAAGGAAAAATGCGATGGTGTGGAGGTTATGTTCAGTTTTAACAACGCAAAGAATTAGACTCACCGGTGATGGTTAGGGTGGTGGAATGGGCGATGGTTATGGTGCTCCTGTGGCGTTAGCGTGGGTGCTGATCGGGAGTTGTCGTTGGAGATGTCGGTGGATGACGGTTTGATGCGCTTGATTGGTGTGAAGCGATGATGACGGTGGTATGGTGGTTGATAATGTCGATGATCGTATGGTGGTTGATGATGTAGTTTTACGATGGCCAAAAAAGGTGGTTGGTTGCGCACGAGAAAAAGTTGGGTTTTTTAACAAAAGAACGAAGCGAACGAATGTGGTGTGATTGCGTCCAAAAAAAAGGTAAGAATGTTTCTTCCAACCGGAAGTCTTCAGTGAGGTAAAAACTGCAAGAAAAACCAAAAAAGCACGGCCATGGGAAGGCCGGGAAAGGGGCAGTGCTGCCAGAGCGAATGCATTTCCACGGGTGTGGGAAACACACTCGCTCATAGAGGGCGCCAAGGGTTTTGGCGTGAACATACCGGCCGCCTTGCAGTACTGCAATTTGGCTCAGGGGGTGGCATCTCGAGAGGGGGTTGTCGAGGTGGCCTGGGACTTCGGCAGTGGTAGGGAACTGAGAGGGGTGGGAGAAAATTATGAATGTGCGGGAAGGAGTATTAGTTTGGTGATCGGACGGGTGATGTGTCCTTTTTCGGTTCGGACGTCGGCGACGCGAATTCGAGAGTCGGAACCGGGATACGTGCGCGAGACGCGGCCTAATCTCCACTGAGTGGGAGGTAGATTGTCATCACGCAAAACGACGAGATCGTTCACCTGGAGATCAGGTTGCGGGGTTTTCCATTTACTCCGCCGTTGGAGTTCGGAAAGATATTCATTTTTCCACCTATTGCAGAAGTGTTGATAGATGGCTTTGAGCTTCTGCCATCTATTAACAATCTTCATCGGTGACGCGAGCAGTTCGGGTTCTGCGGGTGTTAGAATCGGCCCTCCAATAAGGAAGTGACCGGGGGTCAGCGGTTGCAGGTCAGATGGGTTTTCTGACATGCTGCTGAGGGGCCTCGAGTTGAGGCATGCTTCCACCTTGGCGAGAATTGTGGAAAATTCTTCGAAGGTGAAGCGCTGATCGCCCACAAACTTTCGGAAGTGAAGTTTGAAGCTTTTTACGCCAGCTTCCCAGAGTCCTCCCATATGCGGTGCAGCGGCGGGAATGAAATGCCATTGCAGCTGGTGGTGGGCCCATTGGTTGGTGATGGTGTTCTTCGAACGGTTGACGAAGTCCGTCCATTCCTTAGCCAAGGACCTGGATGCTCCCACGAAGTTCTTCCCGTTGTCCGAGTAGACATCCTTGGGGCATCCTCTCCGGGCGGCGAATCGGTTGAAAGCGGCGAGGAATGCCGGTGTAGAGAGGTCACTGACGGCCTCTAGATGTATGGCCTTCGTCGCGAAGCAGACGAAGACGCATACATACCCCTTGGTGATGAGGCAAGCGCGTCCAGTGTAGTTCTTGATGTCAAACGGTCCCGCGAAGTCGAGGCCGGTGGCAGCAAAGGGGCGCGAGATCTGGGTCCGTTCAGGGGGTAGAGCGGCCATGATTTGCGTTTGTGTCTGCCTTTTCTGCAGTACACATGGTTTGCAGCTGTGAATCGTGGTTTTTATCAGATTCTTGGCTTTGGGAATCCAAAATTGCGTCCTTAGCAATCGCAACATGAGTGAGTTGCCTCCATGCAATGTGATGTCATGCATGAAGCGGATCAGAAGCCGGGAGTATTGGCAATTGTAGGGGAGGATGATGGGGTGACGTTCATCATATGCCATAGAGGGGCATGATGATAAGCGCCCACCCACGCGGAGCAATCCATCGTCGGAGAGGAATGGATTGAGCGAGAGGATCGAGCTCTTTGGTTCGAGGGTCGTCTTCCTCTCGAGACAGCGGTATTCGTTCGCGAACTGATGCCGTTGGGTTAGGGCGATCAGCCGCGCTGTGACGAATCGGATTTCGTCGGGGTAGATGGTTGGGTCGGTTCGTAGAAACTGGGTGCGTTTCTGAGGGTGGGTGTGGTCGTGAAATCGGAAGATGTACGCGATCACGCGAAGCGCTCTAGGGAGAGAAGAGAATCTTTCTAGAACGTCTTCGTACGGGGGTAGGCGAGCAACGTGCGCCTTGATGGGCTTGGCTTCCAAATCAGTCTCGGCCGATTGATGAAGGTCAGAGTGAGGCCAAAATCGCTCATTCTTTTGGAGCCAATAAGGACAGTGCCACCAGAGTTTGGTGTCGCGTAGCTCGAGCGGGAACATGCCACGACTGGCCAAGTCAGCTGGGTTGTGCTGTGACTCGACGTGGAACCAATGGGTGGCATCCGCTATTTCTATTATTTTGGTGACACGGTTGGCCACAAATGTGGTCCAAGTGCATGGAGGGCGTTTTAGCCATGCTAGCACAATGGTGGAATCCGTCCAGCAATACAATTTGTATTGTGGCAGATTGAGTTGCGGCAGCAATGCGTTGAGCATATCTGCCAGCAGGGCTGCGCCACAGAGCTCAAGACGCGGTATGGATAGCGTCTTGATCGGAGCAACTCTGGTTTTCGCGTAGAGGAGGGAGGTATGGGTGTGAGTGGGGGTGCAAGTGCGTAGATACACGGCACCTGCATATGCCAGCTCTGAGGCGTCTGAAAACGCATGGATCTCGAGAGCACTGGCTGGCGTGTAGTGCGTCCAACGCGGAATTTTCAGCAGGGAGATCTGGTGATAGCATTTGACGAATTTTAGCCACCTTTGGAGCGTGTGGTGGTTTAGCGGTTCGTCCCAATCAGTGCCGTCAAGCCACACTTGTTGCATCAGGGTTTTTGCAACAACAATGACAGGTGCCAGCCAGCCGGCCGGATCGAAGAGTTTCGCGATGAGCGACAACATTTCTCGTTTGGTGTACGAGGGCAGGATTTCGGTGAGTTTAGCATCGAGATTGAAGCAATCGGTGCTTGCATTCCATCTGATGCCGAGGGTTTTCGCTGAACTGGCGTCTTCGAGCTCGAGGAAGTCCGAGGTAAGAAGATCTTGCGAAGGGATGCCACTCAACAAGCTAGTGTGGTTGGCAGTCCATTTCCGCATAGTGAAGGCTGCCGATTGGAGGGCGGCGACCAGCTCATGGCGCATTCGTATAGCCGAATCGAGCTCATGGGATCCGCATAAGGCGTCATCCACGTACATGCTGGACTTCAGAGCTGATGAGGCGAGAGGAAGTGTCTTTTCAACATCTTGAGCAAGCTGTTGAAGAGTACGAATCGCGAGGTATGGAGCACAGTTAACGCCAAACGTCACGGTGCGAAGTTCGAAATCTTGTACCTCTTCGGAGGGGGAGTTCCGAAAGAGGATTCGCTGGTAGCGCGATTGTTCGGGGTGAACCAGGATTTGGCGGTACATTTTCTCAATGTCGCCATTGAAGACGTATCGGTACAAACGCCAACGAAGTAGGAGGAATGTTAGATCCGACTGGAGCGGCGGCCCGGTGTAGAGGGCGTCATTGAGGCTCAGGCCATTGGAGGTTGGACAAGAAGCGTTGAAAACAACTCGCACCTTGGTGGAGCTGCTTTCCGGTTTCAGAACCGCGTGGTGAGGGAGGTAGTAATTTCCAGGTGTAGGAAATGTTTCTGTCGGGGTGACCTTGGACATATGATCGAGTTCGGAGTACTCTCGAATCACGTTGTCGTAGGTATTCTTGAAGTCGGGTGTTTTCAAGAGGCGGGATTCGTTGCGCAAGAATTGCTTGAGAGCGATTTCTCGCGAGCGACCAAGCTGAAGTTGCGAAAGGAAACCTTCTTTGAAGGGGAGGCGGACGACGTAGCGTCCGTCGGTACGCCGTTGGGTGGTGGCGGCGTACAGGTTCTCGCAGAAGGTCTCGGTGGGTGTGAGCGCAGGTTTCTGCGGAACCTCCTCGATCTCTCAGAAGCGGGAGAGTTGCTGATCCATAGAGACTTCGTTGAAGAACGAGACTCTAGTGGTTACCACGGGTTGTGTGGATTTTTGTGGGATTGGACCGGTAATGATCCAGCCGAAGATGGTTTCTTGAGCTATGAGGGAGCCCAAGAAATTTCGCTTAATTCCATCAAGGAGGATGAAGGGGTATAGATCAGCTCCGATCAGGATGTCGATCTGATCGCTTTGGTAAAACTGTTCGTCAGCCAATGCCAGGTCAGGCATTGAAGCGAAGAGTGTTCGATCGAGCGAACAGACTGGTAAGTTGCCGGTGAGTTTCGGCAGCACTAAAGCCGTGGCTTCAATGCGTAGATGGGGGTCTTTGGGGGAATCCAGGGTGAATTTGCACTGTTTGCTGACATGAGCAGTGACAGTTTCATTCACGCTGGCAATTTGTGCTTGAATGATTTTGGTGGGAAGACGCAAGCGTTGCTGAACACGTTCAGTGAGGAAAGTGGCTTCCGATCCAGGATCGATAAGCGCACGAGCGGGGTACAGTTCATCGCGGTGGCGGATATTTACCATAGCCGTAGCGAGAAGCACTTGCTTCGGACGCGAGGTGAAGCAAGTTAGTACGTTTGACGTGGGAGGGGTTGCAGTGGACTGTATTTGAGATTGTGGAGGAGGTGGTGTAGCGCGAGAGGGCGCTGGAGGGTGTCGGGAAGGGTTGCTCGTGTGGATGCCGCGGTGTGGTTGGTGTTGAGGGCGTGAGGTGGAGGGTTGAGTGTTCGCATGGGTTAGCGAAGACGTCGTGGTAGCCACCTCGCGATGCAAGAGTGTATGATGTCGTTTGGTGCACGACATGCAAGTGAAAGCACTCTTGCAATCCTTAAGCTGATGCGAATGTGCTAGACAATTCGTGCAGAACTTAAGGTGGCTTATTGTTGTCCATCGCTTGTCTGGCTGCATCGCCAGAAAGCGTGAACAACGGCGTATGGGGTGAGACGGGTCACTGCATAGGGGGCAGTTGACCGCGATCATGTTTGCCTGGAAGGTGTTCACAGGCTTAGGTGGGGCGGCATTACGAGCTGTGCTGCCCGTCACCCTCTTGGGTGTTGGTGCGGATTTTCGGATGTCGTCGACAGTTTCTAACGTCTGGAAATGCGACGTCAGAAACTCATCCATTTCTTTCCACGAGGGAATTTCGCGCTTCTGTGTGATTGAGCGTTCCCACAGAGCAAGTGTGGTTTCGGGAAGTCGCGATGAACATAGATGTACTATGATCGCATCCCAACTGTTGACATCGATGTCAAGCAGGTCGAGAGCCCCGAGAGTGTTGTTGATGTCACGTTGCAGGCGTTTGATCGCGGCGCCTGACTCGTGAATAACGGGAGTTAGATTAAAGAGCGTGCGAAGATGAGAATTGACGAGGATTCGCTTATTCTCGAAGCGATCTGTCAGGTTTCGCCACGCTTGAGCGAAACCACTGTCTACGAGAGGAGACTTTTGAACAATCTCCTTGGCCTCACCGCGAGTTTTTTGGTTTAGGTGGAACAACTTTTCGACGGGCGAAAGTCGATTGTTCCGAATATAGAGCGCGGAGAACATATCGCGGAACGTTGGCCACGACTCGTAGTCTCCTTTGAAGACATCAGTGTCACACGGTGGCAAACTGATGTTATATCCTGAGTGGGTAGCCTCATCCGCGCGGTGTGATGCCTCAAGGCCAGTGTTCGTAATTCGAGATGTGCTTGCTGCGTTGAGGTGCAGCTGCTCCTGAATCTTTGCAGTGAGCCGTACGTAGAGCTTGAAGTATCGTTGTTGCTTGGAGCGGGCAACGATGATCTCGCTCGAGGTGGTGTCAGAGTTGTCGAGAGGTGAAGCTTTGGCCACCAGAAATTCCAAGGCGTCATTGAAGGCGTTCTTCAGATCCATCCATACTGCCTTGAGTTCCTCCATATAGGTGTGGAGTGTGAATTCAGAGTGGTCGGTGTCAGGGGATGCATCGAGTTCGCGAGCGAAATCCTCTAAGGTCTCGCAGACATTCATGAACTTGGTGAGTGGGTCCATGGCGATTGGGTGGTTGGTTGGTTTTGGGGTAGACGGCAACTGAGAACTCGAGCGGGGTGTCGAGGTGTTATCGCCCAATGGATCGACGGGTTTCAGCAACGGCATGCGGACACTCACGGGGTGTGGGTGTGGTCGCAAATCTCGGCTTCAGTGGATGAAGCTTAAGCGAATCGCGAGAGCCGAGAAGTCAACTTAATTAGAGGTTAATTAAGTTGCTTTGGAAATATCTCAAATGTAAACGCGGTATTTGAGAGTTAAGTCGCGTTGATTCGAATTAAGTTGACGATAACCGTGTTGATAGAGGTTGGTAGTCAACCGGGTTAATCGGAATTATTTTTAAAATAAATCGAATCAATTGCGATGACGTCGTGAATGAATTCAATTAATTTAATGTAATCGCGCTGAGAAATCGCGTTAATCGGTGATGAATACAAATAATCCGAATTAATTTAATTCAATTTAATTCACGCGCGGAGAAATTAGCTGCGTTTATTCAAATTAAATCGGAAATTAACTTTGATTAATTTAATTTAAATTAATTCACACGCGGAGAAACTAAATGCGTTAATTCAAATTAAATCGGAAATGAGATTGATTTTGAAATAAATCGAGTTAATTGAATTTAATTGAATCGCGGAGAAATTAATTGCAAGTTAAATCGAAAATAAGTCGCGAAATATTTTGAGATTTGGAGCAGGATAAATCGCGATGTCGTTGCTGAGTCGCTCGTAGGGATTCGGACGCGGCGCGGTGGATGAGCAGTGTCACCTGGGGCGGTGCACTAAACGGCAGGTTGCCAATAAAACACAAGTGTATATATATATTTTTTTTTTTAAAAAATAAACTTTATTTATTTTTGGTAATTTTATTCTCGCCGGCACTGTACAATACCTAGATGGGATAAGAGAAATAAGTAAAACAAAAGAAATGTTTGAGAAATATTTATTTTATTTTACTACACAAAATTTACAGTAGTGCGTTGTAATTGGTATTGTTGTTGTTGTTGTTGTGTTTTATTTTAGTATTTTTTGCTTTAACACTGGGTGGCGGTGTCGTACGGCGTTCGTGGGACGTAACGAGACGAACGTTCGTCTCAGCGGGTGAGTCGCGGGTGACTCGAGACGTCACGATCGTCCGTAGTGAATATGCAATTCACGAGCCGATTTAACTTTCCACGCACACCACTTGTTACACTTTTAAAAAACGTCCTGAGTATTCCGGGGGTGGAAATACTCCGCGAGTTTTATTAAGCGAGCTATTGCTGCTTACTTGTTGCTTTGCGGAGCAACTTGTACAAAATCACGCGGCCGCGACGCCGAACCGAAAACACCAAACGGATGGAGCACGCACAAATATGATGTGTTTTTTATAAAATATAATGTATGAAATTTGACAAATAATATAATATGCTGTAATAGGTTATAGGATGGGGTGGATTGAGTCGGATTACTTAGTAATCCGGCTCGAATAGGACCAAAATGCTGGGGTGAGATAAAGGAAAAATGCGATGGTGTGGAGGTTATGTTCAGTTTTAACAACGCAAAGAATTAGACTCACCGGTGATGGTTAGGGTGGTGGAATGGGCGATGGTTATGGTGCTCCTGTGGCGTTAGCGTGGGTGCTGATCGGGAGTTGTCGTTGGAGATGTCGGTGGATGACGGTTTGATGCGCTTGATTGGTGTGAAGCGATGATGACGGTGGTATGGTGGTTGATAATGTCGATGATCGTATGGTGGTTGATGATGTAGTTTTACGATGGCCAAAAAAGGTGGTTGGTTGCGCACGAGAAAAAGTTGGGTTTTTTAACAAAAGAACGAAGCGAACGAATGTGGTGTGATTGCGTCCAAAAAAAAGGTAAGAATGTTTCTTCCAACCGGAAGTCTTCAGTGAGGTAAAAACTGCAAGAAAAACCAAAAAAGCACGGCCATGGGAAGGCCGGGAAAGGGGCAGTGCTGCCAGAGCGAATGCATTTCCACGGGTGTGGGAAACACACTCGCTCATAGAGGGCGCCAAGGGTTTTGGCGTGAACAAATACTAAATACTTTACCTCAGTCGGCTCCATTTATATTAGTTGGCGACGTCGATGCCTGGACTCTCTCTATGGGGATAATCTAAGTCAAACAAAAGAGGCCCTATTTTCGAAGACATAATCCACAAACATAATTTATTTATTTTGAACGATTGCACATGACGTTTCCAAACGTCGACTTATCCCTGTGCTCATCTGGCCTTGTTGCTCGATCATCTTGCTATACCCTGAACGATCTATATGGAAGTGACCATTTTCCTATGAAAACAGTCTTACATTTCCCGGCTGGGAAAAAAATTAAACCACGTCCAAAGTTTATCACTGACAAAGCAAACTGGGAGAAGTTCACTCTAATAGCTGAAAAATCATGTGCCGAAAGTTCAGTACCTTGTATTGATAATCAAGAAGCAGCCCGTTTACAGAAGGTTATCTTTACTACCGTCCATATCTCTATCCCTCAATCTGCCCAGCACGCAAATAAACTTTCTATCCACTGGTGGAGTCAGGAACTTGGCATGCTCCGCAACGAGAAACCCCTCCTCTGGAATTTATTTAAAAAACATTGTTCACCTAAAAATTTGATTAACTACATAATAAAAAATAAAGAAAAATTTAAAACATAAAATTTTTTAATTTTTGCGAGAATTTTTCAAATGTTACAGCCAAAATCTTACAGTCATGTTATTTTTAATTTTGATGAATTTTTTTAATTTTGAAATTTACAAGTTAATTTAGCGGTTGCTATGCTGAGCGGCTACGACTTCGAGAGCAGTTGCGACGCTGAGAGCCGGCGCGCCGAACCTTATTACGACCGCCCATTCGCTTTCCAGGCAGGTCTTCTTCGTCCACTAAGTCTTGTATTTCTGGGGCGAAGTATTTTCCGCAGACTTTCTGGACGTAGCCGTACTGCAGGCCACCGTTCAGTACTTCTGCAACGGTAGCCTTCAAAACCTCCGGTTTTTCCTGCAAATAGAAGTCAATTAGAAAATGTGTTTGCTTGACCTTCAAGGCTCTTCTTACCCCTACGATCACTGACACGTGTCTGGTTATTTGCGACAGCGTTGCTGGTTCTTGAATCGTTTCTAAAATATCCAGTACTATCTTTCCATTTAGATTAGCCATCGTATCGAACAGGAAAATAAACCGATAACCAAATGCTCAACAAATAAATAAATATAATATGAAAAAATATCTGGAATTAAATATTTGTTCACAAACGTCTAAATAAAAATTGTCTGTCTACTACATAAGTGCTCGATTGGATAAATATTTTATTTCAAAAATAACACAGTATGAAACTGTATTTGAAATAAAAATACTTCACAATCAAAAACACGTTTCCCTAAAGCGTTTGTGAAAGGAAATTAAATCTTCCATTCAAATCCAAAGTCTATATAGAAAATCATTGATTGATATGGTTAAATGAAATGTCGTCTACATTTATGCTTTTTTTAGCAATTCCCCTCCCATAAATAATAACAATAATTATTTGGACTTTGATAGTCCTAAAATTCTTATGTTGGATACTATAGCAATTTCAGAAAGTGGTGTTTCCACTGCAATTACACGTCTCAAGTCTAGCTTTAAAAGTGATAATGGTGAATTCCATGCAACACTTCCCAAGCGTTGCACCTGCAGTTTAGTTGGGCCATTTGCTGCCATTTTTATACCCTACATCTTAAGGTTAAGGGTATATTCACTTTCTACCGGAGTGTGAAACGCATAGAACTAGACAAGATAGGTGTGGAAAAGTATATATATTCTTGATCAGCATCACCACCAAAATTGAAATAACGATGTCTGTCCGTCTGTCTGTCTGTCTGTCTGTCCGTTGAAATTACGATCACAGGAGAACGGATAAAGATTTCAAAATTAAATTTGGCAAAAATATTCGTTGCTATGTTGGGGTGTTTCGTATTGAAAATGGGCAAAATCGCCCAAGGACCACGCCTACTTTTTATATCGAGAGTGCAGGTACCTCTGTTTTGCCTATTAAAAAAGACCATATCAGCATCACTTTTTGAGAGAAGACAAGAAAATTTAATATGTAGGTTTAGACTAATGCTTCCAGTTAATATGCCAAATATGGGCGTGATCCGCCCACTTTTAGTTTACATAGGTCATGGAGGGTTTTACATGGATTGTATTGAAAAGTATATAAGTTTCCTGAATAATGGTGTACATAATATTGTAGTTTGCGAACCAATAATATTCTGTTGGGGAAAAAAATGGGCGGGCCACGCCTACTTTTTACCCATCCACCCAGTATTGCAATATATTTTTATACCCTACACCTAAATTTTGAGAGTAAACGCACTTAGTACCGGTGTTTGTAACGCACAGAAATAGTTAAGCAGCTATAATTATAGTTTATCTATATATCTTATATATACGAGTATATATGCAGCTTTAAGGTGTAGAGTATTTCGGCTACAGCCCGGCTGTAGACAACACCTTTACTAGTTAATTTATGTATAGAAAAATAAACATTTCCCAATTTCTGGATGGCTTGCATTATTGTTCCAATTTCTAGATCTGGTGATCGCCTTGATGTTAATAATTATACAGCAATTGTGAGGTAATGTGTGATTACTAAATTATTTGATCATATAACCAAGGGTAAATAGTTTGATCATGTAAAAAATTTCTGTGGGACGACATGTTCAAATCTATTGCTTGTTTCCAATTATATATTTATTACAATGGAAATGGAACAAGTAAATGTTATATACACTCACTTCTCCAAGGCTTTCGACAAAGTACACTCAGAAAAGAAACACTTTAAACTCACTTTAAATCCAGTACAAGGGACTTTAGAATTAAAAATTTTCATGTATGAAAACCAGCCGTATTGGAAAATATTTAATTTTAAAGTTTACACTTTAAAGTGTAAATTATTAATGTCAGCACTTTAAATATTAAAGTGAAAACTTTACATTTTAATATGCGCATTCTCGAATACAATTTAAACACTTTTGATTTCAAAGTTGACACTTTTAACCCAATTTAAAAATTTTTGTATTTAAATTAAAAGTTAACACAATTAATCTCAAATTAAAAGCGTTAGCTTTTATTTTAAGAGTGAACACTTTCAAAAGCAATTTAAAAGTGTAAACTATAAACTTTAAAGGAAACAGATTATTTGAATTGTGTTTAATTCACTTTTTTTTTATTCAAACATATTTAAATCTATTTTATATTTATGAAATAACTTATTTATAACTTATTAATAATTCATAAAATAAAATAATTTAATTTAAATTTACAAAATAAATCATAATGTTATCATATCTTTTTTAGTCTTGCATATATCTTTCCATTATTAATGTGATGTAAATTCATAGGCAGGCTTGTGAAATGTGAAATGTTAATCAGTTTTGGGCAATTTTGTTTTATACCAGTCTCGTAAGATTGAAAATGTACATCAAATTTAATAATTTGAATAGGATAACATAGAACGTAAATAATTTCATTTTCGTAAATAAAAAGTTTGAATTTATAGATACAACAATTTATTTCATTCAGTAATGCTAAAAAATTATTTTGTTTATACTCGATTCCTTTATAATGTATTATAGTCGAAACATAAACAGATTGATAGTTAATATTTTCAAAGTTCAATATTAGAGGAAAATATTCTTCTTTTGTTAAGTCTTTTATAATAAATGTTTCACTGTTAAAAGCATGCGGAAACCCATTTTTATACTTTTGTAAAAAATTTGAAAAACAAAAAGAACTTTTCATAGCCGCTGTATAAGCAGGATTTAATCGAGATGTTATATTATTAAAATATATTTTTGCATCTTTATGTTTTGCCTCGAAACGCATCGCCCAGACAAACTTAAGAGGACCACATTTATTAATTGCGCGAGGGTAGTGCACCAAAAAATGATGCTTAGGTTTCAGATCACCGTAAAGTAGAATATATAATTGATGATGTGTTTTAATTAAATTTTTCAACCTATTTAAATCGAAAGTAGAAAAACTAGACTCAAATAATAAATCTACTATTTCTATTAGCAACACCAATAGTTTCCAATGCTTTACATCCGGTGAAATTAAATCTCCTATCATAAGTGGAAGAAAATTTGTAAAGCACAAAACCTCACTAGCTGTCATTTTTAAGTTGTACGATTGAAGTCGGTCCATAAGGAGAGGCTGCGAAATATTTCCTATTTGAATATTTCCAAACTGAAAAAATTTTTTTCTGCTGTTAATAATGTCTAATGAAATAATTTCGTCATTTACTAAACCCAAGATTATGTTGCAAATATCATATACGCAAATCCCTTCTAAAACATCATGCATAATGTCAAAGCAAATGTTAGTTGTTACGTGAAAGCTTCTTAATTCATTAAAAATACAAACTGTTTTGACACCTGTGTCTTGAAATTTATTTTTAAATAAGTCATCTTCGTATTGAATCACAGTTCTTAGCAGTTGTTCGTTTTCTGAAACATCAATTTTAATTTGATCTTTAGTAGTTGTACATGCTCGACAGTAACACTTCGCATTAAAAGATTGCACAAACCCCAAAATACTGTTTACACCTAAATTATCTCCCACTACGAGGCCTAAAACGAAATGTACTTTGAAAGTCTGATTAAATGATTGAATTAAGATCCCTTCCTCCAATGATTTAAGCTCTTCAAGTAAATGGAAGAAGGACGTTCTGTTTCCACAACACTTCAAATCTTTTGTAGATATAAAAGCAGCATTAAAAATTAAATCAAGTTTTGAGAGTATATATTGTGGCATAGTAGGGAAATTGTAATAACAACCGCAAATTGAGAATGTGTGACTACCAAGAGCGTTATTAATTTGAAAGTCATCAAAATATAAAACATACGGTATTACCAGTTGAGAATCGAATTTTAATTTAATTAAATGGAAAATTTGGCCATTACAAAAATTTGAAAAATTACTATCTGCTAAAAACTTTTCTGTATTTTCTAATGTCATTTGTAAAACATTAGGTAACTCAAAAAGTGCTTTGAATTGAAATTTTAATGGCATTATTTGAATGCTAAGCATTTTACTATCGAGTGTAGGGTTTCCCCGAACAACTGTGTCAGCTATTTCATTAAGAATTACAAAAGACTTTGGGCTTTCATATAATTTCATCGCCTTCAAAACTGTAATTATTCGATGTTCAGATTTTATTTCCATGAATGGATCATTACAAAAGCTAAGAATACAGTCAATATTGTTTTGTAGTCCGGTAAATAAGTTACCGTTTAAATTTGAAATTATATTTCTGATTGTAGCAGAAACTGTTCCAAGTAAATGTGATACCATGCTTTGTATACTTAAAACATCTTTTCTTGGCATGGTACTTTTTGAATATAGTTGCAGACATAAAGCTAAAGACTTATTTTTTAAATCTGCTATGGTTTGTTCTCTATTTATATGGAATTGTGAAATTGTGTCTGGCACTGTTGCTATGATAGGTTCATCTGATAAAATGGGTTCATTTAACTTAATTCCGGAGGATGTGGCGGGTAACTCTGCTGGTGTTTGTAAAGTGTAATTATTATTCTTATGTGTTAATAAATGTCGCTTTAGAGAACTAAAGTTTGAAAAAATTTGCTTACATTTATTTTGTTCGCATTGAAGTATATCTCTATTTGACAATAAATGCATGTGTTTTAAATGTCTTATTAGCACATCAACATTATTAAATAGCTGAAAACACCTGAAACATTTATACATTATGACAATCGATTAATTTACAATATTTAATTTTTTTCATTCATGTGTGTTAACAATGAAGTAAGATTTGAACTTTTTAAATCAAATTTTGAATCTAATTCATAAAAATACTTTTGTATAAACATCCATGGCATTTCGCAGATCTTAGGATATTTAAGATTAAACACGTGAAAGATTTTAAAGCATATGTCCAAGCTTTCAATAAAAGAATTTAGTTTGTACAAAGTTTCGTCAAAGTAAATATAAAAGGTTTTAAGATCGTCCTCGTAGTCTCCGACCACAATTATAAACGGCTGTACATTCAATTTATTATAATAGTATTTACCGATAAGTTCTTTTATTCGTCTTGAGTAATCGCTAATTGTTGTTAACTGCAATACGAAGCTTTCGTTAGCATCTTTAATGGTGGCTTTCTTTTTTGTATTTCCATCCGCACTAAATCTTGCTGAAGGCAGCAGAACTGAATTGAGAAGAATTGTAAAAATGTAGTCTTGACAATCTGGGAAAAAAATTATTTTGTGTTATTTTATTAATTAATTCAAAAGCTCATAATTGTTACTCACCAATTTTTTTCGTCGTTTTTGCTTGGTTTAGAAGATCTATTGATTGCGGATTCCGTATGTTGGCATCGTAGTAGTTCACTATCTTGGTTTTAAAATTATCCCACTTTGTTTTTAAAAGATTACCTTTTTGTGGACAAATTAAATTGAAATCTATATTAATCTAAAAAAAATATAAAAATTTGTATATCCTTGAATTTTGTGTTAAAGTTATTTTTAAATACCAATACGGGTGCTCTGGAGTCTTTTAAAATTGGCCACTCCTGCAAAAAATAAGAATTTGAGCGCTTTGCCAAATCCTTCTTCCGAAATGTAAATGTTTTTTGCCATTTGTCAATAACCTCATCCCAATTACTGGCATCTTTTTGAAGCGACGTTTTTAAACATAACGACAGCGTTTCGTCAACTTCAAAATTTTCTTCCACTAATGCATCACGTAATTCACTCGAAAGACATCTTTCCGCAGATGGACTACTCTTTCTAATCTTTGTCTTTAAGTTAAAATATTTGGAATAGAGCTTGCCTGATGGGTTTTTTTTTCTTTGACGAGGAATGTAGTAATAATCCTGAAAGAAATCAGTTTATAATATGTTCTTTTTAATATATCGTTTTAATAATACTTGGGACTCTTTTTCTTTGGGAAATAAACCAATTATTTCTTCCACAATATTAGCAAAGTGTTCCGGTCTAAGCTTTGCCTTTGTTAACATGACATCTTCTAAAATTACTTTAATGAGTTCATCGCGTTGCTTTTTTCCACGACGTTTTTTTTCCAGCCAACCAACAACCTTCGAAGTCTGGCTCAACGTTTCGTCTTCTATTCCAAACTGAAAAAATAAGCTTGCTAAATTATAAACGTAGGACTATGGAAATGGGAATTGTATCTATATACGTGCGTAACATCGCAAATAAGCTTTAAAATTAATATTATATTTACCTTTGACTTGCGCCAGAAAAACAACTTTTCTCTAAACTCCGCTCGAAGACCAATATTTCTTACTGCTTCCGCAATGTCTTCTTTTGACAAAAATTTTAAGCTTCGGAAAGTTATTCCAGCATCTAAGGAACATTAATAATATTGCATAAGTGTTAATATTGCCTAAGAATTTTTACCTACTTTTTAGGTCAAGAAAAAGTGTTTCCAGATCAAACTCCTTTAGCAGATTAAGGAGATCCGTATCTTTCTCAGCACACGTGTACGTTAAATCACCCTGCTCATTAATTTGGATATCGTTGCCAAAAATTCGAAGCAAGTCACTTTCTTGTATACTTTTACCCTGACTGGTCATTCTTGTATCTTGTTCACACTTCTTACTATAAAGAAATCACGCAAATCCCGCTAACGGTACAATTTAAAGTCGAACTTTTAAAATAAAGTTAAGAACTTTGAAAATAAAAATTTTTACGTTGCGTTTTAAAGTGTTCACGTTTAGTTCCAACAAAGACACTTTAATACAAAATGTACACTTTAAATTTCAAATTGAACACTTTTAATAACATTAAAATCAAAAATGTTAACTTTTAAATTAAGAGTAGACACTTTAAAAACTTAAAATTAGCACTTTTACAAAATGTTTTTTTGTGCCCTCCATTAGAACCTATAGACTAAGGCACTTTAAATAAAATTTGAAAGTGTTCACATTTAATTTTAAAGCGCACTTTTTTTCTCATTGTAGATAATTTTATTCTTTTATCTAAGATAGATAAGTTCTGTTTGTCTGAGGCGCTAATACCATTTTTCAAAGGATTCCTTATAGTAATGAGTGGAAAAATTTGCGGTATAACCAAGCGACATCTTCTTCTTCTTCTTCTGTATACATTTCGCAATCATTTAAATCCAATTCTCTAAGTTGTAGTTATGTGTATTTTGCATATCTGTTTAAATTGAAATTTCAAATTAAATTTACGAATAATGGCAATAACTATTTACTCAAGTATGCTTAATTAAAAGCAGAGGTAACTTATTTTGTACACAGCAATACTAATAAAATTGAATTACAAGAGTCTCACTTTTTATTTCGTAGGTTCCAATAAAATGCCAATGTTGTTCTATATGTTTAGAAGGATGAACTAATTGCCAAGTTATTAACTATACAAAAACAAAAAAAACTAAAGCACAAATAGTAATTTTCTTGTTGTCACCATCAGTAAAATTGAAATCATCATTAAAGCCATTCCCGGAGCATTCCGTGTGGTCTTTATCCAAATTATTATTAAACTAATGTGAAATTTTGGAAGCTGATAGGCGAGTTATAAAAACCTCTGGACTCCGCAAAGTAATCGTAGGCCCGGTAATGTGAGCAGCCAATATACAGCTAGCAAGTTATTGGCTTACTAATACTAAATACTTTACCTCAGTCAGCTCCATTTATATTAGTTGGCGACGTCGATGCCTGGACTCTCTCTATGGGGATAATCTAAGTCAAACAAAAGAGGCCCTATTTTCGAGGACATAATCCACAAACATAATTTATTTATTTTGAACGATTGCACATGACGTTTCCAAACGTCGACTTATCCCTGTGCTCATCTGGCCTTGTTGCTCGATCATCTTGCTATACCCTGAACGATCTATATGGAAGTGACCATTTTCCTATGAAAACAGTCTTACATTTCCCGGCTGGGAAAAAAATTAAACCACGTCCAAAGTTTATCACTGACAAAGCAAACTGGGAGAAGTTCACTCTAATAGCTGAAAAATCATGTGCCGAAAGTTCAGTACCTTGTATTGATAATCAAGAAGCAGCCCGTTTACAGAAGGTTATCTTTACTACCGTCCATATCTCTATCCCTCAATCTGCCCAGCACGCAAATAAACTTTCTATCCACTGGTGGAGTCAGGAACTTGGCATGCTCCGCAACGAGAAACCCCTCCTCTGGAATTTATTTAAAAAACATTGTTCACCTAAAAATTTGATTAACTACATAATAAAAAATAAAGAAAAATTTAAAACATAAAATTTTTTAATTTTTGCGAGAATTTTTCAAATGTTACAGCCAAAATCTTACAGTCATGTTATTTTTAATTTTGATGAATTTTTTTAATTTTGAAATTTACAAGTTAATTTAGCGGTTGCTATGCTGAGCGGCTACGACTTCGAGAGCAGTTGCGACGCTGAGAGCCGGCGCGCCGAACCTTATTACGACCGCCCATTCGCTTTCCAGGCAGGTCTTCTTCGTCCACTAAGTCTTGTATTTCTGCGGCGAAGTACTTTCCGCAGACTTTCTGGACGTAGCCGTACTGCAGGCCACCGTTCAGTACTTCTGCAACGGTAGCCTTCAAAACCTCCGGTTTTTCCTGCAAATAGAAGACAATTAGAAAATGTGTTTGCTTGACCTTCAAGGCTCTTCTTACCCCTACGATCACTGACACGTGTCTGGTTATTTGCGACAGCGTTGCTGGTTCTTGAATCGTTTCTAAAATATCCAGCACTATCTTTCCATTTAGATTAGCCATCGTATCGAACAGGAAAATAAACCGATAACCAAATGCTCAACAAATAAATAAATATAATATGAAAAAATATCTGGAATTAAATATTTGTTCACAAACGTCTAAATAAAAATTGTCTGTCTACTACATAAGTGCTCGATTGGATAAATATTTTATTTCAAAAATAACACAGTATGAAACTGTATTTGAAATAAAAATACTTCACAATCAAAAACACGTTTCCCTAAAGCGTTAGTGAAAGGAAAAGAAAGGAAATTAAATCTTCCATTCAAATCCAAAGTCTATATAGAAAATCAATGATTGCTATGTCCTCCTATCGCACCCTCGGCTCCAATTCCGAGCTCATCTGTAGTACGTTAAATTCGGTTAAATGAAATGTCGTCTACATTTATGCTTTTTTTTAGCAATTCCCCTCCCATAAATAATAACAATAATTATTTGGACTTTGATACTCCTAAAATTCTTATAGTGGATACTATAGCAATTTCAGAAAGTGGTGTTTCCACTGCAATTACACGTCTCAAGTCTAGCTTTAAATGTGATAATGGTGAATTCCATGCAGCACTTCCCAAGCGTTGCACCTGCAGTTTAGTTGAGCCAATTGCTGCCATATCCTACACCTTAAGGTTGAGGGTATATTCACTTTCTACCGGAGTGTGTAACGCATAGAACTAGACAAGATAGGTAGGGAAAAGTATATATATTCTTGATCAGCATCACCACCAAAATTGAAATAACGATGTCTGTCCGTCTGTCTGTCTGTCTGTCCCTTGAAATCACGATCACAGGAGAACGGATTAAGATTTCAAAATGAAATTTGGCAAAAATATTCGTTGCTATGTTGGGGTGTTTCGTATTGAAAATGGGCAAAATCGCCCAAGGACCACGCCTACTTTTTATATCGAGAGTGCAGGTACCTCTGTTTTGCCTATTAAAAAAGACCATATCAGCATCACTTTTTGAGAGAAGACAAGAAAATTTTATATGTAGGTTTAGACTAATGCTTCCAGTTAATATGCCAAATATGGGCGTGATCCGCCCACTTTTAGTTTACATAGGTCATGGAGGGTTTTACATGGATTGTATTGAAAAGTATATAAGTTTCCTGAATAATGGTGTACATAATATTGTAGTTTGTGAACCAATAATATTCTGTTGGGAAAAAATGGGCGGACCACGCCTACTTTTTACCCATCCACCCAGTATTGCATAATATTTCTATACCCTACACCTAAATTTTGAGAGTAAACGCACTTAGTACCGGTGTTTGTAACGCACAGAAATAGTTAAGCAGCTATAATTATAGTTTATCTTATATATCTTATATATACGAGTATATATGCAGCTTTAAGGTGTAGGGTATTTCGGCTACAGCCCGGCTGTAGATAACACCTTTATTAGTTAATTTATGTATAGAAAAAGGAACATTTCTCAATTTCTGGATGGCTTGCATTATTGTTCCAATTTCTAAATCTGGTGATCGCGGTGATGTTAATAATTATAGAGCAATTGTGAGGCAATGTGTGCTTACTAAATTATTTGATCATATAACCAAGGGTAAATAGTTTGATCATGTCAATTATATATTTATTACAATGGAAATGGAACAAGTAAATGTTATATACACTGACTTCTCGAAGGCTTTCGACAAAGTAGATCATTTTATTCTTTTATCTAAGCTAGATAAGTTCGGTTTGTCTGAGGCGCTAATACCATTTTTCAAAGGATTCCTTATCGTACAGTCTTTCCTCCATTCTTGCATTTCATGAAAGGCACACGTGCTGATTAATATTGGTAAGTGCATTAAAAAATATTGATAAATTTATAGAGAATCAGTGGAAAAATTTGCGGTATAACCAAGCGACATCTTATTGCTAATGCGTCTCAAAATCGGACGGATCAAAAGGCAAAACATCACTAAAATCTTCGAAGATTTTTAGAAAATATCTCTTCAGTAAATATAATAAACATAACAAATAATTTTTCAATACAACAAAATCGAATTTTGTGTTTTTACAAGATGCAGAAAATTTTGGCTATGGTCAATTTGAAGAAGAAATGTGGAGAGGCATCAGATTGCTAAAAACTACAGTTACAAAATAAAACCAACAGCAAAAATTGAGAATAACGTGAATAATAATAATGTATTAACTGCAGTTAAAGTGAAAAATTAAATTTAAGGAAAAATTTTGTTCCGGAATTATTTTTGTAGTACTGCTTCCAGACAGCTTTTCTAGTCTTGGTTTCACCACACTACTCGTTGTAGCACTATTTCAGCTCAGTTATTGCGTCTGTTTTCGAGTCGAGTAGCTTACGCTATAAGCTATATATCGAGAGTATTGCATCCATCAATCTTTACGAAACTGCAAAGTTTAGCAGTCAGGTGAAAATGTCATTCGCTGAAACCATCGTAAAATTTTTCGTAAAATTTTTTATTTCTTCATCATTAATTTACAAGTTTTATTACAAATATTCTTAATTTCTACTTTCCTTAACATACTTTACAATAGTATTTTTCGAAGGCTTTGATCTTTGCCGTTGTACCTGTTTGTTTTTATTTTTGAGTTTAACAAAATTTATTTTTTTACATAATTTATTTTATTCCGGGTACGGAATCTGTAGTCTTTAATTGGTTAATAGACCTTAACCAGATCTTAACCTAACCTAAACCTAATCTTAACCTAGACTAAATGCTATATCACAGGTTTATGTTAGTCTGAAATAAGTTTCAGCTTTGTTTTCGTGTGGTATGAACTGCGTCATGCTATAATTTGTGTTGTTGCAGATATTTCGGTTTTTGAATTTTCTGTGGTAATATATTAGTTGTTTGTTTTGGAATAACATCTTTTGCTTCCATAATTGCTTTAAGTGTATTGGCGACAGATAACCATAGCTATTTATTTGTACTGGAATCTGTAGTTTTTCTGCGTATTTTTTTACTAGTGCGTTATCTATGTTACATAAGTTGCAAAGAAACTTGGCCGCGCCCTGAACCATGAATGTGTCTATTCTAGAAATTCTTGCTTTTTCATACAGTGCCTTATTAGTTGTGCTTTTCCACACACCATCTGTCATTGTTGGTCGTCTGGGTAAGTTCGTACAGTATCTGAGTAGTTTTCTTTCAAATCTTCTTAACCCTTAACTACAGACGTCCGATTATAGGAACGTTATAACAGACCACCGGTATTTTTTACCTGTTATACCAAATTAAAAAAAATATGTATATAGCAACTGGAAAATAAATATATTATATGCTTTCACATATTTCTAGGGTTTCTAGATCTAGTCAAAGCTGTAAAATTATTGAGTTACACACAAGTTACACAAGTTTTATGGGAAATATATATTTAACCCTTAACTACAGACGACCGGTATTTTTTACCGGTTAGTGTTTCAATTTTGCGATTTTCGAGAATCCCATATACTTATACATACTATATATACATATACTATACACAGATCTCCGGTAATTTTTACCGATTAAGATTTTAACTAGCGATATATAAGCGATATTTCACAAAATGCACTTGACACTTCGGCTAACAAAGTTATACTGAGCGGCGAGAAGGTACATATACGCATGAGCGCGTAAGTATATGGGATTCCCGGAAATCGCAAAATTGAAACACTAACCGGTAAAAAATACCGGTCGTCTGTAGTTAAGGGTTAATCTTTCCATTTGATTTGATGAAATGTCGAACCAGATCGGAAATGCATACGTTAGAGTAGGTCTTATAATTTGCTTGTAGATATTTAGCTTGATTTTATTCTTGATTTCTTTGGCTCCCTTGATGACCTTTATGTACATAAAGAATTTGTTTCTCGCCTTGTTTAGCACAGCGTCGATGTGTGGTATAAAGTTGTATTTTGCGTTAAGGATCACACCCAAATACTTGAGTGTATCCTTATGTTCAATTGCTGTGTTGTTAATCTTAATGATGGGAGTGTATCTGCGTGCGTTAGGGAATAGTTTTCGCTGAAACCATGCATTTTTTCTACACTGTTGCAGCACGAGTGCTCACCGTTGGTATGCTCCAAGCGTCTATAAAATACCATTTTATAGTCTTTTAAAGTGGGGTGGGCACTATTAAAGAACTAATAATGTAGTACTGGATGCGTTCACGATGAGCACTGCGATGAAATTCCTGATGAGCTGAGTTCTGGGTCCGGCACTAAAACCATACATTTCCCAATCATTTAAAGCCAGTTCTCTAAGTTGTAGTTATGTTTACTTTGCATATCTGTTTAAATTGAAATTTCAAATTAAATTTACGAATAATGGCAATAACTAATTACTCAAGTATGCTTAATTAAAAGCAGAGGTAACTTATTTTGTACACAGCAATACTAATAAAATTGAATTACAAGAGTCTCACTTTTTATTTCGTAGGTTCCAATAAAATGCCAATGTTGTTCTATATGTTTAGAAGGATGAACTAATTGCCAAGTTATTAACTATACAAAAACAAAAAAAACTAAAGCACAAATAGTAATTTTCTTGTTGTCACCATCAGTAAAACTAAAATTATCATTAAAGCCATTCCCGGAGCATTCCGTATGGTCTATATCCAAATTATTATTAAACTAATGTGAAGTTTTGGAAGCTGATAGGCGAGTTATAAAAACCTGTGACACTGTTTTCCCCAAGGCATATGGCGGCGTATCATTCATCTTAACATAGAATGTACCTCGCTTCGGAATTGACGGTTCGCCTCCCATGCGGAACTCACCCGCCGAATCGTTGAAACTCCATCCTTTGTCTGAACTCCTCTGACACGGCGTACCCCAAAAGCCTAGCTTGCTATATATGGACTCCGCAAAGTAATCGTAGGCCCGGGAATGTGAGCAGCCAAATATGTAGCATTTCTTCTGATCCTTGCCGTAGTTCGGATAGAAGGTGGCATGACCCAGAGGTTTCTCGAAACCTAACGTGTTACTGGTCTGAATGGATTCTACATAAGTGGCGTCTGAGGAATCGATGCGGAACTCTTCGCTGGTCTCGCGAAACTTCGGCCCGGCAGGATCCAAAGCGAAGATCGTATTGAATTTGAATGGCTGGATTTGCTTCCCGGCACTGCCAGCTATTTGGGCACCTATTGAGTGTCCAATTAAATAAACGTTATCGAAATCCAACTGCGCTTGTATGTGCAAATAACGGACGAGCTCGACCAGGAGAAAGCCCAGATCTTCGATAAGATCAACTACGCCGAAATAGTTCACATTCGAAGATATTATGCTCCAGTCGACAACGATGACGTTGAAGTCAGCACTGTAGCTGTCTGAGGACTTGCCTTTTTCAATTGGAGATATGTTCTCATTCGCGGTCGTTATGTTTGGACGTCCGGACGAAGTCGCCAAACGTAGATAAGCATTTTTAACGGCGCGATTGAAAGAACCTTTGCTCTGACTCATCCAGCCATGGATTATGATTCTGTAGAGGTACATATAAATGAGAGAGAGAGGTAAATGAAGAACGAACGAAATAAATGATAACATTAAGCGTATAATTCTTATCAAATGAATGTGCCAATATGCATTCATTCCTACGTATGAATTACGTATTGACTCACCTACCGTGTTGGGTGCGCACCATCGAACCCAGACGCATCCAACATTTCATCATCGTCGACACTGATCTCTCGTCCACACTCCGGAAAGTCACGCTTGAATAAATAGAATTGCATCTTGACACGGGCGCTACGCCTGAAGGGAATACAGTGTTTAAAGAACTTTTTTAGAAATGGAAAATCTATGTGGCGCTTGAAGAAGCCTGACGGTGGCCCCAAATTATGACCGCACTGATCTATGTGCTTCCGACAAGTACATTTTCCCGGAACAACTAAAAAGCAATAAGAACTATTACAAACTCGTAAATAACAGAACTGATGATATAATTGCAATTAGTTAATGAACATTCGGACCACTTGTGAACGCAATAACAACGGCTACAACAGCGCCAACAACCTCACAGTTTACTCGCATCTGAGCGACTGAAGATCGTTGCTCAAGATCGTAATCAATATTGTTGAAACAGATGTATCCAATAATGTACCTCACTGGAGTTCGGGTCGAGCTAACGATCACGCTTCGTTGGAAGAGCGAGCAGTCGAGGAGATAAGCATCTGGAAATTAAATTGAATGTAAAAAGGGGAAATTTCTGAACTTATAGAACGACATAATTAAATTCTTTTTAAGGATTTTAAAAATTACTACGGGAAATACATAGATTCTACGAAAATGATGACTCCTAAAATTATTTTTGAAGATCTTTAAGCAAAACCCAACGCAATTCAAACGCAAACCGGGAGTTATTTTAACATCGTGATGTCCTGAACATGTCCATCTTCACACATTGTTCTTTTCAAATAGTGGAGTGACGTCATCAGCTAATGAGTCACTTCTGCACAGTCGACTTCTGACCGAAACAAGTGCCAATCGAATAAATTAATGATGTGGCTATTTAAAACGCTCACGAGTGGCAAGAACAACGTGAATGAATGCCTGCGCTAATGTGTTGCGAAGCCTCTAATTAGATGTGAACCACAATACAGACGGCACGAATGCATCAGGACTATACAAAGTGGTCAATGAGTTAGAAACTAGGTTTTCCAACTCAGCTAGTTATATTTTGTAGAGACATGCGTTTAATTATAACAATTATATGAGTGCAAGCATTGGAAACCTGCATGTAATATAAATAACACAAAGAAATTTACTTTGACGTGGCGAATAACCAAAATAAAATATCGTTGATTCTCACAAACGCGGAAATAGAAACTGTGCTCAATGGCTCTTTGGCATCGTACCTAACTAAAATCCTCGAAACACCGCAAAATTGATGCATGATGAACACAATTGCAAGGTTATTGGCTGACCCTCTCAATTGTAAAGGAAAAGTGAGTTGGGTGGATGCTATTGATAGAAGCACTGCTGAAACATAGGGCGTGAGTGCAGTCTATTAAATTTTTGTCGGTGGCAATACATCGTACTCGTACTCGTCCCTGCGCTGGACTGCAATGACAAGAGATTATTTATTTGGTAGCCAATTGAATTGATATCAACTCCACTTTGGTATGACGTCGAATGAACATAAAAACAGCTGGCAACATTTCGACGGCGAGTCCGCCGCAAATACAGGTTGCGAAAGAAACAGACATACCTTTAGTGCTGTTGTTAGTGTTCCGGCAGAGAATGTGTTCCGGTAAATTAAAGTGTGCCTTAAATAGAATGGAACTATGTACTTGTATAGCATCGGCAAAACTATTCCAGAAAATACATATCTACAACGCACAAATTCCAACGAAATAACTCGGTGGTCGCATGTATAAAATAATATAAAACAACCAAATAATTTCTTTCCAAAACATTTACATAATATGCCAAAATTCGCAGGTTTGCTTGTTATCAACTTCGAGACATGGCATTTCGATTTAATGTTCTAAAATTCCACTATTTTAAATTTGTTCTAATTCGCATTACAGCGATTTAAAAACAATTCAGTCCATTGTCTTGAATTCAGAAGTTGATATTGATCAGAAATATATAGTTCAGTTTTATATATGTTCCTTCTTTATTTCTAATGTAAACTATAAACATTTATGTGGAGTGTAAGGTATAAATATAATACCTAATACAATAAACTTACGATACTATTTTTCCATAATTACTTTGAACTCCTCAACGAAGCTCTTATTTTATCAAAATATGATTTCGTCGTACGTTGGATATAGAAGTAAACGTTGTTGAGCATAAAAGAGAAGTGAAATTTATTATTACTTCTATGAATTATTATTCCTAACTATGCGTCATTGCTTTACCGTCAGCCTTGACTACTGACAAAATCAACTGATAAAAAAACCACTGATCACAAAACAGACCTCATCTGAAAAAATTAAATTCTATCAGCTTCGTGCAACGCCTACAAAAAAAGATACCAAAAACTATCTGCTGAAGGTCACTACCTGACTCCATTTAGACATTTCCGTACAAATGGAATTGTTTCTATCTAATCCATATATAGAAATTGCGATTGTTAGGTTAGGTTGACGCAAATATCGAAATTCAAAATTGAAGTAAGCGAAAATACAACCTTATCATAAGTTCAATAACTCGAATTAAAAGCCTATATCATGACTAAGATAACTAACCTCACATTGCATGGCAGTTTCTACAAAACGATTTTAATACCACAATTAAAATAAACTAGTAAGGGTACCTTCGGTCAGACCGAAGCTTATATACCCTACATCCCGCCGATTTTCACCATTTTCAATACAGAGTTATCTATGATGGCAGAGAATATTCGTACCGAATTTCAAGTCAATTCTTCCAACCGTTATTCTGGAATTGCGGTTTATATCAATGTCATATGTTCGTGGGCGGACACGCCCATTTTTTTTAAAAATTTAATCTACCTGTACCGATGTATTCGGAAACAAAATTGAAGCTCAAAACTAAGTCTACAAGTTGAAATATTGTTAAAAGAATTAGTATTTGTTAAAAAAGTAGGCGTGGCGCTGCACCGATTTATCCCATTTTCAATCCCACAGAGTTTCGGATGACAAAGAATATACGTGCAAAATTTCATCGCGATAGCTTCATTCGTTCTCCTGTAATCGTGATTTCCACAGACAGACAGACAGACAGACAGACAGACAGACTACGGACATGGCTAAATCGACTCAGGAGGTGACACTGATCAAGAATATATATACTTTTCCATACCTGCCACGCCTCCTTTAATGCGTTACACACGGAAGCACAAAGTGAATATACCCTCATTCCTTCGGATGTAGGGTATAAAAATCGTTTGTTTTTATTGAACATTGAGAGCTGTCATATTTGTTAATGGAGATTTGAAAGTCAGTGAATAGGTAATTTTGAGCCAGAGAAAGACTGGTCTCGTCGATATCTATATGGCACATACAAAATTTTCGTTTTTTTAGAAAGTTAGTTTTTTTTTTTGCTAATTTTCTTTGCGTCGTGGTTGGAAAATTATTCTCTTTCTACAGGGTCGCTCAGAAATGAAAATTAAATGGGTCGAACTCGTTGAAAGTACTCGTTGTTGTATTTTAGTTCATATTTTAGTACACCGAACACCGCTGCATCTCTAGCGACAAAGTGCATTTGTATCGAGTACAAACGTGGCAAACGTCAAAACGAATCTCGAAGGGGAGCGTAGTGGATCCAACTTTTTTCAAACTAAAGTAGGCTAGTCTGACGTGGAATTGTCATTTATTTTCAATATTAACCAAATCGTAAAAAAAAGTAAAAGTATCATAATAATTGTTTTAAATTTATAAAGAATGGTGTGTAGTACACAAATATAAAACGTCGACCATTGTTTAGATTAGATAAACTGGTTTTCATACATTTTGTCGACGTCACGAACTTTTGAGTAACAGTGCACTTGCAAATGCTTCTTCCTGTCACCTTATCGAAATATTTTTCAATTTATAGATAGAAGCCTCATATTGTGTGTAATAAATAACGCTGTGCAGCCAAAGTGCCGAAAACAATGAATTCCAATACATACGGTCTGCCAACAACTCAGCAGCAACAGTATATGTATACCCAGCAACAACCAGCGATGGATGGAACAGCACCAGCCCCGACTTCATCTCCAAATATACAATTGCTACCGACACATACAATGCTGAATGGAAATTATCAGCATCAGGCAAAAGATGTAAATATGATTTATAAAACCTAAAAATGTCTTAGGGCTGCTTAAAATAAGTCTGATCAATTAATTAAACAAAAAATAATTAATGACACGCAAATATATTACAGACAAGTACAGATAAATACTAAGAAAAAAGCTCAATGACACAACCAGTTTGTTAAACAAATCTTTTGCGGTGTTTGGGGGGGTTCTACAGAAATTAATACACTAGCAAAAACCGAGCTGCGAAAGTGAAAAAAATAGTTTTCTAATGAAATGATAAGTTATAGGAAGACACTTTCCAGGAATTTGACGATAAGAGTCGTGAGCAGGAAACTCGAGTTTCATTTATCATTCTATTTTTACCACATTTAGCAGGATGTATTTTTTACTATTTATTCAATGTGTATTACAGTAAATTTTCGAAGGGATTTTTATTTATTCTAATGTGTATTTAATATGTGAATGTTTAAAGGAAAGCGTCGAAATTATTACTAATAAACTATTTTAGCTATCGTCTTCAATGAGCGGCTTGACTATGAATCCTGCTAAACCGCTTGAAGCTTCATATCAGAATATTTCGCAGCAAACTAGTATGCATTCCCCAGTGATTGCACCATCTCCGCCTATGAGTGCACCCAAACAGCAGCAGCAAACGTCCTTATTACCCAATGGGCCACCTCCGCAGGGTCACCAGCAGTTACAGAGCAACAGCGCTGGTCCAGCACAAGCTACTTCGCAGGCTAATAACAATTTTGCTATGCAACATAACAACAACAACTTTCCACCAGGCTTTTATGGACAGCCGCACCCTCCAAAACCGGACACGCCAACTAATCAATCGTCCGCAGTTCAAGCACCCATATTCATGAGCCAAGCAGCACAGACAACGGCTTCTGTCACACTTCCATCAGCAACATCAACAATTTCAATGCCCGCTCCATTAGCGCAATCTGTCGCCGGAGGAGCAAATCAAATGAATATCAATACTTTAGACGTGGCCGGACTTCCGCATATGCCTCCTGCAAAATCCTCGGTTTGCGACAATTTCCTCTCCATGCGCAAATGTGTTGTATATTGCTTGCTTTACAGACATCTTCATCACTCGCCAGTACAACTGCAACTTCTATACCACAACAGTCGTCATCGTCAGCTATGCCTGGGCAGCAACCAGCGTCGATGTTACTAGCAAGCGCTGGTGGTATGTACCCGGTTATGTCGCCACAGCCACAGATGCCTCCACGAACAACTCAAATGCCGATGCCAAATCAACAAAACGTCATCCAACAACAGTCGGCAAACATAAATCAAGGAAATGTTTCTCCGACAGGGCAGCAATTTTTGTCTGGACAAGCAATGGCATCGAGACCTCCGCCAATTCCAGGGCAACCATCAATGTTAGGGCAACCATCAATGCTCGGACAGCCACCAATACCAGGAAAACCATCGATGGGGGGACAGCCGTCAATGGTAGGCCGTCCACCTATGGCGGGATATTCAGCAACGCTTGGACAACCCCTCATGGGAGGGTTACAAGCCATGGGAGGCCAACAAACCATGGGAGGCCCACAACCAATGGGAGGCCAACAACCCATGGGTGGAGGGCAACCACCCATGGGAGGGCAACCACCCATGGGAGGGCAACCACCCATGGGAGGGCAACAACCCATGGGAGGGCAACCACCCATGGGAGGGCAACCACCCATGGGAGGGCAACCACCCATGGGAGGGCAACCAACCATGGGAGGTCAACCACCCATGGGAGGGCAACCACCCATGGGAGGGCAACCACCCATGGGAGGTCAACCACCCATGGGAGGGCAACCACCTATGGGAGGGCAACCACCTATGGGAGGGCAACCACCCATGGGAGGGCAACCACCCATGGGAGGGCAACCACCCATGGGAGGCCAACCACCCATGGGAGGCCAACCACCCATGGGAGGCCAACCACCCATGGGAGGCCAACCACCCATGGGAGGGCAAATACCCATGGGAGGGCAAATACCAATGCCAGGACATTCGGCGATGGCAGCACCGCCACCAATGGCAGGGCCACCACCCAGGGCGGGCCAACCATACATGGGCGGACAAGCACTTATGCCCGGGCAACAGCTCTTGCCGGGCCAAACTTCCATGGCTAGTCAAATGCCTTTGGGTGGACAACATTCCGCAGTAGGACAACCGCCTACATCTGGATATCAGCAGCAACTTTCTGGACTTATGCCGCCTACATCCAGCGGATATCCTGGTCAAATGGTTCCACCACCACCAGGGCAGCAGATTCCTGGAAGGCCAGGCTACAATGTAATTTTCCACTAGCAGTTATAGTAAAATAACTTATGTCCTTATCACAGCAACCTCTGGGCCCCAGTGGCATGTATCAGCAGCCGCAGTATCAATCGGCCCAGCGTCGTCTAGATCCAGACCAAATGCCAAATCCCATACAAGTTATGATCGAAAACCAAGCCAGTGTGTGTGGACCTTTTGTCACCAATCAACCAGGATTGTTGCCGCCTTTAGTAACGACAAAATTTGTAGTTCAAGATCAGGGCAACTCGTCACCACGCTTCGTGAGGTAAGTTCAAATGCATAAAATTAAGAATTAATACAAATGTGATTATGCACTTTGTTTTCATTCATTTCTGTAGGTCTTCATTATATTGCATTCCAGCCACAGCCGACTTGCTGAAATCCACAGCACTTCCGTTCACCATCATTGTTTCGCCATTCGCTCGTACTGTTAAAGGGGAATATGAACCGCCGATTGTTGATTTCGGCGAGCTGGGCCCTGTTCGTTGCAACCGATGCAAAGGCTACATGTCGCCAAATATGCAGTTCATTGATGCTGGGCGCCGATTCCAATGCCTCATGTGCAAGGTGTCAACTGAAGGTGAGCATTGTTGCTCTTTTGTTACGCATACGGCAAAATTATTGTGCCCCTTGTTTTGTCTACTGTTTCAGTTCCATCTGAGTATTTTCAACATTTGGATCATACTGGGCAACGTGTGGATAAATACGATCGCGCTGAACTGGTTTTGGGCACATATGAGTTTTTGGCTACCAAAGAGTACTGCAGGGTAAATAACAACTTCGTTCACTCAAAAAGCAATCGTAACTTTTTCCGATTAAATTTATTATTTTATTTCTACAATCAAAATTGAAATTGAAATTATGAGGTCAAGTTACTAAAATTAATATCTGTTCTATATCGAAAAAAAACCTTTGCAGAATAATACTCCGCCCGAGGTGCCTTCGTTTATATTTGTTATCGATGTTTCTTACAACACTATGAAATCTGGTTTGGTGCACTTGTTATGCTCTCAAGTCAAGCGGATATTACGGAATTTGCCGATTGATCAGGGCCAAGAAAAGTCAAAAATGCGTGTTGGCTTCATTACGTACAACAGCAGCGTCCACTTTTACAACATTAGCAGCAATTTGTGCCAGCCGCAAATGATGGTTGTGGGTGATGTGCAAGACATGTTCATGCCACTATTGGACGGCTTCTTATGTAACCCTGAAGAATCCGAAGTTATCATAGATGCTCTTATGGAGCAGATTCCGAAAATGTTCGCCGACACAAAAGAAACGGAAACTATTCTTTACCCTGCCATTCAGGCTGGCCTCGAGGCTCTGAAAGCTTCCAACTGTGCGGGCAAATTATTCGTTTTCAATTCTACTTTGCCCATAGCAGATGCTCCGGGCAAGCTTAAGAATAGGGAAGACCGCAAGTTGTTAGGTTCTGAAAAGGAGAAAACGGTCCTAACTCCTCAGTGTACGGCGTACAACACGCTTGGACAGGACTGCGTACAGGCGGGCTGTTCCGTGGATCTGTTTATATTCAACAACTCCTACATAGACATTGCCACAATAGGACAAGTGGCACGCTTGACCGGCGGCGAGGTTTTCAAGTACACCTACTTCCAGGTAAATTGCACGTAAACTGTTGTATAGAGCAGAATGTTGAATGAGAAGGTAATTAAACACATATTAAAACGTGTCTACTCGAAAGGCTGACACAGATGGACAGCGCTTGATTGAAGACATCATCAAAAATATCTCTCGTCCGATTGCTTTCGACGCAGTTATGCGAGTGCGAACTTCTGCAGGTATCCGAGCTACGGATTTCTATGGGCACTACTTTATGAGGAATACAACTGACGTGGAGTTGGCAAGCGTGGGTATGTTGTTGAATCAGCATAAATAATCATGGGCTGTGTCATGTTTTGATGTTTGATGTTTTTATAATGCTTCAGATGCAAACAAATCGATTGCGGTTGAAATCAAACATGACGACAAGTTGAGTCCGGAGGAAAATGTATACTTGCAAATTGCACTGCTCTACACTTCGTGCGCTGGACAAAGACGATTGCGCGTGCTCAATTTAGCACTTCGAGCCACGACAACCATTGCTGAGATCTTCAAAAGCTGCGACCTAGATGCTATCATGTTGTTCTTCGCCAAACAAGCTTGTTTCAAGATTATGGAGCTGACGCCGAAGGCAGTTAAGGATAATCTAATACATCGTTCGGCCCAGACACTTGCCTGCTATCGCAAGCATTGTACATCGCCCTCATCGGCAGGCCAATTAATACTGCCGGAGTGCCTCAAGCTGTTGCCTCTTTACGTTTCATGCCTCATTAAAAACGATGCCATTTCTGGAGGCTCCGACATGACGCTCGATGATCGTTCATACGTTATACAGTTTTTGCTGTCCTTGGACTTGAACATGTCTGTGAATTTCTTGTATCCGCGCCTGATTCCCATACACAATGTCGTCGCGGAAGATTCAGAACTGCCAATGCCTATGCGCTGCACATACGAGAAAATCACTGGCGATGGGGCATACATTTTGGAGAATGGTGTGCACCTGTTCGTTTGGTTGGGCCAGTCATTGCCGCAGTCGTTCGTACAGCCTGTGTTTGGTGTGCAATGCACGCAGCAGGTAAATGCAGAGCGCTTCGCCATCACCGAGAATAATCCATTGGCTAATCGTGTGCGCAACATTCTTCAAATGATCATGACGCAGCGTTCTAGATGTTTGCGGGTAATTAATCAAATAAATACAAATATACATATCGATGTATAGCTTTTTCTATTCATATGGTCTTCTTCTTCATGCAGATAACGTGCGTGCGACAGAATGACAAACTGGAAAGTGTCTTTCGCCATTTCCTTGTCGAAGATCGCGATGCTGATGGTTCTGCTAGCTACGTGGACTTCTTATGTCACATGCATAAGGAGATCAAGGACTTGTTAAGTTAACCTACAGGACCACCTTATCGACATGCGTATTCCAAGTCAATAACGAACACAAACAACCCATCCTCAGTTACTTGCAGAAGTTATTCTCAGAGTCGAGCGCGCCTGTATCGATTATCGAAGCGTAAGTGGTAAAGCGACAACTGAAGAAAAGCAGCAACAGCAGCAAATAATTTCGGAATACAATAAAATAATTACGCATTGAATGAAAATTTTCTTCATTTAATTTAGATAATTTTCAAATAATTTTATTATGGTTGAATGTGTAATAAATGGAATATAATGAAAAGGATGGAATATGCATATGCAAAGGAGAAAATACGTTGCACAGGATTTATATATGATTGTAACGAATCTTGCGGATTTACAAAGTTTTATATTATACTAAATTCCTTGTATTCATGACCTGTTTCTAATCGGTTGGTTTGCGTACTAAGTATAGAAAAAATACTTTCAACAATTATATATTGCTTATTACAATAGTATAGACATTTATTATTCAATATATTAAAATCTATATACATATATAAACATGGAATAGTTCTTCGTTTTTGCTCGATTTACTCATTACGAATTACTCATTGTATTTGTAAATTGTCTGAAAGATATGACGATAAAATCAAAAATTTCCGACTAGATTCAGGAGCTTATCTATGATATTCACTCTCTGGAATCTTTCTTTTTAATGCTGATTACCTTTTCGCGTTCTCATCGTTTTGCATATGCGACGCCGACAGCGTAACTCACTCGTTTGTGCGAGTTTCGTCGATAAAGCCCTACAGCAAATAAACATAAACATCTCATATTTAATTGAAATTAGAGATTCAGCTTGATCGAAACGGACTAGCTCTACCTTCTTGGTTGAATGTTGCCTGTGTTTCGTGGTGTGTAAACTCGAGCACACATCTTAGGCGAACGGAAATCGTTCTTTCACTTATTTCACGGTCGTTGGAAATCATATTTCGTAGCATGGTTTTCGTGCTATTTAGAGGCAAACACGATACGTTGTTATCAGTAACAAATGACATGAACTTCCTGCGATACAAAGATTTTTAAATTGGTTTCTGTTGTCAATATGAATACCATTTTGAGAATTATTCAATTCTCTTGGGAATACCAAAATGACTTGCTGCAATTGTTGGTTTCTTTTAATATAACTACAAATACAATTTATGGACCAGTTCGCATCACAACGAATCATAACAACTGAATGAATTTTACATTTTATTCCACGTTTCTGTATAACGAATATAACAAGTGGCTGACAGTGGCTTTTTCATTTCAATGATAGCCTCCAATTCCTTTTCCATTATAATCTATGACCACTATAATCACAAAACCAATAATACATTCCCAAAACATTTAAATTTTGTTCAGTTCATGTTGCTTAAAAGCAAATACGAATCAGTGCCGTTGACGTTGCAGTTATGTACAGAAAAAAGACCGAAATCAGGAGCTTCCGCTTATACGTGAATCCACGTTTGTTGAAAATTGTTATCTCAGTGTAAAATTGAATATTTCTATGAAAACTAATTGATTACTTGTGTGTTGAAACCATAGAATGGTATTTATAACATACGAAAAATTGGAGTTTAGATGAATTGCATGACATTCTCAACATCATCTCCAAACAATCAAAGTAAGAAAAAGTAGACTTTGCTGCTCATTTTATGCAGAAACCGTCGAAAATCACAATATGACAGACTGAGTATTTTAATGTGGCCGAGCAGTTACTCACAGTTCACACACACAGATTTTAATTACGTTCAAGATAATAGTAATAGATTGCTACATCTAATACTTTATGACCTCATCAACATGATTACGATATGTTCCATACGCATTACCAAAAGTCGTCAAAATCAGCATTTTCAAAAAGACAGCATAAATTTGAATGGTGTGGTGGTCAGCTTTCGGCACTTTTCCACTGGAAAACAATTACCCCCCTCGCCCTAAGGTGGTGCAAAACTACCAAGAAGAACCGATGGTGCCAATTTTTACAAAAATTTAGCAATCCATCCATGGAATGCAAGCGTGCTACTTAAAATACGTTTATTTATGATGGCAATTGTGAAAATGTAGACCGTTGAAGTCTGATAATTATCGCACGTTCGAGCAGTTATCAAGTTTGATTAAAAAAAAAATGTACCTAATTTAGACAGTTGTAATTTTATTAATAATAATAATATTTTCTCTATTTATGAATGTTTATATGTATATAATGATAAGATTTATTCTTTACGAATTAACTTAGAATTTATTTAATATATTTAAAAACAGATTTAATAATAATAACATGATAATGTAAAAGGTGTGAAAGTCAATTTAAAATCCTTGCAACAACTGATTTAACTCGAAACAAAAGCATTGTTTTTGTTTTTTTTTAATGAATCGAACGAGATAAATGTCAAGTGTTGAAATTGCATCACATAAAAAGTAAATTGTAACTTTTTAAATGGTAACTAGATAATTTTACTTGTTTTTAGCTTGCGGTTTTAACAGTTTTTACAATATAAAAGTTATGTTTGGCTAATAATGTTCCTTAATGTCGCAATTGAAAATTTAAACCATATTTTTTAAAGGCTGCTTCAGACAAAAATTTGATTTTAAAACGGTGCATTTAACAATAAAAACGAAAAAATAATACGTAGCTGTAGAAAAGGGAAGGTTACATTTGGATATATTCGGGCTTAGCGTGTTTTTTTTGTTCATCCGTGCAGGTCGAAATGCTCATTTTGTAAACGCCATGAATACAGCCCACAAAATTTCGTTCGCGTTCGGTTTGGCAGCCTCCGCTTCAAAGTCCAAATCTAAAAGTTCACGTACTCGCTTCATTGCCACCTCGTAATCATCATCAACCAAAGGAGCGAATGCATTTTCAATGACATCGCTGGCGTGTGCCAAGAATATCAGCGCCAACATTCTCTTATCCATGCGCTGTGCATCGTTAACCCATTTCGAAAGTACTGCATCTTGTATCTATAAGCAGTACAGCAAATAATGCCAAATATAGAGCCAAGTCATTCCATTCTGGTTACCTTCTTTACTAATCGACATTTGACTACATTATCACTGAGTGGATGAGTCGTCATATCAAATAAGAGGAAGTTTTGCTTCTCTGTGGTCAGAACTCCTTTCTCAACCAAATTCTTAGCCAAACGTTCGCGTACATTCTTCAGTTGATATCGCAACTTTAACGGATTCCAAGTTTCTCCTACGAACGAATAAATGAAATGTGTGAAATTTAAAAAAGGTTTCTTCCCCTCGCTTATTATAAAATCTTCTTTTGTAATCATGTGCTCAACGCAGCTGCTACACACCGCTTAAATATTCAATCCAACTTTGAACCGTCTCCGGTGGATCAGTTTCTTTTATGTGCTTTAAAGCCTCATCAAGCAAAACATCACCGGTTTGCTGATCGGATTTGAGAATAAGTTTTCTGGAATAAAACATTCGACTCCTAGACATGACGCATTGAAAGGGAAACGCTTAATATTTACCTTGAGCACAATCCACGTCTACGCATGCCTGACTTCTCTATCATCACACGTCCACGCAATCCAAGTTCGATCAAAATGCAACCACGTAGGCCACTGGATATGCAATCGTTCCAGAAGGATGTGTAACCCTATAAAATTTACATACATTCAGAAATATAAAAAGATGCTTAATTTTAAACAAAAAGAACGACGCTTTCATATTAAATTACACTTTATTGATTGATGCTTGTGTTCATTGTCAAAGAAATCACATGAGAAAACTAAGCGTAATGTAAACTTTGACGAAATGTTGGCAAAAACGTTTCTGAAGCCTTTGTATAAAATATTTGTTCGATCGTGAACCTTTGCAACAGCAACTCTACTACATAGCAAAGAATATGTGTGTCGAATTGCATTCGGTCATACAAATGCAAATACAGTGGGTCAAAAATACTGAAATCGAATATAAATTATCATCGTATATTATAATCCCACTCATATTTGGAGATTGGAAAGTATTTAAACACTTCATTTATTGCAAGCAAAGGTTGTAAGCAACCGCAAAACAATCGCTAATTTTTAAATTGACTTGTAGGAAAACATCAGTTATATTTTAATCATAGATGTTTATTGTCCGGAAGAAAATAGGTCGAAAAACAAATAACTTAGTGATGCTGGAAAGCTAATAATAGTTCTTCTCCATTAAAAAGATAAATGTTTACAGCAATTAGAAGCAGATGTAAAAAACTATATGCACAATTCATATATTCAAAGCAAACGGTAATGTCGATAACAAAGCCCGAGTTCGCCCCAAAGGAATTTACACAGCTTGATGATGAAAGACATATTTTGAATGGGAAATTTAAGGAAATTCCACGAATTAGCATAGGAAAGTTAGCCAAGCTTATTGAAGCTATAGAGTTTGAAATAATTATGTCGCCATATTAATTCCTATTTAAAGTTTCAAAATTGCATGCGTTGACCATCGATCATGTCTAAGGTATAAAATCACAGGTAAGGCATTAAATTATCAAATTGATAATTTCAAATTGCGACAGAAGACTGATATGACAAGTTTTGTAATAACGAGAAGCAGCATAATCTTCTTTAATGCAGGAAAAGCTATGGCAGCAATGTTTTCGGTTAGTGTTTGTAGTTGGCATTGAACTGTACAACTATTAACTCATGACTACTTCCAAGCACCAACAAGAATTCTAATTGATTTCTTTCCGCTCGTTGAGATAGAGAATTCAACATAACTTCAAATAAGTAATCTTCGAAAAAAATCGCAGATTGTGCATAATGGGCTTCGATTGATTAAATTCCGTGTTAAAATCCGACGATCTTTTTTAAGGTCCTAGAATTTATTTGTACTCTTACGAATTAAATTAATAAATAAATATAAAAAAAAGTAAATAGAAATCTTTCTTATGACGCGCTATTTATTAGTATGATTTTTCCAAATTTTAACTACACTAATTCAGTGCATATAACAACAACGTTTCCACACGGTATCACTGGAGTTATTATCGCTATAGAAGACTTTATTGTACCATCAACAAGTACTCCAAATTTATATACTCGTACTTACTTTATACCCTACATCCGAAGAAAATAAGTTTGTAACGTATTAAAGGAGGCGTGGAAGATTGGAAAAGTAAAAGTTCCGCCCACTAGCGTGGGAACTTATTACGATTTAACACTTTGCAGTTTTTCTCAATCTACATGAGAATGCTTCGATTAAAATAAAATTTAAAAATCAATATATTTCACTGTAATGTTCCGAATTATATCTGAAGATAAGAACTAAAGTCATTACTGAAAGCAAGAAACATAGAAAAGCTTTTACTTTATGCAAAATGAAAATATGAAGTTATTGTTAGATAATAAGATAAATAATTACTATTAATTTTGAAGCACTAACGTAAATGTTTTTCACTCCACTGTGCACTTTTAAGAGCGAAATTACTGCATATTAATATCATACGTAACTACGAGGATCGTGAAATTCTTCAATTTTAACAGTCCATAATTTTTAATTCAATTCAGAGAAGCATTTTCGGTGTTTTCAATTTCGTCTTGAGCACAAACAAAATAGTCACAAGATTTACATACTTCCTTATCTTTCAATCCCAATAAGAGGACTTCCTCCATGAGTGTGAGGCGTGTTTCCTTAGAGTCTCCATCGTCAATATTATCGTCCTGATCCCTGTTATTTTCATGCGAGTCCTGAAGATCCTCTGGTGAATTGGCATTCAGGCCAGCTCCACCTTCAGCACCGCTATTGTCTCGTGCCTTCACACGTCGCACTAAACCATCGCTGCGATTCATTATATTCTTCTTGCACTTCTGCTTATAAAATGTCCTAAATTGGATGAAGTTTAAGTTATCCGGACTAACTTGTAATGTTTAGTCTAGACAATTCGCTTCCTTTGATTATTGTGCTTAAATAACAAATTAAAACCGCAAATTGTTACGAACGTTAATATTATTTCTAAAATTGAAAACTATTATGAATTTTTACATAGCGTATAAATTTTCGTGAATTTCTAAGCAATCTTCGTTCTTAAAATCGTTTTGATTCAATTTGACGTTCCACGAATGAAAATGTTGACACGACTAAATTTGTCAGCAAACTGTGGATGTATGCAATAAAGAAGTGCCATATTATTTTTTGTAATAGTAAAATAGCAATATGTTTTTGAATGAGAATAGCGTATGCTTGCGAAGAAACTCAAGTTCGAATTTAAGCTATCAATAGGTTGGTAAGGTCTCAGCTTTTTCAAAACGCACCGTAGTATAGCGTTCCTTCTTTTCGAGTTACCATGATTTTTTATTAGCCATCCATACTTATTACGATCCCTATATATAACAAAACTCTATGTCACATGTTATACTATCTATATACACTTATATATCACAGATCATATGTTATAGATAGTAAATATATATTTAGATACAGAAATAAATAAATATAAATAAGTTAAATACAGTTTTGCAAAAAAAATTACAGCAACATTTAATTATTAAGAACTTTTTTTAGTTACTGCTACTTCAAAAATTTTTTTTTAAATATTGTTTTATTTGTTCTGCTTAATTGAGCCGACACAATAATCTAATTGTAGACAATGCTTTCTCTTATGATTTATTCTCATGAATTCTTATAAATTGAAAAAAATAATAAAAAATATGCTTAGTGTCGTGTTGTTTTAAATTTTTTGCTAATTGAATGATGTGGCAACACTGAAAAGAATGCTGTCATGTTGTTGAATGTACTATCGTTCGTTTCGTTAAAATTTTATACTGACAGGCATTAAAAATTCTGGTTTGAAAATTTTTTTATTACACTCTAACAGTGAACTTTCGAAATATTTTTAGAGTAGTATATATATTTAGAGAAGAGTAAGTTTATTTAGCGATCGAAAATGCATGTTCTATCCGCTGGAAAGTCTACTATTTTAACTGATTTCGAGAAGTTAGAAAAAAAATCAACTTATCGTCATACAGACAACGAATCCACAGACTTTCAATTTTGCGCTCAAACGCCGATCTTCGTCCAGATTAACAAAAAATCGGGTATCGAGATTTTGCGCGTAAAAGAGGATGCCAATCAAAGTAATATACTATACACCTTCCTATAATATGGCTCACATTATATAGATTATTAAAATATATATATTTTCTTGCAGGTAAACAAATTCAGCGTGTTCGTAAAGTGGGCATTGAAAACGTTTTCTGCGTTGCCGGAGGAAAACAATCCATAGCAGAAATTGGAGTTGGTCTATCGAACGGGCAAGCGTCTGTTTTTAATTACTTAAAATCTGAGATTTTACATAAATTTAATGCGGGTAATACAATTAATTTTTCATTTGCATAGCCTACATTTAAAAGATTATTAATTCCTCCATCGAGACCACTGCATTACCGTCTGTGGAAATCCTACTAGATGAAACGTCTTATGGTAAACTCTGGTCTTGATATAAAAAAAAAAAAAACGCTCCCGATCTACGCCTTTTTATATCATCATATTAATTTTTATTCTTTAAGTGAACGCTGAAAATTCAAAATTTTTACTGCTACAAATCAGTCCACAAAACTGGCTATAGTAATAAGCTACGAATTGATAGTTTGGTATCTTAACTTCGTTTAGTTTTTATTGATAATAATAATTTATTATTTATTGATAATAAAAATAAATTTGGCTTCTAAATTCCCTATTCTTACAGCTCCACTATGAATTTATTAATTAAATTATCGACTACAGATCAAATAAAATTTAAATTTTTCTTGACTAATGCATTAAATCTAATGATTATATTTTAGAGACTGACCGGCCCAGCGTACTCTATCTGGATTTCAATGCTTCTGATGAATACCTAGCGTCTGTCTTAGAAAATGGGCAGATCAATGTCTACGGCATTAAAACTCGTGCGAAGATCGACACAATTAATATCGATGGAAAGTAGGTACGTTTGCGCATAATGATTGCTAATTAATTTCCTGCTCTTCAGCTCTACATTAGCGCGTTTCCATCCTACCAAGAGATTTCACTTAAACATTGCTTCGTACAAAGGCACGGTATCAGTTTATGATGTGAAGACGAAAAAACGGCTGTTCCATAACACTGATGGCCATTCAGCACCTTGTCGTGATCTCTGCATGTCACCGTCATTGCCAGATACGCTCATAAGTGTTGGTTACGATTGTCTCATCAACATCTTCGATACGCGCCGCAAAACACAGCCGCTTCAGCTGCGTTACTGTCACCCTCTTTCAACAGTGGCGCTCTCGGAATGTGGCACATACTTTTGTGTGGGAAACCTGAAAGGCGAGCTGATAACCTACGATATGCGCAGTCCGAAAGTGTTTATGTCGACGAAGAAGCTGCACGAATGCGCTGTAACGCGCGCAGCATTTGTGCCAAGTGATACCAGCTCCACAGTCAGCTTGGTTGGTACAGCAAATGCCAGCGCTACAAGTATGGGAGACAGCATTAATGTGGAGCGCCATTCTACTACTGATTTGTGCAAGTCAATCGCACCTAATGCGAATGGAATAGAAGAAAAGGTGCGAGACCAACGAGATTCCTTCTGCGAATTTCTAGACTTTCAGGCAAATAGAGGTCTAGAAAAGATGTCAACACGCTTCATTTCTCGCCGTGACAGTTTCGACAGCTGGGATGTCTTGCATCGCAAGGTAAACGTTGACGAGCATCGTTCGAGTTTATGTGGGAATATTGTTAGTAATGCGGCCGCTAACAGCACAAACGACTCTATGATTTCTCCAAATGATTTTTCTGATAGCAAGCTTAGCTCTTCAAAAAGATCGTCAGATTTGGCTGCAGGTTTCTATTCACAAATAATAAATAGCGCTGCAATTTTAACTATGTAATAAACCTTTCAGCGCAGCCACTGCGTGAACGCAGCAACAACAACAACGGCCTCCCTATGATCAGCAATAAGTTGGTACAAATTCAAGAAGAAATCTCACTGCAAAACACAAGCACAGAAAGTGATAAAGAAAATCCGGTGATGGAATTGGAAGTGATGAGTCGTCTGCAAATTCTACCAGCAGATCGCAACAGTACACCGAATAGAACAGATCGACGTCCAGAGGATTCGGCAAATGTGGCAGCTAAAGCGAAATCAGCATCTGCAGCCGTTCGTGATTCTACAGATTTCTCTCAGATGCTTGCCGAAATGAATACCCGTTTTCAGAATCTAGAGTGTGAGATGAAACTCCAGATGGAGAGGAACAAATGGCATATTTTCTCGCAAAACTATAACTTGTGGAATAAGCAGAATGAAAGAAACGAAATCATCGGCGATGCTTTGGGGGTGCTTCTGCAAACAGATCCTTTTGTAAATGAATTTATTCGTTTAAGGCAAGAAAATGAGGAACTAAAGTTGCAAATTGAAAACCTATTGAAGAAATAATGTTATCGTTAAATTATCACTTAAATGTTTAATATGTTAAGTTCTGAATTCAAGTTGATACTTTTTCGTTTCATATACATATATATACAGTTATATTCCATACACATTATTCATCGTTTCAGAGAAATTTATATACGAATTCTGAATAATATTTAGTTTATTTTAATATACGAAGATTTTATTACTACATATTTTCTATTGAATATTGTTGCTTCAGTTTGTGTAATACTATATTAAAGCATTGATAGCTGTGAATTGATACGTTGAACTCAATTTTGTAGAATGCGTGCTTTTTTATTCATTTTCGGGTTTCGTGTTTGTATTCGTGAGGATGCATATCCACCTATAAGACGAAAGAATGTAAAATTCTCCGCACTGATAGCCGCAACACTCACCGATATCGTGCTGTTGAAGTTTCTGTTATCCACAACATACCGTTCGTTCGCGCTGTCGTAATTGACGATGTTCGTGAAACGTTGGCCCCAGAATATCTCGGCTGGCACATACGATGTCCTGGCTTCGGTGTATTGTGCCGTTGCCGGCGACACGCCCACAATCGAAATGCACAACTCGAACTGTGCTGCATTGAACTCCTTCGCGTTGGAATAGAAGCGTAACGGACTGTGTTCGTCGATAACGTGGCAAACTGTTTCTGGCCAGACGAACATTTGCCGGCCGCCGCCTTCTAACTTCAGCTCTGTGTGTGTTTTGATAACTTCGCCTTCCTGGGTTCTAGAAGAAGAAGTCGACATCGAACAGGCACAAAAGATACATTGAAGTTTAAACTTACAAATGATCGGCAATCAGGTAAACTAGAATTTTCGATGCGATGGTTTGTTGCTCACGAGGATCACAAACTCGAAAAATCAGACATAGTTTTTCGTTGCGATAGCAAATCTGAAATAGGTAAAAAGTTAAAAGGTAAAATCATTACAACAAATAACTGCGCACTTACGACAGCTTTATTACTAAACTTTAATTTAGCGATTTTCTGGACTGGTCTGGCCGTCTTTGCATAGATAATACTGACCATTCCGCCTTCGATGGCGATCGATACAATTATTTGCATAATGAACACAAAAACACCCTCGGGACACTCTTCGCTTGGATATTTTTCACCAAAGCCAATCGTTGTTTGTGTTTCGATGGAATAGATTAGTATTGAGAGGAAGTTATAAACGCCGACTATGCAGGGTTCCTTGCCTTCGCCCAATCGCTCGCCGGTCACTTCGTCGAAGAAGAGGTCTCCATGCGAAAACGCAACGGTGTACCACAGCACAGCGAAGAACAGCCAACTGCAGAAGTAGCTGCACACGAACATGCTTAACATGTACTTCCATTCCAAGTCAATCTGGAGGACAAAACATCAAGCATTTCACTAAGGAACAATAGCTTTCAATTTTCGAGTAGATTGTTTATATGTGTGTGAATTATTTTGTCTTTCGATTCTTTAATTTCATTTCCCAATATCAAACGCAACGCTCAATTAAACTTCGAAATTCGGAATCTTACCAAAGTTGTGACAAAGTCTCTTATGTATCGCCACGATTTCTCCGGTACTCGTCGAAACGTTACATTTTCTTGACCATTTTTGTCGATGATACGGAACTGGTGTTGGCTGGAGCCTGCAGGTCGGAGAGCGTCCACTAGCTCTGCTGTTGAGTACTTCAAATCACTGAAATAATATGAAAATATATGTATGTGTGTTGCATAGTTCCATGTGACAATCTTCTGCTTCCAAACTTCTGCTTCATAATGGACCAAAGTCTAATGGAACTACTTGCTATAGTATTACCACCGAAGACAAAATTATTAAGTGCAGCTCAGTTTTGCATATATTACGCATTATATTGGCCGCTAATTATTCTAGAATATTTTTAATATAGCCATTCGAATAGAAGATGCAACGAATTTGCGGATAAGTTCGCCAAATATGCAACCGCTCCGATTTTACTCGTTATCGTTGTTCGTTTGTTATTATTATCGTTATTATTTTTCTATGAATTATAAATTTTAAACCAATTAAGTTATTCCACACTTGTTAGCTGCTATTGCTAATAAAATCGTATATTAGGATTTAATTATTAGTTGTATCTTATTAATAATAATAATAACAGTATTTAATTGTCTACCTTAATTTAAATGCTGTTGTTCTATCCCAAAGTTCTTATTTTTGCTGTAAAAGCAATACCATAACATATTCAATATAATCTATAAATTATAAATTTTCAAGTAGTTTGGAAAAATGTAAAAAAATGTTCATATGTGAACAAAATTAAAAAATCACATTTGGAATTTGTAATATAAAAAGGTTTTATAACACGACCTCGTAAATTTTGTGTAATTTGTAAGTTGTTAATTAATCACAATGATCAATGTATTTGTGTATGTTGACTTTTTCCAGAATTCTTGCGTCAACTTTTAGCATAAATAAATCGAGAGTAATAAAAAATAAATTTTCGCCATCAGAAAGGAAGTTTTACAACTCAGCTTGGGATTCAACAGTTTCATTAATTAAAATGATTCTATTATTAATAATTAATTAACTATTTAATTTAAATTTTAGACAATTGAAATGATTATTAATTAAAAAGATTCTATTGGCTGAAAATATTAAACAAAAACGTATAATTATGCAGAAACATGTGAAGTTTCCGGTCAATTAATTTATAAAAATTTTATTCGCCATCGATTTCTTGAAGCTAAAAAACCAAATGAAAATCCTTTTTTGTACTAAAAAGGTCTATAAATTTAAATAAAGTTACCGAAACTTATCATTGAAAATTATAATTGTTGAAAGGCGAAGAAAAACATAAGTGGTTTAATTTATGATTCTGTATGATTTTATAGAAAATATATTTTTCACTTATGTACATTATTGTTATGTGTAACTTTATTAATTATAAAGAATAGATTTCTTTTAGTATGAATATCGCAAGTCAATCTAATCTTAATTATTATTAGCAAAGTAAAACAATCGGATTTCTATAAAAGATGAAAGATATGTATGTAAATCATTGTGTGTATAATACATAGAAGTTGGAATTATTATCATCGTTCAGCAAAAACAACCCACGCATGACGTGCTGCTTTGGTTTCCTTGTATCTTGTTTTCTATTATAATTAAGTGAAATTAAACTGAGTGAAAGAACGGCAAGATTAGGAGCAGAAATAAATAAGTAAAATGTAGTTGATTGTATTCATGTCATGTAAACAATTCGTTTGTTCAACTTGATTCTCAGAGCAACGCTGCTTTTACATTTCTTAGCATGTAAAATTTTACATTAAAAATTTTCTGCGGGGAAAAAGGTTATCAAAAAATATTTTTTTTGTTAGCAAATACTCATGATTTCATTTTCTTCTCGTGAAACTGAACTCAAGGCATTGTTTATAATAATAAACAATAAAAGTAATGAAAATTCAACCAACTTGCAACAGAAATCATTAAAGCTTAATTTTACCACATTTATTTATTAATTAAACATATTATTTATTTATTATTCTAAAGGATGTGATTGTAAATGCTGTTTTAAATGGAACGGTGTAAAGAACTCGATCGGATTTTAAAGTAGAATAGTTTAGAAAGGAGTTTTTACATTCGGATGGAAGCTTATTACTGGACCGTAACTTACAGATCGTGACGCCTCAATGTTGGCATCTGCTGGCCAACAGAGACTTCATACGAGTCACTGACAAACGGCTGCCAGTGGCCAGAAATCTCTGGATATAAATCCTCCTCGTAGATGCAGTCATTCTCTTTTGAACGTTGCAGTTTCTTCGGCTCCGAATATTGAGGATTCAGTGGCATTGAGGCTGAACGATGCATCTGTCACACGAACACACCCACGAAACCACTGAATTCAATTCAATTAACTTGACTTTGACGTAATTAACCGGCCGATGATCGTAGTCGGATCTCTCTGACCGTCTGCCTCGCTTCCAGCATCTGCAGTCGGGAAGCATTAAGATATAACTGAAATAAAAATCTACTGTAGGCACAATTATGGTTATCTTTAAGACGCTTGTAGGTCACACACACACACACACACGCATTGGGTGTACTTTCATCCATATCTGAGCGACAAAGCGTTCGAATGCGATAAAGTACAGCGAAATAATTTCGAAGGAATTAAAAGTTCGGCAATTCAATTGAAGCACTCAATACTTGGATAGGATGCAATTCATGTTGTCCGTCGTTCCAAAAATTGAAAGAAATTCGCACACATCACTCATTAATAATCAAAAATATCGAGTTGATAAATTACAAAATTAGCGACTTCCGTTATTGGAATCATTAATGAAAATTTTATTTAAAGCATTCTACGTGAAAGGTTCGTTTATTATGGATTAAAAGAGGTCAGTGTTTAAAGAGATATTTAGACAGAAGGATTTCAACACTATTCCAAAATAGAAGCTAAGTTTCTGGTTTTCGTTAAGTTTCTGCTTTTCGTTAAGTTATTTTTTGGGCAAGAGCAAAGATTTGTTGTCGCTGTGATGGCTTCTTTTCGTTTCCTGCCCTCCTCTTCGCTCTCCGTACAAGTCCGAATTCCTGCCGTAGTACCACACGAGAAAATCGAAGGCCATCCCAACAGTGGTCAGAGCTGCAACAGAAATTAGAAGTCGATATGCAAGTCGGGAAATTTCTACAGTCGGCAATTTTCCAACTCACAAAACGCCGTGATATTCACTAAATATCGAAAGCGAGTCTGATCGTACAGCTGACAGTTGCCGATTCCACTGCAAGTGCGTGTCCACACCAAGCAGGTGGAGTCGATGATGCGTCCGAATATGATCGGCCCCGGTATGAGCGCGAACAGACTCACCAGCATCAGCGACAGTCCTTGTGCGAAAGACTTGTCCTTTGGCGATACAGCGCGATAGTTCACGAGGATGTTGCCAACGCGTCCTGAGGAGCCCAACCAATTGATAAACATTGAGGCGATGGAGAAGGTCCAGAAGGAAAGCGCGCAGCCTTCCTGACACACACCCGGTTTCAGGACGTCACCAAGAGCATCCATTGGATGGCGCCGTCGCCGTCGTCGTGCATTGTTTTCGGTTGTTTCTTCATCCAATAAATAAGTAGTGCTTTCTGTGATGAAAGAAGCTTCCGTGGTAGTCGCTGTTGATGCTGTGAACTCTCTCGCGATACACGAACAATTTGAGTATAACTGAATGAAAAAAAAGCATTTGAAAGAGTAATTGGAAACATCTACACGTATTCGAGTACGAACCTTTTCGTCGGCATTCCAAGAATGACAACCGGCGTGACAAGGTGAATAGTAAGTGTTGCCCGTGAGTTCATGGCAAACCGGCGAGTAACGAACATCGCCACACACGCAATTTAAGTTGCATTGTTCACTTGAGTTGCGTCTGAAAGCAATCATTTTTTATTTAACTTAAATATAGTTAAACGATGAAGCATCAACTGTTGAGTGACCTATTTTCACAATCAAATTATATACATATATTTGCAGGGGAAGTTGCCAAAAATTTTATTAAGAGATGTTTTTCCAGTCAGAATATTTTTGAATTTTCACACTGAATTTTCTATATAAATTTTTCGCATAATTGACAACGGAACGCGCAATTATTAAAATATTAAATTAAATAAATCTTAAATTAAGTTAAATATTAAATAAAAATATTCAAGGATACGCAGCAACTTAAGCATAAATTTACCTGTCGTCAAGTGAATTCGAGTCTCCACAATACATAAACATGTAGGAAATCTGACCCGCGATGTAGACGCATCCCACAATCACGTTCCACATTAGCACCTTGCTCGGGGCTGGCTTCTTCTTCGACAGAACCAAACCAGAGACAATGAAGCCGACAATCATGCCGATAACGGAAACGGGCCCGACCACAATCGTGGCGCTTTGTGCATTCCTGTGGAACTGGACCTCCATGTACTTGGCCAAGAAGGTCATGTAACCAGTTGCGCCCAAGATATAAAAGACTCCAGAAACGATGTTGAATATGAGCAGTTTGTTGGTTAGCAAACGCATCAGCGCACTCGGGAAGTCTGATTACGCAATGAAACTGGGAGATGAAGAAGAGGCTTGCATAAAAGTGCATAATTCTAGGGTTACCCTTCAGTTTGGGGAAATCGTTGCTGCTTGCAGTACGCACATCGAAAGCGGAGGCTGAGGAAAAGCCGCGTCGCAAAGACGTATCCTCCACCATTTCGAAATCATCGTGACGTAAAGCTTGAGGCATGTGTGATTTGTACTTGTGGCTACTGCGATCAGGTAGCTGTTTAGGGAAGAGGCCAATTAACCCAGAAAAAAGCACCATTAGAGTGCCCAAAATGATCCAACCGAACCACCAGGCGCCCAGCCAGCGTGAGTCTTTGTTGTCAATTAGCGGGGTTTTCCAAGGGTCAATGAACATGTTTAGCGAGATGTAACCTGCAATAAAGCCCATGAAAGAGATCTATACATTGTTTAGGATTTGCATATGTTGGATGTTAGAAGTATTTCTAACAAAAACTTACCCAAAAAGAATCCCAGAATGGGTCCAATCATCCTAAGCGACATAGCAACTGCCAGCATCAGCGGCGTATTCGTCTTTTTTGTATTGTCATCCAGATATGTTTGGCCCAATGAGTAGTACAAAGTATTGCCGACGCCCAGCACAAACTGGGAGAAGAAGATCAGCACCAATGGCACCATAGAAAACATAGTATCGCAATCGTCGTCGGGTTCTGAAGGTCCGCATAATTGATGGTTACGCTGTAGTGTTGCCTTTACACAGTTGACAGAGGTCACAGAGGGGTCATAGAGGGATAATACATAAGCAATAAACTAATTTAGTTCACGACATACAACTAGAGACAACGGTTTTGTTTCGTTTCCAGCAGGATTCATGTTGGTCAAGTGTTCTTTGGTTAGCCGGAGGATATCGTCACCGGCTCCGTACAGCAAGTGAGGTATGGCGAGTATGAAGCAGGAAGATCCACAGAAAACCATGCCCCATGCTATCCATTGTGGTCGGTTCCGCTGGCCACCCACGTATGAAAGGATTAGCGACAGTAAAATCTGCGATACCTCATTTCCACTGAGTATGACTCCTAAAGGAAAGTCAATTGTATTCATTATTATTATTTTATTATAATTATTTTTTGGTGATAACATGATTTTTGTTATAATTTAATATACACTTGGACCTCCAGTATTGCTCGGACCTCAGATCGAAAAATCCGCTTATAAAAGTTACATCGCAAAATTTTAAATTTAAAATTTAATTTCAAAATTCAAATTTAATTCAAATTTCGAAATTTAATTTTTTTTTTTTTATTTTTTTTATTATTATCTATTGTTTTTTAATATTAACTAGAGTAACCTTGGACAATACAATAACATACATACGTTTACGTCTTTGTATTAAAAATTAAATTTTCAGGCTTTAATGTGGGCAGCTAGATAACCCGGAAAAATTACGGTATCATGTACTTAACAATGCATGTTATTGTTAAACTCGTCGCGATTAAGTAATCCTAGTGTGAACGTAGGAGCTATTCTCACACATTCCAAACATACACAAAATGTTTCTAGCTACTTCCGGCTATTTTTGTGTTGCTCCTTCTCCCGATCCGCCCTCTTCCACTCACTCACTCCCTATCGCACTCTATCTCTCTTCCCATTCCCCACACGCCTTCCTCACGAACCCCACAGTGTAAATAGTGACTTAGGAAACGAACCTATTATGTTTTCTGTCCGGTTCGTTTCCTAAGTCTTTATTCGTTCGTTTCTAAAAGTGCGCGTATAACGCATATTCGGAGAAATTTTTCCATGTTTTTTTTTTGTAAAACATCAGTGAATGTAGACCGTTCCAACGCATGCACTCGTTTGACAATCGGTCGAGCCGTTTAGGAGTTATAAAACCACAACGAAAAGTGGCATTGATTTTTATATATATAGATATGTGAATCCGCGTCTGTTTATTTATTTATTAAATATCTTATATTACTTAATTAAATATGTATGCACATTATTTAAAATAGTTCTTCACGGTTTTCTTTGAATCTTTTCAAGTTTTTATCTGCTAAAGTTACAAATTTCATCTGATAAAATTGCAGTGAAGTTGATATGTGTAATGGACTTTATAGGGGAAAACCATTAACCATCGTGTGCTTTATGCATTTATGTTTATTGAGTCCCTTCAGGTGAAAATAGCAACAAATGTTTCAGCAACCCTGGACAACGCAATAACGAATTGCTAGTTAATTGATGTGTACTCGTTCTGTTTTAGCGTGTGTCTTCGAAGAGATAGGAACGAGATTAAAATCCTCTATAGAAGCATATAAGGGACGCGAAAGGGATCTATTGAATGTCTGAATGTTTTGTGCACTTACCCATTGTTTGACTCGGAATCTTGAATCGCTTTTCTATTGTTGTAAGCGTAACGACGAAGTACATGTAAGACGTCGCCTGAATAGTGCCCAGCAAGCCGTAGACGGCCATAAACATTCTTGTGTTGGCGTAGCGCTGCATCCACATGGGATGGTAACCTTTAATGCCGCACATTTGGCGGGCCGGACGATCGTGTTGCTGCATAACGCGCTTTGGAAGTTTTTCCTTTATTACGAACACACACGTTACCCTTCACTCACAAAGGAATCTAGTAATCAATCAAGTAATCATTAAAAAGCAAAATTCGAAATTCCATTCTTTATATATTCCAGTAATCTTAGTAAATGAGTTAGAAATCGGTTAAAATATTTGAATTTTGTAATTTCAATTTAGTTTTTCTTACTCATTAAATCTTTTCAATCAACTTCTTTGAGTGAGCCGGATCAATTAATTTATTTGTGTGCTTCAATTCTTCTACTAAGTGGAAAGATAAGATTTGCTGATTAGAATTGAAAAGTCTTGTCGTCGGTCACTTCACTGACGAGTAGCTTTGACTGCTTTGGCTACTTAACTAATATATTCACTGCATTCGCTAAAAATAACGTACATACATACGTACAAAAAGAAACACGCTTCTTCACAAATTTACATCGGTCAAAAAATGTTACAAAAAGTAGCAGTTTCCGAAGAAGTAAAAAGATGTAATTAAATATTTCAGAAATCGATCAAAAATTTTTGTAATGCGTAAAATGATATCGTAGCCACATCACGAACCCATAAATCAATCATTTAATCACAAATAAGTACCTTATCAAGATATAGCAATGCGATTGAGTTCAAACTCACTACTAAAATCGAATTCGATAACTGCTATCGATCACTTTTATATGGCGCGCTCCAGAACGGTTTGAATGACAGTCGAAGTGGTACTGAGGCCGGTGGCAATGGAGCTCCTCTAACCGAAACAGTTTAAACTCGCCAAAGCCGATCACTTAACGGCCGATCACAATCTGCAGCTGGCCAATCGTAAACCAAATCAAGAGCAGATACAAACTTATAATTAAGTGTGTGATAAACGTTTTGCGGTGGTGGATGTGTTTGCATACACTGGAGTCTATCATTTTTGAAAACGCTGCTCATCGGTCGTTGAATTACAAACGCTTTTGGTGACAGGGAAAAAGTAACACGTAGAAAATAATGTAACAATGATGAACTGTCGCACGTGGAGAACTTCAAAACTAATTTGCTATAAATATGTTACTGTAAAATACTGTTAATCAGAACAAAACTTTAGAAGAACGTTTTATTTATGAAGGAAAAGCATAAATATAATTATTCTGAAGATGATTAAAAATCAAAAACGTAAATTTTTTATATCCTCCTGCATTTTTGCTATTTATTATCGTTATTTATTTCGCTATTTCGTTAGTACATTCATATTAGTTATTAATTCATTTACATCCAAGTGTAGCATATGAATTGTATGATAAAACATGATCAGTAAAAGCGACGCTTTCATCTAAAAAATGAAACACAAAGCGGCCTCAGCATCAGCCTCAAAAACAAACCCAAGCAAGAATACATGAGGACATTTTGAGGCTTGAGGCGGTCTCAAAATAGAAACTCGTGTGACTTTCATAATTTCCCATGAAAAGTGTTGCCTACCGCTTACCCAAAGTCGTTCTTGTTTTTGCAAAATCTGCATAAGGAAACCATATGATTTTGACAGCAAATTTTCCACAGCCCAACTGATTATAATATTTTTGTATTTAAAGTCAAATTTTAGCATGGGACTCGAAGGTTTGAAGGGTATGAAGTGATTTGCAGAAAGAGATGACAATTATAAATGATGATTTAATGTGAATTATGCATTTGTATATTTGTGTAGGTGTTCGCGAGTTTGTAAATGAATGAATTCGAATCGCATTCGCTGTTTTGAACAAAGTCTTTGGTACCTATAAATTCCGTAATATATAAAAAATCAGGTACAATAAACGAAAACTGATGGCAAATGAGTACACTAAATCAGAGATCGTCTTCTAAATGAAATGCAAGTAAAGTTGTCTGATGTAGCTGCAGCAGAAGCCGCTGCTCAGTATCATGAAGCTAGTCTGCAGCGAGAGTGCGTCGACTGAGCGCCGGGCCAAGTTGGCTAATGTTGCAAATATCTTCACTGCCGTCCAATCGCTGAGTCCCGCCAAGTTGCGGCAAGCGGCACGCATTAAGTACGTGGTATTGGCTTCGAGTCCCGATATGATGAACCGTCCACCTAGAGCAGGAGAAAGCCTCGTAATGCGATTGCGAGCACTCGTCTCAGGACGCACTTTTACCTCTTTGAAATGAAAAGTTACGCTTTCGCGCGTAGCTCCAATTGCCGCCGCGATATTTGAAGTCGCCGTCGCTCATGTACTCCACGCAGTAGCCGAGCGTGTGCATGTTTTCCTCCACGTTCGAGTACTTAACGGATCGAATGTCGAGCTCGAAGCCGTTGGAGAACAAGCGCCTGAGTTGGAAGCGCGACGGAGCCACCGGCTTCTGGCCGCGCTTCAGCTTAACGCTCCGCTCCAGCATGCCCAACGGATTGGCCACCTTGCACTTGTAGTCGCCAAACTGCGCTTCGTCCTTGGCCATTATCTGCAGCGTGGAGCCGTAGTCAGTGTAAAAAACTGCGTAGTTCGGGCCGCTGCTGGCCCGGCCATCATGTATCCAGGTGAATGAGGGCGGCGGCTCGCCGAGAGCTTTACACGTGATGTTCGCTAAGCCGCCGACGTACGCGTACTGCACGTCAGAAGAGTCATTATTGAACCAGTGCGGTTTGTCTGTTGGGTGAAATAAAGGCCCAAGAAGCCGCAATCAGTGTATTTATAACAATCAATGTAGTAATCCTGCCTTCCCTAAGCTATTGTTTTAAATGACTTACGCTGAATCCGCAGCAGAACCGTTATTTGGTCAGAATCCGAAAAGGTCGGCGTTATGCGCATTGCTCGGCACGTGTACTCGCCAGCGTCCGACTGTGTAACGTTTTTGATAAACAGTCCATCGGAGAGTTTCTTATGCTTCGTGGAATTGGATGCTGCAATCAGATTCAAAATAAATGCCAGCTCGGCAATGTATTATGTTTTTATATATTGATTTTTACTTTTATACTACGTTTACACCGACCGCGAATGGTTCATTCGAGCCGATGTCCCGAATAAGAAGCCGAATGCGAATAATTTCCAGTTACGATTTCGCGAATGTGAGTCTATCTGATTCGTCATAATTGTATGGGAAGAAAAGCGAGTGGGAACACAAAATTCCCCAAACAAAATGAAATGGAACGAAAATAATTGCAATCAGCTTTTTACAAACAAAAAGCAATAATTAGACAAGAAGAAATTTCTAATAGAACATGGAATCGAAACAAAAAAATCATTAAAGATGTTATTATTTCATAAAAAATCAAGGATGTACACGAGAATTCTTCAATTTCTAATTAACATTATTAACTAAAGACAATATTATTTTCAGTCGATAAAAAATCTGATGATTATGTCAAACCAAATGAGCTGCATGCGGTGTAAACGGATTTAAAATCATTCAATGTTCTCATTCGAAGTCGGGGTAAACCTATTTAGAGCATATTAACCATAATAATGAGCCAAAAAGTGTCCATTATATAAATGACACTGAAAAAATTTCTATAAATTGAAAGCGGCACTTTACATAAAAATCGCTATTTTAAATATCATGGATTTATTATTTATTATTATTACTAGCTGGTATCCGCGACTTCGTCCGCGTGCAGTTTATGTTTTATATATAAGGTTTTGTGTTTTCCCATCTTACAGAAAACGTTTTGATTCAGCACTCTCATTCATTAGTAGAGATTTTAATGGTTCCTCTGGTTCACCCCTGAATGGTTCGAGAAATTTGCCACTCCCATTTATGGGTGGAATTCAAAAAATAGGTAGCCTATGTTCATCGACAGGCCTCAAAATATGACCATACCAAATTTTGTCGAGATCGGTCCAGCGGTTTAGCCGTGAAAAGGAAACAGACAAACAGACACACAATCACTTTTATATATTAGTATAGATTAGTATAGATTAGTATAGATTATTATTTATACAAATAAATAGCCGAAACATGGAAGTTACATTTCTTTATTTAGGAATTATTTTTAGCTTGAGAAATCGATTCTATTGATGTACTGTAAATTGTACAGTCTTTTTCAGTAGCAATTGCAGAAGTTTTTTATCTTATCCGATCTTTATTCACGCTATTCTTATCGTTATACAATTTCTCTTCATTGTCGATAACAATCACTTTATTAGGTTTTTCATTAGGTCACTTTTTTAGGATTAAATTCAATTCCCGATAAGCTAGAAATTTAAAATTTTAATTATAGCTCTGAACAATGAAAATATTTATCAAGAAATAATAAAATATTTACAAAAGTATTTGTAAAGAAAAACATTTTTGAAAATGGAACTTTTATATCATTTTATAATTTAATTCCAAGCAAACAACCCTGGGAATTCCAAAGAATTTGTAGCACGAAACAAGTTTGAATTCGAACAAATTCCCTTTACGTAAGCTAACTCTGCATAATTAACGAGCACGTATAAATTTTGAAAGTTACTCTAACTAGTTAAAGAACAATTTCGTTACTATAACGTGAACGAACATTTCAAAGAATGTAACGAAGTGGAAATAACTTCAGTTGCAACTACAACTAATCACTCGATGTTTATGTAACGAGACGTGAACTATGCAATTTCTAAATTGGAAATTTAATACATATAAAAATGTGATGTGTATTTGTCATCCAAAGGTATCCAAGTTAAGATCAATGTGACCCTTATACGTACTATTAATGCTTTCGCCGTAGTGGAGCCACGATATGTCCGGCGTCGGGTCGCCTCGGACGATGCAGTAAACGATGGCATCACGACCTTCTCGCGCTGACTGCACTAGTTCAGTGTTCACAAACGATATTTTTTCTGAAGTTAGTTTCAGTTGTTTTGATGAAGAAAAGCCGCAGCAAATCCAAAAAAAAAAAAACCGGAGGAGTACGAGAGTAAATTAAGTAAACACACGTGTTTATGCCATTCATGGAAGCACATACGATTCACGAGAAGTTCGAACGATTTCTTGGCAGCTGCATTTTCCGCCTTTTCACCATTTACCGTTGCGCTGTTGGCCTCACAGGTCCAAGTGCCTTTATCAGTTGTGGCGATGTGCTCGAACACCAGAGCCAAAAGACCTGAGCAAATCAATCTTTTTTGCCTGTTTTTGCTGTGATTTTAAATGAACACGTACCCGCTTTCCTCTCAATGTGGACACGCCCCTTCGTGTTGTCCCTCAACGATCCGCTCGGCCCCGTCCACTTGACGTTGGCTTCCTTTGCAACCGTTTCGCAGAATATGATGAAGGAATCGTTCACGAAATGCGTTATCAAGGGCGTCGACGGTTTGAGCCATAGGAGGCTGTCATTTAACTGCTGCTGCTGTTCGACTGCATCAACTGAGCGAGTTTTATTTATTTATTTATTCATATTTTTTTTTAAAAAATTATAAAAATAATTTTAAAAATTGTCTTGTATAAAAAATTAACTATAAAAATTGTATTACAGATCAATTAATAATTAATTAATTAAAAAATATTAATGGTAGAGAAAGTATGTAGCTAATAGAATTATAAATAAGGAAAACAAAGAAGTGAGAAAAGAATTTTAATTGTCTTTTAGTAAGAAATTTCATTTTCCAAAATATACTTTGTTGGATATTTTCGGAGAAAAAACTTTTATACATTGAAAAATGAGAACTTTCGATTAATTTGTTTGTTCCGAAGTGCAGAATGTCCGAAAATGGCCATTTCAAATAAATTCGCAATTCCAGTTTCACTTGCACTGAATATGAAAATTGAATTCTAATTGGAAACATTTAGTTGGACTATTAGCTGGGCCTTTTTCAGTGCTCCAATTTAATAAATAATAAATTGTGTTAGAAAATCTATTTTAGGGAAAATATGAGCTGCGCCGTTCTCTTGTGATGGGCTCATCATAAAATATAGGTGCACCAGGATTATAACCAAACACAATTCAAGCTGCTGTGTTTGCTACTTCCAAATTCTTTCAAGTGGGAATTTAAAATATAGGACTTATTTTACAGTCGCTATTTCAAATAAACACCGAAAAAGTCCTTTCAAAAAACTAAAGTTTTAAAATATTTCAAATTAAACGGAAACCGATTAAAACACAATCCGCAATAAATAATCTTTTACTACCATTGAGAGCGTGGAAAAAGCCCGATAGACAGACAAAGAATGCGGCTTTGAGATTATATTCCATGACGATCATAAAAGGCAAACGTAATCCAAGATTTCCTGGCACATAGAAATCATATCCATCGACAACCTGGCGACACGGAGCACGTTGATCTTTGGCAACACTTTCGAAACGGTCAATTTAACAGTTAATGTTTTTATATTTTTATATCATTTTTCACTTTCAGAGCATTTCGAAGAAGTAACTAAGATTATTTTTTTTCATAAAATGTTTTTGCTTTTTCACTTTCAAAGATATAAAATTTACTTTTTTTTTCATTAAACACATCAAAAGTCCGTTTAAACTGACAACGATACTGATAAAAAGAAAGCGAAAAAGGAATTCCGAGTGATTGAATGCGTCATCACGTTGATTTTCTTGGGCAGCCAAATCCGAACTGAGTTCATTGGGTAGTCCCGATAAGCATCCTTATGCAGGATGCTTCGTAAAAGGAGCAACACACTCGCTCAGGAATAATTTCAAAAATGCCTTCAATATCGCAACAATATCCTAGCAGAACTGAAGCCACTTTGCATCCTGTCGGATTCTTAATTTTGATGGCGAATCGCTGCACAACATCCAAACAGTTTCTGCTTTGCAGCATTTCTGCTCGAGTCTCGAAATGATATCATTCTCAATTTCACCAAAGTTCAAATCCTCTCTCCCATTCCAAAAAAACCCACCAAGGATATTACTTTCCACACTCGCGTGGTTCCCGTGGGAAACACAGCAAATAAAGCTTTTCCTATAAAAAATCAAAAGGCGTATGGCAACTCCGTTTAGTAGGGTAAATGTCTTGGGTAAATGTTTTCGGAGAAAGGTGTTTTTCCCTACTGCTGGAATGCTTGGAATTCTTCCAAGCCATAAGAAATATATTATAAAATTATAGCTGCAGTATTTATAGCATTTATAACAGTTTCTTCTGAATGTTCCATAACTCTTATGGCAAATAGTGGTTTTTTATCTTACTTAGGTTCAAAACCGCAGAGCTTCAGCTTTTTATGGTTATTATTGTACAGATAAAAGTTTCTAGTTTTTAGGTTTGAATACGAAATAATAATAAATCCCAAAGAGTTATGGCACTACCATAAATTCCAAATTATATATTTTTCGTTTGCGGTACTGTAATCAATTCTATAACATCTTTGGCTGGAATTATTTTTATTATTATTTGTTTCCAATGGAATTTATATGTATTTAAATGGGAATTAGTTGAAAGTAATTTGTGCTGATAGCTTCGATGAGCAAAATTTTATTAAATTTTAACTTCATCTAAAAGATTTTGGTTGTGTGATGCTTTATAGGCAAAAAAAAAAAACAAACTTGAAATTTGAGCAGTCGAAAAATGGCAATATAAATTTAGTCTAAGTTACTAAAAACTATTGATTCGATAGTTTTCGAATTACTGAAAGAAGTAAAATGTATAAACCGCCTACAGGGAGATATCAAATTACTAAAAATCAAATCATTAAAATTTAAGCTTCAAATATTATATTTTTCCTGTTTTTTATTTCCTTGTTTAATATGTTTTCATTGAGATTGGAAAAGATGAAATTTTGGAAATATTTTTAACAGAAAATCGTAGTCAAAAATTGTGAGCTTTGGTTTTCGTGTTAAGGTAAAAACTCTTTTATTATGTTGTAAATATATTTTTAACACAAATAAGAACCATAAAAATTGTATTTTATTATATTTTGTAATAATTATAAATTAAATTTACTTTGACGTTTCGATGAACAAAAATAACAATGGAACCAAAATAAATTTTCCATAAGTAGCTGCGTTTTTGCTTCCTTCTAAACGTAGTAAATACGAGAAAGTATTGTAATCGCGAAAAATTACGAGATACGACACATCTCTTGCAGGTTTTTTCAAATTTCATGCATAACTCAAAACCAAACACCGTTAGAGAGTAGGTTTTTGTATTTAGGGCTGCTATAACATCTGAACATAAACCTACCGTTTTGGTTACAATCGTTAGCACTAATAAGTATAATTCCCTTGAAAGATTCTATGCATAACTACATAAGAACATCTCCTTTAAATGATATTTTTATTCACCTTTTCACTCAATGGCTTGAAGGCAGTTGAAATTTCACGAATTGTTGTTGGAGAGCAAAAGTTCTAGAATCGTAAACTGTGAATTGAATTGAGTTGAGTTGAGTTGAAGCACGAATGAATTCTTGTGGTCATTTGTACTATTCTAAGGGATTATAAAAGTCACCTCAAAAATCGCCGCCTTCGTCACATGAGTGTAAGTTTTGTGAAGCTGAATTTCTGTCACTTTTATAAGGTGACTTTTGTATTCGTGGCGGTTTTATTGCATACTCTTGAAGGGAAGGTCTGTGTACAAACTGCGATTTGCAGTGCCAATTATGCTTCTTGGCAATGCATTAGCTAACTTCTCTCAACTATTTTGTGGTCGAACGTTTTCTAAGAGATTGCACTAAACAAGACATCAGCAATTAAGCTGTCTTCTCTTAGAACATAAAGCAGACTCGGTGTCGTCTAAGAAGCTTAAAGTCACAATAGTGACTTTTCGAATTCCACTCTTAACTTAATTGTAAATACAGCAGTTAATAAATGAATAGAAGATACAAGGAGAATAGCAATTATGTAGATACAAGTGATTAGCGTTTATGCATATATCTATATATGGTAATCACATATAACGGCAACACTTAACAAATGAAAAACATATAAACTGTGATAGCGGGCATGTTCAGAAAAGTCCAAAGTAATTAATCACTTTTAGTAGCGCTGCTACTATCAAAAAAATTACCATAGGTGTATGCTGCTACATGTGTGTTAAGTGGAGTTTGTGGAATTATTTGTTTATTTTCGGAGTGTAGGAGAACATGTTCAACATAGAAGCGTCAAGTGATAATTCATTGCGGACTACCAGGTGTTCGTGGTGCATGTTTTTCTTTATTGTGCGTTTGATGAAGATACTCATCGCAGTTGTTCTGAGCTTGATGTTTACAGTGTCGCTGGTCAAATTGCTTTTATTGATTTGGAATGAGTATCCTTCTTTTATCCTCCTAACTGGCAGGGATGCAGATTCCTTGCCTAGCGTAGACGAGTGGCTAAAGGAGCACAACTTAATAAAATACAAACAGCTGTTTAAGGAAAACGGTGAGCTAAAAAGAGTATCCAATAGTTACACTTTATTTATGTTTTCGGCTCTACGAAAACTTCATACTTTGCTCTCCTCAAAAGAGGCATTGGTAAAATTGTGACATTGTATGTTTGATATTGGGGTTTGTTCAGTAAAAAAAATATACAGCGAAATGCCAATTTTTGGGAATATATTAATTTGTTTTGTTAACGTAAAAAGTGACGATTTCTTTAAGTAAACTTCTGTAGCATATGCTATGCGATATAGGAATGATTTAAGGTTATTGCATTAATTAAACTTAAAACTCGTAATATTTTATGCAGAAAAGTATTAAAATCCGTTAGCAAAAAGTTTATATTCATAAAGAGATTTCACGTGAAGGGAATGTTTTCTAGTACAAATATTAAGTGATATTTTTATCTCATTCACATCTTGTATGATAAACGTAGTACAAGTTGTTGGATCTTGTTTAGCAGCTAAGTGCGACCTGAAAACTTATACCGGCGTTTTCCTAAAAGAAAACATCTCGGCCAAGTAAAATCTCTTTACGAATACTCCTCCATACTCTTTGTTTGCCGTTAGTTTTGTGTTGTCAGAAAAATCCAATCGGCTTGTTTACACGTTTTTTGCCATCAAAAATTCTTCTCCTCTTTGTACAAATTTGGATAATCATAGATACAAAGAATGAATCAATTGATTGAGGCCGCTATAGAGTACAAATTCGTATGGCTTGAAGAATTTCCCTTCAAAAGTGTTGCCTACCGTATCCCAAAATCGTTCCAGAATTTCCAAGAACTTCACAAATACCGCGTTTACATAAAATGGTTTTTCCAGAAATTGGAAGTAAAACTTTTTAGGACCTAAAACCGCTCGTAAACTTTTTAAATACCATTGAAATTGTTGTTGCAATTCCAGCGCTAAACCGAAATGCTTTTGGGTTTTAGCTTCACATTTTAGTTTGCAACTCAGGTTCGAAGTTCGGAATTATAGGAACTTATGCTTCTCCTTGTCTAGTGCCAATGTGTTAGAAAGGGACAATTACAGGCGACAAACTATTAGCACATATGTCCACACACATGGTAAAAGCTCAACTACCCCAAACAAAACAAAGCAATAACAAAACACCTACTTTGCTCGACCGGATTATGTATGGAAACACTTAGAAAGCTCATCAGTTTTCGAACAGCTTAATCGGATTAAATATTTTTATGTAAACAGGGTAAAAAAGTCATATGATTTTGACAGAAAAATTTAAATTCGAAAATCATTAACTTAATACCTCGTTTACATAAAAATATTTCATCCGATTAAGCTGTTCGAAAACTGATCAGCTTTCCAGAAGTTCTAATTGGTAATCCGTTTCTGGCTGTCAAACTGGAACAAATAAACAGCTGTTGTTTTGTGGTAATATTGTAACATTGTGTTAATTTTGTGTTTTGGAGCTATTGTTCAAAATGAATAAAATAGTAATGACATTAAAAATAGTGCAAAATTTGAGAAAAACTAAAAATGTGACTCTAACACTCAAAAGCGCTGGAATTGCAAAAAAAATTTAATGGTATTTAAAAAGTTTACAAGTTTTAGATCCTAGAAATTTGTACTTTCAATTTCTAGAAAAACCATTTTATGTAAACGCGCTGACGGGCTTTAAAAATTTATTAGTTCTGCGCAGCTGCGTAAAAGACCATTGTCCCAATTATTTATAATTTTCAGGTTTGCTAGGAAAGCTATGCATATAAAATATTTCCTGAAAACGTAACTAAACATGTTGACGTTGAGCTTAAGCAGAACTCTTACAAAAACAAATTAAATAAAACGATGGCAGCTGATGTTTTGGCGAGAATTGCAATAAATGTTTATTGTTTACGCTGTTCTTTATAAATGGCTTTTACTGGAAGCGCAAACGATATGTTGGAAAAATGATCACAAATTGTTTATGCAGTAATACATAAATACAAATCCAAGGATATGTAATTACTTCCTTAGTTTATATTCATAGCTGTTTTCCTCATACAACAGTTTTATCGGGGTTTCTAGCCGGTTTTCTGGGAAATGTGTTTCCCAATTTGTGTGTGCTTTGCTTATAACATGACTTTTTATATCTATAATTTACTAAATTTGATTATTTGCGTAAATAAATTCAGCGATAGACAGTTTTTTTCATTCAATATTTTGCTTAATGGTTTGACATCACTTGAAATTTCCCTCATCGTTCTTAGATCATCTTTTTCGCGTGGATATGATTAAAAAATTTCTATTAGGAATCTCTGGCCGTTCTCGTCAATTCTAGTTGGGAGCAGCACAATGCAAAGAGTGTTTTTGGCCTTTATCGACGATATTCATACAAATGAAAAAGCTACGTTTTGGGCGTTGACGAAATTTCGTTTCGATCGTGAAATATGTCGTCTGCCTTTCTTTCGTTTTCGTAAGCAGAGTGCGTTTTGACGCCCATCGAGACGAAACTTCGCTGCATATTTACATTATTACATATTTTCCAATTAGAATTTTTTTTTTGAAAAGCACTCAACTTTAGCGCCGCAAATATTTTCGAAAACTTCCTTGACTGATTCATAATCACTTCACCTATTAATTTCAAAATACAAATTATGGACAATACTAAAATATCAATTAAAATAAAATATACTCACTAAAACTTATGTATGTCGATCAGATCCCGCCGAGATTTGAACTCGGATCCCAGGATTCAGAGTCCTGAGTGATGAAAATGACTCCATCGGAACCGCCAATTGATGATTAACTTGTTTTGTGACTATGAAAATCGATAAAATACCTTCTTTTAATTCTAGTCAAATTATACTGCAAAACTAATCGAAATGTTTAAATACCTTCAATAAAAAATTTAACAAACAAAAATAAAATATTAACTTATAACTATGTAATTTTTTCTATAATTGAATGGGGGAAATTTATAAAAATGGGATCTGAATAAACATCGACAATATCAAGTTAATAACAATGCAAAATTTCAACTTCGCAGGCGTTTTAGCTTCCAAATAATGGGGTCAGCAGCATAAGTAATAATAATGGGTACCGAGGGACCCGGACATCTGGTGAATCAGTTGTCCTGAAACTGATGCACGATGAAATCAAAAAAACTCTTGTCACATTTTAGAGCTTTCGGCCGTATTTTCACCAGACATGACCTATTTCGCTAGCCTAAACCCATATACATGCACGTAGACTGAAGGACACGCACCTAATAACACGCTGGACTTTCCGAACGAGAGCTTTAAAAGCTCTGAAAGCCAATCCTACAAGCCTTTCGTTGCTAGCTTCAAAAGTGAAAGTTTCGAATAAACTTTCAGCGTTCGGTTGGTTAACTTATAAAATCAATTGGAAAAGTCCTTTGACGCTCAGTTACGGGCGACTTCCTTGCCAGTCGATGTGGCATTCTTTCTCTCCGCCTTCACAGGTCTTTTTCTCAGAAGAAAGAAAAGAAAAATAATTTTGTGATTCTACGATTCAATTCCGTTTGGTTTGAACTCCTTTGCAACTTTTGCATTCTGTGGACTTTCGCGTATTGCCAAAACATTTGTCCTTATTGCAATTAAGATTTCGCTGAGTTGGACAAGAAAACCCCAAACATCTGTGAAGTTTCTACAATCGATAACACTTAAAAAACTGAAGTGATGTGAACCTACTCGAATCTGTTTAGTGATGGACCTGTAATAAGAGTGCTGCCTTCGGGCCCGCCATGTAGTACCGAGGTACATGCTTACATCACCTGTGAATGTGCGATACGCTGAAGCTGAAATGGATAAAAAAAACTGTCTCAGTTCTTAAATTCTTTGCGCGTTCGTTCGCTCCTTAAACCAAAATTTATATGATCTAAATTAAACTGTTTTGAGTTTCCGAGACTTCTTGAAGAATATTTCCTAAATATTGTGTTGATATGTACATTGTATACCAAGGACATTCCTCAATCTGTTCGCATCGAAAGTTACTTGTTGTTAGTGTTCATAAATAAATGCGAAATATCATATCAACAAAGCTGCAAATAAGTTTCGCAATCTTTCTAATTGCTGACAATTAATAATATGAACTCTGTTGCAGTTAATTCTGTATTCGTTTTCTATTCTAATTCGGTTGAGAAATGTTGGAAGGCAAATGAAGCTGTGTTTTTAATAAAATAAACAAGTCGTTTACATACAAATGACACGTTATCAGGACTTTTTTACAGTTTATAGAGACATTTTTGCCTTGAAATCCATACAAAAATCTCAAGAAGAAATATTGACTTAAAAAATGTTACCTTTTTCACTCGAACTAAGCAAGAACTCGAAATTCTTAGAGTTAGATTCCATTGAAATCAGTCACAATGTAGTGCTTTGAACTTCTCTATACAATATTTTAACATTTTATATGTCTCCATAGGTCTCCATAGCCGCAGAAGTTATCCTCGTCTTGTCGGGAGAAGGGCCACAGTTGTATACAGTCTGTACTCAAGTAGTCAATATTTGGTCTTGGGTTAGATTTAGACCTAGTTTTGCAGTTTGAAGTAGTGGCGTAAAAAGACTCTGATTATTGATTGCTTTTCAGATAAGCCTAGATTTCTACAGCGATTTCATTACAGCCCTCATTTCACGCCTTTATTACAGCGCCCTCCAATTCATTAGCTTACAGCAGGGACTGAAAACGTTGGAAAGATGGGTTCGGGTTCAAAAAAGAGTTAGCATAAATCCATTTGGGTTCAGGTTCGGTTTCAGTATCTGAAGTAAACACATGATGAGATTCAAATGGAGTTCATGCCCACCTTATAACCTTTAACTCGATAATAGAGTTTTTATTTATTTTATTTATTTATTTATTTGTTAAAAATCATCTTCCCTTAAGTTCCCGCGCGACCTCAAATAATCCAGATGAAAAGAGTTCAGTGGAAATTACAACCTTCACTCGGGCACTTTTCTCATTACATTTTGAAAAACCTTTGAGAAATTAAAATACAGAATGACTCAGAAGCTATTCAACAACAACAACAACAACAACAACAACAATTGATTAACTACTACTTTTACATTTTCACACATAATTCATTAAATGAACGCAGAATGAGGAGCAGTGAGCACACAACGGAAGGAAATTCATGTCATTCGGCCCAACATTCATGCAATTTTTCGCTGCTGTCCTCGAGCTTTGAGTGTGTCGAGCGTTTGTCTCGCTCCTCTTGCGGCCCTGCGACCATTCACAAGAAGCAATGAATAAATCAATAACAACGAGAAGAAAAGGAAAAGATTTTCTCTCTCCTTTCCAATTAGCAAAATTGTCGATGGCCATTTCATGGCTGCGTTATTAGAATGCATCCTTTAAACATTCCTTTCTATGATCCAACTAAAAATTGATTAGTTTAAGGTCTAGAAGCGTTTGCCTTGGCTTCTGCAGCTCATTCTATCACGTATAAATTTGTTTATTTAATTCAAGAGAAAATCCTTTAACAGTAAATCAAAAATAATATAAATAATAAATTTTATTTAAAATAAAATGAAAATAAATAAATAAATAAAAAAAAATAACAGAACGGGAAAGGAAAGTGAAGATAATAAGAGAAAAATTATGCTGTATTTCGACAGATATTAAAAACTTTTTAAAAGACTCTTAAAAGACTATTTTTTTTGTCCATGGCCCCCAGCAACCGTAGAAAATCGAAAATATACCAGGATTAAAAGTGTATAATGGATCAGATCCGGAGTCAATGTAATTTTCTTGTATAAATTAATTAAACAACGAATTAACGGGCACAAATAGAGAAAAATGTGGTCGCCGGAATCCGAAATAAGTTCTATCGCAATGGCAACGACAATTCGCCATTCGCAGTCGTCGTCATCAGGTATGTATGTGTGCATGTGTGTTGGGATGTGTGCGAGCTTAATATTACCGTTTATAATGAGTCATAGATTTAAGTGTATAGTAAATACGGAAATAGTTAATACAACAGGCTACAAAGAATCCATCTTTTTACTGAAAATGACCGCTCTTTAAAATTGTTTAGCTACATTCACGATTTGCAGTGTATCCTTTCCACAGACGACAGTTATCAGTGAAGCATACAAAATGAGTTTTGTTCAAGGACGAAAACCGTGAACAAACAGCGTTCGGGTTCACGGTTCATAATAACCATGAACTACATTTGAGTTCAGGTTCGAGTTCAGTCCCTGGTTTTGTTTAAGGAAATCGCATAACAAATGGAATTGGAAATTGGCCAGATTATTCACAACAGCTGAGTTTTTCGATATTCACAATAAACGCAAACACTTTCATTGAGCATAAATGTCAAACACAATTCGAACAGAATCGTGTGTCCATTATCGATTGATGTGAAACGTTCTCGGCAATATAACACATACTTACATTACTTTTCTTAGCTTTAGACTGTGGAACTTTAGCTGGCTTAGTCATGGGCTAAGTTTTTGCTTGCTGTGCGATGTGACGGATCGAAGTTTTCAGCTTGCTTCAAACTTGTACCAATCGCACCTCTCTGACGTTGCTGATGTCCTCGCTTGCGTGCTAACATGTTATTTATTATACAAATTTGCATTTTCACTTCTTATTTATGTGGTTTTCTCGTGCGCACTTCACGATGAGTGTGCACAATACAGCACACGAACACATGGTGAACGTGTGTTTCAACACACAAAGGAAAACTAATTCTGTAGTCAGATTGTTCGCCTCGAGATATTATCGCTTCACCTTTTCGCTTCACCTCTTCAATACGCAAGAAAGGCAAAAACTGTTGTGGGAAAACTTACGTTAGACCAGCGATTACTTGCTTTATCAGCCTTGCTGCTAACAATTCTGTATTTATTATTACTACATGATGAAATCGCATATAAACTATTATTAAGAAAAGCTTGTGGCACTTCCCGAAAGCTCCAATACGAGAATTTTAAATGGCTTTTTATTATGCGGAATTAGAAAACCGCAAGGAATATTTATCATTGGAAATGACATGGCATTTGTCGGGTGTGTCAAGGACTTTATAACCCCAACGAAAAATAACGTCACTGGTACTTCAGATATTGTAAATTACTATATAATATTAGATATTACTTTGCTTAAATTACCATTTTTACTTCCTTGTGTACGAAGTAATTATAGTACAAGAAAGTATTGCACTCACGAAATATTTCGTTATTGAGATTTGAATAGTAGTACACATTTTGAACCTCCCCGTGTCCACTTTGAGTAGTTTGAGTGTCTGCGTATCCTCAATAACTCAAAGGGACGCAGAAAGTTGCATTTTTGTATAGGAGACTTTTATAAGACCTCGTCGTGTGGCTCCCTTTCTCCAGTGGTCCCAATAGGATACTTCTCTTGCAGGATTTTTCAAATTTCATGCAGAACTTAAAACTACACACCGTTAGAAAGTACATATTTTTACCCTACATCCGAAGAAATGAGGGTAACGCATTAAAGAAGGCGTGGTATGTATGGAAAAGTATATATATTCTTGATCAGAGTCACCTCCTGAGTCGATTTAGCTATGTCCGTCCGTTTGTCTGTCTGTGGAAATCACAATACAGGAGAACAATTACAGAAAATGGGAAATATTGAAACTTTTTATAATAAATATAAATTCTTCTCTGATAATAATTCAATGTTTGAACTTGTAGACCTAGTTTAAAGCTGGAATTTCGCCCTCGCATTCATTGCTTCAAGACAAATTAATGTGAATAAATGGACGTGTTCCGCCCACGTACATAAAACATTAACGTTAACGGCAATTACAGCAGAACGAATAGAAGAATTAGCTTCAATTTCGGTACGAATATTCTCTGCCATCATAGACTACTTGGCATTGAAAATGGGCAAAATGGGAGGAGTGCTACGCCTACTTTTTATAGCAAATAGGAATTCTTCTGCGCTAAAATAGATTTTTTTTTCAGATTGTAGGCTTAATTTTGAGCTGAAATTTTAGTCTCGAATCATCGCATCACGTTGAAAAAAATTTGCCAACACCGCAGTCATTTAGGACCGTTGCAATTCTTGGTTTTTATCAATGACCTTCCATTAGCTATCAAAAGAAGAGTAATATATTGATGTTTGCTGATGACGTCAAACTTTTGCTATCATATACTAAAAATGCATTAGAAGCCAAGCTTCTACAAGAAGATTTGGAACTCTAACTGACAATGACTTAAATCTGAAGAAATGTAAACAAATAACATTTTCACGTTGCCAAAAGCCATATTTTTTACCTCCGTCATTGGTCATAGCAAATTGGAACCGGTTGGGATCGATAAAGCTACTCACTTGTTAGGCCAACGTTGGAATATGCTTCTCCTGTCTGAAGACCAAACTATAGCTAAACTATACGCAATCTCAATTGAAGTGAATCTCACCTAGAGCTGATCAACTTACCGTCACTGGCTGAGTGCAGAATTATGTTAAATGCGAATTTTACCCGATTATACTGAATATACTTAATATAATTACGAACTCTCCATTTTTGTTAACCAACATACATCTTAATATGCGTTGCCAGATCGACATACCTTCAGCAAGAAGTCCTTCGGAATGCTTGTGTCGATTTTAATGCTGTTTATCCAGAAAATTTTTCGGATTCTGACTTGTTATGCAACGAAAGATTCTAAATTATTAGTATTTCCATTATATTTATACACTTGCATTGTACGTATGTAATCAATTACAAAGGAATTTTTGCTAAGCTGTAATCTTAATAAATAAATAAATGAACATGGGCAAAAATTGAACATATATACTGTGCAAGAATCGTTTTAAGCTTTATTAAAAATAAAATATTCGTATACATACATTCGTATATATGTTTATCTATGTACATTTAGTAAAATAAGTCGTCATTTTTTGTTGTATTTTTTATGAAGAAATTTTAGCAAGAACTTTTTTTTTTTGTAACATGAGGGGACCGTATCGAAAGCCTTCGAACCCGCTAAAACCCCTCCCACAAGTCTGTTTGTCCGCCCAGAACTATCGCTAAGTATTACGTCGGGAGGCAGGCGGAGCACTAAAGCTCAAGCTGCATACAGTTCGTTCGTCCACATCCATTTGTCAGTCTCCCAACTAAAGCCCTGCTCGTCTAATGTCTTCTCTCTTTGTCCGCTAGCACCAACTTTGCGTGTATGCAGCCAGTCATTGAACAAACTGCCCTCTAGCCACCTTCCGAAGAGATCATTATTTCCATCAGAGACACCGAATCTCTCTCTATGGCGAATTTCGGATACGTTTGGCATCTTCCAATTTATAACCGCCTTAATTTATCACCTTCCTTTGCTGGATCCGGTCCACCATCTTTGCCAGGTTTGTAGGGACGTCGAACTAATCTGATCATGAGATGTGGGACTATCTGCGTTTCTTTCTTTGAATTCGCTATCCGCTTCCTTAGCAAGTAGATTCAATGGTATTATTCCGGCAAGTACGCATGCTGCCTCATAAGATACTGTTCGGTAGGCACTGATGACTCGGAGAGCACTAAGCTGTATTTGTGTTCTTATTGTACTATATTCAGAAATATAGGAAATGAATTGCATACACTGCTTACCTTAAATTTGTCGGAAACCAATCCAAATAATATCCATACGAAATAATATCCATACATGGTTTGAGTGCGTAGGTTTATAGTAACATTAAATAGCTTACAAATTGCTTTAAGTGTATAATTACATTTAATAACTTCATTACTGAAACTACCCAACTCTTCTTACTTTTCTACGGCCAATCGCCAAAAGGGGAAGTCGTTTCTTTCAGTCCGTCCGTGTGTCAATCTGACTGCCCAGCCTTGTACATTGCAATGCTTCGTAAATTGGAAAAGCAGTTTAGTAGTAAGGGAATTATATAATGGATCTACTATAGCATAAGTTCCAAGGGAATTATATTAGGGAACACTTAATCTCAATAATAGTATGAAAGCTACAACATTTAGTGGAATAGAATATTTTTAGCTTGAAATCGAACTGAAAAGAATCTATAATTCTAACTGTTTGTCTATCTTTTTAAGGCATATCGTCGCTATCAAGTTGCGGCGACCCCGAACACCTTCCGGAGCTGCCGCCTGGCGACGAACAGCGTCTTCAACGGGCCGCTCTCCATTTGCAACAGAAATTAATACTGCGCGAGTGGCTGCGTGATCATCGTCTGCAGCATCACTACTCGCGACTTCTCTCTGTCGAGGTAACGTCCTTGGAGGATGTCTACTGGTTAGAGGATTCGCGAGCCAGTAAATTACTTGACAAAGATTGGCAGATTTGGTCGCAGGCCCGCCAAAATCTTCCGACATCGAAAACTCAGCTGGAATTGCTAAAAGCGACACTTTGGTCGACTGTAGTAAAGTCGAGCCAGCACCAAGACGCCTGGACATGGGGCGGGATGCTGGTAGTGTCCGTATCAGTAGCTGGTCTCGTAACTCTCGCAGCAATGACGCAGCCTTCGCTCGCACCGGAAGCCAGACACTCCCTGTTACAGTATGTTACTGGCAAGTACCTGTTGCCGGCCAATTGCAAAGTCCAATGGGATTGGAAGGATCCGGCGGTGGTAGGTGAGACGATGTGCTTCGTAGTGCGCTTCTTCCAGCGGAATGGTCAGCCTTATCCTATCTGTGATACCGATCAGTTCTTTGTCGAGGTGACGGAAGACACACGCAAAGTAGGTCAGCCATGATAAAGCCTACTGACACATTTCTTTAATAAATTATCCACACGCTTCATAGGTTGTTACCATAAGTGAATTAGGCTCATCGACCAATCCCAATGACGCCAACATCGCCAAAGTCAAATTCACAGTTCGGGCCGCTGGTCAATATAAAATCTCCGTTCTTATTGGATCCAATCATATCGCTGGTTCGCCTTTCCTCAAGTCGTTTGTTCCGGGACCGATCGACGCGCGTCGGTCGCGCTTTATTCGCCCGGCCAGTACAGTTATTTGCTGTGCGGCCACACCAACACTAATGCACATTGAGCCCAGAGACGAGTTCGGTAACACTTGCATTTTCGATCAGAATGCGAATCCGGTGAAGGTGAGTTTTCAGACCGGGACGCGCTTGTTTCAAACCCATTTTGAACTTTTTCCACACCCGTTTTCAAGGGCTATCGTGCAGAAATTTCTGATCTGGACGGTAACCCGTGCGCCGAGCTAGACAAAGCCATCTCCTTCACATACGACAGAGTCAATTCACGAGTATCCGTGGCCGCACTCTTCCCGGAACCGATGTGTTTAAGGGCCGTCATCAGGTACCTGAACCAGAAACTACCGAATGGCGACTTTGCCATTATAGTGTTAAGCAGTAAGTTTTGTAATACTCATGAAAAGATATGTATTTCAGTAGCAATTAACTAAGGAATACAACATACTTCAAGCCTCTGTAAAAGCTTGTTTTGAAAGCCACTATTTTTCCTATTCAATTCCCCGCAGGCAGCGACACGACGCTGGTACATAAAAACATCGCCTCACGCAAGCACAACATCTGCTATGAGGCTAAATTGCTGAGGATTCTTGGGTCCACGAAGACGAAGCCGCGCAATGTGCTGTGCTACGTGGGGCCGAAGCAAGTGAGTTTGCGCGTCTTCGAATCGGTGAAAATGTTCAAAGAAGAATTCGTTTTCGATCTTTCAGGTTACAATTAAAGAGATGATTCTGAAATTCATTCCGAAACGAGTCGCCACATTTCGCTTGTGCCCCTCGACGAAGTTCCATTTCCTGCCAAACCTGCCAGCACACATTCATGGTCCTGTCCTTGTCATCGACGATGGTGCTCAGCCGAAAATTGAGCTGGCTTCGAAGGACCGCAACATTATTGCGGCCACTTTCACGCACTTCCTGCTGCAGAACATCGGTGGCTCGGAGACTTTTAAGGATAAGCAGGATTTCTTCTATCACGAGGTGCGGCGATTCCACGAGTTGCGTCGATTCAACGCCAACTACAATCACGAGAAGCTCTCCGTGAAGGTGCAGCGCGAGAAGATTCTAGAAAGCAGCATGAAGGCCACAAAAGGATTTTCGCTTTCGGACTGGTGCGGCATTTTTGAGGTAACCTTTCAGGGTGAACAAGGTATATGCACACATATATATAATCAGCTAAATTGATTGAGTTGTTGTTATTTGTTGCTTGCCTTTCTAGGAATCGATTGGGGTGGACTCCGACGAGAGTGGTTCGAACTCATCTGCAGCGCACTCTTCGATCCGCGCACTGGACTCTTCTGCACATTCCACGATAAACATCAGGCGCTCGTGCACCCGAACCCACATCGTCCATCCAACCTCAAGATGAAGCATTTCGAGTTTGCGGGCAAGATTGTCGGCAAATGCTTGTTCGAAAGTGCCTTGGGCGGCTCTTACCGACAGCTCGTTCGTGCACGATTTACACGCTCGTTTCTAGCGCAACTCATTGGACTCCGTGTACACTACAAGGTGCTCAAATCCGAACTTCTTTCTTTCCCCTTCATTTCAACAGTTCTTCTTTGTTTCTCGCCCTTCATTTGAATCAGTACTTTGAACAAGATGACCCCGATCTGTATTTATCGAAAATCAATTACATACTTGACACTGATCTCGATAACTGCGACTCGCTGGAATTGTATTTCGTCGAGGAGATGTACGACCACAGCGGCCAGCTGACGAAAACCATTGATCTCATTCCGAATGGTGCGAAAGTGCGCGTTACGAATTCCACGAAGAAGCAGTACTTGGATGCACTCGCTCAGCAGCGCCTCTGCAACAGCGTGAAGGATGAAGTCGACAGTTTCCTCAAGGGGCTCAACGGCATCATTCCGGACAACCTTTTGAGCATCTTCGACGAAAATGAGCTAGAGGTCAGCCGGCTAGCAGCATCCTAACTAACTTTTTACCTAACTACTTTTCAAATTTGCAGCTGCTTATGTGCGGCACTGGCGAGTATTCGATCGCCGATTTCAAAGCACATCACATTGCTAATGGCAATTCGCCGGAGTTTCGACGTGTGCTGGGTTGGTTTTGGGCCGGCGTTAGCAATTTCAGCCAAACCGAAATGGCGCGCTTGCTGCAATTCACAACCGGCTGCTCCCAGCTACCAGCGGGCGGTTTCCGCGAGCTGAATCCACAGTTTCAAATAACTGCGGCCCCTACATGCGGCAACTTACCAACGGCGCATACTTGGTAAGTGTGAAATGTGTTCGTAATGTGAATTAAAATCTGTATTGATTTTTCAGCTTCAATCAATTGTGTTTGCCAGACTACGAGAACTACGAGCAGTTCGAAAAGGCTCTACTTCTGGCCATAAGCGAAGGCAGTGAAGGCTTCGGAATGGTCTAAAGTTGTTGTGTTCCTCTAGCTAATAATTTCGCCCCTAAGCTTCTACATTACGTGAACTGAAAGATATATACTTTTGCCTGTTATATTTAAATAAATAACGAATAAATTTATGTTTCAAACGTATAATTCGTTGAAATTTCTTGCCAGTAATGAGATTCTTCAATTTCCTCCATTTCATCGCCCGAAACAATTTTTTTTTGTTGATTGTCTTTTTCGGGAAAGAATAAAACAGCACCAAATTTTTTGTTTTTTATTATAAAAACAGTCACAACAATTTGTGTTGAATTATATCTAAAAAAGAAGTTTGTTTAATGTATTTAATGCCTGTATGAAAAGCTTTGTAAAATATTCATTTGTTTCATAGACATGCATTTCAAGCCTTAAAATTTAATTCATAACGTGATAAATGATTGTAAAGTATATAAAATTCGATATTGCTAATGTCACAATTTATTTTAACTGCCTTTTAAATTAAGTTCAAAGTTCTCTTATAAAATTATTTTGTTCTCATATTTGTAAACCTTGAAGTGATGCTTTAAATATATGATAAATTAAATTGAATTATATAAATTAAATATTAAATGCTTTTAACATTAAAAGTAGTGGAAAAAATGTTATTTATAACAAACGAAAATATTTACTAATGTATTTATTAAAAATAGTCAACAAATTAGACACAAGTGAATGCAATACACATTTCAGAATTATAATAAAAATCCTAGAAACTATCAAGCGAATTATTGTTATAAATTGAATTAATTAAGTTTGTTTATTTTGTTACAAGAAGAGTCTAATTGCTGCTGGAAAAAATATTCTGTGAATTTAAAGAAATTTCCATATTTAGAGCAACAACGTGTTTAATGCCTATTCTCGTCGCATATTCTTCATTAATTTGTCGTCATTTCTTTTCGTGTTATATTAAAACTTGCTCCACATTTAAGCATGAACTTTAACGCATGCGCAACAATGAATGGAATTAAGACTAATAATTAATTGGAGAACTTGAATGAAAGAAACAAAAGTTACACTTCAATGAAACGGAAAGCTATGCAGAGTTAAGAAGAATGTCTGTTAGTGGCTGCAAGTGGCCAACATTCGGCAATTGCTAATGAACTTTTCCACTGCATCCCAAATTCATTCAGAGATAGCGACTAAAAATGAAGGAATAACAACAAGTAAAACTTTTTGTTTGTCTGTTGATTCTTCACACAACGCAAACAATCGTCGGAGCAGCAATTAACAATCGACATTTCTTTTAACTGAGGAATTGTTTTCATGGTGGCAACAGTTTCTTTGTGCTCGCGGCAGAAGTTTCTCTTCGTACCTAAACTGAAGTCCGAGATCCAATTGCGTCTGGTCGCGTGTCAACAAATGCAACACATACATAAAAATATACATATGTATGTCAAACAATGCTAAAAAGGTAGTCACGTTTGAAACGAATAACGTCTTGGTGACAATTATAATATTTATGTTTAACCACAAATTTTCGTTTCTTTTACATTGAAATAAATTCAAAAAAAAAAGTCAAAGCATTTCACTACGATAAACAACGTTAAAATATTACTTGAAATAATAAATAAATACATAAATAGATAATCAAGAATGTTATTAAATAAAAGCGTGCAAGTAGTTGATTAAATTTTTGATAAATGTAAACGAATGAAATCGCACGAAAGCGTAATTAAAGATATAATATAAATTAATAATTTAAATGCAAGTTTATAATTTAAGTTTTTTCATACTAAACAGAACAAATTTTCTTTTTAAATGTCAGTAAAACATTAAATTTTTGCCATTTGCTGGGAAGTTGAAACTTCAGTTTGACCTTTGATGTTGCCTAGCAATGAAACGTTTTTTAGATTCATTCTTCCACTTTAAAAAGTGAAATTAGTTTGTAAATAAACGCACAAAAATTCCGAAGCAAGTTCAGGTTAAAGTTTTCACGACTTCATATGAAACGAAACTCTGAATACATTCGAAACTCAACGCTTTCTCAACACGAATGACGAATGGCACAAATTCGCCAAAAACTGGTTCACATTTTAACGTGCAGACATGAGAAAGCAGTCATATTTACGGCAATTTCTGGAAAAAAGCAAAAACATGTACTTGAATTCAGCGCGTAAATACATTAATCTCAATTATAAATGCAATTAAATAAAAACTAGGTCGAAATAAATAGAACAGAAGTTAAAGAAAAAGGCTTAAAAAGCCTACAAACAGCAATTAAAATGTTTTAAATTAAATAACTGATAAAATCGTCCAAGAAATTTCATGAAAAAGTGAATTCTAAATAAAGTCCTATTTATTTTGAGTAATTATTATTATCTTTGGCAGATATTTATTTAATATTTATTATTGTTTAAGTCCATTAAATTCGAATGTGTGCGATCAAACTAAAAAATAGTGTTTTATGTTGTCGCACTTGCATAAATTATTATTTAACGATTTACTTACTTCGGCAACTAATTATCTGCTAAACATATCGTTACTTAGAAGAGGAATTAATCTGGACCGAATCAAGGGAATATGTCTATGTCTATGTGCACTTCGACGGCAATGTGCACATCGTCGAGCTGGGACAGAAGAGCAAACCCTTCGAGCACGCCATTTTGTGGCCCTTCATCGCGCCGTGGCCATTCTTGTAGCACACGAAGTAGCTATTGATGGAGGTTTGGTCCGCAATCTTGTCGCCCTCCTTGCAGTAGTATTTGCGCTTCTTCGCCGGCTTCGACGTGCCGGCGCTGCTTGCCATCGCTGCTGCTTGTTGCACATACGCTTGCAGCATGTCGCGCTCCTGACTGGCCTCCGAAGAAGCCGGCGCCTCGTATTGCTCCAGCCGATTGACACTGCTCGGTGCTTTGAGCCGCTGTTCGTGCCTGCGTTTGATCTCCTGCATCGCCTGATACGCTTCCACGGACGGATGGACGCCGTCGTTCAGCGTCAGCGTCAGCGGCGAGCACAAAGCGTACGTGTGAGCGTCACAGATGCGCGTCTGCGAGTTGAACGCGGTGTACGGCGGACAGGAGTAGGACAAAATCTTGCCGTCCTTCTTGCTGCAGACGTAGTAACGAGTGCAGTCCGTCGTGTTCGGCTGCCGTACGCCAGTCGCACACGTAATGACCTCGACATTGGCGAGTTCGCCGGCGTGCGAGCTGCCCAACATCGGCAGAATCGAGTTTTGGAAAACGTCATAACGTATGAAGTTCCCACCAATATTCACCAGCTGCGTCCCGTCGACGATGTGTGCTGCCGACGGATGTCGCAGCGGCTTCACTTGGCTGCTGGCAACCCTTGCAGGGAAGCTGGAGTAACTGGCGAAGAGCGGTGGCGGTCGCTTCGGATAGTTCACGTTGCTTTGAGCGGCGTTCAAGGAATAAAAGGTGCTTGGTGGCTCCACATCCGAAGGCTCCTCGTATGCGTTCGCTTCCATGCTGCTTTCTACCGTCGTCTGCGTATGCGAACCTTTTCGTCTGGATCCCAGTTGTGAGGAGTAGAGTGTGCTTGTATCGTCGTTGTCAGCGTAATGATTGTGTTGCTGCTGGTTCTCTGGTCGTTCCACTTGCAGCTGCTTTCGATTGTGCGTCAGAGCGACACGATCGGCGCCTTGCACTGTAGGGAACCTCTCGGAAGGCTCGAACAGATGCTGCACGTTGTGGTCGTTGAGGTGTTGGCTGGGCGTGAAGTAGTCGGCCAAACTGTTAGGCGTAGCCGGGAAGTCCGATTCTGGCGGCGTTGTGCTCACTCTCGTTTTCGGCGGCTGCAGCGGCGCTGGATACACGGACGAATAATGAGGGGCAGGCGTTGCATGCCCGTTTGCTAGATAAACCTCCGAATCGTAGGGATTTGTGTTGATTGTATGATGCTGATGACGGTGCAGTTCGCCAACATGGTCGCCATCGGCGTTCAGTGGCGGGTAGCGGCCCAAGCTCTGGCCGTAGCTGTCGACGACTTCCCGCTCACCCGACTGCGTCGCGGCCACATGAACGGGAATGACGTTGTTGTGTATGATTGTGGTGCTGGGCTGGCGGTAGCCGCTGCTTTGCCGATGACCATGGATTGACTGATCGACGTTGTAACCAAGGTCGTCGCTGCTATATTCTGCGGCGTTGTGGTTGTAACGGTTTCTGTCGAAGTAGGAAAATGGAGTCTGCGGCTGCACAACGGATTGCGAATAATACGTTGGACTCAGCAGACGTTTGGGCACATTGGGAGCGGCCGCCAGTTGCTGTGACAGTTCGAGCACTGTTTTAAGGGCGTCGTCGGGAATCTTCGGATAATGTTGTGATTCGAAAGCATTCGAACTGTCGTCCGAGTGCTGCTCATTGCAGGGAGGCGTCAGATTGTACACGATCGACTCTCCCGGCCGATTGACGACGACGAGTTGCGAGGTGCGCAACGAGCTCGCGTTGTCGTAGTTGTTCGGGGTGTCTTTCGTTTCGGGCGGCATTTTGCTCCTCACAGCCTGATGTGCAGCGGTCCGCTTTGGGCCAGCTTCCAACCGGCGCGTGGTTAACGCTGGAGGAACAGCGGCTTCAATGGAGCTATTACGACGGTCTGCCCCTTCGAGTTGCGCCAAGGAATTGAATTTGTTCTTGATATTGAAGTGAGCCAGGAAGGCGTTCAACTGATCCGGCCTGAGGTCGCTGCCGTGCTGCTTGTCCTGACTCTGGTAGGTCTGCTTCAACCCGTCGATCAACTGCGACAGCCTTTGCAGATGTGCGGCTAACGTAGGGTCAACATAAGCTGACGGTTGCGCAACTGGGTAATGGTAATATTCCTTTGTTTTGGCCGCTCCTTCGTTCGCTTCTTTAGCTTCCGCTGAAAAGACTCCGGTGTCCTGCAGCAGCAGCGCGTCGTTGCCACTGGCTTCGTAGTCATCCGTTTGCTCATCGCTGCTCAAACCGGAATCCGCTACGACTTCTATGCTGGCCGCGTCATCGCTCTTCATTCTACTTCCCTCGACATCATCTCGTGTCGCAAACCGTGTCGTCCTTTTAGCAGCTGGGGACTTCAGCTGCAATTGCCGCGATGAACTCTCCTCCAGCTCACATTCCCAGTCTTCCTCTGGCAAAACACACGCGTTCACATCGCTTTTGTATACAAGTCCTTGCTGGCAGTTCGATTGCAGCCAAACGTGGCTCCTCGGTGGCACGTTTCGGCATTTGTAAAAAACATCGCAGCGAGTTTTGTGCGGTCGCGTTTTTTCCTCACAAAGCTGCCCTGGAAGCGAAAAAGGCCAACGAATTAGCATCCAGTGGATATATTATAATTTCTATGATACATTTAGCTTTTAAATAGAGTCCATAAAAACCGCTCACTAACAAATAGCATCGAATATACACAACCAAACACACAAACGTCAGTTTTCTTTACGTTTCCGGAGCACATTTTTAGCTGCTGTTTTAGATGCGTACCTGCTGTGAAAGGGATCAATCCGAAAAGGAGTAAAACAACCGTGAATCCGTGTTTGTGTGTTGCAAACGTAGAATACATTTGGACAACTCTTTAACCAAAAATTTAATCTCGAAAGTCAATTTCGCTAACGCTGTCTTTTCTTGCACTGTTCTTTTACAACGAATTCTATTGTGAACACTCGATGCGAAGACACGCTCGCTCGGGGCTTCAGACTTGAATGGTTCAGGTCATTCGGCCAAGAATCAAACTCAACGGAACTGTTTCACTGGAGCTTCATTGCAGCTACAAAAGACGTTATAAAGCAAAAGCTTCTCAACTGTGTGTAAAGCTGACAAAAAAAAAGTGCTAAACGGTTTTTTGGTTAGCCTCGACATGTGAACAATTGTAAATCGCTTCAACAAACACTCGGTCGAAAATATGTTGATAAAGTCCGTTATTCGAACCGTCCTCAATTTGATTTAAAGCATAATGAAAATTAATTTCACTTTTTAGAAAAACGAAAAATAGTCTTGTATGTATTTGCATTATTCATTACTGCATCGAATGTGTAAATAATATTCACGCTTTTTCATCTGAAATTTATTCTTTTGTAGTAGTTTCAGACTATTTCCATGTTTGTATGGCAGCAATGACTTCAACGTCAACACATGCACAGAAAATGTATGCTTACTTTTGTCCGCGGTGAAATTTCCGTCTTTCTTCAACGGATTGAAATCGAAATGACAAAGAAAAGTAGAAACGCGTTAACGTGAACTTCTACTTCAAGCTTTACACTTCTGCTTCACTTAAGCGAGCTTTTCTACCCTCAATCGTTTCATTTTGCACATCCTTGCCTTAGTCATTCTACAACTGATCAAATCTGCTTTAAATACAATCAAGGCAATCGGGAACTCGGCCGGAATTTGTTCAATAGCGCCAACGCACGCGCTGCAATTATATTTAAAGTTACTTAAAAAAAGTAATTGGAAAAGACTTCAAAATTGGTCGTGCCCAATCCTCGTCTTCGCAATGTTATGCCGCAAATTCCAATTATTCCAATTTTTGAAGATTGTTTGCGATACTTGGAAGGGAAAAACGGAAATTTCCGGCAGAATGAAATGTTCACGATTTCAGTGTACACTCAGATATTTTTATACCCTACATCCGAAGGAATGAGGGTATATTCACTTTGTGCTTCCGTGTGTAACGCATTAAAGGAGGCGTGGCAGGTATGGAAAAGTATATATATTCTTGATCAGTGTCACCTCCTGAGTCGATTTAGCCATGTCCGTAGTCTGTCTGTCTGTCTGTCTGTCTGTGGAAATCACGATTACAGGAGAACGAATGAAGCTATCGCGATGAAATTTTGCACGTATATTCTTTGTCATCCGAAACTCTGTGGGATTGAAAATGGGATAAATCGGTGCAGCGCCACGCCTACTTTTTTAACAAATACTAATTCTTTTAACAATATTTCAACTTGTAGACTTAGTTTTGAGCTTCAATTTTGTTTCCGAATACATCGGTACAGGTAGATTAAATTTTTAAAAAAAATGGGCGTGTCCGCCCACGAACATATGACATTGATATAAACCGCAATTCCAGAATAACGGTTGGAAGAATTGACTTGAAATTCGGACTATTTAAATAAATCGGAAATATGTATAAATATGTATAATAAAGGTTGCTGGGATGTAGGGTATATAAGCTTCGGTCTGACCGAAGGTACCCTTACTAGTTTAAGTTTTCTCTGAGTTGAAACATTTGTTCGTTATGAATCAAACAACGAATTCCAAATAATTTGAATCGAACAGAGCTGCGTAGGGGTTCAGATATGAACATTGGTGTATATGAAGATCTGTGATCGTTCGTCTCGAAACTTTATATTAAATAAATAGAAGAATGAAATAGGAATTCCGGAATCATCGAAATTACTCTACAGTTGTACAGTTTGTATTGTATTGCTTGGCGACATAATTTTATAATATTTTTCTACTTTACCGGGTGCTATTATTTTTCTGTCAGAATAATTTTTATTATAATTGCGTCACCATACTAAAAGAATAACTTAAATTTTTTAAGATAGAAAATCATATTTAAATACACTTTTTTAAAGGAATATATTTGGTAAAACAATCTTTATTACACTTAAGTCTAGAGTAGCCATGTTCAGGCAGGAATGAACATCAAAATATATTCATTACCATATCGGAAACTCCCAGCTGCATTATTGGTTCATGTAAGTTATGGAAAATTCTTAGTGTATTCCTTCATTTACATTTGCTTATGAAGACTAATTAATTCTTAAACAGGACTTAAAACGGATATGCGAAGCGCGTGGTTGACGAGGACATTAAGTCTTTGTGTTTAAGATGATGGTGTCTCAAATGTAGCATTTGAATTGAGGTACCTTTATTATGTATATATATTTTTTGTTTTACTTTCAGCTTGCGCTTTTCCAGATTCCGTATTTTGTGTTCGATGGTGATCAACGATACCTGCATCGGGATACTTGTTTCGCTGGTCACACCAGACTCTACGCTCGTTTTATCGTTTGTACTCGAAGAGTTGCCATCGCTCTAACGATTGTTGTTGCTGATTTCGTTGGCGCTGCTTGGTGCGTTTCTGTTCCTCGCTATAGTTGTTCTTGTTGCCTGCCAACAACAATTGGATCCGCAGACGAATGTCCAGGCGGTCACGAGGCACCTCTACTGCCTCCGACTCCTCCACACCCGACTGCGATCTTTTCACTAGAGCCGACAAATGCTTGTTTTCCCCAATTTTTTCTTACTATTTAAAGCAGAAGGCATTCTTCACGGATTACAGCTACACAGTATCAAACACCAGGACAAAAAAATAAATTAAATTATTCATTCATTCAAAATGCTGCGGCTGTTGTTTCACCATCGAGCATTCAAGGAGGCATTTTACTAGAAATTTTGTGCTCTTCAAAATACGACGCGTTGAAAATCTTAAAACAGGTCTTCGCAAGTGGATTTTGTGGTGCCGCCAATCCGATTTTTTACTTACAAATTTGTACAATATGTATCAACAAATTTGTTGTTTTCAATCTTTTAATCGTTTCTATTTTATATTTAAATTACAATATAATCACAAGAGAAAAATTTAAATATACAATGGAAAGAATATACTAACAAAAATAATAATTTCACCGACTAAAATCCAACAAATATTTTTTATAGTTTTTTAAAGAAGGTTCACGGTAAACACACATTTTAACCTTCCCTGACTCCATTTCGACTCAAACCTTAATATCAATTTCAGAAGTACTTTTGTGCGACGTTTCTATATGTTCAGTTATCATATTAGTTAAGGAAATCGTTAATATAGTATTTTGAAATCATTCTCCACGTAGCCGAAGTGTTGCACAGGATCTCCACGTTGAGATAAAGATAATTTAGACCATCACAGTCGTATCCTGTTTCGGTCTCACAAAGTCAAAAACTTTTCCATATTATTCATCGAGACAGTTCATCTATAATAATATGTGGGCGTCGATTTGAAACTCGAAATATCACCAATTTGTTGGGAAAAGTGATGGTGAAGTTAAGGAGAGTAACGATAAAGAGATCCAACCTGCAAATGAAGTTGGACAATTTTATATTGCTCGAATTGAAACTAAATTACAAACAACATCATTCCCGTCTGGGCAATTCAGAGCGCATAATATTATTCGGGAGACTGGAGAAAACACAAGACGCAATATGAGAGGAGTAAGTCCAGGATATTTTTCCAATCGCTTATTACACCTGAAACTGTTGACTTCATTATAAGGCAAACAAATGAAAAGCTAGAAAGGAACTGAAAGAATTCAATAAGGGACATCCACGAATTCTTCGGCAGACTTGCCTATGTTGGAACCATACTAAAAATGGAAAAAAATGCATGCCACAAGAAATGCTACCACATCGAAATCGTCCGCTGTATTCCGCTTACGTCCCCCAGAAGAGCAAAGTATTTATAATGCTATCAACAGTTCACTACAACATGAAAGCGGTTGGAGAAGCCAAAAAGCCTGAGTAGGTTATTTTCTATAATAAACCCAAAGGTGGTCTGATCTAATGGACCAGATGCTAGGTGAATACACCTGCAAGCGGCAAACACGACAGTGCCCGCTAGCGTTTTTATTCAATATGCTAGATATGTCTGAACTGGATGAAGGTATGCAAAAAGCGAATGCTCGCCGGGTTTCTTAATGGGGAGCTTGAGACACCACATATTGAGGACAGTTAAAAATTAACTAGAGCAATTTTTACATCATCACACAATAAAAACCTTATAGATCTTAGGACAAATGATAAAAGAGAGCGTCAAACTAGATTTAATATATATATTGATCCATTATGTTTACAACATATCAAAGCGGTATATAAATGCCAAAATTATTAAAGGGATGGAAAAACAAAATAAATGAAATTGACTCTTTTCTAATTGAACGACAAATTTAAGATTTTTCTTACTTGTATGGAAATATTGCCTTGTTTAGGCCGTTGTCACACCAATGAGCCAAGAGACCAAATTTTGTTCTTTTGTTGCTAATAAAATTATAAATAAAGAAGAACAAGCTGCTGAATTTGTCTCTCTGGTTCATGGCCAATAGAAACTGCTCTCTACGATGACGAAGTCGTGGAAGATATCTTTGATGACAATGTCCACAATATACAGGATAAGACGACACAATATACAGGATAAGAAGTTTTCGTTTTCGTGGCCGCCACTGGCTCTGTAGAGAACGCTCTTGCCTACGAATCATGAGGATGTGAGTTCGAATCCCAATACGGTTGGATGTTGTCATCGTTTCGTTCTGTCTTTCAATTCTTTCTAATTTTTCTCTCGCTAGTAGTTCTATCGAACAAATTGATGCTACATTAATAAATAAAATAAAAGAATAAAAAGTTTTTGTTGTCATAAAACTTTTTAAATTTCCCTTTTAAAGTGAAGTCATGCTGAAATAATGGTCACATGTCATGTGGAATGCCGTCGATGGCAATTTCGATGACATGTCATCGGATGTGTCCTGCACGACCAAACGGACAATCGTATGGAAATGTCATCGAAGAGGCCCATATGTGTGCTTCGGAGTCTAATTTAGTCCGTTTTGTGCAATTAAGACTAAGTTTTACTGCTTCTAGCGCATGACTCATTGCTGTGTAAACAGCATTAGCATGAAGATCTTACTATAGATCTGCACTTAAGGTATATAGTATATGTATATTGAACTCTACTTACTAATCGCAGGCACAATCTGAATGCATCATAAATAAATATTAGGTGCGAATGCTTTAAGCAAAGTTTTTGTTGGACTTTTGAAAATTTCAAAAGACATTTAAAATTACAGCCTCGACCTCATGCCACACACCGATAAAATGAGGTATGAACATCAAAGATTTCATATTCACTACAAAAGTGGTCATTAGCCCGATTTTCCCAATTTTTACTACCATACAACCTCTGCTGGCAGAGAATATTGGGGCAAGAATATACTAGTATTCCTTCTTCTGCAATCGCCGGTTTTGTGAAAAATTCTTTTTAACGTGATGCGATAATTCCAGCCTGAAATTACAGCTCACAAATAAACCTAAAATCTTGAAAAATAAGATATTAGCACGGAAGTAATCCTATTTACTCTGGAAAGTAGGCAGATTCAATACCAAGGGAGAAGGGGTCGCGTTTTTTTAAAAACTAATGATACAGAAACATTTCTGAACTATTTTAACATAGTTTCCGAGGTTCGGGGGAATTGAAATTTCTATATACGTATATAGATATAAAATTTTTAATCTATGCATATAATCCATTTACTAATAAATGGGCCCAGTATGGATATGAAAGTTAGGTATCTATTTTGTGTAAGGTTGTGGAAAAATAACCGCATCTCTCTTTATAAATCAAATAAATCAAGTCCTTGCTGTTTGAGATGATAAAAAATATATTTGTATAAAATATATAGTTATTCGTCGCTTTCGATGATGCTGCTCTTAGATGTTTAAAAATGGAGCATTAATTTTGTATATGTATTTTTTGTTGTACTTTCATCTTGCCTGTTCCAGATTCCGTATTTTGTTATTGATGGTGATCAACAATACCTTCATCGTGATACTTGCTTCGCTGGTCACACCAGACTCTACGCTGCTTTTTTTCCTTTTACTCGAAGAGTTGCCGTCGCTATAACGATTGCTGTTGCTTGTTTCGTTGGCGCTGCTCGGTGCGATTCTGTTCCTTGCTGTAGTTGTTTTGTTGCCTGAGAACACCAATTGACCCGCAGACGAATGTCCAAGCGTGCACGAGGCACCTCTACTGCCTCTGACTCCTCCACACCCGACTGCGATCCTTCCACTTTAGCTGACAAATGCCTTTTTTCCCCAATTTATTCTTGCTATTTAAACCAGAAGGCATCATCACGGATTACAGCTACACAATATTCAAAGTCACGACAAGAAAGAAATTAAAAATTAATAATTTTTCACTTTGACGTTGTTCGTTGGCGAGCACACTGAGTTTTTTGTACTATACTCAGTAGTAAAGTTTAAAATCATTATTGTAATTTGTGGTTGTTTTTAAAGCAGAGATCCTTCTAGTGCTGTTGTCTCACCATCGAGCATTCTCGTCGGCATTTTAATCGAAATTTTGTGCTCTTCAAAATATGATGCGTTGAAAATCTTAAAACAGGTCTTCGCAGGTGGATTTTGTGGTGCCGCCAACCCGATTTTTGACTTAGAAATTTGTAAAATATGTATTAACAAATTTTTTGTTTTCGATATTTTAATCGTTTCTAGTTTGTATTTAAATTACAATAAAATCATACGAAAAAATTTAATTATTCAAGGGAAAGAATATACAAATAAAAAATTTTAATTTCGCCCACTATAATCCAAAAATTATTTATTTATAGAGTTTATTTTCAAAGAAGGTTCAAGAGATTCTAATCGTAATTCATATGTTCATATTCCGACTTTCTAATTTTAGGGGAAATACACATTTTAACATTCACTGACTCGACTTCGACTCATAACTCAAAGCTCAATACGAATTTCTGACATACTTTTAGTTTCGGCCTTCGGCCACGCGGATTTATTATAACCCTTATCTTGTAGATTAACCACTGGCTTATGGATATGCTTCTGTAGCTTATGCAAGAGACTCTCTTCTGTCTCCCACAAAAAAGTAACCTTCACACTAAAACTCCGTTTAATAAGGTCTTACAGGAAATTAAAAGTTTTGCGGAAAAATACCTCTAAAGATATATTGTAAATAATAGAATTATATATTGAAAGATGCATATGTCGTTATGATATGTGCCGGAATTATGGAGGTAGACCATCTAGAGGCTCTAAATTTTGAAGGAACATATCTCGTAAACCGGAAGGTGGCAACGGGCGAAGGGCGGTGGAAAACTACTGCTGAGGCTGCTGCTCGAACTAAGCAGCAAATACGCCAACAGTGGCCGAAGTATTATTATTATTGTTGGCAGTAAGGACGCGCGACCCACATGGATCTATTGTGCATACCCTTTTATAAGCCAGATCTAAACTTTTTAAGCGGTTTCCTTAGCATCCGCGAAAAACCTGCATATGTCCGTTTCGGAAAACCCGATTTCTTTGAGATAATATGTTAGGGCTTTCGCTTGTATTCATTGAACAGTCCACAAAAGGCTTCCAAATCTATAAAAGGCGCTGAGCACTGCTCCTTGACAGGCAATCGGCTCTCTTATTCCCCTCATAGCCCTCATGCAAAGGTACCCATCCCAGAGTAACGGAATTGTGCTGCCCCAATTGGATGAGGCTATTGCGACAGTTTTTAGACCCGCTTGACTATAAGAGAGGATATAAATATGTGCACCAGATGCCATTCTACGAAGGTACTCTGTCACACATATGTGTATGGCAAACAATTCTGCCCAATCGCTGTAGCTTATTAAGCGCTTTTACAGCTTTCGTATGTTCGACCTTGGGCCGTTTGGGGTCGTTTTAGGGCTAATGCTCCAAGTTCTTCCATAACACCTAGTACAGGCATAGAATTTTCATGTGAATTCCACGCTTGCGCCCTTCTGTAAGCGCAGTTCTGTGTGTGAAACTTTCATTGTTCTAATGAAATTAGAAGAATGAAATAGAAATACCGGCGAATTCATCAATATTACTCTACAGTTGTACAGTTTGTATTGTATTGCTTGGCGACATAATTTTATAATATTTTTCTACTTTACCGGGTGCTATTATTTTTCTGTCAGAATAATTTTTGATTATAATTGCGTCACCATACTAAAAGAATAACTTAAATTTTTTAAGATAGAAAATCATATTTAAATACACTTTTTTAAAGGAATATATTTGGTAAAACAATCTTTATTACACTTAAGTCTAGAGTAGCCATGTTCAGGCAGGAATGAACATCAAAATATATTCATTACCATATCGGAAACTCCCAGCTGCATTATTGGTTCATGTAAGTTATGGAAAATTCTTAGTGTATTCCTTCATTTACATTTGCTTATGAAGACTAATTAATTCTTAAACAGGACTTAAAACGGATATGCGAAGCGCGTGGTTGACGAGGACATTAAGTCTTTGTGTTTGAGATGATGGTGTCTAAAATGGAGCATGTGAATTGAGGTGCCTTTAAATTGTATATATATTTTTTGTTTTACTTTCAGCTTGCGCTTTTCCAGATTCCGTATTTTGTGTTCGATGGTGATCAACGATACCTGCATCGGGATACTTGTTTCGCTGGTCACACCAGACTCTACGCTCGTTTTATCGTTTGTACTCGAAGAGTTGCCATCGCTCTAACGATTGTTGTTGCTGATTTCGTTGGCGCTGCTTGGTGCGTTTCTGTTCCTCGCTATAGTTGTTCTTGTTGCGGTCACGAGGCACCTCTACTGCCTCCGACTCCTCCACACCCGACTGCGATCTTTTCACTAGAGCCGACAAATGCTTGTTTTCCCCAATTTTTTCTTACTATTTAAAGCAGAAGGCATTCTTCACGGATTACAGCTACACAGTATCAAACACCAGGACAAAAAACTAAATTAAATTATTCATTCATTCAAAATGCTGCGGCTGTTGTTTCACCATCGAGCATTCAAGGAGGCATTTTACTAGAAATTTTGTGCTCTTCAAAATACGACGCGTTGAAAATCTTAAAACAGGTCTTCGCAAGTGGATTTTGTGGTGCCGCCAATCCGATTTTTTACTTAGAAATTTGTACAATATGTATCAACAAATTTGTTGTTTTCAATCTTTTAATCGTTTCTATTTTATATTTAAATTACAATATAATCACAAGAAAAAAATTTAAATATACAATGGAAAGAATATACTAACAAAAATAATAATTTCACCGACTAAAATCAAACAAATATTTTTTTATAGTTTTTCTTAAAGAAGGTTCACGAGCATCTATTCAGAATAAATATATATGCTGGTATAAATATATATCGTATATATATGGGCTGATTTAAAAAGGTTTTTTCGAGAAATTTCGTCTTTCTAATTTTAGGGTAAATACACATTTTAACCTTCCCTGACTCCATTTCGACTCATAACTCAAACCTCAATACGAATTTCTGAAGTACTTTTGTGCGACGTTTCTATATGTTCAGTTATCATATTAGTTAAGGAAATCGTTAATATAGTATTTTGAAATCATTATCCACGTAGCCAAAGTGTTGCACAGGATCTCCACGTTGAGATAAAGATAAATTTGACCATCACAGTCGTATCCTGTTTCGGTCTCACAAAGTCAAAAAACTTTTCCATATTGTTCATCGAGACAGTTCATCTATAATAATATGTGGGCTTCGATTTGAAACACGAAAATATCACCAATCTGTTGGGAAAAGTGATGGTGAAGTTAAGGAGAGTAACGATAAAGAGATCCAACCTGCAAATGAAGTTGGACAATTTTATATTGCTCGAATTGAAACTAAATTACAAACAACATCATTCCCGTCTGGGCAATTCAGAGCGCATAATATTATTCGGGAGACTGGAGAAAACACAAGACGCAATATGAGAGGAGTAAGTCCAGGATATTTTTCCAATCGCTTATTACACCTGAAACTGTTGACTTCATTATAAGGCAAACAAATGAAAAGCTAGAAAGGAACTGAAAGAATTCAATAAGGGACATCCACGAATTCTTCGGCAGACTTGCCTATGTTGGAACCATACTAAAAATGGAAAAAAATGCATGCCACAAGAAATGCTACCACATCGAAATCGTCCGCTGTATTCCGCTTACGTCCCCCAGAAGAGCAAAGTATTTATAATGCTATCAACAGTTCACTACAACATGAAAGCGGTTGGAGAAGCCAAAAAGCCTGAGTAGGTTATTTTCTATAATAAACCCAAAGGTGGTCTGATCTAATGGACCAGATGCTAGGTGAATACACCTGCAAGCGGCAAACACGACAGTGCCCGCTAGCGTTTTTATTCAATATGCTAGATATGTCTGAACTGGATGAAGGTATGCAAAAAGCGAATGCTCGCCGGTTTTCTAAATGAGGAGCTTGTGACACCACATATTGAGGACAGTTAGAAATTAACTAGAGCAATTTTTACATCATCACCCAATAAAAACCTTATAGATCTTAGGACAAATGATAAAAGAGAGCGTCAAACTAGATTTAATATATATATTGATGCATTATGTTTACACCATATCAAAGCATTATATAAATGCCAAAATTATTAAATAGATGGAAAAACCAAATAAATGAAATTGACTCTTTTCTAATTGAACGACAAATTTAAGATTTTTCTTACTTGTATGGAAATATTGCCTTGTTTAGGCCGTTGTCACACCAATGAGCCAAGAGACCAAATTTTGTTCTTTTGTTGCTAATAAAAATGTAAATAAAGAAGAACAAGCTGCTGTATTCGCTCTCTGCTTCATGCCCAATAGAAACTGCTGTCTACGATGACGAAGTCGTGGAAGATATCTTTGATGACACTGTCCACAATATACAGGATAAGACGACACAATATACAGGATAAGAAGTTTTCGTTTTCGTGGCCGCCACTGGCTCTGTAAAGAACGCTCTTGTCTACGAATCATGAGGATGTGAGTTCGAATCCCAATACGGTTGGATGTTGTCATCGTTTCGTTCTGTCTTTCAATTCTTTCTAATTTTTCTCTCGCTAGTAGTTCTATCGAACAAATTGATGCTACATTAATAAATAAAATAAAAGAATAAAAAGTTTTTGTTGTCATAAAACTTTTTAAATTTCCCTTTTAAAGTGAAGTCATGCTGAAATAATGGTCACATGTCATGTGGAATGCCGTCGATGGCAATTTCGATGACATGTCATCGGATGTGTCCTGCACGACCAAACGGACAATCGTATGGAAATGTCATCGAAGAGGCCCATATGTGTGCTTCGGAGTCTAATTTAGTCCGTTTTGTGCAATTAAGACTAAGTTTTACTGCTTCTAGCGCATGACTCATTGCTGTGTAAACAGCATTAGCATGAAGATCTTACTATAGATCTGCACTTAAGGTATATAGTATATGTATATTGAACTCTACTTACTGGTCGCAGGCACAATCTGAATGCATCGTAAATAAATATTAGGTGCGAATGCTTTAAGCAAAGTTTTTGTTGGACTTTTGAAAATTTAAAAAGACATTTAAAATTACAGCCTCGACCTCATGCCACACACCGATAAAATGAGGTATGAACATCAAAGATTTCATATTCACTACAAAATTGGTCACTAGCCCGATTTTTCCAATTTCCACTACCATACAACCTCTGCTGGCAGAGAATATTGGGGCAAGAATATGCTAGTATTCCTTCTTCTGCAATCGCCAGTTTTGTGAAAAATTATTTTTAACATGATGCGATAATTCCAGCCTGAAATTACAGCTCACAAATAAACCTAAAATCTTCAAAAATAAGATATTAGCACGGAAGTATTCCTATTTCCTCTAGAAAGTACGCAGATTCAATACCAAGGAATCTATGATGTCAGAGAAAATTCATAACAAGGTTCAACTATATTATGTCCATTTTAAATCCCACCAAGCCCTTTCGAAGGGGTCGCGTTTTTTTAAAAACTAATGATACAGAAACATTTCTGAACTATTTTAACATAGTTTCCGAGGTTCGGGGGAATTGAAATTTCTATATACGTATATAGATATAAAATTTTTAATCTATGCATATAATCCATTTACTAATAAATGGGCCCAGTATGGATATGAAAGTTAGGTATCTATTTTGTGTAAGGTTGTGGAAAAATAACCGCATCTCTCTTTATAAATCAAATAAATCAAGTCCTTGCTGTTTGAGATGATAAAAAATATATTTGTATAAAATATATAGTTATTCGTCGCTTTCGATGATGCTGCTCTTAGATGTTTAAAAATGGAGCATTAATTTTGTATATGTCTTTTTTGTTGTACTTTCATCTTGCCTGTTCCAGATTCCGTATTTTGTTATTGATGGTGATCAACAATACCTTCATCGTGATACTTGCTTCGCTGGTCACACCAGACTCTACGCTGCTTTTTTTCCTTTTACTCGAAGAGTTGCCGTCGCTATAACGATTGCTGTTGCTTGTTTCGTTGGCGCTGCTCGATGCGTTTCTGTTCCTTGCTGTAGTTGTTCTTGTTGCCTGAGAACACCAATTGACCCGCAGACGAATGTCCAAGCGTGCACGAGGCACCTCTACTGCCTCTGACTCCTCCACACCCGACTGCGATCCTTCCACTTTAGCTGACAAAGTCCTTTTTTCCCCAATTTATTCTTGCTATTTAAACCAGAAGGCATCATCACGGATTACAGCTACACAATATTCAAAGTCACGACAAGAAAGAAATTAAAAATTAATAATTTTTCACTTTGACGTTGTTCGTTGGCGAGCACACTGAGTTTTTTGTACTATACTCAGTAGTAAAGTTCAAAATCATTATTGTAATTTGTGGTTGTTTTTAAAGCAGAGATCCTTCTAGTACTGTTTTCCCACCATCGAGCATTCTCGTCGGCATTTTAACCGAAATTTTGTGCTCTTCAAAATATGATGCGTTGAAAATCTTAAAACAGGTCTTCGCAGGTGGATTTTGTGGTGCCGCCAACCCGATTTTTGACTTAGAAATTTGTAAAATATGTATTAACAAATTTTTTGTTTTCGATATTTTAATCGTTTCTAGTTTGTATTTAAATTACAATAAAATCATACGAAAAAATTTAATTATTCAAGGGAAAGAATATACAAATAAAAAATTTTAATTTCGCCCACTCTAATCCAAAAATTATTTATTTATAGAGTTTATTTTCAAAGAAGGTTCAAGAGATTCTAATCGTAATTCATATATTCATATTCCGACTTTCTAATTTTAGGGGAAATACACATTATAACATTCACTGACTCGACTTCGACTCATAACTCAAAGCTCAATACGAATTTCTGACATACTTTTAGTTTCGGCCTTCGGCCACGCGGATTTATTATAACCCTTATATTGCACCTTAACACTGGCTTATGGATATGCTTCTGTAGCTTATGCAAGAGACTCTCTTCTGTCTCCCACAAAAAAGTAACCTTCACACTAAAACTCCGTTTAACAAGGTCTTACGGGAAATTAAAAGTTTTGCGGAAAAATACCTCTAAAGATATATTGTAAATAATAGAATTATATATTGAAAGATGCATATGTCGTTATGATATGTCCCGGAATTATGGAGGTAGACCATCTAGAGGCTCCAAATTTTGAAGGATCATATCTCGTGAACCGGAAGGTGTCGAGGGGCGAAGGGCGGTGGAAAACTACTGCTGAGGTTGCTGCTCGAACTAAGTAGCAAATACGCCAACAGTGGCCGAAGTATTATTATTATTGTTGGCAGTAAGGACGCGCGACCCACATGGATCTATTGTGCATACCCTTGCCTAAGCCAGATCTAAACTTTTTAAGCGGTTTCCTTAGCATCCGCGCAAAACCTGCATATGTCCGTTTCGGAAAACCCGATTTCTTTGAGATAATATGTTAGGGCTTTCGCTTGTATTCATTGAACAGTCCACAAAAGGCTTCCAAATCTATAAAAGGCGCTGAGCACTGCTCCTTGACAGGCAATCGGCTCTCTTATTCCCCTCATAGCCCTCATGCAAAGGTACCCATCCCAGAGTAACGGAATTGTGCTGCCCCAATTGGATGAGGCTATTGCGACAGTTTTTAGACCCGCTTGACTATAAGAGAGGATATAAATATGTGCACCAGATGCCATTCTACGAAGGTACTCTGTCACACATATGTGTATGGCAAACAATTCTGCCCAATCGCTGTAGCTTATTAAGCGCTTTTACAGCTTTCGTATGTTCGACCTTGGGCCGTTTGGGGTCGTTTTAGGGCTAATGCTCCAAGTTCTTCCATAACACCTAGTACAGGCATAGAATTTTCATGTGAATTCCATGCTTGCGCCCTTCTGTAAGCGCAGTTCTGTGTGTGAAACTTTCATTGTTCTAATGAAATTAGAAGAATGAAATAGAAATACCGGCGAATTCATCAATATTACTCCACAGTTGTACAGTTTGTATTGTATTGCTTGGCGACATAATTTTATAATATTTTTCTACTTTACCGGGTGCTATTATTTTTCTGTCACAATAACTTTTGATTATAATTACGTCACCATACTAAAAGAATAGCTTAAATTTTTTAAGATAGAAAATCATATTTAAATACACTTTTTTAAAGGAATATATTTGGGAAAACAATCTTTATCACACTTAAGTCTAGAGTAGCCATGTTCAGGCAGGAATGAACATCAAAATATATTTTTTACCATATCGGAAACTCCCAGCTGCATTATTGGTTGATGTAAGTTATGGAAAATTCTTAGTGTATTCCTTCATTTACATTTGCTTATGAAGACTAATTAATTCTTAAACAGGACTTAAAACGGATATGCGAAGCGCGTGGTTGACGAGGACATTAAGTCTTTGTGTTTGAGATGATGGTGTCTAAAATGAAGCATGTGAATTGAGGTGTCTTTATTTTGAATATATTTTTTTTTTTACTTTCAGCTTGCGCTTTTCCAGATTCCGTATTTTGTGTTCAATGGTGATCAACGATACCTCCATCGGGATACTTGTTTCGCTGGTCACACCAGACTCTACGCTCGTTTTATCGTTTGTACTCGAAGAGTTGCCATCGCTCTAACGATTGTTGTTGCTGATTTCGTTGGCGCTGCTTGGTGCGTTTCTGTTCCTCGCTATAGTTGTTCTTGTTGCCTGCCAACAACAATTGGATCAGCAGACGAATGTCCAGGCGGTCACGAGGCACCTCTACTGCCTCCGACTCCTCCACACCCGACTGCGATCTTTTCACTAAAGCCGACAAATGCTTGTTTTCCCCAATTTTTTCTTACTATTTAAAGCAGAAGGCATTCTTCACGGATTACAGCTACACACTATCAAACACCAGGGCAAAAAAATAAACTAAATTATTCTATTTTGTTGTTGTTTGTAAAGCGGAAAGCAGGCTGCGCCTGTTCTTTCACCATCGAGTATTCAAGGAGGCATTTTACTAGAAATTTTGTGCTCTTCAAAATACGACGCGTTGAAAATCTTAAAACAGGTCTTCGCAAGTGGATTTTGTGGTGCCGCCAATCCGATTTTTTACTTAGAAATTTGTACAATATGTATCAACAAATTTGTTGTTTTCAATCTTTTAATCGTTTCTATTTTATATTTAAATCACAATATAATCACAAGAAAAAAATTTAAATATACAATGGAAAGAATATACTAACAAAAATAATAATTTCACCGACTAAAATCAAACAAATATTTTTTTATAGTTTTTTTTAAAGAAGGTTCACGAGCATCTATTCAGAATAAATATATATGCTGTTATAAATATATATCGTATATATAAGTTATGGTTTTATACCGCGGGAAGACCAAAAAAATAAAAAACGAGATGGTTGGTTTTTCCCGGCAGACGTTCAACTGTAGCTGCTTGCTCGTTGAAGCTTGGATGTAGACTGCCGGTGCATTTATTTTAATTTCAAAAAGAAGTTTCTTAAACATTCTAGTCTTAAGTCTATTTACTATAAACATGCTTGCTAAGCAAAATATATTTCTCATCGTTAAATAGAAGTTTCTTAAACATTCTAGTCTTAAGTCTATTTACTCTAAATATGCTTGCTAAGCAAAATATATTTCTTATTGTTTACCAGAAACATAATACAATAAAATAGAATAAAAATTATTCTTATCTGCTGCATTCCAGAGAGTAACCTGAGAGCTATTGTGTTGCAATTATTCGTTGCATGCATTATGCTGACATACGAATGTAGTGAGTGCTTTGAATGTGCACAATGCTATTGGAGTGTGTTAACTCCCCCCTTCTTAAGCATCGGCGTCCCGCTGATTAAAATTTAATTTAATGGGTTCTACAAAAATATTCGGGCTTGGTTTTTTGTTTTTGAAAAAATTAAATATTATAATGCCAAATATTATTACAAATATTATTATTAGAGCTGTGCTTACTGAAATGCTTTTTTAAAAAAAATAAAGGATAACAACTTTGTGTTATTTACGTGCAACTCGTGTAGGTATTGCAGATCTAATTTGATGGCTTTTTCTGTAAGATTAATACGTAGGTACGGTGGTAAGATTTGATAGTTTTTGGTTTCAAAATTAGAGTATGTTACATTATCTAATACTACAGTGTCATTGAAGAAATTTATTAAAAATGTTCCGTTTAATTCTCGCGTTCCGTTTTTACTTTTAATTTCTCCTGAGTAGTTTGTTACAAAAAGTGTACCTCCAGTAACGAAGTCAATTACTGGTTTATTTCTGAACTCATATTCAAATGAGCCTTCCTGTCCATTCAAAATTTTAACAATACAGTTATCGTGTTCTAGTTTTTGCAATTGGTTAATATTACATATTGCTACACCTTGAATATTATCGCATTTACTATTAATTCCATATTTGAGCCGTTTATTTTGAAAGTGGCATAAGTCACTTTTTCTTTAAGTCGAGATATTTAAGGGTTTGCGTTTTAACACGTTTAAAAATATGGATGCTAACTTTCAAAAAGATTTACTTGTATTTGTTATCTAATGATACTGACATTTTTCTCAGTATAAATAATTTCGTATAAACATTAAAAAATCAACACTTTTCAACACGGTAAAGTGACTTAAGCCACTTTCAAAATAAATAGTTTAGATAAATGACTGACTTATATTAATTTTGTCCGACGTATTTTACTAAAGTGATGTTTTGAAAGGGCAGTGATTTACTAAAATTGTTAAATAAATTACATATAATATAAAAATTCATAGCATCAACATATTTAATGTGACATTCTTAAGATGTTTTATACAACACGAAGCAACTTCCTGAGAACCTCTTGATGCTATGGTTTCATCCCAAAGATACATGTCAATATTATTATTATGAAAAATATGGAATCCCAAATTTAAAACGTACATATTCCTTTTGTAATACGATATGGAAGTCGTAAGTTTGGGAAAAGGCAATGCTTTTTGAAAGTCAAATGAAAATCCAAAATATTCATCTGGATTTTCAGCTGCTTTTTTTTGATCTTCTTGTAGACACTTTCTGGCCATTTCTGCCGATCTCAAATGTAAATCGTGTTGAAGGTTTAATTGCCTTTTTTCACCTTCATCCTCACAAGCTTCAATCTTTAATTTTAAAAAATCGCATTTTTGACATGTGTCTTTTCTAGGTTGATGAAAGTGCAAATTGAAGTCATTTTTGAAGGTTTTCCTGTATATCCACTCGTTAACATGTTCTTGTTTATCATTGTCACACTTTTCAAGATAGAGATTGTACATTTTCCTAATATTTAGATCTGGACTTAAATATTTTCTATGGGGATTATGACACCTTGTGTAATGGCTACTAAAGGCAGGGAAGCTTTGAATGTGCTCTTTGACCGCAATTATGAGAGATTCTTCAGTTTTTCTACTGGAATTTTCAGATTTTCCACGCAAATCTTCTCCAGGAACATCCTTTTTAAGAGCACGAGCCAGACGTCCTTCTGAGATATTGAAAGTATCTAGAAAGAATGTTTTACAAACCAACACACTTACATTTTCATGTGTCAAACAATACTTAAATTGGCACTATGTATACTATGTAAAAACAAATTTTGCTTTTTAAAGTTTGCTAACTTCCAAAATTTATCAAAGATAAGTTGTCGATTAAAAGAACTTATTTTTTCTTTACAATTTTTTGAACAACAAGGTCTAACTGTAATTCTTTTGGTAAAAATAATTTTGGAGATTGCTGTTTCATATTTTTTACCACTATTTCTTTTATCCTTCATAATGTTTTGAGTATATTTTTTTTCATTTCTGCATCCCCTTTTTCGTACACGATGAGTTTCTGTTCCTTCCGTTATGTTGTTTTCCTTTTCTGATGACTCCGTAGAAATCGATTCTTTATCTGATGAAATCACTCTCATATTTCTTTTTCTGGGGTTAAAGATTTTTCTCATTTTAGAAAATATTTCTATAAAATAATAATACGCATTGAAAGCCAACTACCTAATTCCATAACTAAAATAAGTATGTTTTACCTGATTCGCTGTCTGATAACATCATATAAAAGTAATTTTAATAAAATAATGCTAATTATGTGTACTATATTAGATGTCACTATAATATAATTTATAAAACTGCACTATTCTTTCGCACTTATAAAACTAAGTCCAATGATCACTGAACTGATACTGAAAATAATTCAAAACAATACTTCACACATACTTATCACATGTTTCTATTTCTTTCACACAAGCACCTTACACAAGCAACGACTTACGCCACTTTCAAAATAAACATGTTTGTTATACCGTTAATTACCAATACTTCTCTCGAAGAAATCTCAACAGTTTTCAACTTATTGAGTGCAAATTTTTTAAAAATGAAAAGATACCGTTCAATTGTATTTAGTGTTGCCATTAACTCCATTTTTTTGAAAAAGTGACTTATGCCACTTTCAAAATAAACGGCTCATTTATCAGTTGAGGAAATTAAAAGATTATTATGACTTAAATGTATCCTCTTATTATTCTTAATCGTTGCTCTTATCATAATATTGTTAAAAATAACTTTACTAGTTTGAGGGAGAGAAAGAACATAAAGTAGACATGAATCTTTCACTACCATTGCTGGTTTAGCAAATTCTAGCGCTTCTAACTCATTCTTAAATGGTAAGGTCTCTATTCTAGATAATATGTCAGCTATTTCGGTCTTATCTAACAATGCTGTGTTCACAATATCCTTTTTTGCAAGTTGTCCTGCTAAGACTATTTGGTATATTTCTTCCTTAACTATGCTTAATTTATTAAAAGTCATTTGTTCGTACTTGTCCACTTCGTCACGTCCTATTTTGTTAGAAATTGTGTTAAGATTTCGAATAAGTAAATTTGTTTTATTAATTAGGGCTTTGTTTATGAAAAATTGTTTGTCGTTATTTTCTGTTAGGTCTTTATTCTGTTTAAGAATATTGTCCCAGTCAGTAGCGTCGGGGTTACCTGCGATCCATTTCCATGCGGAACCGATCCAGTTAATTGATCTCTTTTGTCTGGTTTCTTGGTGATGTAATTGGGTAAGAAACTCGTTTATTTTATCCAGCTGATGATTCAGTTGCGGAGCTAGGCTGCTGCCTCTGTCAATTATACTTTTCACGATAGAATTTAAACTGTCATATATTCTTTCGTAGTCTGAGAGATTTATAACGTGTATTATTTTATATGTTCCCGTAACAATTTTCGCATCTCCTTGCTTTATAGCCACAATTGGACTGTCGTATTCGTAAATATTAATGGTCGCGTTCGTCCAGTAGGTCGTAAGTCTGTAATTAAGATTATTTATTTTTTAAATGAGATTTGTGTATTTTTTTGCCGCTTAATGTTGTTATTGTAACTTTGTTATTTTCGGAAACTACTTCTTTATTAAACCTTGGCTTGTGTTTGCCTTTAATTTGCTTGTTTTTTACAAAGACAGTTTCTCCTTCTACATACTCTATTGGTTTTGATTTTTTAATGTTATGCCTATACAAAACATTCCTTTGGTTACGTTTTATTTCCTTACTTAAATCATTATTAACTATGTTCTTAAAATTTAATAACTCCTGATAATTAATTCTTTCTGACCTATTGAAAAATATATCAGACGGCTTTTTCTTTGTAACTGAGTGTATACTATTATTGTATCTGTCTACAGCTATATTTAATATTTCTTTAACTGTGTAGTCTCTATACTCTACACTAAGGCATCTAAATATTTCTATGATTGTTGAATGTACACGTTCAACTGCACCATTTACTTCACTTTTTTGTGTGGGCGCTAAATATACTTCTATTCCAAGGCCTTCTATATAGTTTAAAATCATAGGACTTATGAAGCTACTTTCATTGTCCATAACTAATATTTTCGGGACAGAAAAATAATGTAATAGTTTAATTAATTTATCCCTGACATGAAATACGGTTCTATTTTTTAAATGAAAAAATTTCGTAAATTTGGAGAACTTATCTATAACACTTAAAAATTTCTCGTTTTTAATTTCTATTATGTCTATATGTAAAATTTCGGTTGGGTACCGTGGGATTGGTGTTGCTTGGAGTTCAGGCTTCGGTGGGTGTCTATCGTATTTATTATGATGACAAATGTCACAAGTTTGGGTGTATTGTTTAATAAATTTTGTCATTTGTGGAAAATAATAGTTTTCTAAGATTTGGTCCTTATTTTCCTTACAGTTCCTATGAGCTCTTGTATGTTCATTTTTAATAATAATGAATTTTTCTTCTTCACTCGTTATGTCTTTTACTACTCTTTGCGTTAATCTAATACGGAACTTTGAAAAATTATTTTTATAAATGTCCTGCAACATGGGTATATACTTTTCTGGTAGTTTAATTCCATTTACTAAGTTTCGATTCAACTTTCCTTTAAGAATTTGAGTTAAATTATTTAATTCTATTTTTTCGGTTCTAATAAAATGTCTATTATAGCCAGGATGTGGTATTTCATAAATACTCATTTCGATTCCTTCGTCTATAATTATTTGATTTCTGAAGACATTAATTGGTGCTTCACAATGAGGTATTAGTTCTGAACTATCTTCCTGGGCACTGTGCTGTGAAATGTCATCAGTCAGTGTTAACGGATTTGCTTGAGTTGGCAGTCTCGAAAGAGCATCTGCAACAACATTTGCTTTCCCAGGTTTATATATAAGTTTATAATTATACTCTTCTATTCGAGCTTTCCACCGCTTTAACTTAGCATTATTGTTCGCATTGCTTAAAGCGAAGGTGAGTGGCTGATGGTCGGTGAGGATTTTTATTTCCTTTGCACCGTATAAATAGGTTCTAAGTTTATCAAGAGACCATATTATAGCCAACATTTCCTTTTCAATAGTGGAGTAATTTTCCTCAGTTTTGCTGAGTGACCTAGATATATAGGTTATGGGTCTATCTTTTCCTATTTCCCCTTGGGACAGTACTGCTCCAAGTGCTATGTTGGATGCGTCTGTAGTAAGGACGAATGGTTTCTCAAAATTTGGAAATATTAAAATATCCGTGGTAGTTAGCATTTGCTTAAGTTTTTTAAATGATTCAAAAGCTTCTTTGTCTAACGTTACCGTGACTTTTTTTGATTGACTAGCTTTAATTTGCGCATTTGGGCCTCTAGTCAAGTTTGTAAGGGGTTTTGCTATTTCCGCAAAGTCCTTAATAAATCTTCTATAATACGAAACTAAACCTAAGAAACTTTTAAGTTCTTTTAGGTTACGTGGAGTTCCTATATTTTGTATGGCCGATACCTTCTTAGGGTCGGGACAAATACCATTATTCGTAACGATATAACCAAGAAATTCTACACTTTCCTTAAGAAACGTTGATTTTTCTAAATTCACTTTAAGGTTTGCTGCATTCAACAGTGAGAAAACTTTTTCAATATTTAAAATATGTTCTTCCCTTGTTTTTCCAAAAATTATTACATCGTCTATATAGACATAGCAACAAATTCCTATTACTGAATGCAAAACGTCATTTATCATGCGCTGAAATATTGCTGGCGCATTCTTTAAGCCAAACGGTAGCCTTGTAAATTCATATTTACCATTTGCTATAGAAAAGGCTGTTTTTTGAATGTCGCTACTTTTCATCCTTATTTGATGAAATCCTGACGTCAAATCTATTGTTGAAAAAAATCTGTTTTCACCTAGGCTAGCTAAAGTATTTGTGATATCTGGAATAGGGTAAGCGTCTGGTATGGTCACTGCATTCAGACGTTTAAAATCTATAACAATTCTGTATTTTTTCTGTTCCAGATTGCTTGATTTTTTGGGAACTACCCAAAGAGGCGAGTTATACGGGCTCTTTGATGGTCTGATAATTCCATTCTTAAGCATTTCTTTAATCTGTTATTCTACTTCTGATCGGAGATTTGCTGGGTATGGGTAAGATTTTGTATAAATTGGTTCTTGTGTGTTCGTTTTTATTTCTGCACGTACATTAGTTTCTACTATCCCATCGTCACTAACCGGATCAAATAATTTATTATATTTATTTACTACATTCCTTATATCGTCATCAAGGTTATGAATGGTTTCAATATTATGTACTTGTTTCGATAATTTTGCTTTTAATGTCAGTTTAATATTTGGGTATATGTGCAAAATACTATTTCCTCTATCAATTTTTGCTTTTAATTGTCTAAGAGTGTCATCTCCTATTATCCCGTCAAAGGTTGATAATCCCGGAAGAACAAAAAAAGTAATCACGTCGTTTCTACCAACGCTTTCGAAAAAACGTCCGCAAACTTTCCTTGTTATTAAAGTTTGACTTGTTGCCGAATGTGTTTTAAACGGTTTTACTACTGGTATGGAATTTTCAGATAATTTTTCACAAATATAATTTTTATTCGAGCCAGTGTCTATTAAAAAACATAAAATTTCTCCTTTCGCTGTACACAATTCTAAATATGGTACGCTAGAGAGGCTCCTTCCATAAAATTTGGTTCGTTAGAAGTTTCAGTGTTAAATGTGCGTTGTTGTTTGTTTGGGAGATTTGAACTTTCATTTGATTTTCTCACCGTAGGGAAATTATTATCCCTAGGCCTATTTACATAATTGACCTGGCGAGAGTGAATTGATGGATCAATTTCCATGGGTACAGCTGGTTTCGGCTGTACGGGTCGTGCACGTTAGTTTGAAATCGTCTATTCTCATTATTATGAGTTCTGTTAAATATTTGGTTACGCTCGTTGGCGTTCACGTATCTTGGGGGTCGATTTGGTTTATACTGATTTCCTGATGAAAATATTTGATTCACGGGAGCAGAAATCGTATTGTGATGATCTTTGTGTATCGTGAAGTTCCTATAATTTAAGTTTTGGAACTCTAAGCAGGACGTATATGCCTCAGGCAAGGTTGCTGGTTTTTGTATAACTAGTATACGTGACAAATCACCTTTTAAGCCTCTAATAAATACATCTAAAGCCCTATCTCTATAATTACCTGCCAGTACATTCATTGTTTCTACCGTGTAATCTTCTGTTTTCAACTTATTTATTAATAGCGATAATTGATGATTAATTTTGGCGTAAAATTCATCAACTGTATTGTTTCTTTGCGACAAGGAATTTAACTCATGTTCGAGAGTTCGTATATCTCTCTTGTCAGCGTAATGCAGTGACAGACATTTTTTAATTGTTACCCAATCGTCATCAAAAATATTATATGAAACAAGCGCAGCATTGGCTGAGCCGCGTACTTTTTGTCTTATGTGCTGTAGAATACTTCTAAAAATTGGTTTGTGTTTGACGATGCCGTAATCATTTAGAATAGATTCTACACTATGAACCCATGAAATGTATTCTACAGGGTTGCCATCAAATGTTTGCAGATCCCTAACACAGTCTGGTAATCTTCTAATTTCTGCTAAATCGTTTTCCGTTAACGCAGGAATATTAGCTTGTTGAGATGGCGACGGCCTATCTACCCTTTCTAATGCATTTAATCTATTGGTAATAGATTTGATTTGCTCAATGTGAGCATTAACAGCACCTGTTAGTTGGGTGACTGCGTTTTTAATGTCTTCCATTGTATGTTTCTTTCTAGCTCTTAGTTTACTCAAGAAATTGTTTCAATTAAATGTATCGTTTCTGTATTTTTATAATTTCAATGCTATAATTCAAAGGATATAATTTTTTACTTCTTTTATGATTTGGACAGTCTTCGTAATATTTTGAATAAATAATTACTCTGAATTTGAAAATTTGAATTTTTTTCGTAATGATTTCACTTAATTAATTTTCGAACACATAATAAATAAATTATTATAAATAAAAATTTGAATGAAGAATTTTTGCACACTTTAATTTTTCAATATATGAATCAATAAATTATTTCTATTTGAGTTAATAATTTGTTACACTTTAATCTTTAATATTGGATCAATGAATCATATTATAATTTAATAATTTGTAAACACCTCAATTCTTTAATCTTTGAATCAATGAATTATTTCTATTTGATTTAATAATTGTTTCTCTAATATTCCGAAAGTAACTTTTATTTATAAGTAAAATATAAAGCTTACATTAATAGGAGAATTTGAGTCCGCATCCTCGACGGTCCGCTGTTTCGCTTTTAGAGTTGTTACGCTTCCTACTTGCGTACGGTTTCGTCTTGCTAATTTGTTGAAGTCTGCTCAGTTTTGCCGGGGTCTTGTTGTTCCTATGGTAAACAAGTCGATGTTTCTCTTTTGACCTTTGGCTTCCCTTAATTTGATGAGGTCGATTTCTCGTTTCCTTCCTTGCTTTAACTTGTTGTTCCTATGTTGAACAAGTTGTAGTACTAGTATGCTAACGATCACAAGTGATTTCTTTATTCGTTATTATTTTCCAGTTTTCCACTTGTTAGTTTCACTTTCAGTACTGTTCGGATTTATCTCTTAAAAGATTTGTTTAAATAATGCGCGGGTATTTTACACTCGCAACTGCTCGGGCGCCAGTTATGGTTTTATACCGCGGGAAGACCAAAAAAATAAAAAACGAGATGGTTGGTTTTTCCCGGCAGACGTTCAACTGTAGCTGCTTGCTCGTTGAAGCTTGGATGTAGACTGCCGGTGCATTTATTTTAATTTCAAAAAGAAGTTTCTTAAACATTCTAGTCTTAAGTCTATTTACTCTAAATATGCTTGCTAAGCAAAATATATTTCTTATTGTTTACCAGAAACATAATACAATAAAATAGAATAAAAATTATTCTTATCTGCTGCATTCCAGAGAGTAACCTGAGAGCTATTGTGTTGCAATTATTCGTTGCATGCATTATGCTGACATACGAATGTAGTGAGTGCTTTGAATGTGCACAATGCTATTGGAGTGTGTTAACTTATATGGGCCGATTTAAAAAGGTTTTTTCGAGAAATTTCGTCTTTCTAATTTTAGGGTAAATACACATTTTAACCTTCCCTGACTCCATTTCGACTCATAACTCAAACCTCAATACGAATTTCTGAAGTACTTTTGTGCGACGTTTCTATATGTTCAGTTATCATATTAGTTAAGGAAATCGTTAATATAGTATTTTGAAATCATTCTCCAGCCGAAGTGTTGCACAGGATCTCCACGTTGAGATAAAGATAAATTTGACCATCACAGTCGTATCCTGTTTCGGTCTCACAAAGTCAAAAAACTTTTCCATATTGTTCATCGAGACAGTTCATCTATAATAATATGTGGGCGTCGATTTGAAACTCGAAAATATCACCAATTTGTTGAGAAAAGCATATTAACTGGAAGCATTAGTCTAAACCTACATATAAAATTTTCTTGTCTTCTCTCAAAAAGTGATGCTGATATGGCCTTTTTTAATAGGCAAAACAGAGGAACACCTGCACTCTCGATATAAAAAGTAGGCGTGGTCCTTGGGCGATTTTGCCCATTTTCAATACGAAACACCCCAACATAGCAACGAATATTTTTGCCAAATTTCATTTTGAAATCTTAATCCGTTCTCCTGTGATCGTGATTTCAACGGACAGACAGACAGACGTTACACACTCCGGTAGAAAGTGAATATACCCTCAACCTTAAGGTGTAGGGTATAAAAAGACATTTAAAATTACAGCCTCGACCTCATGCCACACATATAAAATGAGGTATGAACATCAAAGATTTCATATTAACTACAAAAGTGGTCACTAGCCCGATTTTCCCAATTTTCACTACCATACAACCTCTGCTGGCAGAGAATATTGGGGCAAGACTATACTAGTATTCCTTCTTCTGCAATCGCCGGTTTTGTGAAAAATTATTTTTAACGTGATGCGATAATTCCAGCCTGAAATTACAGCTCACAAATAAACCTAAAATCTTGAAAAATAAGATATTGGCACGGAAGTATTCCTATTTCCTCTAGAAAGTAGGCAGATTCAATACCAAGGAATCTATGATGTCAGAGAAAATTCATAACAAGGTTCAACTATATTATGTCCATTTTAAATCCCACCAAGCCCTTTCGAAGGGGTCGCGTTTTTTTAAAAACTAATGATACAGAAACATTCCTGAACTATTTTAACATAGTTTCCGAGGTTCGGGGGATTTGAAATTTCTATATACGTATATAGATATAAAATTTTGAATCTATGTATATAATCCATTTACTAATAAATGGGCCCGGTATGGATATGAAAGTTAGGTTTCTATTTTGTGTAAGGTTGTGGAAAAATAACCGCATCTCTCTTTATAAATCAAATAAATCAAGTCCTTGCTGTTTGAGATGATAAAAAATATATTTGTATAAAATATATAGTTATTCGTCGCTTTCGATGATGCTGCTCTTAGATGTTTAAAAATGGAGCATTAATTTTGTATATGTCTTTTTTGTTGTACTTTCATCTTGCCTGTTCCAGATTCCGTATTTTGTTATTGATGGTGATCAACAATACCTTCATCGTGATACTTGCTTCGCTGGTCACACCTCTACGCTGCTTTTTTTCCTTTTACTCGAAGAGTTGCCGTCGCTATAACGATTGCTGTTGCTTGTTTCGTTGGCGCTGCTCGATGCGTTTCTGTTCCTTGCTGTAGTTGTTCTTGTTGCCTGAGAACACCAATTGACCCGCAGACGAATGTCCAAGCGTGCACGAGGCACCTCTACTGCCTCTGACTCCTCCACACCCGACTGCGATCCTTCCACTTTAACTGACAAAGTCCTTTTTTCCCCAATTTATTCTTGCTATTTAAACCAGAAGGCATCATCACGGATTACAGCTACACAATATTCAAAGTCACGACAAGAAAGAAATTAAAAATTAAAAATTTTTCACTTTGACGTTGTTCGTTGGCGAGCACACTGAGTTTTTTGTACTATACTCAGTAGTAAGGTTTAATATAATTATTGTAATTTGTGATTGTTTTTAAAGCAGAGATCCTTCTAGTGCTGTTGTCTCACCATCGAGCATTCTCGTCGGCATTTTAACCGAAATTTTGTGCTCTTCAAAATATGATGCGTTGAAATCTTAAAACAGGTCTTCGCAGGTGGATTTTGTGGTGCCGCCAAACCGATTTTTGACTTAGAAATTTGTAAAATATGTATTAACAAATTTTTTGTTTTCGATATTTTAATCGTTTCTAGTTTGTATTGAAATTACAATAAAATCATACGAAAAAATTTAATTATTTAAGGGAAAGAATATACAAATAAAAAATTTTAATTTCGCCCACTATAATCCAAAAATTATTTATTTATAGAGTTTATTTTCAAAGAAGGTTCAAGAGATTCTAATCGTAATTCATATATTCATATTCCGACTTTCTAATTTTAGGGGAAATACACATTATAACATTCACTGACTCGACTTCGACTCATAACTCAAAGCTCAATACGAATTTCTGATATACTTTTAGTTTCGGCCTTCGGCCACGCGGATTTATTATAACCCTTATATTGTAGCTTAACACTGGCTTATGGATATGCTTCTGTAGCTTATGCAAGAGACTCTCTTCTGTCTCCCACAAAAAAGTAACCTTCACACTAAAACTCCGTTTAACAAGGTCTTACGGGAAATTAAAAGTTTTGCGGAAAAATACCTCTAAAGATATATTGTAAATAATAGAATTATATATTGAAAGATGCATATGTCGTTATGATATGTGCCGGAATTATGGAGGTAGACCATCTAGAGGCTCCAAATTTTGAAGGATCATATCTCGTGAACCGGAAGGTGTCGAGGGGCGAAGGGCGGTGGAAAACTACTGCTGAGGCTGCTACTCGAACTAAGCAGCAAATACGCCAACAGTGGCCGAAGTATTATTATTATTGTTGGCAGTAAGGACGCGCGACCCACATGGATCTATTGTGCATACCCTTTTATAAGCCAGATCTAAACTTTTTAAGCGGTTTCCTTAGCATCCGCGAAAAACCTGCATATGTCCGTTTCGGAAAACCCGACTTCTTTGGCGCTGAGCACTGCTCCTTGACAGGCAATCGGCTCTCTTATTCCCCTCATAGCCCTCATGCAAAGGTACCCATCCCATAGTAACGGAATTGTGCTGCCCCAATTGGATGAGGCTATTGCGACAGTTTTTAGACCCGCTTGACTATAAGAGAGGATATAAATATGTGCACCAGATGCCATTATACGAAGGTACTCTGTCACACATATGTGTATGGCAAACAATTCTGCCCAATCGATGTAGCTTATTAAGCGCTTTTACAGCTTTCGTATGTTCGACCTTGGGCCGTTTTGGGTCGTTTTAGGGCTAATGCTCCAAGTTCTTCCATAACACCTAGTACAGGCATAGAATTTTCATGTGAATTCCATGCTTGCGCCCTTCTGTAAGCGCAGTTCTGTGTGTGAAACTTTCATTGTTCTAATTTAAATTAGAAGAATGAAATAGAAATACCGGCGAATTCATCAATATTACTCTACAGTTATACAGTTTGTATTGTATTGCTTGGCGACATAATTTTATAATATTTCTCTACTTTACCGGGTGCTATTATTTTTCTGTCACAATAACTTTTGATTATAATTACGTCACCATACTAAAAGAATAGCTTAAATTTTTTAAGATAGAAAATCATATTTAAATACACTTTTTTAAAGCAATATATTTGGGAAAACAATCTTTATTACACTTAAGTCTAGAGTAGCCATGTTCAGGCCAGGAATGAACATCAAAAAATATTCATTACCATATCGGAAACTCCCAGCTGCATTATTGGTTCATGTAAGTTATGGAAAATTCTTAGTGTATTCATTCATTAATTACATTTGCTTGCGAAGACTAATTAATTCTTAAACTAGACTTAAAACGGATATGCGAAGCGCGTGGTTGACGAGGACATTAAGTCATTGTGTTTGAGATGATGGTGTCTAAAATGGAGCATGTGAATTGAGGTGCCTTTATTTTGAATATATATTTTTTGTTTTACTTTCAGCTTGCGCTTTTCCAGATTCCGTATTTTGTGTTCAATGGTGATCAACGATACCTCCATCGGGATACTTGTTTCGCTGGTCACACCAGACTCTACGCTCGTTTTATCGTTTGTACTCGAAGAGTTGCCATCGCTCTAACGATTGTTGTTGCTGATTTCGTTGGCGCTGCTTGGTGCGTTTCTGTTCCTCGCTATAGTTGTTCTTGTTGCCTGCCAACAACAATTGGATCAGCAGACGAATGTCCAGGCGGTCGCGAGGCACCTCTACTGCCTCCGACTCCTCCACACCCGACTACGATCTTTTCACTAGAGCCGACAAATGCTTGTTTTCCCCAATTTTTTCTTACTATTTAAAGCAGAAGGCATTCTTCACGGATTACAGCTACACAGTATCAAACACCAGGACAAAAAACTAAATTAAATTATTCATTCATTCAAAATGCTGCGGCTGTTGTTTCACCATCGAGCATTCAAGGAGGCATTTTACTAGAAATTTTGTGCTCTTCAAAATACGATGCGTTGAAAATCTTAAAACATCTCTTCGCAAGTGGATTTTGTGGTGCCGCCAATCCGATTTTTTACTTAGAAATTTGTACAATATGTATCAACAAACTTGTTGTTTTCAATCTTTTAATCGTTTCTATTTTATATTTAAATTACAATATAATCACAAGAAAAAAATTTAAATATACAATGGAAAGAATATACTAACAAAAATAATAATTTCACCGACTAAAATCCAACAAATATTTTTTATAGTTTTTCTTAAAGAAGTTTCACGGGAAATGCACATTTTAACCTTCCCTGATTCCATTTCGACTCATAACTCAAACCTCAATACCAATTTCAGAAGTACTTTTGTGCGACGTTTCTATATGTTCAGTTATCATATTAGATAAGGAAATCGTTAATATAGTATTTTGAAATCATTCTCCACGTAGCCAAAGTGTTGCACAGGATCTCCACGTTGAGATAAAGATAAATTTGACCATCACAGTCGTATCCTGTTTCGGTCTCACAAAGTCAAAAAACTTTTCCATATTGTTCATCGAGACAGTTCATCTATAATAATATGTGGGCTTCGATTTGAAACACGAAAATATCACCAATCTGTTGGGAAAAGTGATGGTGAAGTTAAGGAGAGTAACGATAAAGAGATCCAACCTGCAAATGAAGTTGGACAATTTTATATTGCTCGAATTGAAACTAAATTACAAACAACATCATTCCCGTCTGGGCAATTCAGAGCGCATAATATTATTCGGGAGACTGGAGAAAACGCAAGACGCAATATGAGAGGAGTAAATCCAGGATATTTTTCCAATCGCTTATTACACCTGAAACTGTTGACTTCATTATAAGGCAAACAAATGTAAAGCTAGAAAGGAAATGGAAGAATTCAATAAGGGACATCCACGAATTCTTCGGCAGACTTGCCTATGTTGGAACCATACTAAAAATGGAAAAAAAATGCATGCCACAAGAAATGCTACCACATCGAAATCGTCCGCTGTATTCAATCTTATTTGCATACGTATCAAACGTTTCTCTGGTATCTTACGTCCGCCAGAAGAGCAAAGTATTTATAATGCTATCATCAGATCACTACAACATGAAAGCGGTTGGAGAAGCCAAAAAGCCTGAGTCGGTTATTTTCTATAATAAACCCAAAGGTGGTCTGATCTAATGGACCAGATGCTAGGTGAATACACCTGCAAGCGGCAAACACGACAGTGCCCGCTAGCGTTTTTATTCAATATGCTAGATATGTCTGAACTGGATGAAGGTATGCAAAAAGCGAATGCTCGTCGGGTTTCTTAATGGGGAGTTTGAGACACCACATATTGAGGACAGTTAGAAATTAACTAGAGCAATTTTTACATCATCACCCAATAAAAACCTTATAGATCTTAGGACAAATGATAAAAGAAAGCGTCAAACTAGATTTAATATATATATTGATCCATTATGTTTACAACATATCAAAGCGTTATATAAAAGCCAAAATTATTAAATAGATGGAAAAACAAAATAAATGAAATTGACTCTTTTCTAATTGAACGACAAATTTAAGATTATTCTTACATGTATGGAAATATTGCCTTGTTTAGGCCGTTGTCACACCAATGAGCCACAATATACAGGATAAGAAGTTTTCGTTTCGTGGCCGCCACTGGCTCTGTAGAGAACGCTCTTGCGTACGAATCATGAGGATGTGAGTTCGAATCCCAATACGGTTGGATGTTGTCATCGTTTCGTTCTTTCTTTCAATCCTTTCTAATTTTTGTCTCGCTAGTAGTTCTATCAAACATATTAATGCTACATTAATAAATAAAAGAATAATAAGTTTTTGTTGTCATAAGATTCCTTTTTAAATTTCACTTTTAAAGTGAAGTCATGCTGAAATATTGGTCACATGTCATGTGGAATGTCGTCGATGACAATTTCGATGACATGTCATCGGATGTGTCCTGCACAACCAAACGGAAAATCGTATGGAAATGTCATCGAAGAGGCCCATATGTGTGCTTCGGAGCCAATTTAGTCCGTTTTGTGCAATTAAGACTAAGTTTTACTGCTACTAGCGCATGACTCATTGGTGTGTAAACAGCATTTGCATGAAGATCTTACTATAGATCTGCACTTAAGGTATATAGTATATGTATATTGAACTCTACTTACTAATCGCAGGCACAATCTGAATGCATCATAAATAAATATTAGGTGCGAATGCTTTAAGCAAAGTTTTTGTTGGACTTTTGAAAATTTAAAAAGTCATTTAAAATTACAGCCTCGACCTCATGCCACACACCGATAAAATGAGGTAAGAACATCAAAGATTTCATATTCACTACAAAAGTGGTCACTAGCCCGATTTTCCCAATTTTTACTACCATACAACCTCTGCTGGCAGAGAATATTGGGGCAAGAATATACTAGTATTCCTTCTTCTGCAATCGCCGGTTTTGTGAAAAATTATTTTTAACGTGATGCGATAATTCCAGCCTGAAATTACCGCTCACAAATAAACCTACAATCTTGAAAAATAAGATATTAGCATGGAAGTATTCCTATTTACTCTGGAAAGTAGGCAGATTCAATACCAAGGAATCTATGATGTCAGAGAATATTCATAACAAGGTTCAACTATATTATGTCCATTTTAAATCCCACCACGCCCTTTCGAAGGGGTCGCGTTTTTTTAAAAACTAATGATACAGAAACATTCCTGAACTATTTTAACATAGTTTCCGAGGTTAGGGGGATTTGAAATTTCTATATACGTATATAGATATAAAATTTTGAATCTATGTATATAATCCATTTACTAATAAATGGGCCCGGTATGGATATGAAAGTTAGGTATCTATTTTGTGGAAAAATAACCGCATCTCTCTTTATAAATCAAATAAATCAAGTCCTTGCTGTTTGAGATGATAAAAAATATATTTGTATAAAATATATAGTTATTCACCGCTTTCGATGATGCTGCTCTTAGATGTTTAATAATGGAGCATTAATTTTGTATATGTCTTTTTTGTTGTACTTTCATCTTGCCTGTTCCAGATTCCGTATTTTGTTATTGATGGTGATCAACAATACCTTCATCGTGATACTTGCTTCGCTGGTCACACCAGACTCTACGCTGCTTTTTTTCCTTTTACTCGAAGAGTTGCCGTCGCTATAACGATTGCTGTTGCTTGTTTCGTTGGCGCTGCTCGGTGCGATTCTGTTCCTTGCTGTAGTTGTTTTTGTTGCCTGAGAACACCAATTGACCCGCAGACGAATGTCCAAGCGTGCACGAGGCACCTCTACTGCCTCTGACTCCTCCACACCCGACTGCGATCCTTTCACTTTAGCTGACAAAGGCCTTTTTTCCCCAATTTATTCTTGCTATTTAAACCAGAAGGCATCATCACGGATTACAGCTACACAATATTCAAAGTCACGACAAGAAAGAAATTAAAAATTAAAAATTTTTCACTTTGACGTTGTTCGTTGGCGAGCACACTGAGTTTTTTGTACTATACTCAGTAGTAAAGTTTAAAATCATTATTGTAATTTGTGATTGTTTTTAAAGCAGAGATCCTTCTAGTGCTGTTGTCTCACCATCGAGCATTCTCGTCGGCATTTTAACCGAAATTTTGTGCTCTTCAAAATATGATGCGTTGAAATCTTAAAACAGGTCTTCGCAGGTGGATTTTGTGGTGCCGCCAAACCGATTTTTGACTTAGAAATTTGTAAAATATGTATTAACAAATTTTTTGTTTTCGATATTTTAATCGTTTCTAGTTTGTATTGAAATTACAATAAAATCATACGAAAAAATTTAATTATTTAAGGGAAAGAATATACAAATAAAAAATTTTAATTTCGCCCACTATAATCCAAAAATTATTTATTTATAGAGCTTATTTTCAAAGAAGGTTCAAGAGATTCTAATCGTCATTCACATGTTCATATTCCGACTTTCTAATTTTACGGGAAATACACATTTTAACATTCACTGACTCGACTTCGACTCATAATTCAAAGCTCAATACGAATTTCTGACATACTTTTAGTTTCGGCCTTCGGCCACGCGGATTTATTATAACCCTTATATTGTAGCTTAACACTGGCTTATGGATATGCTTCTGTAGCTTATGCAAGAGACTCTCTTCTGTCTCCCACAAAAAAGTAACCTTCACACTAAAACTCCGTTTAACAAGGTCTTACGGGAAATTAAAAGTTTTGCGGAAAAATACCTCTAAAGATATATTGTAAATAATAGAATTATATATTGAAAGATGCATATGTCGTTATGATATGTGCCGGAATTATGGAGGTAGACCATCTAGAGGCTCTAAATTTTGAAGGAACATATCTCGTAAACCGGAAGGTGGCAACGGGCGAAGGGCGGTGGAAAACTACTGCTGAGGCTGCTGCTCGAACTAAGCAGCAAATACGCCAACAGTGGCCGAAGTATTATTATTATTGTTGGCAGTAAGGACGCGCGACCCACATGGATCTATTGTGCATACCCTTTTATAAGCCAGATCTAAACTTTTTAAGCGGTTTCCTTAGCATCCGCGAAAAACCTGCATATGTCCGTTTCGGAAAACCCGATTTCTTTGAGATAATATGTTAGGGCTTTCGCTTGTATTCATTGAACAGTCCACAAAAGGCTTCCAAATCTATAAAAGGCGCTGAGCACTGCTCCTTGACAGGCAATCGGCTCTCTTATTCCCCTCATAGCCCTCATGCAAAGGTACCCATCCCAGAGTAACGGAATTGTGCTGCCCCAATTGGATGAGGCTATTGCGACAGTTTTTAGACCCGCTTGACTATAAGAGAGGATATAAATATGTGCACCAGATGCCATTCTACGAAGGTACTCTGTCACACATATGTGTATGGCAAACAATTCTGCCCAATCGCTGTAGCTTATTAAGCGCTTTTACAGCTTTCGTATGTTCGACCTTGGGCCGTTTGGGGTCGTTTTAGGGCTAATGCTCCAAGTTCTTCCATAACACCTAGTACAGGCATAGAATTTTCATGTGAATTCCACGCTTGCGCCCTTCTGTAAGCGCAGTTCTGTGTGTGAAACTTTCATTGTTCTAATGAAATTAGAAGAATGAAATAGAAATACCGGCGAATTCATCAATATTACTCTACAGTTGTACAGTTTGTATTGTATTGCTTGGCGACATAATTTTATAATATTTTTCTACTTTACCGGGTGCTATTATTTTTCTGTCAGAATAATTTTTGATTATAATTGCGTCACCATACTAAAAGAATAACTTAAATTTTTTAAGATAGAAAATCATATTTAAATACACTTTTTTAAAGGAATATATTTGGTAAAACAATCTTTATTACACTTAAGTCTAGAGTAGCCATGTTCAGGCAGGAATGAACATCAAAATATATTCATTACCATATCGGAAACTCCCAGCTGCATTATTGGTTCATGTAAGTTATGGAAAATTCTTAGTGTATTCCTTCATTTACATTTGCTTATGAAGACTAATTAATTCTTAAACAGGACTTAAAACGGATATGCGAAGCGCGTGGTTGACGAGGACATTAAGTCTTTGTGTTTGAGATGATGGTGTCTAAAATGGAGCATGTGAATTGAGGTGCCTTTAAATTGTATATATATTTTTTGTTTTACTTTCAGCTTGCGCTTTTCCAGATTCCGTATTTTGTGTTCGATGGTGATCAACGATACCTGCATCGGGATACTTGTTTCGCTGGTCACACCAGACTCTACGCTCGTTTTATCGTTTGTACTCGAAGAGTTGCCATCGCTCTAACGATTGTTGTTGCTGATTTCGTTGGCGCTGCTTGGTGCGTTTCTGTTCCTCGCTATAGTTGTTCTTGTTGCCTGCCAACAACAATTGGATCCGCAGACGAATGTCCAGGCGGTCACGAGGCACCTCTACTGCCTCCGACTCCTCCACACCCGACTGCGATCTTTTCACTAGAGCCGACAAGTGCTTGTTTTCCCCAATTTTTTCATACTATTTAAAGCAGAAGGCATTCTTCACGGATTACAGCTACACACTATCAAACACCAGCGCAAAAAACTAAACTAAATTATTCTATTTTGTTGTTGTTTGTAAAGCGGAAAGCAGGCTGCGCCTGTTGTTTCACCATCGAGTATTCAAGGAGGCATTTTACTGGAAATTTTGTGCTCTTCAAAATACGATGCGTTGAAAATTTTAAAACATCTCTTCGCAAGTGGATTTTGTGGTGCCGCCAATCCCATTTTTTACTTAGAAATTTGTACAATATGTATCAACAAATTTGTTGTTTTCAATCTTTTAATCGTTTCTATTTTATATTTAAATCACAATATAATCACAAGAAAAAAATTTAAATATACAATGGAAAGAATATACTAACAAAAATAATAATTTCACCGACTAAAATCAAACAAATATTTTTTTATAGTTTCTTTTAAAAAAGGTTCACGAGCATCTATTCAGAATAAATATATATGCTGTTATAAATATATATCGTATATATATGGGCCGATTTAAAAAGGTTTTTTCGAGAAATTTCGTCTTTCTAATTTTAGGGTAAATACACATTTTAACCTTCCCTGACTCCATTTCGACTCATAACTCAAACCTCAATACGAATTTCTGAAGTACTTTTGTGCGACGTTTCTATATGTTCAGTTATCATATTAGTTAAGGAAATCGTTAATATAGTATTTTGAAATCATTCTCCACGTAGCCGAAGTGTTGCACAGGATCTCCACGTTGAGATAAAGATAATTTAGACCATCACAGTCGTATCCTGTTTCGGTCTCACAAAGTCAAAAACTTTTCCATATTATTCATCGAGACAGTTCATCTATAAAAATATGTGGGCGTCGATTTGAAACTCGAAATATCACCAATTTGTTGGGAAAAGTGATGGTGAAGTTAAGGATAGTAACGATAAAGAGATCCAACCTGCAAATGAAGTTGACAGACAATTTTATATTGCTCGAATTGAAACTAAATTACAAACAACATCACTCCCGTCTGGGCGATTCACAGCGCATAATATTATTCGACTTGCCTATGTTGGAACCATACTAAAAATGAAAAAAATGCATGCCACAAGAAATGCTACCACATCGAAATCGTCCGCTATATTCAATCTTATTTGCATACGTATCAAATGTTTCTCTGGTATCTTACGTCCCCCAGAAGAGCAAAGTATTTATAATGCTGTCATCAGTTCACTACGACATGAAAGCGGTTGGAGAAGCCATAAAGCCTGAGTCGGTTATTTTCTATAATAAACCCAAAGGTGGTCTGATCTAATGGACCAGATGCTAGGTGAATGCACCTGCAAGCGGCAAACACGACAGTGCCCGCTAGCGTTTTTATTCAATTTTATTAATGGGGAGCTTGTGCCACCACATATTGAGGGCAGTTAGAAATGAACTAGAGCAATTTTTACATCATCACCCAATAAAAACCTTATGGATCTTAGGGCAAATGATAAAAGAGAGCGTCAAACTAGATTTAATATATATATTGATCCATTATGTTTACAACATATCAAAGCATTATATAAATGCCAAAATTATTAAATAGATGGAAAAACAAAATAACTCTTAAAATAAATAAAAAAAATGACTTAATAAAATGACTCTTTTCTAATTGAACGACAAATTTAAGATTATTCTTACATGTATGGAAATATTGCCTTGTTTAGGCCGTTGTCACACCAATGAGCCAAGAGACCTAATTTTGTTCTTTTGTTACTAATAAAATTGTAAATAAAGAAGAACAAGCTGCTGAATTTGTCTCTTTGGTTAATGGCCAATAGAAACTGCTCTTTACGATGACGAAGTCTTGGAAGATATCTTTGATGACACTGTCCACAATATACAGGATAAGACGACACAATATACAGGATAAGAAGTTTTCGTTTTCGTGGCCGCCACTGGCTCTGTAGAGAACGCTCTTGCCTACGAATAATGAGGATGTGAGTTCGAATCCCAATACGGTTGGATGTTGTCATCGTTTCGTTCTGTCTTTCAATTCTTTCTAATTTTTCTCTCGCTAGTAGTTATATCAAACATATTAATGCTACCTTAATAAATAAAATAAGAGAATAATAAGTTTTTGTTGTCATAAGATTCCTTTTTAAATTTCACTTTTAAAGTGAAGTCATGCTGAAATATTGGTCACATGTCATGTGGAATGTCGTCGATGACAATTTCGATGACATGTCATCGGATGTGTCCTGCACGACCAAACGGACAATCGTATGGAAATGTCATCGAAGAGGCCCATATGTGTGCTTCGGAGTCAATTTAGTCCGTTTTGTGCAATTAAGACTAAGTTTTACTGCTACTAGCGCATGACTCATTGGTGTGTAAACAGCATTTGCATGAAGATCTTACTATAGATCTGCACTTAAGGTATATAGTATATGTATATTGAACTCTACTTACTAATCGCAGGCACAATCTGAATGCATCATAAATAAATATTAGGTGCGAATGCTTTAAGCAAAGTTTTTGTTGGACTTTTGAAAATTTAAAAAGACATTTAAAATTACAGCCTCGACCTCATGCCACACATCGATAAAATGAGGTATGAACATCAAAGATTTCATATTCACACAAAAGTGGTCACTAGCCCGATTTTCCCAATTTTTACTACCATACAACCTCTGCTGGCAGAGAATATTGGGGCAAGAATATACTAGTATTCCTTCTTCTGCAATCGCCGGTTTTGTGAAAAATTATTTTTAACGTGATGCGATAATTCCAGCCTGAAATTACAGCTCACAAATAAACCTAAAATCTTGAAAAATAAGATATTAGCACAGAAGTATTCCTATTTCCTCTAGAAAGTAGGCAGATTCAATACCAAGGAATCTATGATGTCAGAGAATATTCATAACAAGGTTCAACTATATTATGTCCATTTTAAATCCCACCACGCCCTTTCGAAGGGGTCGCGTTTTTTTAAAAACTAATGATACAGAAACATTCCTGAACTATTTTAACATAGTTTCCGAGGTTCGGGGGATTTGGAATTTCTATATACGTATATTTGTAGATATAAAATTTTGAATCTATGTATATAATCCATTTACTAATAAATGGGCCCGGTATGGATATGAAAGTTAGGTATCTATTTTGTGGAAAAATAACCGCATCTCTCTTTATAAATCAAATAAATCAAGTCCTTGCTGTTTGAGATGATAAAAAATATATTTGTATAAAATATATAGTTATTCATCGCTTTCGATGATGCTGCTCTTAGATGTTTAATAATGGAGCATTAATTTTGTATATGTATTTTTTGTTATACTTTCATCTTGCCTGTTCCAGATTCCGTATTTTCTTATTGATGGTGACCAACAATACCTTCATCGTGATACTTGCTTCGCTGGTCACACCAGACTCTACGCTGCTTTTTCCCCTTTTACTCGAAGAGTTGCCGTCGCTATAACGATTGCTGTTGCTTGTTTCGTTGGCGCTGCTCGGTGCGTTTCCGTTCCTTGCTGTAGTTTTTCTTGTTGCCTGAGAACACCAATTGACCCGCAGACGAATGTCCAAGCGTGCATGAGGCACCTCTACTGCCTCTGACTCCTCCACACCCGACTGCAATCCTTCCATTTTAGCTGACAAAGGCCTTTTTTCCCCAATTTATTCTTGCTATTTAAGCCAGAAGGCATCATCACGGATTACAGCGACACAGTATTGAAAGTCACGACAAGAAAGAAATTAAAAATTAATAATTTTTCACTTTGACGTTGTTCGTTGGCGAGCATACTGAGTTTTTTGTACTATACTTAGTAGTAAAGTTCAAAATCATTATTGTAATTTGTGGTTGTTTTTAAAGCAGAGATCGTTCTAGTGCTGTTGTCCCTCCATCGAGCATTTTCGGCGGCATTTTTATCGAAATTTTGTGCTCTTCAAAATATGATGCGTTGAAAATCTTAAAACAGGTCTTCGCAGGTGGATTTTGTGGTGCCGCCAACCCGATTTTTGACTTAGAAATTTGTAAAATATGTATTAACAAATTTTTTGTTTTCGATATTTTAATCGTTTCTAGTTTGTATTTAAATTACAATAAAATCATACGAAAAAATTTAATTATTCAAGGGAAAGAATATACAAATAAAAAATTTTAATTTCGCCCACTATAATCCAAAAATTATTTATTTATAGAGTTTATTTTCAAAGAAGGTTCAAGAGATTCTAATCGTAATTCATATGTTCATATTCCGACTTTCTAATTTTAGGGGAAATACACATTTTAACATTCACTGACTCGATTTCGACTCATAGCTCAAAGCTCAATACGAATTTCTGATATACTTTTAGTTTGGGAATTTGGCCGCGCGGATATATTGTAACCCTTATCTTGTAGCTTAACACTGGCTTATACAATGCCAGTTTTTTTGCTTTTTTGTCTCACACAAGAAAGTAACCTTCACACTAAAACTCCGTTTAACAAAGTTTTACGAGAAATTAAAAGTTTGGCGGAAAAATACCTCTAAAGATATATTATAGATAATAGAATTATATATTGAAAGATGCATATGTCGTTATGATATGTGCCGGAATTATGGAGGTAGACCACCAAGAGGCTCCAAATTTTGAAAGATCATATCTCGTGAACCGGAAGGAGGCGAGGGGCGTAGGGCGGGGTTGCTTTTCATGGGTAGTTGCAACAACAATAGGAAAAAACTAACAACAAAAACATCAACAATTACTGCGTCCTTGGCTTGAACATAGACTTATTTTCAAATCATTCTCCAGGTCTTTGACGTTTCGCTGCACAGGATCTCCACGTTGATGCCTTAGATAAATTTCGGGCTCACAAACCAATATCCTTTCCATATCTTGCCTGCTGAGTGGATAAACACGCAACGAGTTTTAAATACAAGCAGTTCACCAATAATAACACTAATTTATAAAAAAATAATTTCCAAATATGACGCATGGGGCCGTCGTGTTGAATGTATAAACAAATTGTTGAGGAAAGTGAGAGTGAAGTTGAGGAGAATAATTATCCAACCTGCAAATGAAGTTGACAGGCAATTTTATTCTTCTCGAGATGGAACTAAATGACAAACAATATCGTCTCCGATGAAGCGATTCCGAGCGCGTAATATTATTCGAGAGACTGGAGGAAACACAAGACGCAATATGAGCGAAATGAGTCCAGGATATATTTTCAAATCGCGTATTACACCTGAAATTGTGGGCTTTATTATAAAGCAAAGAAATGAAAAGCTAGAACGGAAATGGAAGAATCCAATAATGAACATCCACTTTTTCGGAAGTGGACAGCGCTTACAGAGACTGAGCTGTACGCATATTTCGGACTACTATGTATCTATCTACTACCTATCTGCCGGAAGGAACCATGATACATGCATTCACAATGTTATTGAAATGTGGAAAAGTACTTCTGAGCCTGCTGCTCGAACTAAGCGGCAAATACGCCATCAGTGGCCGTATTATTATTATTATTATTATTATTATTATTGTTGGCAGTAAGGAGGCGCGACCGACATCTATTCTATGCCCCTTGATCTATTGTGCATACCCTTGCCTAAGCCAGATCTAAACTATTTAACCTGTTTCCTTACCATCCGCGCAAAATCTGCAGATGTCCGTTTAGGAAAACCCGATTTCTTTGAGGTAATATCTTAAGGCTTCCACTTGTATTCATTGAACAGTCCACAAAAGGCTTCCAAATCTATAAAAGGCGCTGAGCACTGCTCCTTGACAGGCAATCGGCTCTCTTATTCCCCTCATAGCCCTCATGCAAAGGTACCCCTCCCAGAGTAACGAATTGTGCTGTCCCAATTGGATGAGGCTATTGCGACAGTTTTTAGACCCGCTTGGCTATCAGAGAGGATATAAATATGTGCACCAGATGCCATTCTACGAAGGTACTCTGTCACACATATGTGTATGGCAAACAATTCTGACCAACCGATGTAGCTTATTAAGCGCTTTCCTTTTTTCGACCTTGGGTCGTTTAGGGTCGTTTTAGGGCTAATGCCCCAAGTTCTTCCATAAAACCTAGAACAGGCATAGAATTCTCTTGTGGCTTTATATATAAGACTATTAAGGTGTGAATTCCACGCTAGCGCCCTTCTGTAAGCGCAGCTCTGTGATTAGAGCAAGTGGCAAAAACGTATTCCGTCTCGAAACTAATGAAATTAGAAGAATGAAATAGAAATACCGGCGAATTCATCAATATTACTCTACAGTTGTACAGTTTGTATTGTATTGCTTGGCGACATAATTTTATAATATTTTTCTACTTTACCGGGTGCTATTATTTTTCTGTCAGAATAATTTTTATTATAATTGCGTCACCATACTAAAAGAATAACTTAAATTTTTTAAGATAGAAAATCATATTTAAATACACTTTTTTAAACGAATATATTTGGTAAAACAATCTTTATTACACTTAAGTCTAGAGTAGCCATGTTCAGGCCAGGAATGAACATCAAAATATATTTTTTACCATATCGGAATCTCCCAGCTGCATTATTGATTCATGTAAGTTATGGAAAATTCTTAGTGTATTCCTTCATTTACATTTGCTTATGAAGACTAATTAATTCTTAAACAGGACTTAAAACGGATATGCGAAGCGCGTGGTTGACGAGGACATTAAGTCTTTGTGTTTAAGATGATGGTGTCTCAAATGTAGCATTTGAATTGAGGTACCTTTATTATGTATATATATTTTTTGTTTTACTTTCAGCTTGCGCTTTTCCAGATTCCGTATTTTGTGTTCGATGGTGATCAACGATACCTGCATCGGGATACTTGTTTCGCTGGTCACACCAGACTACGCTCGTTTTATCGTTTGTACTCGAAGAGTTGCCATCGCTCTAACGATTGTTGTTGCTGATTTCGTTGGCGCTGCTTGGTGCGTTTCTGTTCCTCGCTATAGTTGTTCTTGTTGCCTGCCAACAACAATTGGATCAGCAGACGAATGTCCAGGCGGCCACGAGGCACCTCTACTGCCTCCGACTCCTCCACACCCGACTGCGATCTTTTCACTAGAGCCGACAAATGCTTGTTTTCCCCAATTTTTTCTTACTATTTAAAGCAGAAGGCATTCTTCACGGATTACAGCTACACACTATCAAACACCAGGGCAAAAAAATAAACTAAATTATTCTATTTTGTTGTTGTTTGTAAAGCGGAAAGCAGGCTGCGCCTGTTGTTTCACCATCGAGTATTTAAGGAGGCATTTTACTAGAAATTTTGTGCTCTTCAAAATACGACGCGTTGAAAATCTTAAAACAGGTCTTCGCAAGTGGATTTTGTGGTGCCGCCAATCCGATTTTTTACTTAGAAATTTGTACAATATGTATCAACAAATTTGTTGTTTTCAATCTTTTAATCGTTTCTATTTTATATTTAAATTACAATATAATCACAAGAAAAAAATTTAAATATACAATGGAAAGAATATACTAACAAAAATAATAATTTCACCGACTAAAATCAAACAAATATTTTTTTATAGTTTTTCTTAAAGAAGGTTCACGAGCATCTATTCAGAATAAATATATATGCTGTTATAAATATATATCGTATATATATGGGCCGATTTAAAAAGGTTTTTTCGAGAAATTTCGTCTTTCTAATTTTAGGGTAAATACACATTTTAACCTTCCCTGAGTCCATTTCGACTCATAACTCAAACCTCAATACCAATTTCAGAAGTACTTTTGTGCGACGTTTCTATATGTTCAGTTATCATATTAGTTAAGGAAATCGTTAATATAGTATTTTGAAATCATTCTCCACGTAGCCGAAGTGTTGCACAGGATCTCCACGTTGAGATAAAGATAATTTAGACCATCACAGTCGTATCCTGTTTCGGTCTCACAAAGTCAAAAACTTTTCCATATTATTCATCGAGACAGTTCATCTATAATAATATGTGGGCGTCGATTTGAAACTCGAAATATCACCAATTTGTTGGGAAAAGTGATGGTGAAGTTAAGGAGAGTAACGATAAAGAGATCCAACCTGCAAATGAAGTTGGACAATTTTATATTGCTCGAATTGAAACTAAATTACAAACAACATCATTCCCGTCTGGGCGATTCACAGCGCATAATATTATTCGAGAGACTGGAGAAAACGCAAGACGCAATATGGGAGGAGTAAGTCCAGGATATTTTTCCAATCGCTTATTACACCTGAAACTGTTGACTTCATTATAAGGCAAACAAATGTAAAGCTAGAAAGGAAATGGAAGAATTCAATAAGGGACATCCACGAATTCTTCGGCAGACTTGCCTATGTTGGAACCATACTAAAAATGAAAAAAAAATGCATGCCACAAGAATTCGATGCTACCACATCGAAATCGTCCGCTATATTCAACAATATTTGCATACGTATCAAATGTTTCTCTGGTATCTTACGTCCCCCAGAAGAGCAAAGTATTTATAATGCTGTCATCAGTTCACTACAACATGAAAGCGGTTGGAGAAGCCAAAAAGCCTGAGTCGGTTATTTTCTATAATAAACCCAAAGGTGGTCTGATCTAATGGACCAGATGCTAGGTGAATTCACCTGCAAGCGGCAAACACGACAGTGCCCGCTAGCGTTTTTATTCAATATGCTAGATATGTCTGAACTGGATGAAGGTATGCAAAAAGCGAATGCTCGCCGGTTTTCTTAATGGGGAGCTTGTGACACCACATATTGAGGACAGTTAGAAATTAACTAGAGCAATTTTTACATCATCACCCAATAAAAACCTTATAGATCTTAGGACAAATGATAAAAGAGAGCGTCAAACTAGATTTAATATATATATTGATCCATTATGTTTACAACATATCAAAGCATTATATAAATGTCAAAATTATTAAATAGATGGAAAAACAAAATAAATGAAATTGACTCTTTTCTAATTGAACGACAAATTTAAGATTATACTTACATGTATGGAAATATTGCCTTGTTTAGGCCGTTGTCACACCAATGAACCAAGAGACCAAATTTTGTTCTTTTGTTGCTAATAAAAATATAATTAAAGAAAACAAGCTGCTGTATTCGCTCTCTGGTTCATGCCCAATAGAAACTGCTGTCTACGATGACGAAGTCGTGGAAGATATCTTTGATGACACTGTCCACAATATACAGGATAAGACTGCGGTCAGTCATCGAGGGTTTTTGAAGCGAACCAAACACGAAGTTCTCGTTGTCGTGGCCGCCAGTGGCTCTGTAAAGAACGCTCTTGTCTACGAATCATGAGGATGTGAGTTCGAATCCCAATACGGTTGGATGTTGTCATCGTTTCGTTCTGTCTTTCAATTCTTTCTAATTTTTCTCTCGCTAGTAGTTCTATCAAACAAATTAATGCTACATTAATAAATAAAATAAAATAATAATAAGTTTTTGGTGTTATAACCACATTCCTTTTTAAATTTCCCTTTTAAAGTGAAGTCATGCTGAAATAATGGTCACATGTAATGTGGAATGTCGTCGATGACAATTTCGATGACATGTCATCGGATGTGTCCTGCACAACCAAACGGACAATCGTATGGAAATGTCATCGAAGAGGCCCATATGTGTGCTTCGGAGTCTAATTTAGTCCGTTTTGTGCAATTAAGACTAAGTTTTACTGCTACTAGCGCATGACTCATTGGTGTGTAAACAGCATTTGCATGAAGATCTTACTATAGATCTGCACTTAAGGTATATAGTATATGTATATTGAACTCTACTTACAATCGCAGGCACAATCTGAATGCATCATAAATAAATATTAGGTGCGAATGCTTTAAGCAAAGTATTTGTTGGACTTTTGAAAATTTCAAAAGACATTTAAAATTACAGCCTCGACCTCATGCCACACATATAAAATGAGGTATGAACATCAAAGATTTCATATTCACTACAAAAGTGGTCACTAGCCCGATTTTCCCAATTTTCACTACCATACAACCTCTGCTGGCAGAGAATATTGGAGCAAGACTATACTAGTATTCCTTCTTCTGCAATCGCCGGTTTTGTGAAAAATTATTTTTAACGTGATGCGATAATTCCAGCCTGAAATTACCGCTCACAAATAAACCTAAAATCTTGAAAAATAAGATATTAGCATGGAAGTATTCCTATTTACTCTGGAAAGTAGGCAGATTCAATACCAAGGAATCTATGATGTCAGAGAATATTCATAACAAGGTTCAACTATATTATGTCCATTTTAAATCCCACCACGCCCTTTCGAAGGGGTCGCGTTTTTTTAAAAACTAATGATACAGAAACATTCCTTAACTATTTTAACATAGTTTCCGAGGTTCGGGGGATTTGAAATTTCTATATACGTTTCTATATACGTTGAAATTTCTATAGATATAAAATTTTGAATCTATGTATATAATCCATTTACTAATAAATGGCCCCGGTATGGATATGAAAGTTAGGTATCTATTTTGTGTAAGGTTGTGGAAAAATAACCGCATCTCTCTTTATAAATCAAATAAATCAAGTCCTTGCTGTTTGAGATGATAAAAAATATATTTGTATAAAATATATAGTTATTCATCGCTTTCGATGATGCTGCTCTTAGATGTTTAATAATGGAGCATTAATTTTGTATATGTATTTTTTGTTGTACTTTCATCTTGCCTGTTCCAGATTCCGTATTTTGTTATTGATGGTGACCAACAATACCTTCATCGTGATACTTGCTTCGCTGGTCACACAGACTCTACGCTGCTTTTTTTCCTTTTACTCGAAGAGTTGCCGTCGCTATAACGATTGCTGTTGCTTGTTTCGTTGGCGCTGCTCGGTGCGTTTCTGTTCCTTGCTGTAGTTGTTCTTGTTGCCTGAGAACACCAATTGACCCGCAGACGAATGTCCAGGCGTGCACGGGGCACCTCTACTGCCTCTGACTCCTCCACACCCGACTGCGATCCTTCCACTTTAGCTGACAAAGGCCTTTTTTCCCCAATTTATTCTTGCAATTTAAACCAGAAGGCATCATCACGGATTACAGCTACACAGTATTGAAAGTCACGACAAGAAAGAAATTAAAAATTAATAATTTTTCACTTTGACGTTGTTCGTTGGCGAGCATACTGAGTTTTTTGTACTATACTTAGTAGTAAAGTTCAAAATCATTATTGTAATTTGTGGTTGTTTTTAAAGCAGAGATCGTTCTAGTGCTGTTGTCCCTCCATCGAGCATTTTCGGCGGCATTTTTATCGAAATTTTGTGCTCTTCAAAATATGATGCGTTGGAAATCTTAAAACAGGTCTTCGCAGGTGGATTTTGTGGTGCCGCCAACCCGATTTTTCACTTAGAAATTTGTAAAATATGTATTAACAAATTTTTTGTTTTCGATATTTTAATCGTTTCTAGTTTGCATTTAAATTACAATAAAATCACAAGAAAAAATTAAATTATTCAAGGGAAAGAATATACAAATAAAAAATTTTAATTTCGCCCACTATAATCCAAAAATTATTTATTTATAGAGTTTATTTTCAAAGAAGGTTCAAGAGATTCTAATCGTAATTCATATGTTCATATTCCGACTTTATAATTTTAGGGGAAATACACGCTTTAACATTTACTGACTCGATTTCGACTCATAACTCAAAGCTCAATACGAATTTCTGACAAACTTTTTCTTTCGGCCTTCGTCCACGCGGATTTATTATAACCCTTATCTTGTAGCTTAACACTGGCTTATGGATATGCTTCTGTAGCTTATGCAAGAGACTCTCTTCTGTCTCCCACAAAAAAGTAACCTTCACACTAAAACTCCGTTTAACAAGGTCTTACGGGAATTTAAAAGTTTTGCGGAAAAATACCTCTAAAGATATATTGTAAATAATAGAATTATATATTGAAAGATGCATATGTCGTTATGATATGTGCCGGAATTATGGAGGTGGACCATCTAGAAGCTCTAAATTTTGAAGGATCATATCTCGTGAACCGGAAGGTGGCGACGGGCGAAGGGCGGTGGAAAACTACTGCTGAGGCTGCTGCTCGAACTAAGCAGCAAATACGCCAACAGTGGCCGAAGTATTATTATTATTGTTGGCAGTAAGGACGCGCGACCCAAATGGATCTATTGTGCATACCCTTGCCTAAGCCAGATCTAAACTTTTTAAGCGGTTTCCTTAGCATCCGCGAAAAACCTGCATATGTCCGTTTCGGAAAACCCGACTTCTTTGAGATAATATCTTAGGGCTTCCGCTTGTATTCATTGAACAGTCCACAAAAGGCTTCCAAACCTATAAAAGGCGCTGAGCACTGCTCCTTGACAGGCAATCGGCTCTCTTATTCCCCTCATAGCCCTCATGCAAAGGTACCCATCCCAGAGTAACGGATTGTGCTGCCCCAATTGGATGAGGCTATTGCGACAGTTTTTAGACCCGCTTGGCTATCAGAGAGGATGTAAATATGTGCACCAGATGCCATTCTACGAAGGTACTCTGTCACATATATGTGTATGGCAAAAATTTCTGACCAATCGATGTATCTTATTAAGCGCTTTCCTTTGTTCGACCTTGGGCCGTTTAGGGTCGTTTTAGGGCTAATGCCCCAAGTTCTTCCATAAAACCTAGTACAGGCATAGAATTCTCTTGTGGCTTTATATATAAGACTATTAAGGTGTGAATTCCACGCTAGCGCCCTTCTGTAAGCGCAGCTCTGTGATTAGAGCAAGTGGCAGAAACGCATTCCGTCTCGAAACTAATGAAATTAGAAGAATGAAATAGAAATACCGGCGAATTCATCAATATTACTCTACAGTTGTACAGTTTGTATTGTATTGCTTGGCGACATAATTTTATAATATTTTTCTACTTTACCGGGTGCTATTATTTTTCTGTCAGAATAATTTTTGATTATAATTGCGTCACCATACTAAAAGAATAACTTAAATTTTTTAAGATAGAAAATCATATTTAAATACACTTTTTTAAAGGAATATATTTGGGAAAACAATCTTTATCACACTTAAGTCTAGAGTAGCCATGTTCAGGCCAGGAATGAACATCAAAATATATTTTTTACCATATCGGAAACTCCCAGCTGCATTATTGGTTCATGTAAGTTATGGAAAATTCTTAGTGTATTTCTTCATTTACATTTGCTTATGAAGACTAATTAATTCTTAAACAGGACTTAAAACGGATATGCGAAGCGCGTGGTTGACGAGGACATTAAGTCTTTGTGTTTAAGATGATGGTGTCTCAAATGTAGCATTTGAATTGAGGTACCTTTATTATGTATATATATTTTTTGTTTTACTTTCAGCTTGCGCTTTTCCAGATTCCGTATTTTGTGTTCGATGGTGATCAACGATACCTGCATCGGGATACTTGTTTCGCTGGTCACACCAGACTACGCTCGTTTTATCGTTTGTACTCGAAGAGTTGCCATCGCTCTAACGATTGTTGTTGCTGATTTCGTTGGCGCTGCTTGGTGCGTTTCTGTTCCTCGCTATAGTTGTTCTTGTTGCCTGCCAACAACAATTGGATCAGCAGACGAATGTCCAGGCGGTCACGAGGCACCTCTACTGCCTCCGACTCCTCCACACCCGACTGCGATCTTTTCACTAAAGCCGACAAATGCTTGTTTTCCCCAATTTTTTCTTACTATTTAAAGCAGAAGGCATTCTTCACGGATTACAGCTACACACTATCAAACACCAGGGCAAAAAAATAAACTAAATTATTCTATTTTGTTGTTGTTTGTAAAGCGGAAAGCAGGCTGCGCCTGTTGTTTCACCATCGAGTATTCAAGGAGGCATTTTACTAGAAATTTTGTGCTCTTCAAAATACGATGGTTGAAAATCTTAAAACAGGTCTTCGCAAGTGGATTTTGTGGTGCCGCCAATCCGATTTTTTACTTACAAATTTGTACAATATGTATCAACAAATTTGTTGTTTTCAATCTTTTAATCGTTTCTATTTTATATTTAAATTACAATATAATCACAAGAGAAAAATTTAAATATACAATGGAAAGAATATACTAACAAAAATAATAATTTCACCGACTAAAATCCAACAAATATTTTTTATAGTTTTTCTTAAAGAAGGTTCACGGTAAACACACATTTTAACCTTCCCTGACTCCATTTCGACTCAAACCTTAATATCAATTTCAGAAGTACTTTTGTGCGACGTTTCTATATGTTCAGTTATCATATTAGTTAAGGAAATCGTTAATATAGTATTTTGAAATCATTCTCCACGTAGCCGAAGTGTTGCACAGGATCTCCACGTTGAGATAAAGATAATTTAGACCATCACAGTCGTATCCTGTTTCGGTCTCACAAAGTCAAAAACTTTTCCATATTATTCATCGAGACAGTTCATCTATAATAATATGTGGGCGTCGATTTGAAACTCGAAATATCACCAATTTGTTGGGAAAAGTGATGGTGAAGTTAAGGAGAGTAACGATAAAGAGATCCAACCTGCAAATGAAGTTGGACAATTTTATATTGCTCGAATTGAAACTAAATTACAAACAACATCATTCCCGTCTGGGCAATTCAGAGCGCATAATATTATTCGGGAGACTTGAGAAAACGCAAGACGCAATATGAGAGGAGTAAGTCCAGGATATTTTTCCAATCGCTTATTACACCTGAAACTGTTGACTTCATTATAAGGCAAACAAATGTAAAGCTAGAAAGGAAATGGAAGAATTCAATAAGGGACATCCACGAATTCTTCGGCAGACTTGCCTATGTTGGAACCATACTAAAAATGGAAAAAAAATGCATGCCACAAGAAATGCTACCACATCGAAATCGTCCGCTGTATTCAATCTTATTTGCATACGTATCAAACGTTTCTCTGGTATCTTACGTCCGCCAGAAGAGCAAAGTATTTATAATGCTATCATCAGATCACTACAACATGAAAGCGGTTGGAGAAGCCAAAAAGCCTGAGTCGGTTATTTTCTATAATAAACCCAAAGGTGGTCTGATCTAATGGACCAGATGCTAGGTGAATACACCTGCAAGCGGCAAACACGACAGTGCCCGCTAGCGTTTTTATTCAATATGCTAGATATGTCTGAACTGGATGAAGGTATGCAAAAAGCGAATGCTCGTCGGGTTTCTTAATGGGGAGTTTGAGACACCACATATTGAGGACAGTTAGAAATTAACTAGAGCAATTTTTACATCATCACCCAATAAAAACCTTATAGATCTTAGGACAAATGATAAAAGAGAGCGTCAAACTAGATTTAATATATATATTGATCCATTATGTTTACAACATATCAAAGCATTATATAAATGTCAAAATTATTAAATAGATGGAAAAACAAAATAAATGAAATTGACTCTTTTCTAATTGAACGACAAATTTAAGATTATACTTACATGTATGGAAATATTGCCTTGTTTAGGCCGTTGTCACACCAATGAGCCAAGAGACCAAATTTTGTTCTTTTGTTGCTAATAAAAATATAAATAAAGAAAACAAGCTGCTGTATTCGCTCTCTGGTTCATGCCCAATAGAAACTGCTGTCTACGATGACGAAGTCGTGGAAGATATCTTTGATGACACTGTCCACAATATACAGGATAAGACTGCGGTCAGTCATCGAGGGTTTTTGAAGCGAACCAAACACGAAGTTCTCGTTGTCGTGGCCGCCAGTGGCTCTGTAAAGAACGCTCTTGTCTACGAATCATGAGGATGTGAGTTCGAATCCCAATACGGTTGGATGTTGTCATCGTTTCGTTCTGTCTTTCAATTCTTTCTAATTTTTCTCTCGCTAGTAGTTCTATCAAACATATTAATGCTACATTAATAAATAAAATAAAATAATAATAAGTTTTTGGTGTTATAACCACATTCCTTTTTAAATTTCCCTTTTAAAGTGAAGTCATGCTGAAATAATGGTCACATGTCATGTGGAATGTCGTCGATGACAATTTCGATGACATGTCATCGGATGTGTCCTGCACAACCAAACGGACAATCGTATGGAAATGTCATCGAAGAGGCCCATATGTGTGCTTCGGAGTCTAATTTAGTCCGTTTTGTGCAATTAAGACTAAGTTTTACTGCTTCTAGCGCATGACTCATTGCTGTGTAAACAGCATTAGCATGAAGATCTTACTATAGATCTGCACTTAAGGTATATAGTATATGTATATTGAACTCTACTTACTGGTCGCAGGCACAATCTGAACGCATCGTAAATAAATATTAGGTGCGAATGCTTTAAGCAAAGTTTTTGTTGGACTTTTGAAAATTTAAAAAGACATTTAAAATTACAGCCTCGACCTCATGCCACAAACCGATTAAATGAGGTACGAACATCAAAGATTTCATATTCACTACAAAAGGGGTCACTAGCCCGAATTTCCCAATTTCCACTACCATACAACCTCTGCTGGCAGAGAATATTGGGGCAAGAATATACTAGAATTCCTTCTTCTGCAATCGCCAGTTTTGTGAAAAATTATTTTTAACATGATGCGATAATTCCAGCCTGAAATTACAGCTCACAAATAAACCTAAAATCTTGAAAAACTATGATGTCAGAGAATATTCATAACAAGGTTCAACTATATTATGTCCATTTTAAATCCCACCACGCCCTTTCGAAGGGGTCGCATTTTTTTAAAAACTAATGATACAGAAACATTCCTGAACTATTTTAACATAGTTTCCGAGGTTCGGGGGAATTGAAATTTCTATATATGTACATATATAGATATAAAATTTTTAATCTATGTATATAATCCATTTACTAATAAATGGACCCGGTATGGATATGAAAGTTAGGTATCTATTTTGTGTAAGGTTGTGGAAAAATAACCGCATCTCTCTTTATAAATCAAACAAATCAAGTCCTTGCTGTTTGAGATGATAAAAAATATATTTGTATAAAATATATAGTTATTCATCGCTTTCGATGATGCTGCTCTTAGATGTTTAATAATGGAGCATTAATTTTGTATATGTATTTTTTGTTGTGCTTTCATCTTGCCTGTTCCAGATTCCGTATTTTGTTATTGATGGTGATCAACAATACCTTCATCGTGATACTTGCTTCGCTGGTCACACCAGACTCTACGCTGCTTTTTTTCCTTTTACTCGAAGAGTTGCCGTCGCTATAACGATTGCTGTTGCTTGTTTCGTTGGCGCTGCTCGGTGCGATTCTGTTCCTTGCTGTAGTTGTTTTTGTTGCCTGAGAACACCAATTGACCCGCAGACGAATGTCCAAGCGTGCACGAGGCACCTCTACTGCCTCTGACTCCTCCACACCCGACTGCGACCCTTCCACTTTAGCTGACAAAGGCCTTTTTTCCCCAATTTATTCTTGCTATTTAAACCAGAAGGCATCATCACGGATTACAGCTACACAGTATTTAAAGTCACGACAAGAAAGAAATTAAAAATTAATAATTTTTCACTTTGACGTTGTTCGTTGGCGAGCACACTGAGTTTTTTGTACTATACTCAGTAGTAAAGTTTAGAGATCCTTCTAGTGCTGTTGTCTCACCATCGAGCATTCTCGTCGGCATTTTAATCGAAATTTTGTGCTCTTCAAAATATGATGCGTTGAAAATCTTAAAACAGGTCTTCGCAGATTAATTTATCCCTGACATGAAATACGGTTCTATTTTTTAAATGAAAAAATTTCGTAAATTTGGAGAACTTATCTATAACACTTAAAAATTTCTCGTTTTTAATTTCTATTATGTCTATATGTAAAATTTCGGTTGGGTACCGTGGGATTGGTGTTGCTTGGAGTTCAGGCTTCGGTGGGTGTCTATCGTATTTATTATGATGACAAATGTCACAAGTTTGGGTGTATTGTTTAATAAATTTTGTCATTTGTGGAAAATAATAGTTTTCTAAGATTTGGTCCTTATTTTCCTTACAGTTCCTATGAGCTCTTGTATGTTCATTTTTAATAATAATGAATTTTTCTTCTTCACTCGTTATGTCTTTTACTACTCTTTGCGTTAATCTAATACGGAACTTTGAAAAATTATTTTTATAAATGTCCTGCAACATGGGTATATACTTTTCTGGTAGTTTAATTCCATTTACTAAGTTTCGATTCAACTTTCCTTTAAGAATTTGAGTTAAATTATTTAATTCTATTTTTTCGGTTCTAATAAAATGTCTATTATAGCCAGGATGTGGTATTTCATAAATACTCATTTCGATTCCTTCGTCTATAATTATTTGATTTCTGAAGACATTAATTGGTGCTTCACAATGAGGTATTAGTTCTGAACTATCTTCCTGGGCACTGTGCTGTGAAATGTCATCAGTCAGTGTTAACGGATTTGCTTGAGTTGGCAGTCTCGAAAGAGCATCTGCAACAACATTTGCTTTCCCAGGTTTATATATAAGTTTATAATTATACTCTTCTATTCGAGCTTTCCACCGCTTTAACTTAGCATTATTGTTCGCATTGCTTAAAGCGAAGGTGAGTGGCTGATGGTCGGTGAGGATTTTTATTTCCTTTGCACCGTATAAATAGGTTCTAAGTTTATCAAGAGACCATATTATAGCCAACATTTCCTTTTCAATAGTGGAGTAATTTTCCTCAGTTTTGCTGAGTGACCTAGATATATAGGTTATGGGTCTATCTTTTCCTATTTCCCCTTGGGACAGTACTGCTCCAAGTGCTATGTTGGATGCGTCTGTAGTAAGGACGAATGGTTTCTCAAAATTTGGAAATATTAAAATATCCGTGGTAGTTAGCATTTGCTTAAGTTTTTTAAATGATTCAAAAGCTTCTTTGTCTAACGTTACCGTGACTTTTTTTGATTGACTAGCTTTAATTTGCGCATTTGGGCCTCTAGTCAAGTTTGTAAGGGGTTTTGCTATTTCCGCAAAGTCCTTAATAAATCTTCTATAATACGAAACTAAACCTAAGAAACTTTTAAGTTCTTTTAGGTTACGTGGAGTTCCTATATTTTGTATGGCCGATACCTTCTTAGGGTCGGGACAAATACCATTATTCGTAACGATATAACCAAGAAATTCTACACTTTCCTTAAGAAACGTTGATTTTTCTAAATTCACTTTAAGGTTTGCTGCATTCAACAGTGAGAAAACTTTTTCAATATTTAAAATATGTTCTTCCCTTGTTTTTCCAAAAATTATTACATCGTCTATATAGACATAGCAACAAATTCCTATTACTGAATGCAAAACGTCATTTATCATGCGCTGAAATATTGCTGGCGCATTCTTTAAGCCAAACGGTAGCCTTGTAAATTCATATTTACCATTTGCTATAGAAAAGGCTGTTTTTTGAATGTCGCTACTTTTCATCCTTATTTGATGAAATCCTGACGTCAAATCTATTGTTGAAAAAAATCTGTTTTCACCTAGGCTAGCTAAAGTATTTGTGATATCTGGAATAGGGTAAGCGTCTGGTATGGTCACTGCATTCAGACGTTTAAAATCTATAACAATTCTGTATTTTTTCTGTTCCAGATTGCTTGATTTTTTGGGAACTACCCAAAGAGGCGAGTTATACGGGCTCTTTGATGGTCTGATAATTCCATTCTTAAGCATTTCTTTAATCTGTTATTCTACTTCTGATCGGAGATTTGCTGGGTATGGGTAAGATTTTGTATAAATTGGTTCTTGTGTGTTCGTTTTTATTTCTGCACGTACATTAGTTTCTACTATCCCATCGTCACTAACCGGATCAAATAATTTATTATATTTATTTACTACATTCCTTATATCGTCATCAAGGTTATGAATGGTTTCAATATTATGTACTTGTTTCGATAATTTTGCTTTTAATGTCAGTTTAATATTTGGGTATATGTGCAAAATACTATTTCCTCTATCAATTTTTGCTTTTAATTGTCTAAGAGTGTCATCTCCTATTATCCCGTCAAAGGTTGATAATCCCGGAAGAACAAAAAAAGTAATCACGTCGTTTCTACCAACGCTTTCGAAAAAACGTCCGCAAACTTTCCTTGTTATTAAAGTTTGACTTGTTGCCGAATGTGTTTTAAACGGTTTTACTACTGGTATGGAATTTTCAGATAATTTTTCACAAATATAATTTTTATTCGAGCCAGTGTCTATTAAAAAACATAAAATTTCTCCTTTCGCTGTACACAATTCTAAATATGGTACGCTAGAGAGGCTCCTTCCATAAAATTTGGTTCGTTAGAAGTTTCAGTGTTAAATGTGCGTTGTTGTTTGTTTGGGAGATTTGAACTTTCATTTGATTTTCTCACCGTAGGGAAATTATTATCCCTAGGCCTATTTACATAATTGACCTGGCGAGAGTGAATTGATGGATCAATTTCCATGGGTACAGCTGGTTTCGGCTGTACGGGTCGTGCACGTTAGTTTGAAATCGTCTATTCTCATTATTATGAGTTCTGTTAAATATTTGGTTACGCTCGTTGGCGTTCACGTATCTTGGGGGTCGATTTGGTTTATACTGATTTCCTGATGAAAATATTTGATTCACGGGAGCAGAAATCGTATTGTGATGATCTTTGTGTATCGTGAAGTTCCTATAATTTAAGTTTTGGAACTCTAAGCAGGACGTATATGCCTCAGGCAAGGTTGCTGGTTTTTGTATAACTAGTATACGTGACAAATCACCTTTTAAGCCTCTAATAAATACATCTAAAGCCCTATCTCTATAATTACCTGCCAGTACATTCATTGTTTCTACCGTGTAATCTTCTGTTTTCAACTTATTTATTAATAGCGATAATTGATGATTAATTTTGGCGTAAAATTCATCAACTGTATTGTTTCTTTGCGACAAGGAATTTAACTCATGTTCGAGAGTTCGTATATCTCTCTTGTCAGCGTAATGCAGTGACAGACATTTTTTAATTGTTACCCAATCGTCATCAAAAATATTATATGAAACAAGCGCAGCATTGGCTGAGCCGCGTACTTTTTGTCTTATGTGCTGTAGAATACTTCTAAAAATTGGTTTGTGTTTGACGATGCCGTAATCATTTAGAATAGATTCTACACTATGAACCCATGAAATGTATTCTACAGGGTTGCCATCAAATGTTTGCAGATCCCTAACACAGTCTGGTAATCTTCTAATTTCTGCTAAATCGTTTTCCGTTAACGCAGGAATATTAGCTTGTTGAGATGGCGACGGCCTATCTACCCTTTCTAATGCATTTAATCTATTGGTAATAGATTTGATTTGCTCAATGTGAGCATTAACAGCACCTGTTAGTTGGGTGACTGCGTTTTTAATGTCTTCCATTGTATGTTTCTTTCTAGCTCTTAGTTTACTCAAGAAATTGTTTCAATTAAATGTATCGTTTCTGTATTTTTATAATTTCAATGCTATAATTCAAAGGATATAATTTTTTACTTCTTTTATGATTTGGACAGTCTTCGTAATATTTTGAATAAATAATTACTCTGAATTTGAAAATTTGAATTTTTTTCGTAATGATTTCACTTAATTAATTTTCGAACACATAATAAATAAATTATTATAAATAAAAATTTGAATGAAGAATTTTTGCACACTTTAATTTTTCAATATATGAATCAATAAATTATTTCTATTTGAGTTAATAATTTGTTACACTTTAATCTTTAATATTGGATCAATGAATCATATTATAATTTAATAATTTGTAAACACCTCAATTCTTTAATCTTTGAATCAATGAATTATTTCTATTTGATTTAATAATTGTTTCTCTAATATTCCGAAAGTAACTTTTATTTATAAGTAAAATATAAAGCTTACATTAATAGGAGAATTTGAGTCCGCATCCTCGACGGTCCGCTGTTTCGCTTTTAGAGTTGTTACGCTTCCTACTTGCGTACGGTTTCGTCTTGCTAATTTGTTGAAGTCTGCTCAGTTTTGCCGGGGTCTTGTTGTTCCTATGGTAAACAAGTCGATGTTTCTCTTTTGACCTTTGGCTTCCCTTAATTTGATGAGGTCGATTTCTCGTTTCCTTCCTTGCTTTAACTTGTTGTTCCTATGTTGAACAAGTTGTAGTACTAGTATGCTAACGATCACAAGTGATTTCTTTATTCGTTATTATTTTCCAGTTTTCCACTTGTTAGTTTCACTTTCAGTACTGTTCGGATTTATCTCTTAAAAGATTTGTTTAAATAATGCGCGGGTATTTTACACTCGCAACTGCTCGGGCGCCAGTTATGGTTTTATACCGCGGGAAGACCAAAAAAATAAAAAACGAGATGGTTGGTTTTTCCCGGCAGACGTTCAACTGTAGCTGCTTGCTCGTTGAAGCTTGGATGTAGACTGCCGGTGCATTTATTTTAATTTCAAAAAGAAGTTTCTTAAACATTCTAGTCTTAAGTCTATTTACTCTAAATATGCTTGCTAAGCAAAATATATTTCTTATTGTTTACCAGAAACATAATACAATAAAATAGAATAAAAATTATTCTTATCTGCTGCATTCCAGAGAGTAACCTGAGAGCTATTGTGTTGCAATTATTCGTTGCATGCATTATGCTGACATACGAATGTAGTGAGTGCTTTGAATGTGCACAATGCTATTGGAGTGTGTTAACTTATATGGGCCGATTTAAAAAGGTTTTTTCGAGAAATTTCGTCTTTCTAATTTTAGGGTAAATACACATTTTAACCTTCCCTGACTCCATTTCGACTCATAACTCAAACCTCAATACGAATTTCTGAAGTACTTTTGTGCGACGTTTCTATATGTTCAGTTATCATATTAGTTAAGGAAATCGTTAATATAGTATTTTGAAATCATTCTCCAGCCGAAGTGTTGCACAGGATCTCCACGTTGAGATAAAGATAAATTTGACCATCACAGTCGTATCCTGTTTCGGTCTCACAAAGTCAAAAAACTTTTCCATATTGTTCATCGAGACAGTTCATCTATAATAATATGTGGGCGTCGATTTGAAACTCGAAAATATCACCAATTTGTTGAGAAAAGCATATTAACTGGAAGCATTAGTCTAAACCTACATATAAAATTTTCTTGTCTTCTCTCAAAAAGTGATGCTGATATGGCCTTTTTTAATAGGCAAAACAGAGGAACACCTGCACTCTCGATATAAAAAGTAGGCGTGGTCCTTGGGCGATTTTGCCCATTTTCAATACGAAACACCCCAACATAGCAACGAATATTTTTGCCAAATTTCATTTTGAAATCTTAATCCGTTCTCCTGTGATCGTGATTTCAACGGACAGACAGACAGACGTTACACACTACGGTAGAAAGTGAATATACCCTCAACCTTAAGGTGTAGGGTATAAAAAGACATTTAAAATTACAGCCTCGACCTCATGCCACACATATAAAATGAGGTATGAACATCAAAGATTTCATATTAACTACAAAAGTGGTCACTAGCCCGATTTTCCCAATTTTCACTACCATACAACCTCTGCTGGCAGAGAATATTGGGGCAAGACTATACTAGTATTCCTTCTTCTGCAATCGCCGGTTTTGTGAAAAATTATTTTTAACGTGATGCGATAATTCCAGCCTGAAATTACAGCTCACAAATAAACCTAAAATCTTGAAAAATAAGATATTGGCACGGAAGTATTCCTATTTCCTCTAGAAAGTAGGCAGATTCAATACCAAGGAATCTATGATGTCAGAGAAAATTCATAACAAGGTTCAACTATATTATGTCCATTTTAAATCCCACCAAGCCCTTTCGAAGGGGTCGCGTTTTTTTAAAAACTAATGATACAGAAACATTCCTGAACTATTTTAACATAGTTTCCGAGGTTCGGGGGATTTGAAATTTCTATATACGTATATAGATATAAAATTTTGAATCTATGTATATAATCCATTTACTAATAAATGGGCCCGGTATGGATATGAAAGTTAGGTTTCTATTTTGTGTAAGGTTGTGGAAAAATAACCGCATCTCTCTTTATAAATCAAATAAATCAAGTCCTTGCTGTTTGAGATGATAAAAAATATATTTGTATAAAATATATAGTTATTCGTCGCTTTCGATGATGCTGCTCTTAGATGTTTAAAAATGGAGCATTAATTTTGTATATGTCTTTTTTGTTGTACTTTCATCTTGCCTGTTCCAGATTCCGTATTTTGTTATTGATGGTGATCAACAATACCTTCATCGTGATACTTGCTTCGCTGGTCACACCTCTACGCTGCTTTTTTTCCTTTTACTCGAAGAGTTGCCGTCGCTATAACGATTGCTGTTGCTTGTTTCGTTGGCGCTGCTCGATGCGTTTCTGTTCCTTGCTGTAGTTGTTCTTGTTGCCTGAGAACACCAATTGACCCGCAGACGAATGTCCAAGCGTGCACGAGGCACCTCTACTGCCTCTGACTCCTCCACACCCGACTGCGATCCTTCCACTTTAACTGACAAAGTCCTTTTTTCCCCAATTTATTCTTGCTATTTAAACCAGAAGGCATCATCACGGATTACAGCTACACAATATTCAAAGTCACGACAAGAAAGAAATTAAAAATTAAAAATTTTTCACTTTGACGTTGTTCGTTGGCGAGCACACTGAGTTTTTTGTACTATACTCAGTAGTAAGGTTTAATATAATTATTGTAATTTGTGATTGTTTTTAAAGCAGAGATCCTTCTAGTGCTGTTGTCTCACCATCGAGCATTCTCGTCGGCATTTTAACCGAAATTTTGTGCTCTTCAAAATATGATGCGTTGAAATCTTAAAACAGGTCTTCGCAGGTGGATTTTGTGGTGCCGCCAAACCGATTTTTGACTTAGAAATTTGTAAAATATGTATTAACAAATTTTTTGTTTTCGATATTTTAATCGTTTCTAGTTTGTATTGAAATTACAATAAAATCATACGAAAAAATTTAATTATTTAAGGGAAAGAATATACAAATAAAAAATTTTAATTTCGCCCACTATAATCCAAAAATTATTTATTTATAGAGTTTATTTTCAAAGAAGGTTCAAGAGATTCTAATCGTAATTCATATATTCATATTCCGACTTTCTAATTTTAGGGGAAATACACATTATAACATTCACTGACTCGACTTCGACTCATAACTCAAAGCTCAATACGAATTTCTGATATACTTTTAGTTTCGGCCTTCGGCCACGCGGATTTATTATAACCCTTATATTGTAGCTTAACACTGGCTTATGGATATGCTTCTGTAGCTTATGCAAGAGACTCTCTTCTGTCTCCCACAAAAAAGTAACCTTCACACTAAAACTCCGTTTAACAAGGTCTTACGGGAAATTAAAAGTTTTGCGGAAAAATACCTCTAAAGATATATTGTAAATAATAGAATTATATATTGAAAGATGCATATGTCGTTATGATATGTGCCGGAATTATGGAGGTAGACCATCTAGAGGCTCCAAATTTTGAAGGATCATATCTCGTGAACCGGAAGGTGTCGAGGGGCGAAGGGCAGTGGAAAACTACTGCTGAGGCTGCTACTCGAACTAAGCAGCAAATACGCCAACAGTGGCCGAAGTATTATTATTATTGTTGGCAGTAAGGACGCGCGACCCACATGGATCTATTGTGCATACCCTTTTATAAGCCAGATCTAAACTTTTTAAGCGGTTTCCTTAGCATCCGCGAAAAACCTGCATATGTCCGTTTCGGAAAACCCGACTTCTTTGGCGCTGAGCACTGCTCCTTGACAGGCAATCGGCTCTCTTATTCCCCTCATAGCCCTCATGCAAAGGTACCCATCCCATAGTAACGGAATTGTGCTGCCCCAATTGGATGAGGCTATTGCGACAGTTTTTAGACCCGCTTGACTATAAGAGAGGATATAAATATGTGCACCAGATGCCATTATACGAAGGTACTCTGTCACACATATGTGTATGGCAAACAATTCTGCCCAATCGATGTAGCTTATTAAGCGCTTTTACAGCTTTCGTATGTTCGACCTTGGGCCGTTTTGGGTCGTTTTAGGGCTAATGCTCCAAGTTCTTCCATAACACCTAGTACAGGCATAGAATTTTCATGTGAATTCCATGCTTGCGCCCTTCTGTAAGCGCAGTTCTGTGTGTGAAACTTTCATTGTTCTAATTTAAATTAGAAGAATGAAATAGAAATACCGGCGAATTCATCAATATTACTCTACAGTTATACAGTTTGTATTGTATTGCTTGGCGACATAATTTTATAATATTTCTCTACTTTACCGGGTGCTATTATTTTTCTGTCACAATAACTTTTGATTATAATTACGTCACCATACTAAAAGAATAGCTTAAATTTTTTAAGATAGAAAATCATATTTAAATACACTTTTTTAAAGCAATATATTTGGGAAAACAATCTTTATTACACTTAAGTCTAGAGTAGCCATGTTCAGGCCAGGAATGAACATCAAAAAATATTCATTACCATATCGGAAACTCCCAGCTGCATTATTGGTTCATGTAAGTTATGGAAAATTCTTAGTGTATTCATTCATTAATTACATTTGCTTGCGAAGACTAATTAATTCTTAAACTAGACTTAAAACGGATATGCGAAGCGCGTGGTTGACGAGGACATTAAGTCATTGTGTTTGAGATGATGGTGTCTAAAATGGAGCATGTGAATTGAGGTGCCTTTATTTTGAATATATATTTTTTGTTTTACTTTCAGCTTGCGCTTTTCCAGATTCCATATTTTGTGTTCGATGGTGATCAACGATAGCTTCATCGGGATACTTGTTTCGCTGGTCACACCAGACTCTACGCTCGTTTTATCGTTTGTACTCGAAGAGTTGCCATCGCTCTAACGATTGTTGTTGCTGATTTCGTTGGCGCTGCTTGGTGCGTTTCTGTTCCTCGCTATAGTTGTTCTTTTTGCCTGCGAACAACAATTGGATCCGCAGACGAATGTCCAGGCGGTCGCGAGGCACCTCTACTGCCTCCGACTCCTCCACACCCGACTACGATCTTTTCACTAGAGCCGACAAATGCTTGTTTTCCCCAATTTTTTCTTACTATTTAAAGCAGAAGGCATTCTTCACGGATTACAGCTACACAGTATCAAACACCAGGACAAAAAACTAAATTAAATTATTCATTCATTCAAAATGCTGCGGCTGTTGTTTCACCATCGAGCATTCAAGGAGGCATTTTACTAGAAATTTTGTGCTCTTCAAAATACGATGCGTTGAAAATCTTAAAACATCTCTTCGCAAGTGGATTTTGTGGTGCCGCCAATCCGATTTTTTACTTAGAAATTTGTACAATATGTATCAACAAACTTGTTGTTTTCAATCTTTTAATCGTTTCTATTTTATATTTAAATTACAATATAATCACAAGAAAAAAATTTAAATATACAATGGAAAGAATATACTAACAAAAATAATAATTTCACCGACTAAAATCCAACAAATATTTTTTATAGTTTTTCTTAAAGAAGTTTCACGGGAAATGCACATTTTAACCTTCCCTGATTCCATTTCGACTCATAACTCAAACCTCAATACCAATTTCAGAAGTACTTTTGTGCGACGTTTCTATATGTTCAGTTATCATATTAGATAAGGAAATCGTTAATATAGTATTTTGAAATCATTCTCCACGTAGCCAAAGTGTTGCACAGGATCTCCACGTTGAGATAAAGATAAATTTGACCATCACAGTCGTATCCTGTTTCGGTCTCACAAAGTCAAAAAACTTTTCCATATTGTTCATCGAGACAGTTCATCTATAATAATATGTGGGCTTCGATTTGAAACACGAAAATATCACCAATCTGTTGGGAAAAGTGATGGTGAAGTTAAGGAGAGTAACGATAAAGAGATCCAACCTGCAAATGAAGTTGGACAATTTTATATTGCTCGAATTGAAACTAAATTACAAACAACATCATTCCCGTCTGGGCAATTCAGAGCGCATAATATTATTCGGGAGACTGGAGAAAACGCAAGACGCAATATGAGAGGAGTAAATCCAGGATATTTTTCCAATCGCTTATTACACCTGAAACTGTTGACTTCATTATAAGGCAAACAAATGTAAAGCTAGAAAGGAAATGGAAGAATTCAATAAGGGACATCCACGAATTCTTCGGCAGACTTGCCTATGTTGGAACCATACTAAAAATGGAAAAAAAATGCATGCCACAAGAAATGCTACCACATCGAAATCGTCCGCTGTATTCAATCTTATTTGCATACGTATCAAACGTTTCTCTGGTATCTTACGTCCGCCAGAAGAGCAAAGTATTTATAATGCTATCATCAGATCACTACAACATGAAAGCGGTTGGAGAAGCCAAAAAGCCTGAGTCGGTTATTTTCTATAATAAACCCAAAGGTGGTCTGATCTAATGGACCAGATGCTAGGTGAATACACCTGCAAGCGGCAAACACGACAGTGCCCGCTAGCGTTTTTATTCAATATGCTAGATATGTCTGAACTGGATGAAGGTATGCAAAAAGCGAATGCTCGTCGGGTTTCTTAATGGGGAGTTTGAGACACCACATATTGAGGACAGTTAGAAATTAACTAGAGCAATTTTTACATCATCACCCAATAAAAACCTTATAGATCTTAGGACAAATGATAAAAGAAAGCGTCAAACTAGATTTAATATATATATTGATCCATTATGTTTACAACATATCAAAGCGTTATATAAAAGCCAAAATTATTAAATAGATGGAAAAACAAAATAAATGAAATTGACTCTTTTCTAATTGAACGACAAATTTAAGATTATTCTTACATGTATGGAAATATTGCCTTGTTTAGGCCGTTGTCACACCAATGAGCCACAATATACAGGATAAGAAGTTTTCGTTTCGTGGCCGCCACTGGCTCTGTAGAGAACGCTCTTGCGTACGAATCATGAGGATGTGAGTTCGAATCCCAATACGGTTGGATGTTGTCATCGTTTCGTTCTTTCTTTCAATCCTTTCTAATTTTTGTCTCGCTAGTAGTTCTATCAAACATATTAATGCTACATTAATAAATAAAAGAATAATAAGTTTTTGTTGTCATAAGATTCCTTTTTAAATTTCACTTTTAAAGTGAAGTCATGCTGAAATATTGGTCACATGTCATGTGGAATGTCGTCGATGACAATTTCGATGACATGTCATCGGATGTGTCCTGCACAACCAAACGGAAAATCGTATGGAAATGTCATCGAAGAGGCCCATATGTGTGCTTCGGAGCCAATTTAGTCCGTTTTGTGCAATTAAGACTAAGTTTTACTGCTACTAGCGCATGACTCATTGGTGTGTAAACAGCATTTGCATGAAGATCTTACTATAGATCTGCACTTAAGGTATATAGTATATGTATATTGAACTCTACTTACTAATCGCAGGCACAATCTGAATGCATCATAAATAAATATTAGGTGCGAATGCTTTAAGCAAAGTTTTTGTTGGACTTTTGAAAATTTAAAAAGTCATTTAAAATTACAGCCTCGACCTCATGCCACACACCGATAAAATGAGGTAAGAACATCAAAGATTTCATATTCACTACAAAAGTGGTCACTAGCCCGATTTTCCCAATTTTTACTACCATACAACCTCTGCTGGCAGAGAATATTGGGGCAAGAATATACTAGTATTCCTTCTTCTGCAATCGCCGGTTTTGTGAAAAATTATTTTTAACGTGATGCGATAATTCCAGCCTGAAATTACCGCTCACAAATAAACCTACAATCTTGAAAAATAAGATATTAGCATGGAAGTATTCCTATTTACTCTGGAAAGTAGGCAGATTCAATACCAAGGAATCTATGATGTCAGAGAATATTCATAACAAGGTTCAACTATATTATGTCCATTTTAAATCCCACCACGCCCTTTCGAAGGGGTCGCGTTTTTTTAAAAACTAATGATACAGAAACATTCCTGAACTATTTTAACATAGTTTCCGAGGTTAGGGGGATTTGAAATTTCTATATACGTATATAGATATAAAATTTTGAATCTATGTATATAATCCATTTACTAATAAATGGGCCCGGTATGGATATGAAAGTTAGGTATCTATTTTGTGGAAAAATAACCGCATCTCTCTTTATAAATCAAATAAATCAAGTCCTTGCTGTTTGAGATGATAAAAAATATATTTGTATAAAATATATAGTTATTCACCGCTTTCGATGATGCTGCTCTTAGATGTTTAATAATGGAGCATTAATTTTGTATATGTCTTTTTTGTTGTACTTTCATCTTGCCTGTTCCAGATTCCGTATTTTGTTATTGATGGTGATCAACAATACCTTCATCGTGATACTTGCTTCGCTGGTCACACCAGACTCTACGCTGCTTTTTTTCCTTTTACTCGAAGAGTTGCCGTCGCTATAACGATTGCTGTTGCTTGTTTCGTTGGCGCTGCTCGGTGCGATTCTGTTCCTTGCTGTAGTTGTTTTTGTTGCCTGAGAACACCAATTGACCCGCAGACGAATGTCCAAGCGTGCACGAGGCACCTCTACTGCCTCTGACTCCTCCACACCCGACTGCGATCCTTTCACTTTAGCTGACAAAGGCCTTTTTTCCCCAATTTATTCTTGCTATTTAAACCAGAAGGCATCATCACGGATTACAGCTACACAATATTCAAAGTCACGACAAGAAAGAAATTAAAAATTAAAAATTTTTCACTTTGACGTTGTTCGTTGGCGAGCACACTGAGTTTTTTGTACTATACTCAGTAGTAAAGTTTAAAATCATTATTGTAATTTGTGATTGTTTTTAAAGCAGAGATCCTTCTAGTGCTGTTGTCTCACCATCGAGCATTCTCGTCGGCATTTTAACCGAAATTTTGTGCTCTTCAAAATATGATGCGTTGAAATCTTAAAACAGGTCTTCGCAGGTGGATTTTGTGGTGCCGCCAAACCGATTTTTGACTTAGAAATTTGTAAAATATGTATTAACAAATTTTTTGTTTTCGATATTTTAATCGTTTCTAGTTTGTATTGAAATTACAATAAAATCATACGAAAAAATTTAATTATTTAAGGGAAAGAATATACAAATAAAAAATTTTAATTTCGCCCACTATAATCCAAAAATTATTTATTTATAGAGCTTATTTTCAAAGAAGGTTCAAGAGATTCTAATCGTCATTCACATGTTCATATTCCGACTTTCTAATTTTACGGGAAATACACATTTTAACATTCACTGACTCGACTTCGACTCATAATTCAAAGCTCAATACGAATTTCTGACATACTTTTAGTTTCGGCCTTCGGCCACGCGGATTTATTATAACCCTTATATTGTAGCTTAACACTGGCTTATGGATATGCTTCTGTAGCTTATGCAAGAGACTCTCTTCTGTCTCCCACAAAAAAGTAACCTTCACACTAAAACTCCGTTTAACAAGGTCTTACGGGAAATTAAAAGTTTTGCGGAAAAATACCTCTAAAGATATATTGTAAATAATAGAATTATATATTGAAAGATGCATATGTCGTTATGATATGTGCCGGAATTATGGAGGTAGACCATCTAGAGGCTCTAAATTTTGAAGGAACATATCTCGTAAACCGGAAGGTGGCAACGGGCGAAGGGCGGTGGAAAACTACTGCTGAGGCTGCTGCTCGAACTAAGCAGCAAATACGCCAACAGTGGCCGAAGTATTATTATTATTGTTGGCAGTAAGGACGCGCGACCCACATGGATCTATTGTGCATACCCTTTTATAAGCCAGATCTAAACTTTTTAAGCGGTTTCCTTAGCATCCGCGAAAAACCTGCATATGTCCGTTTCGGAAAACCCGATTTCTTTGAGATAATATGTTAGGGCTTTCGCTTGTATTCATTGAACAGTCCACAAAAGGCTTCCAAATCTATAAAAGGCGCTGAGCACTGCTCCTTGACAGGCAATCGGCTCTCTTATTCCCCTCATAGCCCTCATGCAAAGGTACCCATCCCAGAGTAACGGAATTGTGCTGCCCCAATTGGATGAGGCTATTGCGACAGTTTTTAGACCCGCTTGACTATAAGAGAGGATATAAATATGTGCACCAGATGCCATTCTACGAAGGTACTCTGTCACACATATGTGTATGGCAAACAATTCTGCCCAATCGCTGTAGCTTATTAAGCGCTTTTACAGCTTTCGTATGTTCGACCTTGGGCCGTTTGGGGTCGTTTTAGGGCTAATGCTCCAAGTTCTTCCATAACACCTAGTACAGGCATAGAATTTTCATGTGAATTCCACGCTTGCGCCCTTCTGTAAGCGCAGTTCTGTGTGTGAAACTTTCATTGTTCTAATGAAATTAGAAGAATGAAATAGAAATACCGGCGAATTCATCAATATTACTCTACAGTTGTACAGTTTGTATTGTATTGCTTGGCGACATAATTTTATAATATTTTTCTACTTTACCGGGTGCTATTATTTTTCTGTCAGAATAATTTTTGATTATAATTGCGTCACCATACTAAAAGAATAACTTAAATTTTTTAAGATAGAAAATCATATTTAAATACACTTTTTTAAAGGAATATATTTGGTAAAACAATCTTTATTACACTTAAGTCTAGAGTAGCCATGTTCAGGCAGGAATGAACATCAAAATATATTCATTACCATATCGGAAACTCCCAGCTGCATTATTGGTTCATGTAAGTTATGGAAAATTCTTAGTGTATTCCTTCATTTACATTTGCTTATGAAGACTAATTAATTCTTAAACAGGACTTAAAACGGATATGCGAAGCGCGTGGTTGACGAGGACATTAAGTCTTTGTGTTTGAGATGATGGTGTCTAAAATGGAGCATGTGAATTGAGGTGCCTTTAAATTGTATATATATTTTTTGTTTTACTTTCAGCTTGCGCTTTTCCAGATTCCGTATTTTGTGTTCGATGGTGATCAACGATACCTGCATCGGGATACTTGTTTCGCTGGTCACACCAGACTCTACGCTCGTTTTATCGTTTGTACTCGAAGAGTTGCCATCGCTCTAACGATTGTTGTTGCTGATTTCGTTGGCGCTGCTTGGTGCGTTTCTGTTCCTCGCTATAGTTGTTCTTGTTGCCTGCCAACAACAATTGGATCCGCAGACGAATGTCCAGGCGGTCACGAGGCACCTCTACTGCCTCCGACTCCTCCACACCCGACTGCGATCTTTTCACTAGAGCCGACAAGTGCTTGTTTTCCCCAATTTTTTCATACTATTTAAAGCAGAAGGCATTCTTCACGGATTACAGCTACACACTATCAAACACCAGCGCAAAAAACTAAACTAAATTATTCTATTTTGTTGTTGTTTGTAAAGCGGAAAGCAGGCTGCGCCTGTTGTTTCACCATCGAGTATTCAAGGAGGCATTTTACTGGAAATTTTGTGCTCTTCAAAATACGATGCGTTGAAAATTTTAAAACATCTCTTCGCAAGTGGATTTTGTGGTGCCGCCAATCCCATTTTTTACTTAGAAATTTGTACAATATGTATCAACAAATTTGTTGTTTTCAATCTTTTAATCGTTTCTATTTTATATTTAAATCACAATATAATCACAAGAAAAAAATTTAAATATACAATGGAAAGAATATACTAACAAAAATAATAATTTCACCGACTAAAATCAAACAAATATTTTTTTATAGTTTCTTTTAAAAAAGGTTCACGAGCATCTATTCAGAATAAATATATATGCTGTTATAAATATATATCGTATATATATGGGCCGATTTAAAAAGGTTTTTTCGAGAAATTTCGTCTTTCTAATTTTAGGGTAAATACACATTTTAACCTTCCCTGACTCCATTTCGACTCATAACTCAAACCTCAATACGAATTTCTGAAGTACTTTTGTGCGACGTTTCTATATGTTCAGTTATCATATTAGTTAAGGAAATCGTTAATATAGTATTTTGAAATCATTCTCCACGTAGCCGAAGTGTTGCACAGGATCTCCACGTTGAGATAAAGATAATTTAGACCATCACAGTCGTATCCTGTTTCGGTCTCACAAAGTCAAAAACTTTTCCATATTATTCATCGAGACAGTTCATCTATAAAAATATGTGGGCGTCGATTTGAAACTCGAAATATCACCAATTTGTTGGGAAAAGTGATGGTGAAGTTAAGGATAGTAACGATAAAGAGATCCAACCTGCAAATGAAGTTGACAGACAATTTTATATTGCTCGAATTGAAACTAAATTACAAACAACATCACTCCCGTCTGGGCGATTCACAGCGCATAATATTATTCGACTTGCCTATGTTGGAACCATACTAAAAATGAAAAAAATGCATGCCACAAGAAATGCTACCACATCGAAATCGTCCGCTATATTCAATCTTATTTGCATACGTATCAAATGTTTCTCTGGTATCTTACGTCCCCCAGAAGAGCAAAGTATTTATAATGCTGTCATCAGTTCACTACGACATGAAAGCGGTTGGAGAAGCCATAAAGCCTGAGTCGGTTATTTTCTATAATAAACCCAAAGGTGGTCTGATCTAATGGACCAGATGCTAGGTGAATGCACCTGCAAGCGGCAAACACGACAGTGCCCGCTAGCGTTTTTATTCAATTTTATTAATGGGGAGCTTGTGCCACCACATATTGAGGGCAGTTAGAAATGAACTAGAGCAATTTTTACATCATCACCCAATAAAAACCTTATGGATCTTAGGGCAAATGATAAAAGAGAGCGTCAAACTAGATTTAATATATATATTGATCCATTATGTTTACAACATATCAAAGCATTATATAAATGCCAAAATTATTAAATAGATGGAAAAACAAAATAACTCTTAAAATAAATAAAAAAAATGACTTAATAAAATGACTCTTTTCTAATTGAACGACAAATTTAAGATTATTCTTACATGTATGGAAATATTGCCTTGTTTAGGCCGTTGTCACACCAATGAGCCAAGAGACCTAATTTTGTTCTTTTGTTACTAATAAAATTGTAAATAAAGAAGAACAAGCTGCTGAATTTGTCTCTTTGGTTAATGGCCAATAGAAACTGCTCTTTACGATGACGAAGTCTTGGAAGATATCTTTGATGACACTGTCCACAATATACAGGATAAGACGACACAATATACAGGATAAGAAGTTTTCGTTTTCGTGGCCGCCACTGGCTCTGTAGAGAACGCTCTTGCCTACGAATAATGAGGATGTGAGTTCGAATCCCAATACGGTTGGATGTTGTCATCGTTTCGTTCTGTCTTTCAATTCTTTCTAATTTTTCTCTCGCTAGTAGTTATATCAAACATATTAATGCTACCTTAATAAATAAAATAAGAGAATAATAAGTTTTTGTTGTCATAAGATTCCTTTTTAAATTTCACTTTTAAAGTGAAGTCATGCTGAAATATTGGTCACATGTCATGTGGAATGTCGTCGATGACAATTTCGATGACATGTCATCGGATGTGTCCTGCACGACCAAACGGACAATCGTATGGAAATGTCATCGAAGAGGCCCATATGTGTGCTTCGGAGTCAATTTAGTCCGTTTTGTGCAATTAAGACTAAGTTTTACTGCTACTAGCGCATGACTCATTGGTGTGTAAACAGCATTTGCATGAAGATCTTACTATAGATCTGCACTTAAGGTATATAGTATATGTATATTGAACTCTACTTACTAATCGCAGGCACAATCTGAATGCATCATAAATAAATATTAGGTGCGAATGCTTTAAGCAAAGTTTTTGTTGGACTTTTGAAAATTTAAAAAGACATTTAAAATTACAGCCTCGACCTCATGCCACACATCGATAAAATGAGGTATGAACATCAAAGATTTCATATTCACACAAAAGTGGTCACTAGCCCGATTTTCCCAATTTTTACTACCATACAACCTCTGCTGGCAGAGAATATTGGGGCAAGAATATACTAGTATTCCTTCTTCTGCAATCGCCGGTTTTGTGAAAAATTATTTTTAACGTGATGCGATAATTCCAGCCTGAAATTACAGCTCACAAATAAACCTAAAATCTTGAAAAATAAGATATTAGCACAGAAGTATTCCTATTTCCTCTAGAAAGTAGGCAGATTCAATACCAAGGAATCTATGATGTCAGAGAATATTCATAACAAGGTTCAACTATATTATGTCCATTTTAAATCCCACCACGCCCTTTCGAAGGGGTCGCGTTTTTTTAAAAACTAATGATACAGAAACATTCCTGAACTATTTTAACATAGTTTCCGAGGTTCGGGGGATTTGGAATTTCTATATACGTATATTTGTAGATATAAAATTTTGAATCTATGTATATAATCCATTTACTAATAAATGGGCCCGGTATGGATATGAAAGTTAGGTATCTATTTTGTGGAAAAATAACCGCATCTCTCTTTATAAATCAAATAAATCAAGTCCTTGCTGTTTGAGATGATAAAAAATATATTTGTATAAAATATATAGTTATTCATCGCTTTCGATGATGCTGCTCTTAGATGTTTAATAATGGAGCATTAATTTTGTATATGTATTTTTTGTTATACTTTCATCTTGCCTGTTCCAGATTCCGTATTTTCTTATTGATGGTGACCAACAATACCTTCATCGTGATACTTGCTTCGCTGGTCACACCAGACTCTACGCTGCTTTTTCCCCTTTTACTCGAAGAGTTGCCGTCGCTATAACGATTGCTGTTGCTTGTTTCGTTGGCGCTGCTCGGTGCGTTTCCGTTCCTTGCTGTAGTTTTTCTTGTTGCCTGAGAACACCAATTGACCCGCAGACGAATGTCCAAGCGTGCATGAGGCACCTCTACTGCCTCTGACTCCTCCACACCCGACTGCAATCCTTCCATTTTAGCTGACAAAGGCCTTTTTTCCCCAATTTATTCTTGCTATTTAAGCCAGAAGGCATCATCACGGATTACAGCGACACAGTATTGAAAGTCACGACAAGAAAGAAATTAAAAATTAATAATTTTTCACTTTGACGTTGTTCGTTGGCGAGCATACTGAGTTTTTTGTACTATACTTAGTAGTAAAGTTCAAAATCATTATTGTAATTTGTGGTTGTTTTTAAAGCAGAGATCGTTCTAGTGCTGTTGTCCCTCCATCGAGCATTTTCGGCGGCATTTTTATCGAAATTTTGTGCTCTTCAAAATATGATGCGTTGAAAATCTTAAAACAGGTCTTCGCAGGTGGATTTTGTGGTGCCGCCAACCCGATTTTTGACTTAGAAATTTGTAAAATATGTATTAACAAATTTTTTGTTTTCGATATTTTAATCGTTTCTAGTTTGTATTTAAATTACAATAAAATCATACGAAAAAATTTAATTATTCAAGGGAAAGAATATACAAATAAAAAATTTTAATTTCGCCCACTATAATCCAAAAATTATTTATTTATAGAGTTTATTTTCAAAGAAGGTTCAAGAGATTCTAATCGTAATTCATATGTTCATATTCCGACTTTCTAATTTTAGGGGAAATACACATTTTAACATTCACTGACTCGATTTCGACTCATAGCTCAAAGCTCAATACGAATTTCTGATATACTTTTAGTTTGGGAATTTGGCCGCGCGGATATATTGTAACCCTTATCTTGTAGCTTAACACTGGCTTATACAATGCCAGTTTTTTTGCTTTTTTGTCTCACACAAGAAAGTAACCTTCACACTAAAACTCCGTTTAACAAAGTTTTACGAGAAATTAAAAGTTTGGCGGAAAAATACCTCTAAAGATATATTATAGATAATAGAATTATATATTGAAAGATGCATATGTCGTTATGATATGTGCCGGAATTATGGAGGTAGACCACCAAGAGGCTCCAAATTTTGAAAGATCATATCTCGTGAACCGGAAGGAGGCGAGGGGCGTAGGGCGGGGTTGCTTTTCATGGGTAGTTGCAACAACAATAGGAAAAAACTAACAACAAAAACATCAACAATTACTGCGTCCTTGGCTTGAACATAGACTTATTTTCAAATCATTCTCCAGGTCTTTGACGTTTCGCTGCACAGGATCTCCACGTTGATGCCTTAGATAAATTTCGGGCTCACAAACCAATATCCTTTCCATATCTTGCCTGCTGAGTGGATAAACACGCAACGAGTTTTAAATACAAGCAGTTCACCAATAATAACACTAATTTATAAAAAAATAATTTCCAAATATGACGCATGGGGCCGTCGTGTTGAATGTATAAACAAATTGTTGAGGAAAGTGAGAGTGAAGTTGAGGAGAATAATTATCCAACCTGCAAATGAAGTTGACAGGCAATTTTATTCTTCTCGAGATGGAACTAAATGACAAACAATATCGTCTCCGATGAAGCGATTCCGAGCGCGTAATATTATTCGAGAGACTGGAGGAAACACAAGACGCAATATGAGCGAAATGAGTCCAGGATATATTTTCAAATCGCGTATTACACCTGAAATTGTGGGCTTTATTATAAAGCAAAGAAATGAAAAGCTAGAACGGAAATGGAAGAATCCAATAATGAACATCCACTTTTTCGGAAGTGGACAGCGCTTACAGAGACTGAGCTGTACGCATATTTCGGACTACTATGTATCTATCTACTACCTATCTGCCGGAAGGAACCATGATACATGCATTCACAATGTTATTGAAATGTGGAAAAGTACTTCTGAGCCTGCTGCTCGAACTAAGCGGCAAATACGCCATCAGTGGCCGTATTATTATTATTATTATTATTATTATTATTGTTGGCAGTAAGGAGGCGCGACCGACATCTATTCTATGCCCCTTGATCTATTGTGCATACCCTTGCCTAAGCCAGATCTAAACTATTTAACCTGTTTCCTTACCATCCGCGCAAAATCTGCAGATGTCCGTTTAGGAAAACCCGATTTCTTTGAGGTAATATCTTAAGGCTTCCACTTGTATTCATTGAACAGTCCACAAAAGGCTTCCAAATCTATAAAAGGCGCTGAGCACTGCTCCTTGACAGGCAATCGGCTCTCTTATTCCCCTCATAGCCCTCATGCAAAGGTACCCCTCCCAGAGTAACGAATTGTGCTGTCCCAATTGGATGAGGCTATTGCGACAGTTTTTAGACCCGCTTGGCTATCAGAGAGGATATAAATATGTGCACCAGATGCCATTCTACGAAGGTACTCTGTCACACATATGTGTATGGCAAACAATTCTGACCAACCGATGTAGCTTATTAAGCGCTTTCCTTTTTTCGACCTTGGGTCGTTTAGGGTCGTTTTAGGGCTAATGCCCCAAGTTCTTCCATAAAACCTAGAACAGGCATAGAATTCTCTTGTGGCTTTATATATAAGACTATTAAGGTGTGAATTCCACGCTAGCGCCCTTCTGTAAGCGCAGCTCTGTGATTAGAGCAAGTGGCAAAAACGTATTCCGTCTCGAAACTAATGAAATTAGAAGAATGAAATAGAAATACCGGCGAATTCATCAATATTACTCTACAGTTGTACAGTTTGTATTGTATTGCTTGGCGACATAATTTTATAATATTTTTCTACTTTACCGGGTGCTATTATTTTTCTGTCAGAATAATTTTTATTATAATTGCGTCACCATACTAAAAGAATAACTTAAATTTTTTAAGATAGAAAATCATATTTAAATACACTTTTTTAAACGAATATATTTGGTAAAACAATCTTTATTACACTTAAGTCTAGAGTAGCCATGTTCAGGCCAGGAATGAACATCAAAATATATTTTTTACCATATCGGAATCTCCCAGCTGCATTATTGATTCATGTAAGTTATGGAAAATTCTTAGTGTATTCCTTCATTTACATTTGCTTATGAAGACTAATTAATTCTTAAACAGGACTTAAAACGGATATGCGAAGCGCGTGGTTGACGAGGACATTAAGTCTTTGTGTTTAAGATGATGGTGTCTCAAATGTAGCATTTGAATTGAGGTACCTTTATTATGTATATATATTTTTTGTTTTACTTTCAGCTTGCGCTTTTCCAGATTCCGTATTTTGTGTTCGATGGTGATCAACGATACCTGCATCGGGATACTTGTTTCGCTGGTCACACCAGACTACGCTCGTTTTATCGTTTGTACTCGAAGAGTTGCCATCGCTCTAACGATTGTTGTTGCTGATTTCGTTGGCGCTGCTTGGTGCGTTTCTGTTCCTCGCTATAGTTGTTCTTGTTGCCTGCCAACAACAATTGGATCAGCAGACGAATGTCCAGGCGGCCACGAGGCACCTCTACTGCCTCCGACTCCTCCACACCCGACTGCGATCTTTTCACTAGAGCCGACAAATGCTTGTTTTCCCCAATTTTTTCTTACTATTTAAAGCAGAAGGCATTCTTCACGGATTACAGCTACACACTATCAAACACCAGGGCAAAAAAATAAACTAAATTATTCTATTTTGTTGTTGTTTGTAAAGCGGAAAGCAGGCTGCGCCTGTTGTTTCACCATCGAGTATTTAAGGAGGCATTTTACTAGAAATTTTGTGCTCTTCAAAATACGACGCGTTGAAAATCTTAAAACAGGTCTTCGCAAGTGGATTTTGTGGTGCCGCCAATCCGATTTTTTACTTAGAAATTTGTACAATATGTATCAACAAATTTGTTGTTTTCAATCTTTTAATCGTTTCTATTTTATATTTAAATTACAATATAATCACAAGAAAAAAATTTAAATATACAATGGAAAGAATATACTAACAAAAATAATAATTTCACCGACTAAAATCAAACAAATATTTTTTTATAGTTTTTCTTAAAGAAGGTTCACGAGCATCTATTCAGAATAAATATATATGCTGTTATAAATATATATCGTATATATATGGGCCGATTTAAAAAGGTTTTTTCGAGAAATTTCGTCTTTCTAATTTTAGGGTAAATACACATTTTAACCTTCCCTGAGTCCATTTCGACTCATAACTCAAACCTCAATACCAATTTCAGAAGTACTTTTGTGCGACGTTTCTATATGTTCAGTTATCATATTAGTTAAGGAAATCGTTAATATAGTATTTTGAAATCATTCTCCACGTAGCCGAAGTGTTGCACAGGATCTCCACGTTGAGATAAAGATAATTTAGACCATCACAGTCGTATCCTGTTTCGGTCTCACAAAGTCAAAAACTTTTCCATATTATTCATCGAGACAGTTCATCTATAATAATATGTGGGCGTCGATTTGAAACTCGAAATATCACCAATTTGTTGGGAAAAGTGATGGTGAAGTTAAGGAGAGTAACGATAAAGAGATCCAACCTGCAAATGAAGTTGGACAATTTTATATTGCTCGAATTGAAACTAAATTACAAACAACATCATTCCCGTCTGGGCGATTCACAGCGCATAATATTATTCGAGAGACTGGAGAAAACGCAAGACGCAATATGGGAGGAGTAAGTCCAGGATATTTTTCCAATCGCTTATTACACCTGAAACTGTTGACTTCATTATAAGGCAAACAAATGTAAAGCTAGAAAGGAAATGGAAGAATTCAATAAGGGACATCCACGAATTCTTCGGCAGACTTGCCTATGTTGGAACCATACTAAAAATGAAAAAAAAATGCATGCCACAAGAATTCGATGCTACCACATCGAAATCGTCCGCTATATTCAACAATATTTGCATACGTATCAAATGTTTCTCTGGTATCTTACGTCCCCCAGAAGAGCAAAGTATTTATAATGCTGTCATCAGTTCACTACAACATGAAAGCGGTTGGAGAAGCCAAAAAGCCTGAGTCGGTTATTTTCTATAATAAACCCAAAGGTGGTCTGATCTAATGGACCAGATGCTAGGTGAATTCACCTGCAAGCGGCAAACACGACAGTGCCCGCTAGCGTTTTTATTCAATATGCTAGATATGTCTGAACTGGATGAAGGTATGCAAAAAGCGAATGCTCGCCGGTTTTCTTAATGGGGAGCTTGTGACACCACATATTGAGGACAGTTAGAAATTAACTAGAGCAATTTTTACATCATCACCCAATAAAAACCTTATAGATCTTAGGACAAATGATAAAAGAGAGCGTCAAACTAGATTTAATATATATATTGATCCATTATGTTTACAACATATCAAAGCATTATATAAATGTCAAAATTATTAAATAGATGGAAAAACAAAATAAATGAAATTGACTCTTTTCTAATTGAACGACAAATTTAAGATTATACTTACATGTATGGAAATATTGCCTTGTTTAGGCCGTTGTCACACCAATGAACCAAGAGACCAAATTTTGTTCTTTTGTTGCTAATAAAAATATAATTAAAGAAAACAAGCTGCTGTATTCGCTCTCTGGTTCATGCCCAATAGAAACTGCTGTCTACGATGACGAAGTCGTGGAAGATATCTTTGATGACACTGTCCACAATATACAGGATAAGACTGCGGTCAGTCATCGAGGGTTTTTGAAGCGAACCAAACACGAAGTTCTCGTTGTCGTGGCCGCCAGTGGCTCTGTAAAGAACGCTCTTGTCTACGAATCATGAGGATGTGAGTTCGAATCCCAATACGGTTGGATGTTGTCATCGTTTCGTTCTGTCTTTCAATTCTTTCTAATTTTTCTCTCGCTAGTAGTTCTATCAAACAAATTAATGCTACATTAATAAATAAAATAAAATAATAATAAGTTTTTGGTGTTATAACCACATTCCTTTTTAAATTTCCCTTTTAAAGTGAAGTCATGCTGAAATAATGGTCACATGTAATGTGGAATGTCGTCGATGACAATTTCGATGACATGTCATCGGATGTGTCCTGCACAACCAAACGGACAATCGTATGGAAATGTCATCGAAGAGGCCCATATGTGTGCTTCGGAGTCTAATTTAGTCCGTTTTGTGCAATTAAGACTAAGTTTTACTGCTACTAGCGCATGACTCATTGGTGTGTAAACAGCATTTGCATGAAGATCTTACTATAGATCTGCACTTAAGGTATATAGTATATGTATATTGAACTCTACTTACAATCGCAGGCACAATCTGAATGCATCATAAATAAATATTAGGTGCGAATGCTTTAAGCAAAGTATTTGTTGGACTTTTGAAAATTTCAAAAGACATTTAAAATTACAGCCTCGACCTCATGCCACACATATAAAATGAGGTATGAACATCAAAGATTTCATATTCACTACAAAAGTGGTCACTAGCCCGATTTTCCCAATTTTCACTACCATACAACCTCTGCTGGCAGAGAATATTGGAGCAAGACTATACTAGTATTCCTTCTTCTGCAATCGCCGGTTTTGTGAAAAATTATTTTTAACGTGATGCGATAATTCCAGCCTGAAATTACCGCTCACAAATAAACCTAAAATCTTGAAAAATAAGATATTAGCATGGAAGTATTCCTATTTACTCTGGAAAGTAGGCAGATTCAATACCAAGGAATCTATGATGTCAGAGAATATTCATAACAAGGTTCAACTATATTATGTCCATTTTAAATCCCACCACGCCCTTTCGAAGGGGTCGCGTTTTTTTAAAAACTAATGATACAGAAACATTCCTTAACTATTTTAACATAGTTTCCGAGGTTCGGGGGATTTGAAATTTCTATATACGTTTCTATATACGTTGAAATTTCTATAGATATAAAATTTTGAATCTATGTATATAATCCATTTACTAATAAATGGCCCCGGTATGGATATGAAAGTTAGGTATCTATTTTGTGTAAGGTTGTGGAAAAATAACCGCATCTCTCTTTATAAATCAAATAAATCAAGTCCTTGCTGTTTGAGATGATAAAAAATATATTTGTATAAAATATATAGTTATTCATCGCTTTCGATGATGCTGCTCTTAGATGTTTAATAATGGAGCATTAATTTTGTATATGTATTTTTTGTTGTACTTTCATCTTGCCTGTTCCAGATTCCGTATTTTGTTATTGATGGTGACCAACAATACCTTCATCGTGATACTTGCTTCGCTGGTCACACAGACTCTACGCTGCTTTTTTTCCTTTTACTCGAAGAGTTGCCGTCGCTATAACGATTGCTGTTGCTTGTTTCGTTGGCGCTGCTCGGTGCGTTTCTGTTCCTTGCTGTAGTTGTTCTTGTTGCCTGAGAACACCAATTGACCCGCAGACGAATGTCCAGGCGTGCACGGGGCACCTCTACTGCCTCTGACTCCTCCACACCCGACTGCGATCCTTCCACTTTAGCTGACAAAGGCCTTTTTTCCCCAATTTATTCTTGCAATTTAAACCAGAAGGCATCATCACGGATTACAGCTACACAGTATTGAAAGTCACGACAAGAAAGAAATTAAAAATTAATAATTTTTCACTTTGACGTTGTTCGTTGGCGAGCATACTGAGTTTTTTGTACTATACTTAGTAGTAAAGTTCAAAATCATTATTGTAATTTGTGGTTGTTTTTAAAGCAGAGATCGTTCTAGTGCTGTTGTCCCTCCATCGAGCATTTTCGGCGGCATTTTTATCGAAATTTTGTGCTCTTCAAAATATGATGCGTTGGAAATCTTAAAACAGGTCTTCGCAGGTGGATTTTGTGGTGCCGCCAACCCGATTTTTCACTTAGAAATTTGTAAAATATGTATTAACAAATTTTTTGTTTTCGATATTTTAATCGTTTCTAGTTTGCATTTAAATTACAATAAAATCACAAGAAAAAATTAAATTATTCAAGGGAAAGAATATACAAATAAAAAATTTTAATTTCGCCCACTATAATCCAAAAATTATTTATTTATAGAGTTTATTTTCAAAGAAGGTTCAAGAGATTCTAATCGTAATTCATATGTTCATATTCCGACTTTATAATTTTAGGGGAAATACACGCTTTAACATTTACTGACTCGATTTCGACTCATAACTCAAAGCTCAATACGAATTTCTGACAAACTTTTTCTTTCGGCCTTCGTCCACGCGGATTTATTATAACCCTTATCTTGTAGCTTAACACTCGCTTATGGATATGCTTCTGTAGCTTATGCAAGAGACTCTCTTCTGTCTCCCACAAAAAAGTAACCTTCACACTAAAACTCCGTTTAACAAGGTCTTACGGGAATTTAAAAGTTTTGCGGAAAAATACCTCTAAAGATATATTGTAAATAATAGAATTATATATTGAAAGATGCATATGTCGTTATGATATGTGCCGGAATTATGGAGGTGGACCATCTAGAAGCTCTAAATTTTGAAGGATCATATCTCGTGAACCGGAAGGTGGCGACGGGCGAAGGGCGGTGGAAAACTACTGCTGAGGCTGCTGCTCGAACTAAGCAGCAAATACGCCAACAGTGGCCGAAGTATTATTATTATTGTTGGCAGTAAGGACGCGCGACCCAAATGGATCTATTGTGCATACCCTTGCCTAAGCCAGATCTAAACTTTTTAAGCGGTTTCCTTAGCATCCGCGAAAAACCTGCATATGTCCGTTTCGGAAAACCCGACTTCTTTGAGATAATATCTTAGGGCTTCCGCTTGTATTCATTGAACAGTCCACAAAAGGCTTCCAAACCTATAAAAGGCGCTGAGCACTGCTCCTTGACAGGCAATCGGCTCTCTTATTCCCCTCATAGCCCTCATGCAAAGGTACCCATCCCAGAGTAACGGATTGTGCTGCCCCAATTGGATGAGGCTATTGCGACAGTTTTTAGACCCGCTTGGCTATCAGAGAGGATGTAAATATGTGCACCAGATGCCATTCTACGAAGGTACTCTGTCACATATATGTGTATGGCAAAAATTTCTGACCAATCGATGTATCTTATTAAGCGCTTTCCTTTGTTCGACCTTGGGCCGTTTAGGGTCGTTTTAGGGCTAATGCCCCAAGTTCTTCCATAAAACCTAGTACAGGCATAGAATTCTCTTGTGGCTTTATATATAAGACTATTAAGGTGTGAATTCCACGCTAGCGGCCTTCTGTAAGCGCAGCTCTGTGATTAGAGCAAGTGGCAGAAACGCATTCCGTCTCGAAACTAATGAAATTAGAAGAATGAAATAGAAATACCGGCGAATTCATCAATATTACTCTACAGTTGTACAGTTTGTATTGTATTGCTTGGCGACATAATTTTATAATATTTTTCTACTTTACCGGGTGCTATTATTTTTCTGTCAGAATAATTTTTGATTATAATTGCGTCACCATACTAAAAGAATAACTTAAATTTTTTAAGATAGAAAATCATATTTAAATACACTTTTTTAAAGGAATATATTTGGGAAAACAATCTTTATCACACTTAAGTCTAGAGTAGCCATGTTCAGGCCAGGAATGAACATCAAAATATATTTTTTACCATATCGGAAACTCCCAGCTGCATTATTGGTTCATGTAAGTTATGGAAAATTCTTAGTGTATTTCTTCATTTACATTTGCTTATGAAGACTAATTAATTCTTAAACAGGACTTAAAACGGATATGCGAAGCGCGTGGTTGACGAGGACATTAAGTCTTTGTGTTTAAGATGATGGTGTCTAAAATGGAGCATGTGAATTGAGGTGTCTTTATTTTGTATATATATTTTTTGTTTTACTTTCAGCTTGCGCTTTTCCAGATTCTGTATTTTGTGTTCAATGGTGATCAACGATACCTCCATCGGGATACTTGTTTCGCTGGTCACACCAGACTCTACGCTCGTTTTATCGTTTGTACTCGAAGAGTTGCCATCGCTCTAACGATTGTTGTTGCTGATTTCGTTGGCGCTGCTTGGTGCGTTTCTGTTCCTCGCTATAGTTGTTCTTGTTGCCTGCCAACAACAATTGGATCAGCAGACGAATGTCCAGGCGGTCACGAGGCACCTCTACTGCCTCCGACTCCTCCACACCCGACTGCGATCTTTTCACTAAAGCCGACAAATGCTTGTTTTCCCCAATTTTTTCTTACTATTTAAAGCAGAAGGCATTCTTCACGGATTACAGCTACACACTATCAAACACCAGGGCAAAAAAATAAACTAAATTATTCTATTTTGTTGTTGTTTGTAAAGCGGAAAGCAGGCTGCGCCTGTTGTTTCACCATCGAGTATTCAAGGAGGCATTTTACTAGAAATTTTGTGCTCTTCAAAATACGATGGTTGAAAATCTTAAAACAGGTCTTCGCAAGTGGATTTTGTGGTGCCGCCAATCCGATTTTTTACTTACAAATTTGTACAATATGTATCAACAAATTTGTTGTTTTCAATCTTTTAATCGTTTCTATTTTATATTTAAATTACAATATAATCACAAGAGAAAAATTTAAATATACAATGGAAAGAATATACTAACAAAAATAATAATTTCACCGACTAAAATCCAACAAATATTTTTTATAGTTTTTCTTAAAGAAGGTTCACGGTAAACACACATTTTAACCTTCCCTGACTCCATTTCGACTCAAACCTTAATATCAATTTCAGAAGTACTTTTGTGCGACGTTTCTATATGTTCAGTTATCATATTAGTTAAGGAAATCGTTAATATAGTATTTTGAAATCATTCTCCACGTAGCCGAAGTGTTGCACAGGATCTCCACGTTGAGATAAAGATAATTTAGACCATCACAGTCGTATCCTGTTTCGGTCTCACAAAGTCAAAAACTTTTCCATATTATTCATCGAGACAGTTCATCTATAATAATATGTGGGCGTCGATTTGAAACTCGAAATATCACCAATTTGTTGGGAAAAGTGATGGTGAAGTTAAGGAGAGTAACGATAAAGAGATCCAACCTGCAAATGAAGTTGGACAATTTTATATTGCTCGAATTGAAACTAAATTACAAACAACATCATTCCCGTCTGGGCAATTCAGAGCGCATAATATTATTCGGGAGACTTGAGAAAACGCAAGACGCAATATGAGAGGAGTAAGTCCAGGATATTTTTCCAATCGCTTATTACACCTGAAACTGTTGACTTCATTATAAGGCAAACAAATGTAAAGCTAGAAAGGAAATGGAAGAATTCAATAAGGGACATCCACGAATTCTTCGGCAGACTTGCCTATGTTGGAACCATACTAAAAATGGAAAAAAAATGCATGCCACAAGAAATGCTACCACATCGAAATCGTCCGCTGTATTCAATCTTATTTGCATACGTATCAAACGTTTCTCTGGTATCTTACGTCCGCCAGAAGAGCAAAGTATTTATAATGCTATCATCAGATCACTACAACATGAAAGCGGTTGGAGAAGCCAAAAAGCCTGAGTCGGTTATTTTCTATAATAAACCCAAAGGTGGTCTGATCTAATGGACCAGATGCTAGGTGAATACACCTGCAAGCGGCAAACACGACAGTGCCCGCTAGCGTTTTTATTCAATATGCTAGATATGTCTGAACTGGATGAAGGTATGCAAAAAGCGAATGCTCGTCGGGTTTCTTAATGGGGAGTTTGAGACACCACATATTGAGGACAGTTAGAAATTAACTAGAGCAATTTTTACATCATCACCCAATAAAAACCTTATAGATCTTAGGACAAATGATAAAAGAGAGCGTCAAACTAGATTTAATATATATATTGATCCATTATGTTTACAACATATCAAAGCATTATATAAATGTCAAAATTATTAAATAGATGGAAAAACAAAATAAATGAAATTGACTCTTTTCTAATTGAACGACAAATTTAAGATTATACTTACATGTATGGAAATATTGCCTTGTTTAGGCCGTTGTCACACCAATGAGCCAAGAGACCAAATTTTGTTCTTTTGTTGCTAATAAAAATATAAATAAAGAAAACAAGCTGCTGTATTCGCTCTCTGGTTCATGCCCAATAGAAACTGCTGTCTACGATGACGAAGTCGTGGAAGATATCTTTGATGACACTGTCCACAATATACAGGATAAGACTGCGGTCAGTCATCGAGGGTTTTTGAAGCGAACCAAACACGAAGTTCTCGTTGTCGTGGCCGCCAGTGGCTCTGTAAAGAACGCTCTTGTCTACGAATCATGAGGATGTGAGTTCGAATCCCAATACGGTTGGATGTTGTCATCGTTTCGTTCTGTCTTTCAATTCTTTCTAATTTTTCTCTCGCTAGTAGTTCTATCAAACATATTAATGCTACATTAATAAATAAAATAAAATAATAATAAGTTTTTGGTGTTATAACCACATTCCTTTTTAAATTTCCCTTTTAAAGTGAAGTCATGCTGAAATAATGGTCACATGTCATGTGGAATGTCGTCGATGACAATTTCGATGACATGTCATCGGATGTGTCCTGCACAACCAAACGGACAATCGTATGGAAATGTCATCGAAGAGGCCCATATGTGTGCTTCGGAGTCTAATTTAGTCCGTTTTGTGCAATTAAGACTAAGTTTTACTGCTTCTAGCGCATGACTCATTGCTGTGTAAACAGCATTAGCATGAAGATCTTACTATAGATCTGCACTTAAGGTATATAGTATATGTATATTGAACTCTACTTACTGGTCGCAGGCACAATCTGAACGCATCGTAAATAAATATTAGGTGCGAATGCTTTAAGCAAAGTTTTTGTTGGACTTTTGAAAATTTAAAAAGACATTTAAAATTACAGCCTCGACCTCATGCCACAAACCGATTAAATGAGGTACGAACATCAAAGATTTCATATTCACTACAAAAGGGGTCACTAGCCCGAATTTCCCAATTTCCACTACCATACAACCTCTGCTGGCAGAGAATATTGGGGCAAGAATATACTAGAATTCCTTCTTCTGCAATCGCCAGTTTTGTGAAAAATTATTTTTAACATGATGCGATAATTCCAGCCTGAAATTACAGCTCACAAATAAACCTAAAATCTTGAAAAACTATGATGTCAGAGAATATTCATAACAAGGTTCAACTATATTATGTCCATTTTAAATCCCACCACGCCCTTTCGAAGGGGTCGCATTTTTTTAAAAACTAATGATACAGAAACATTCCTGAACTATTTTAACATAGTTTCCGAGGTTCGGGGGAATTGAAATTTCTATATATGTACATATATAGATATAAAATTTTTAATCTATGTATATAATCCATTTACTAATAAATGGACCCGGTATGGATATGAAAGTTAGGTATCTATTTTGTGTAAGGTTGTGGAAAAATAACCGCATCTCTCTTTATAAATCAAATAAATCAAGTCCTTGCTGTTTGAGATGATAAAAAATATATTTGTATAAAATATATAGTTATTCATCGCTTTCGATGATGCTGCTCTTAGATGTTTAATAATGGAGCATTAATTTTGTATATGTATTTTTTGTTGTGCTTTCATCTTGCCTGTTCCAGATTCCGTATTTTGTTATTGATGGTGATCAACAATACCTTCATCGTGATACTTGCTTCGCTGGTCACACCAGACTCTACGCTGCTTTTTTTCCTTTTACTCGAAGAGTTGCCGTCGCTATAACGATTGCTGTTGCTTGTTTCGTTGGCGCTGCTCGGTGCGATTCTGTTCCTTGCTGTAGTTGTTTTTGTTGCCTGAGAACACCAATTGACCCGCAGACGAATGTCCAAGCGTGCACGAGGCACCTCTACTGCCTCTGACTCCTCCACACCCGACTGCGACCCTTCCACTTTAGCTGACAAAGGCCTTTTTTCCCCAATTTATTCTTGCTATTTAAACCAGAAGGCATCATCACGGATTACAGCTACACAGTATTTAAAGTCACGACAAGAAAGAAATTAAAAATTAATAATTTTTCACTTTGACGTTGTTCGTTGGCGAGCACACTGAGTTTTTTGTACTATACTCAGTAGTAAAGTTTAGAGATCCTTCTAGTGCTGTTGTCTCACCATCGAGCATTCTCGTCGGCATTTTAATCGAAATTTTGTGCTCTTCAAAATATGATGCGTTGAAAATCTTAAAACAGGTCTTCGCAGGTGGATTTTGTGGTGCCGCCAACCCGATTTTTGACTTAGAAATTTGTAAAATATGTATTAACAAATTTTTTGTTTTCGATATTTTAATCGTTTCTAGTTTGTATTTAAATTACAATAAAATCATACGAAAAAATTTAATTATTCAAGGGAAAGAATATACAAATAAAAAATTTTAATTTCGCCCACTATAATCCAAAAATTATTTATTTATAGAGTTTATTTTCAAAGAAGGTTCAAGAGATTCTAATCGTAATTCATATGTTCATATTCCGACTTTCTAATTTTAGGGGAAATACACATTTTAACATTCTCTGACTCGACTTCGACTCATAACTCAAAGCTCAATACGAATTTCTGACAAACTTTTTCTTTCGGCCTTCGTCCACGCGGATTTATTATAACCCTTATCTTGTAGCTTAACACTGGCTTATGGATATGCTTCTGTAGCTTATGCAAGAGACTCTCTTCTGTCTCCCACAAAAAAGTAACCTTCACACTAAAACTCCGTTTAACAAGGTCTTACGGGAAATTAAAAGTTTTGCGGAAAAATACCTCTAAAGATATATTGTAAATAATAGAATTATATATTGAAAGATGCATATGTCGTTATGATATGTGCCGGAATTATGGAGGTAGACCATCTAGAGGCTCCAAATTTTGAAGGATCATATCTCGTGAACCGGAACAGTGGCCGAAGTATTATTATTATTGTTGGCAGTAAGGACGCGCGACCCACATGGATCTATTGTTCATACCCTTTTATAAGCCAGATCTAAACCTTTTAAGCGGTTTCCTTAGCATCCGCGCAAAACCTGCATATGTCCGTTTCGGAAAACCCGATTTCTTTGAGATAATATGTTAGGGCTTTCGCTTGTTTTCATTGAACAGTCCACAAAAGGCTTCCAAATCTATAAAAGGCGCTGAGCACTGCTCCTTGACAGGCAATCGGCTCTCTTATTCCCCTCATAGCCCTCATGCAAAGGTACCCATCCCAGAGTAACGGAATTGTGCTGCCCCAATTGGATGAGGCTATTGCGACAGTTTTTAGACCCGCTTGACTATAAGAGAGGATGTAAATATGTGCACCAGATGCCATTCTACGAAGGTACTCTGTCACATATATGTGTATGGCAAAAATTTCTGACCAATCGATGTATTTTATTAAGCGCTTTCCTTTGTTCGACCTTGGGCCGTTTAGGGTCGTTTTAGGGCTAATGCCCCAACTTCTTCTATAAAACCTAGTACAGGCATAGAATTCTCTTGTGGCTTTATATATAAGACTATTAAGGTGTGAATTCCACGCTAGCGCCCTTCTGTAAGCGCAGCTCTGTGATTAGAGCAAGTGGCAGAAACGCATTCCGTCTCGAAACTAATGAAATTAGAAGAATGAAATAGAAATACCGGCGAATTCATCAATATTACTCTACAGTTGTACAGTTTGTATTGTATTGCTTGGCGACATAATTTTATAATATTTTTCTACTTTACCGGGTGCTATTATTTTTCTGTCAGAATAATTTTTGATTATAATTGCGTCACCATACTAAAAGAATAACTTAAATTTTTTAAGATAGAAAATCATATTTAAATACACTTTTTTAAAGGAATATATTTGGGAAAACAATCTTTATCACACTTAAGTCTAGAGTAGCCATGTTCAGGCCAGGAATGAACATCAAAATATATTTTTTACCATATCGGAAACTCCCAGCTGCATTATTGGTTCATGTAAGTTATGGAAAATTCTTAGTGTATTTCTTCATTTACATTTGCTTATGAAGACTAATTAATTCTTAAACAGGACTTAAAACGGATATGCGAAGCGCGTGGTTGACGAGGACATTAAGTCTTTGTGTTTGAGATGATGGTGTCTAAAATGGAGCATGTGAATTGAGGTGTCTTTATTTTGTATATATATTTTTTGTTTTACTTTCAGCTTGCGCTTTTCCAGATTCTGTATTTTGTGTTCAATGGTGATCAACGATACCTCCATCGGGATACTTGTTTCGCTGGTCACACCAGACTCTACGCTCGTTTTATCGTTTGTACTCGAAGAGTTGCCATCGCTCTAACGATTGTTGTTGCTGATTTCGTTGGCGCTGCTTGGTGCGTTTCTGTTCCTCGCTATAGTTGTTCTTGTTGCCTGCCAACAACAATTGGATCAGCAGACGAATGTCCAGGCGGTCACGAGGCACCTCTACTGCCTCCGACTCCTCCACACCCGACTGCGATCTTTTCACTAAAGCCGACAAATGCTTGTTTTCCCCAATTTTTTCTTACTATTTAAAGCAGAAGGCATTCTTCACGGATTACAGCTACACACTATCAAACACCAGGGCAAAAAAATAAACTAAATTATTCTATTTTGTTGTTGTTTGTAAAGCGGAAAGCAGGCTGCGCCTGTTGTTTCACCATCGAGTATTCAAGGAGGCATTTTACTAGAAATTTTGTGCTCTTCAAAATACGATGGTTGAAAATCTTAAAACAGGTCTTCGCAAGTGGATTTTGTGGTGCCGCCAATCCGATTTTTTACTTACAAATTTGTACAATATGTATCAACAAATTTGTTGTTTTCAATCTTTTAATCGTTTCTATTTTATATTTAAATTACAATATAATCACAAGAGAAAAATTTAAATATACAATGGAAAGAATATACTAACAAAAATAATAATTTCACCGACTAAAATCCAACAAATATTTTTTATAGTTTTTTAAAGAAGGTTCACGGTAAACACACATTTTAACCTTCCCTGACTCCATTTCGACTCAAACCTTAATATCAATTTCAGAAGTACTTTTGTGCGACGTTTCTATATGTTCAGTTATCATATTAGTTAAGGAAATCGTTAATATAGTATTTTGAAATCATTCTCCACGTAGCCGAAGTGTTGCACAGGATCTCCACGTTGAGATAAAGATAATTTAGACCATCACAGTCGTATCCTGTTTCGGTCTCACAAAGTCAAAAACTTTTCCATATTATTCATCGAGACAGTTCATCTATAATAATATGTGGGCGTCGATTTGAAACTCGAAATATCACCAATTTGTTGGGAAAAGTGATGGTGAAGTTAAGGAGAGTAACGATAAAGAGATCCAACCTGCAAATGAAGTTGGACAATTTTATATTGCTCGAATTGAAACTAAATTACAAACAACATCATTCCCGTCTGGGCAATTCAGAGCGCATAATATTATTCGGGAGACTTGAGAAAACGCAAGACGCAATATGAGAGGAGTAAGTCCAGGATATTTTTCCAATCGCTTATTACACCTGAAACTGTTGACTTCATTATAAGGCAAACAAATGTAAAGCTAGAAAGGAAATGGAAGAATTCAATAAGGGACATCCAAGAATTCTTCGGCAGACTTATCTATGTTGGAACCATACTAAAAATGGAAAAAATGCATGCCACAAGAAATGCTACCACATCGAAATCGTCCGCTGTATTCAATCTCATTTGCATACGTATCAAACTTATCTCTAACTCCGGTATCTTACGTCCCCCAGAAGAGCAAAGTATTTATAATGCTATCATCAGATCACTACAACATGAAAGCGTTTGGAGAAGCCAAAAAGCCTGAGTACGTTATTTTCTATAATAAACCCAAAGGTGGTCTGATCTAATGGACCAGATGCTAGGTGAATACACCTGCAAGCGACAATCACGACAGTGCCCGCTAGCGTTTTTATTCAATATGCTAGATATGTCTGAACTGGATGAAGGTATGCAAAAAGCGAATGCTCGCCGGTTTTCTTAATGGGGAGCTTGTGACACCACATATTGAGGACAGTTAGAAATTAACTAGAGCAATTTTTACATCATCACCCAATAAAAACCTTATAGATCTTAGGACAAATGATAAAAGAGAGCGTCAAACTAGATTTAATATATATATTGATCCATTATGTTTACAACATATCAAAGCATTATATAAATGCCAAAATTATTAAATAGATGGAAAAACAAAATAACTCTTAAAATAAATAAAAAAAATGACTTAATAAAATGACTCTTTTCTAATTGAACGACAAATTTAAGATTATTCTTACATGTATGGAAATATTGCCTTGTTTAGGCCGTTGTCACACCAATGAGCCAAGAGACCTAATTTTGTTCTTTTGTTACTAATAAAATTGTAAATAAAGAAGAACAAGCTGCTGAATTTGTCTCTTTGGTTAATGGCCAATAGAAACTGCTCTTTACGATGACGAAGTCTTGGAAGATATCTTTGATGACACTGTCCACAATATACAGGATAAGACGACACAATATACAGGATAAGAAGTTTTCGTTTTCGTGGCCGCCACTGGCTCTGTAGAGAACGCTCTTGCCTACGAATAATGAGGATGTGAGTTCGAATCCCAATACGGTTGGATGTTGTCATCGTTTCGTTCTGTCTTTCAATTCTTTCTAATTTTTCTCTCGCTAGTAGTTCTATCAAACAAATTAATGCTACATTAATAAATAAAATAAAATAAAAGAATAATAAGTTTTTGTTGTTATAAGCACGTTCCTTTTTAAATTTCCCTTTTAAAGTGAAGTCATGCTGAAATAATGGGCACATGTAATGTGGAATGTCGTCGATGACAATTTTGATGACATGTCATCGGATGTGTCCTGCACAACCAAACGGACAATCGTATGGAAATGTCATCGAAGAGGCCCATATGTGTGCTTCGGAGTCTAATTTAGTCCGTTTTGTGCAATTAAGACTAAGTTTTACTGCTTCTAGCGCATGACTCATTGCTGTGTAAACAGCATTAGCATGAAGATCTTACTATAGATCTGCACTTAAGGTATATAGTATATGTATATTGAACTCTACTTACTGGTCGCAGGCACAATCTGAATGCATCATAAATAAATATTAGGTGCGAATGCTTTAAGCAAAGTTTTTGTTGGACTTTTGAAAATTTAAAAAGACATTTAAAATTACAGCCTCGACCTCATGCCACAAACCGATTAAATGAGGTACGAACATCAAAGATTTCATATTCACTACAAAAGTGGTCATTAGCCCGATTTTCCCAATTTTCACTACCATACAACCTCTGCTGGCAGAGAATATTGGGACAAGAATATACTAGTATTCCTTCTTCTGCAATCGCCAGTTTTGTGAAAAATTATTTTTAACATGATGCGATAATTCCAGCCTGAAATTACAGCTCACAAATAAACCTAAAATCTTGAAAAATAAGATATTAGCACAGAAGTATTCCTATTTACTCTAGAAAGTAGGCAGATTCAATACCAAGGAATCTATGATGTCGGAGAATATTCATAACAAGGTTCAACTATATTATGTCCATTTTAAATCCCACCACGCCCTTTCGAAGGGGTCGCGTTTTTTTAAAAACTAATGCTACAGAAACATTCCTGAACTATTTTAACATAATTTCCGAGTTTCGGGGGATTTGAAATTTCTATATACGTATATAGATATAAAATTGTTAATCTATGTATATAATCCATTTACTAATAAATGGGCTCGGTATGGATATGAAAGTTAGGTATCTATTTTGTGTAAGGTTGTGGAAAAATAACCGCATCTCTCTTTATAAATCAAACAAATCAAGTCCTTGCTGTTTGAGATGATAAAAAATATATTTGTATAAAATATATAGTTATTCATCGCTTTCGATGATGCTGCTCTTAGATGTTTAATAATGGAGCATTAATTTTGTATATGTATTTTTTGTTGTACTTTCATCTTGCCTGTTCCAGATTCCGTATTTTGTTATTGATGGTGATCAACAATACCTTCATCGTGATACTTGCTTCGCTGGTCACACAGACTCTACGCTGCTTTTTTTCCTTTTACTCGAAGAGTTGCCGTCGCTATAACGATTGCTGTTGCTTGTTTCGTTGGCGCTGCTCGGTGCGATTCTGTTCCTTGCTGTAGTTGTTTTTGTTGCCTGAGAACACCAATTGACCCGCAGACGTCCAAGCGTGCACGAGGCACCTCTACTGCCTCTGACTCCTCCACACCCGACTGCGATCCTTCCACTTTAGCTGTCAAAGGCCTTTTTTCCCCAATTTATTCTTGCTATTTAAACCAGAAGGCATCATCACGGATTACAGCTACACAGTATTCAAAGTCACGACAAGAAAGAAATTAAAAATTAATAATTTTTCACTTTGACGTTGTTCGTTGGCGAGCACACTGAGTTTTTTGTACTATACTCAGTAGTAAAGTTTAAAATCATTATTGTAATTTGTGGTTGTTTTTAAAGCAGAGATCCTTCTAGTGCTGTTGTCTCACCATCGAGCATTCTCGTCGGCATTTTTATCGAAATTTTGTGCTCTTCAAAATATGATGCGTTGAAAATCTTAAAACAGGTCTTCGCAGGTGGATTTTGTGGTGCCGCCAACCCGATTTTTGACTTAGAAATTTGTAAAATATGTATTAAAAAATTTTTTTTTTCCGATATTTTAATCGTTTCTATTTTGTATTTAAATTACAATAAAATCACAAGAAAAAATTTAATTATTCAAGGGAAAGAATATACAAATAAAAAATTTTAATTTCGCCCACTATAATTCAAAAATTATTTATTTATAGAGTTTATTTTCAAAGAAGTTTAAAGAGATTCCAATCGCAATTCATATGTTCATATTCCGACTTTCTAATTTTAGGGGAAATACACGCTTTAACATTCACTGACTCGATTTCGACTCATAACTCAAAGCTCAATACGAATTTCTGATATACTTTTAGTTTGGGAATTTGGCCGCGCGGATATATTGTAACCCTTATCTTGTAGCTTAACACTGGCTTATGCAATGCCAGTTTTTTTGCTTTTTTGTCTCACACAAGAAAGTAACCTTCACACTAAAACTCCGTTTAACAAAGTTTTACGAGAAATTAAAAGTTTGGCGGAAAAATACCTCTAAAGATATATTGTAAATAATGGAATTATATATTGAAAGATGCATATGTCGTTATGATATGTGCCGGAATTATGGAGGTAGACCACCAAGAGGCTCCAAATTTTGAAGGATCATATCTCGTGAACCGGTAGGTGGCGAGGGGCGAAGGGCGGGATTGCTTTTCATGGGTAGTTGCAACAACAATAAGAAAAAACTAACAACAAAAACATCAACAATTACTGCATCCTTGGCTTGAACATTGCCTTATTTTCAAATCATTCTCCATGTCTTTGACGTTTCGCTGCACAGGATCTCCACGTTGATGCCTTAGATAAATTTCGGGCTCACAAACCAATAACCTTTCCATATCTTGCCTGCATTGAGTGGATAAATACGCAACGAGTTTTAAATACAAGCAGTTCACCAATAATAACATTGATTTATAAAAAAATAATTTCCAAATATGATGCATGGGGCCGTCGTTTTGAATATTATATTCAAGGGCCGCGTTTAGAAAATTTGCGCCCAGGGGCTCGAAATCATCGAGCGCCCCCAACTAGCCTCCCTTCCCTATTGAAAAATCTGAAAATTTTTCATTTTGAATCTATTACATTTTATTGAAAAAATATAGTGTTTCATGACATATTGTTTACATAATTTCCATATAATCATTGCAATGCAAATCAGTTCTTTTTTTCATATATGACAATATAAATCAAAAATTCAAAAATTTGTGTAAGGGTTGGAGCTGCGATAATTGATAAAAGCGATGATACTAACAAACTGAAAAAAATTATGCGTATTGTCATTAAAGAGATCATATTGGAGTGAGTTACGTTGAGTTGTGTACTATATAGAACAACGATAAGCGCGTCGAAAATAGAAATACAACATAGAACATTTTTTCACTCTTACTCAGCTCCAACGTAGGCGTTCCCTAATTTATAAAAGTATTTTGCTAATGGTTTTCAATTTTTGATTTTTGGCCTGTGGTTTTTCAAGTGAAAGTTGCATCGGACCATTTTTTACTTTGTTTCTACCCTAATACAACTTTCCGACACTTCTTTTCTGAAAATATTTTTATAACCTCATCAAAATTAATGTTTGCACAAAATTCTGACTCAATATTTAAAATAGAAAGATTGTTGAGTTTATCTTGGCCTAATGTTGCCCTAAAAGTATTTTTCACTCTTTTTAAAGCTGAAAATGAACGTTCGCCGGTGCTGTTTGTAAGAGCCAGGGAAAGGTATATTTTTATTGCCACTTCGACGTTTGGAAATGTCGCTTGAATTTTATTTTCACAAATCAAATCAAATTTTGTTTATTGAGCCTTTTTCAAAACAAGTTATAAGTTATAAAATTCATATGAAAGTGTTAACAAAATTAAAGACTATAATGTATTATCTTCAAAACATAATTGAACAACAGTATCGTACTTAAATATATAAAGAGAAAGATTGAAGTTAACAAAAACATTCATGTGAATCGCTCTTGCTCCCGGAGCTTACAGGTATTGAGAGTATATCTCCTAACCTAAAATATAGACTTAATGCTAACTTAAATCTACGAAAAAACAACAACAAAAAGAAGAGTAAACAAACCTCTTAGATACATTAAAGGCTAACCTCTATGGGAATCAGGGGTTGTATTCTTATAAAAATTATGACAGAGAGATGCATTTAAATCAAAATTAGCCGCAGCTTCATTAATGAAGCCAACAGGTGACAAATACCTTACATTGGAACAGCTAAACGCTCTCTGTTGGTTAAAGATATCAAGGATGCTGCTATTGACATGGCAAGAAATTCTATTGACAAAACGATTTAGAATATCCGAAACATAAAGGCCAATTGGAAATACTTTAGCTTCCGAATAAACGAACCGATTCGAGTAACGTTTTGTGGGAGATTGGAAATACTTTCCAATACAATGCCTTAAGACCTTTCGTTCCAAAATTTCAAATTCTCTAATGACTGAAGGAGAAACGTTAAACCAAATAGGAAAGCCATACAAGATTACAGGTCTAATACAGGTTTTATATAACAAAAGTTTTGTTTTCTTGGGTAAACTTTTGTTACAAAAAATACTTGAAAAAGTGCCCAAGATTCTGTAAGCTTTTCTTAAAACAATTCTTGCATGTTTGTTAAATTTCAGAAGACTGTAAAAATTAATGCCAAGATATTTTATGGAATCCCTGAAAGGAATCTCAGACCCATTCAAAGCATAATGTAAAGTTTTGCTTTCAGGAACTACAAACGATTTGCATTTTCCAGAAGCATTCCTGATGCATATGGCTTCACTTTTCGATGCATTAATTTTAATACCCCAGTCCTCGTAAAAATGTTGAACAATTTGCAGATGTTGCGCAGTCTGGTATAGCGCGATTTTAGGAGACTCGTGGTGAGAGTACAGAAGAGAGTCATCAGCATACAAGAGACCCGTTGAATTAGGACCGACATGAGGGAAATCGTACATGAAAATATTGAAAAGATGAGGTGCTAAGATAGAACCCTGAGGAACTCCACAATTTATGTCTCCAATATCTGAAAGCATTCCATTAAAAAGGACACAAAACTTTCTGTTGACAAAGAAACTCTTAAAAAATTTAATAATTAAAGAATCGAAGCCAATTTGAAACATTTTAAAAAGGATTCCGTTATGGTAAGCATGATCAAAAGCCTTTTCAATGTCTAAGGAAATTGCAACGGTGCAACGACGAATCCGCAAGTTGGAAACTATATCATTTTGAAATTTCAATAAAGCATCAACAGTTGAGTGACCCTTTTTGAAACCAAATTGCAAGTTTGGAATATAAGAAGGATCTATCCCGACGTCCATAATTTTACGAATAACTTTTTCAAAAAGTTTTCCAAGGTTAGATAACAAAGAAATTGGTCTCAGGTTATTTAACTCAAAACTGTTTGACTTTTTTTGAATTGGAACAATCTTGGAGAGTTTCCACGCGTCAGGAAAATATGAATTATTTAAACAATTATTAAAAACAATTGCAATAAACTGAAAAGCTTTCATAGGAAACTTTTTAATTAAGAAATTTGAAATCCCGTCTAGTCCAGAAGACTTTTTGCTATTCAATTCAACAACACAAGAAAGAACTTCGTCCAAATCAGTCAACTTAGGATGGTTGCATTCATTAAGTGCACTAAAATCATTACTGAAAATATGTGTGCTTTGTGATTCTTGAGCAAAAATATTTGTTAGTGTATTTTCTATAAAGGAAGTGTCCCTACCAAGAGGACAACCCATGTAAATATTCGAGAAATGAGTTAGCAAATGTTGCACTTTTTCATCGTTATTTTGAATATCGACGCCGTTAATAGAAAGATTGGTTGGTAGTGATTTTTTTTTCGATCCTATTAAATTATAGATTTGTTTATGCGCCCTTGGACCTGGCACAATTTTGCTAAGTTTATCGCTAAAAATTTTAGAATGTTCAATTTCCACTTGTTTTTTAATAATGATGCTCAACAATTGAATTTGCTTAGACAGGAGTAAGTAGCTTGGACTTGAACGGTTCATATAATAATGATAAATACGTTTGAAATCCCTCTGCCAGCGATGTTTGATTTTGAACAGGTATTTTACATTGTCAGAGATAATAATTTTTTTATTTCCTCTAATAATTTTTTCAGAATGAATCGCAACTAATGAATTTAAAGAATTTGAAAACAGCGCTATGAAAGTATCTATTTCGTGATTACTTAAATTTCTATCAGTGGGAGGAAAATTGTCTAATAAAACATTAACAAAATCATTTCTAAACGTATCCCAATTGGTTCTTTTGAAGGTGGTGAAAAAACGCGGGGAATGAAGAACAAAGTCAAAATCCGTGAATCTTATACGCAATTTAAGAGGAAAATGATCCGAAAAGGAAGGAAGACTGGAAATTTCAAAATTTGGATTTGTGATATTTAAAAGATTTGAACTAATTAAGAAGTGGTCGAGAAAAGATGAACCGTTAGGATAAGAAGGTGTCGAGTCCGATAATCTAGTGAAGCTGAGCACATTGTGTTGTAACCAAGTGAAAAGAGCATTACCATTCGTATTGTTTGAGGAGTCACCCCAGTCAGTGTTTTTTGAATTTAAGTCTCCTCCAACAATAGCTCCATCAAAATTTTGAGAAAAGCGCGCAAAGTTTGATAGCCCATCGATAATTAAAGAATGTGGAAAATTACACGGAATATAAAAAGACCCGAACAAAATTTTTTTTAAATCACCAGCCACTAGTGTATCAATTGAAAGCAATAAATTTGGAAAAGTAATTCCAGCACAATTAAGTTTCGAAAAATTTAAAGATTTACGTAGCACTATGCCAACACCAAGGTGACTATTATCACGAAGAAAACTAAAATCTTCCAGGTAAACTTTTTGATTAGCTCTTAAGTGAGATTCCTGTACGAACGCAACGTCAATATTATTTAGTTTTAATAATTGTATTAGCTCTAATCTTCGGCTCACATCAATCAGTGACCTTACATTAAAAGAAAGAACATTAAGGAAATCACGGACCATAGGAATCGTTAACTTCTTGCAGAAGAGTCAAGCAACGTTTTTTAGCTTCCACTTTAGTCAGCGATTTGTAATCTGATAAAAATAACGCAATTTTGTCTTCTAACGAAAACTCGACTGGTTGACACAGTGACTTGGCAATTTTTAAGAATTCCTCAATTAAAGCCGGTTTTGCGGTTTTCTTTGCTTCAGAAACTTTAAAGAGACTAGCAAAAGACTTGTTAGGATTTACAAACTTCGAATTGTTAATTGAAGTGACCACATTTGCTGAAGCCATCATTTTTCTATCAACAGATTCATTATTACGATTCCTTTTAGTTTCAACGAACTTCTTGTATACGGGACATCCTCTAAAGCTAGAAGGATGACCAGACTGTTTGCAATTCACACAATAAGGCAAATTGTTCGCATTGGAAACAAACTTACACGCTCCTGGTAAATGCGTTTGGTCGCATTTAACGCACGAAAAGGGTCTATTACAGTTATTGGACATGTGCCCCCATTTCTGGCAACGCCAACACTGCACTTCCTTCTTGGAACCTCTGGGAGATTCCCAAGTGATACGTTGATTAAGAAGAGATTTAAGACCCGAAATCTCATTCGGGGGCTTTCCTAAAATTAGTGTTACAAGAAATAAACCTGTCTCGAAGTTGTTTTTTCTCGAATTAACTGTTGAGAATTTTGAAACTTCGGAAATTGTATTTGGAACTAGCAACTCAATAGCAGCCTTGATATCTTCAATATCTGTTTTGTAATACAGTCCTCGCAGAACTAGTCTCACGTGTTTAAGTTGTTTAGGAGTGTATGAGTATGACTCAACACTTTTTTCTCTTAAAAGTTTCATCATTTCAGTATGCGCCGAAGGATCTTTGAGGTACAATTTACTCTTAAATTTGCTTTTGTTCACAATTTTAAAAGTAACGTTTTTCTCAGTCAGTTGCTTAACTAAACTATTAATATCAACCCGATATAGAAAAATGGGTGGACAAAAAGAATTGTCTTTTTTAAGATGATTGGCCTTGAAACTCTTTTGATGGTCAATTTTTTTTGGCAAAACAGTAGTCGCATCAGGCTCGATATTCAATTCTCCTAAAAGGGCAAAACGATTTTGAGAACTTATCTGTTTCTGCTGCGCTTGAGAATGAGAATCCCGATTGCATGTGCCGAAAGACGACAAGTTCAATGTGACACCGCTTTCAGTCCTGCGACGCTTCACAACTTCCCTTTCGATATTTTCCTCTTTGTCATTGCTGTGCGCACTGGAACAATCCATTCCAACCGGCAACTCAGACGAAATCGACGTCAAAAAATCTTGATCTTGAAATCTCAAATAAGATATGGGAAGAGGAACATCGGAGGGAAATTCTTCATTACTAATAAAATATCTAAATTTAATGATTTCTTCTACGAAATCGTCTTCCAAATCGCAATTATAAATTTTTGCAAGATTTTTCGCGTAAGCTCTCATTTTGTCGTTTCCAACTTCGGAAAAATTTTGGATTTTGTTTAGGAATCCAAATGTTTCCCAATGATGTGTATAACTTGTCGCTCTTTTTTCTAGGGCATTAATAAGATGATCTAAAATCGTGAAGAAAACTTTAATTTTCATTGCGTTTCGCGAATCAAAAACAGTATCCGCTTCTGGACCTTCATCAAAGTGACGCTTCCTTTTCCGATAGCTTTTTAATTCGTATTTTTCTATGCCTCTTTTCTCAAAATCTAGATAGTTTTCTGTTGTTCTAAGATCCAAGAGGTAATTCTTTAAAGAGTTATATAATTTTACCACAGCTCCCAAATCAATATTAACATTTTGCAAGCTTTTATTTGTAGCATTGAATTGATGTAAAATGTCACTCCAAATTTCGCAAATAATCGCGGTTTCCAACTTATTCAATGAGTTCATCAAAGATTCTGATTCTATCCTGTTTGTTCGTTTCTGATTATCATCAGTTATAAGCTCTTGTAAAGCATTTCGAAAATGAATGTATCCTAGAGATAATGCTTTTGTTGCATCCGCTCTGGCAGACCAGCGCGTATCACATAATCTTTGTGGAACTAATTTACTATCCGATGTAGAAAGGTGTTTTTTCATAATTTCCCATCTAGATGTTGAACCAGAAAAAAATACATAGAGATTTTGCATAAACAAAAAAAATCTAGTAGCTTCTGAGCAACAATCAGCTCCGCAATTTCCAACTAAATTTAAGGAATGCGCCGCACAAGGAAAATAAAAGGCCAATTTATTTTTTTCTCTGAGTCGTGCCTGCAATCCACTGTAACACCCTGACATGTTTGCTGCGTTGTCGTAAGACTGACCTCTGCAGTTGTGAAAATCGATATCTAAGTCCTCTAAAATGTTCAAAACTGCGATACCCATTTGGTCTCCTTTGTGACCAACGTTTGGTAAAAAAACGAGAAAACGCTCTACAGGACAATTGTTTTCAGATACATAACGAATGACGAGAGTTAATTGATCTACGTTTTCAATATCTGGCGATGAGTCGACAATTATTGAAAAGTATTTAGCATTTCTTATTTCTTGTACAATAGATTTCCTAACGTGTTCGCCTAAGATTTCAATGAATTCATCGCAGATAGTATTCGAAAGATATGAAATGTGTCCACTATTTTTGTTTCCATGCTGAGAAATATGAACCTTTAAAAAATCATCATATTCTGCCAATAGCTCCAAAGTTCCGAGGAAATTTCCATTGTGGGAGTTGTAAAAATGCTCACTACTACCGCGGAAGGCTAACCCACGAGAAGAAAGAAATCTGACCACAGATAAAATTCTTTTTAACACCATACACCAGTAATTTCTCTCTCTATCAAATTGTATTTCGAGAGCTGTATCGATAGGGCGTATCGATCGAAATACAATTCTAGATCTGGTTAAAAACAATCCTAAAGATTTATGATGAGCAGAAGATATTTCGTGTTGAGCAATTCTCTCTTCATGTTTCCAGTCTTTAAAGCCTTTGTAGAACCGATTTTCTTTATCCCCAAAAAGCTTACAGTATATACAAAATATATTTCCACTCGTTTGAGAATATATCATCCAATCTCGTCTTCGTACTTCCAGGTTTTTTAGTTTTCGAAAAAACATATTTCTTCTCGCGTATCTTTTCTGATTTCCATCAATAATAAGCGATGCCGAAAATTCTAATGCGTCTATGTTTTGATTTGGATGATTTTTTAATATATAAGAAACGGATGCGTGGTCTTCTTTCCACGTGTCCGGATCTTCAATGTCAATATGATTATCTCTAATTTCAGTTTCTTTGAATACTTTTATTGTATCGGATGTACCGGTGGTCAGAACTTCCGATTCGTTTTCCTTTTCATTTTGTTCTGCCAATTCCTCTACATTTATCCTGGTAAAAAAGAAAACGAATTTTCGCACGATAAAATTTATCGGAAAAATGAATCATCCATTATGAATGATATTTGCGACATCATAAGAAAATGAAAAAAGCACGCTCTTTCAATACCCGGTAAACAATAACATATTTAGGCATAACTAGAGAATATGTGAAGTTCTCAGATTTAAAAAATTTTAACATGTTTGGACTTCGGAGAGTAACGGATTATCACGAGACAAAATTTTTATGATCTAAGAACTACACTTATTCTCTAGTTGTTCCCATATTTATTCCGATTTTAGTAAAAAAACACAATTGTCAGTAACTTACGTTTTGACAATATTACTTGAATTTTCAGTTTCAGACGCACGGCATTCCGCTTGCGTGAAGAAATTTTCAAGTTTTAAAACCTTACTAATCTCCTCTTCTTGCTTCTTAGACTTTTCAATATTTAACTTCCTTCTTGCACCGCCACTCAACTTTTTTTTCAACATATTTTACTACTTGTAATTAAAACTTGAATTGCTTTAGAATATACGAAATGTCAATAAATTATCAGATCAACTAATAAAACGCGAGAATGTTTCAATTTGAGCACTGAATAATGCTTTTGTTAATTTGCATGCACTTCGTTTCGGGCCTCGGGATAACGGTAAAAATCAAAAACAGTGTAGAATGAACCTGCCACTAGCAGTGTTGCCTTCTGGAGCTAGTGTTTTCTTTATAGCGCATTGATGCCAAATAGATAATTTCCCTTTTTTGGTAAAATTCTATTGGTATAAATTCTGTAAATAGCTTATATACTTGGAGGAATTCGATATTCAAACGTATTAAACTAATTGTACTAATAATTTTCATTAAGCTGCTACTTGTTTAAAATATAAAAAATCGGAACTGAATTCTGAAAAATAATTATGACTGAAATATGGGTAATAGTTTGAAAAGTAGCCTCAACAGAGTTAGCATCACTGTCCGAGTAGATACATATATGTGTGAGTTTGTTAGTTCACTTTGTCCACTGCAAGTGGCTTTCAACAGAAATCATCTCACAAACCAACTTCACAAAAAAATTAAGCACGGGAATATTGCCATATTGTTCGATTTTTTTTCTTCCAAATTCTATTACTAATCTTTAAATATTTGCCGATTTGATGCAAAAGTTTCCACTCTTTTGTTTTTTTTTGTTCAGTTTGATTTTGAAAACAAATGAGAAGCAGGAGCGTGTTGTGGCGAACAAGCCATACTATTATATCAATTTTGTTAGCCTTTTGTGCGCCTGGATGTTTGCGTTTGATAAATTTGAGAACGACTAAATTGTTATGTTTGGTGTAAATCAATTCAGATGAGACTCTTACTGTTTGATAGTATCATTGTAGTTAAGTTGCTAGTAACATAGTATGTTAAGTAATTTTAGCTATATTTAAATTTAAATTATATTTTAATAAAAAATCGCAGTTCCTTAAATCGATATATGTTTGCAGTAGGTGCGGCGCCCTTGAAGGCTTGGCGCCCAGGGCTTCAAGCCCCGCAAGCCCATAGGTAAACGCGCTACTGTGAATATATAAACAAATTGTTGAGGAAAGTGAGGGTGAAGTTGAGGAGAATAATGATCCAACCTGCAAATGAAGTTGACAGGCAATTTTATTCTTCTCGAGATGGAACTAAATGACAAACAATATCGTCTCCGATGAAGCGATTCCGAGCGAGAGTACATGCATAGAATTCTCTTGTGGCTTTATATATAACACTATTAAGGTGTGAATTCCACGCTTGGGCCCTTCTGTAAGCGCAGTTCTGTGATTAGAGCAAGTGGCAGAAACGCATTCCGTCTCGAAACTAATGAAATTAGAAGAATGAAATAGAAATACCGGCGAATTCATCAATATTACTCTACAGTTGTACAGTTTGTATTGTATTGCTTGGCGACATAATTTTATAATATTTTTCTACTTTACCGGGTGCTATTATTTTTCTGTCAGAATAATTTTTGATTATAATTGTGTCACCATACTAAAAGAATAACTTAAATTTTTTAAGATAGAAAATCATATTTAAATACACTTTTTTAAAGGAATATATTTGGTAAAACAATCTTTATTACACTCAAGTCTAGAGTAGCCATGTTCAGGCCAGGAATGAACATCAAAATATATTCATTACCATATCGGAAACTCCCAGCTGCATTATTGGTTCATGTAAGTTATGGAAAATTCTTAGTGTATTCCTTCATTTACATTTGCTTATGAAGACTAATTAATTCTTAAACAGGACTTAAAACGGATATGCGAAGCGCGGGGTTGACGAGGACATTAAGTCTTTGTGTTTGAGATGATGGTGTCTCAAATGTAGCATTTGAATTGAGGTACCTTAATTATGTATATATATTTTTTGTTTTACTTTCAGCTTGCGCTTTTCCAGATTCCGTATATTGTGTTCGATGGTAATCAACGATACATGCATCGGGATACTTGTTTTGCTGGTCACACCAGACTCTACGCTCGTTTTATCGTTTGTACTCGAAGAGTTGCCATCGCTCTAACGATTGTTGTTGCTGATTTCGTTGGCGCTGCTTGGTGCGTTTCTGTTCCTCGCTATAGTTGTTCTTGTTGCCTGCCAACAACAATTGGATCAGCAGACGAATGTCCAGGCGGTCACGAGGCACCTCTACTGCCTCCGACTCCTCCACACCCGACTGCGATCTTTTCACTAGAGCCGACAAATGCTTGTTTTCCCCAATTTTTTCTTACTATTTAAAGCAGAAGGCATTCTTCACGGATTACAGCTACACACTATCAAACACCAGGGCAAAAAAATAAACTAAATTATTCTATTTTGTTGTTGTTTGTAAAGCGGAAAGCAGGCTGCGCCTGTTGTTTCACCATCGAGTATTCAAGGAGGCATTTTACTAGAAATTTTGTGCTCTTCAAAATACGATGGTTGAAAATCTTAAAACAGGTCTTCGCAAGTGGATTTTGTGGTGCCGCCAATCCGATTTTTTACTTAGAAATTTGTACAATATGTATCAACAAATTTGTTGTTTTCAATCTTTTAATCGTTTCTATTTTATATTTAAATTACAATATAATCACAAGAAAAAAATTTAAATATACAATGGAAAGAATATACTAACAAAAATAATAATTTCACCGACTAAAATCCAACAAATATTTTTTATAGTTTTTCTTAAAGAAGGTTCACGGTAAACACACATTTTAACCTTCCCTGACTCCATTTCGACTCAAACCTTAATATCAATTTCAGAAGTACTTTTGTGCGACATTTCTATATGTTCAGTTATCATATTAGTTAAGGAAATCGTTAATATAGTATTTTGAAATCATTCTCCAAAGCCAAAGTGTTGCACAGGATCTCCACGTTGAGATAAAGATAATTTAGACCATCACAGTCGTATCCTGTTTCGGTCTCACAAAGTCAAAAACTTTTCCATATTATTCATCGAGACAGTTCATCTATAATAATATGTGGGCGTCGATTTGAAACTCAAAATATCACCAATTTGTTGGGAAAAGTGATGGTGAAGTTAAGGAGAGTAACGATAAAGAGATCCAACCTGCAAATGAAGTTGGACAATTTTATATTGCTCGAATTGAAACTAAATTACAAACAACATCATTCCCGTCTGGGCGATTCACAGCGCATAATATTATTCGAGAGACTGGAGAAAACGCAAGACGCAATATGAGAGGAGTAAGTCCAGGATATTTTTCCAATCGCTTATTACACCTGAAACTGTTGACTTCATTGTAAGGCAAACAAATGAAAAGCTAGAAAGGAAATGGAAGAATTCAATAAGGGACAGCCAAGACTTCTTCGGCAGACTTGCCTATGTTGGAACCATACTAAAAATGAAAAAAAAATGCATGCCACAAGAATTCGATGCTACCACATCGAAATCGTCCGCTGTATTCAATCTTATTTGCATACGTATCAAACTTATCTCTAAACCCGGTATCTTACGTCCCCCAGAAGAGCAAAGTATTTATAATGCTGTCATCAGTTCACTACAACATGAAAGCGGTTGGAGAAGCCAAAAAGCCTGAGTCGGTTATTTTCTATAATAAACCCAAAGGTGGTCTGATCTAATGGACCAGATGCTAGGTGAATTCACCTGCAAGCGGCAAACACGACAGTGCCCGCTAGCGTTTTTATTCAATATGCTAGATATGTCTGAACTGGATGAAGGTATGCAAAAAGCGAATGCTCGCCGGTTTTCTTAATGGGGAGCTTGTGACACCACATATTGAGGACAGTTAGAAATTAACTAGAGCAATTTTTACATCATCACCCAATAAAAACCTTATAGATCTTAGGACAAATGATAAAAGAGAGCGTCAAACTAGATTTAATATATATATTGATCCATTATGTTTACAACATATCAAAGCATTATATAAATGTCAAATTATTAAATAGATGGAAAAACAAAATAAATGAAATTGACTCTTTTTTAATTGAACGACAAATTTAAGATTATACTTACATGTATGGAAATATTGCCTTGTTTAGGCCGTTGTCACACCAATGAGCCAAGAGACCAAATTTTGTTCTTTTGTTGCTAATAAAAATATAAATAAAGAAAACAAGCTGCTGTATTCGCTCTCTGGTTCATGCCCAATAGAAACTGCTGTCTACGATGACGAAGTCGTGGAAGATATCTTTGATGACACTGTCCACAATATACAGGATAAGACTGCGGTCAGTCATCGAGGGTTTTTGAAGCGAACCAAACACGAAGTTCTCGTTGTCGTGGCCGCCAGTGGCTCTGTAAAGAACGCTCTTGTCTACGAATCATGAGGATGTGAGTTCGAATCCCAATACGGTTGGATGTTGTCATCGTTTCGTTCTGTCTTTCAATTCTTTCTAATTTTTCTCTCGCTAGTAGTTCTATCAAACATATTAATGCTACATTAATAAATAAAATAAAATAATAATAAGTTTTTGGTGTTATAACCACATTCCTTTTTAAATTTCCCTTTTAAAGTGAAGTCATGCTGAAATAATGGTCACATGTAATGTGGAATGTCGTCGATGACAATTTCGATGACATGTCATCGGATGTGTCCTGCACAACCAAACGGACAATCGTATGGAAATGTCATCGAAGAGGCCCATATGTGTGCTTCGGAGTCTAATTTTGTCTGTTTTGTGCAATTAAGCCTAAGTTTTACTGCTACTAGCGCATGACTCATTGGTGTGTAAACAGCATTAGCATGAAGATCTTACTATAGATCTGCACTTAAGATATATAGTATATGTATATTGAACTCTACTTACTGGTCGCAGGCACAATCGGAATGCATCGTAAATAAATATTAGCTGCGAATGCTTTAAGCAAAGTTTTTGTTGGACTTTTGAAAATTTAAAAAGACATTTAAAATTACAGCCTCGACCTCATGCCACACACCGATAAAATGAGGTATGAACATCAAAGATTTCATATTCACTACAAAAGTGGTCATTAGCCCGATTTTCCCAATTTTCACTACCATACAACCTCTGCTGGCAGAGAATATTGGGACAAGAATATACTAGTATTCCTTCTTCTGCAATCGCCGGTTTTGTGAAAAATTATTTTTAACGTGATGCGATAATTCCAGCCTGAAATTACAGCTCACAAATAAACCTAAAATCTTGAAAAATAAGATATTAGCATGGAAGTATTCCTATTTACTCTGGAAAGTAGGCAGATTCAATACCAAGGGAGAAGGGGTCGCGTTTTTTTAAAAACTAATGATACAGAAACATTCCTGAACTATTTTAACATAGTTTCCGAGGTTCGGGGGATTTGAAATTTCTATATACGTATATAGATATAAAATTTTGAATCTATGTATATAATCCATTTACTAATAAATGGGCCCGGTATGGATATGAAAGTTAGGTATCTATTTTGTGTAAGGTTGTGGAAAAATAACCGCATCTCTCTTTATAAATCAAACAAATCAAGTCCTTGCTGTTTGAGGTGATAAAAAATATATTTGTATAAAATATATAGTTATTCATCGCTTTCGATGATGCTGCTCTTAGATGTTTAATAATGGAGCATTAATTTTGTATATGTATTTTTTGTTGTACTTTCATCTTGCCTGTTCCAGATTCCGTATTTTGTTATTGATGGTGACCAACAATACCTTCATCGTGATACTTGCTTCGCTGGTCACACAGACTCTACGCTGCTTTTTTTCCTTTTACTCGAAGAGTTGCCGTCGCTATAACGATTGCTGTTGCTTGTTTCGTTGGCGCTGCTTGGTGCGTTTCTGTTCCTTGCTGCAGTTGTTCTTGTTGCCTGAGAACACCAATTGACCCGCAGACGAATGTCCAGGCGTGCACGGGGCACCTCTACTGCCTCTGACTCCTCCACACCCGACTGCGATCCTTCCACTTTAGCTGACAAAGGCCTTTTTTCCCCAATTTATTCTTGCTATTTAAACCAAAAGGCATCATCACGGATTACAGCTACAAGTATTCAAAGTCACGACAAGAAAGAAATTAAAAATTAATAATTTTTCACTTTGACGTGGTTCGTTGACGAGCAGCTGAGCACACTGAGTTTTTTCTACTATACTCAGTAGTAAAGTTTAAAATCATTATTGTAATTTGTGGTTGCTTTTAAAGCAGAGATCCTTCTAGCGCTGTTGTTTTACCTACGAGCATTCTCGGCGGCATTTTAATCGAAATTTTTTGCTCTTGAAAATATGATGCGTTGAAAATCTTAAAACAGGTCTTCGCAAGTGGATTTTGTGGTGCCGAGAACCCGATTTTTCACCTAGAAATTTGTAAAATAGTTGCAACAACTTTTTTTTCTATATTTTAATCTTTTCTATTTTGTGTTTAAATACAATAAAATAACAAGAAAAAATTAAATTATTCAAGGGAAAGAATATACAAATAAAAAATTTTAATTTTGGCTACTATAATCCAAAATGTATTTATTTATAGAGTTTATTTTCAAAGAAGGTTCAAGAGATTCTAATTGGAATACGCATGGGCAGCATTATGATAATAATCGAAATCACGAATTTTCAAAATGTTGGTGTAGTTTTTGACAGTTTTACGAAAAAATCATGCAATTCACGCATTACCTGGGCGCAAATTACCAAGTAGAAATAGCGTGATTTGCGTGATTTCTTGCAACCCTGTGCTGTTGAAAATGAATTCATTGCTTGGTAGCATTTGTCATAATATTTACTTATTATGGATACGTAAACATATGTAGATATACAAAAAACTGATTTCATTAACAAAAAATCCATAAACATTCCAGAATTTAACTTTTTGTTCTATCTATTACATGTAGGACTGCAATTCAAAATGAACAAGACAGAATCTGTACTGTCTGATCAGCTAGACAATGATGAAGTCCGTGGCATTCTTAAGAGCACTACCGATTTACGTCAATACTCCAGTCAAATTGAAAAGGAATTTAAGGAAGTCGAAAACAAATCCATCGAGGACTACATTTGTGAGTCTCAGAATATTGCTAATCTTCACAACCAAATTGGAAATTGTGATGGAATATTGGAGCGTATGGAGTCTATGTTAATGAATTTTCAGAGTGTACTTAGTAATATAAGTTCCGAAATAACCACTCTTCAGAAGAAGTCTGTTTCAATGTCAGTACAGTTGACTAACCGCCAGTCAGTAAAAGGACAACTTTCCCAGTTTATCGAAGATATGGCAGTATCGGCTGAAATGATTGACGTTATTATGGAAGTTGCAGTAACTGAAAAAGAATTCAGCACGCAGCTAAATGTGCTCAATCATAAGTTATCGCTGGTGAAAGAGCTTAGCTTTAAAGAATCTAAGTCAACGGGAGATGTTAGCGATGTTTTGCACAAATTGAAGCTTAAAGCAATGTCAAAAATACGTGTATATCTTTTGGAACAAATATACAAGTTTCGCAAACCCATGACAAATTATCAGATTCCTCAGAATGCAATGCTCAAACATAAGTTATTTTTCGAGTTTATTTTGTCGAATGAAAGGCAAGTGGCACAAGAGATATGCAGCGAATATATAGACACAATGAGCAAGATATACTGTAGCTATTTTAAGGTAATACATGTCATATCGCAAAGATGAAGCAATTATTCATTATTTATATATAATTAAATAATTTTAATGATTATTTTAGTATGAGGTCAGAAAGCCATACAACATACTTTCTTTTATCATCGGTCTCGTTGTTAATACACACCTTCAGTCACATAATTTCAAATGCTTCGCTTACTTTCCTCTAATATCATCATCTAAATGCATTTAGCCTTCCTACCCACCTCTTAAATTTAGTCTGGATTTTAGTTGTTAAATAATGAAGTATACTTAGTTGTTCTTTTGTACAGCCGACAAGGTACTGTGACCTTCTTTGTACTCCATAATGAATTTGTAAATAAATAATTAAGTAATATTGAGTAATAATATAGAACTAAAATGTCGGGAAAATAATATTCTTCCATTAAAAATACATATTCGTTTTGTTAATGTTTGGAAAATCCTATCCTTAACTATATTTATGCACTTGCAGAGCTATTCATCACGCTTATCAAGCTTACGTTTCGAAGAAGCCTGCACCAAAGATGACTTAATGGGTATTGAGGATAATGCGTCAAAAGGACTCTTCGCGAAAACAACCACCCTCAAACACAAGAGCACAATATTTACAATTGGCAATCGTGGCGAAATACTTAATCACCAATTGGAAGCACCAATAATAGTACCACATGCACAGCTGAAAAACAGGGTAATATATAGAAATATAATAGGATTTCCATATTTGATTTAACACCTAATTTTTCTGCTAGTAGTACACCTATGAGGCTTTGTTTCGCTCTGAGCAGTACGCCCTGGTGGATAACGCCTGCAGAGAATACTTGTTTGTAACTGAATTTTTTATGGTGCGTGGCGCACAAGCTCAAGATCTCTTCAATCAAATAATGGGAAAAACAATGACTCTTATGCTAGTAAGATTTCAATCCTATCATTATTCAGTTCCTCAAAAGTTAATATACAGAGCTTCCAGTCTTACTCCTCATCTCATGGAATGGAATACTTTTCCTTTTCTTATTTTTACTTTTTTCTCATTGCTACGAGTTTATTTTTCGATCAATTTAGAAAAACCTCGAGTCCGATATTCAGGATTGCTATGATACAATTGCCATGTTTCTGTGCATTCAGCTGATATTCCGATATCAACTTATGTGTCACAAGCGATGTGTACCAGCTTTGGATAAGTAAGCCAATGTATTTCGATTTTCGTGGTTTTAAATTCAAATAATATTCCATCGTAATTTTTAGGTATTGGGACTCATTGCAAGCAGTTATTTGGCCTCGTTTTGAGCATGTGTTTGGACTCAATATTCAGAGTATTCACGATTGCGATCCCACAAAATTTAACAAAGAGCTTGGTCCACACTATGTTAGCAAATTATTGTGTTGCCTTTCTATTTCTGTTAATAGTTTTACTCTCTCCGACTTTAGATTACGCGACGATATGCAGAATTCTCTGCAGCAATTGTTGGAATTTCTGAACATTTTCCCAATGAACTCGTTAGTCGTTTGCTTCTTGAACTTCAAAACGAAGTGGAATGTTTTATTCTACGAATGGCTGCTATTTTTTCGACGCGCAAGGAACAATTAATCTATCTTATTAATAATTACGATTTGGTGTTGGGTGTTCTTATGGAGCATACGCGCGACAACTCCAAGGAGGCCGAAGCATTTCGTGAGCAGCTAAATGCGCGGAGTGCAGAGTATGTCGATGAAATTCTGGCTCCCCAATTTGGTGGCATAATACAGTTCGTTAAGGACTGTGAGCACTTTTTGGAAAACGAACAGCTAGATGAGTTACGTAAACAGGAGCGCCGCAGTCACGCACTGGTCACCAGCTTTTCATCCAATTGGAAGAAGTCGCTAGAGGAACTAAATCGCGAAGTATTGCTTTCATTTCCATCACTACTGACAGGGTCACAGCTGCTGCAGTTAGCTCTGGCTAGCTTGGTCCAATATTACAATCGTTTCCACAAGCTACTGACGCCGAATATACGTGCCCAGCTGACAAATATACATGTAGTTATGGTAGAAATTAAAAAATACAAGAATAGTTATTAAATTCAATAGTATCACTTCAAACAAACGAGAATATTATATTTCTTGTTATTAACATTGAATTTTTTTATTGCCCTTTATTGAAAAATAATCACATATTAAATTTTGTATATTTAAATATCATCATCAAATAACATTTCAACCAGATCCCTATTGGAGCAGCGCTCGCCATCCAGGCGTTGTGGTGATTTCCAACGCAATAAGGTTGGTAAAAACACTAAATGTGTGTTCGGATCCTTACGAAAGGGACAGTTTAAATCTTTCCAACTGAAAAAAATATAAAAATTTACAATAAATTTTTTTTCACAACTTCGACCTGTCGCAGCAACTCTTTAGAATATATCGAGTATACACAACTTGCCAGATGCTATTAAAGCCTCACGGTAAAAAATTCAACTTTTGGCGGGTTTCACAAAATTTATTTCAAAAATTGGAGTTTATGGTTTCAATAAATAAAATTTACATTAACTTTTACTTTTTTTATCAAGTATTTATACTTTTTAAACATATGTTAATTGACTCAGGTTACTAAGAAACTATTTAGATCGCGAGTTCTTAATTTATAATATAACTTACTAAGAGCGTTCACCAACATCCACGTGAATAAAGTGGGACCTCTCAGAAGCCTTTTCTAAAGCAGCATGAATTACAGGTTCGGCTGGAAACGGACAAGAAACTTTTACTGAGAAATCCATAAACATGAAAGTGGTGGAAAATGTACCTTTGGTACAGTAAGGACACCAGCTATCCCCATTCTCGCCTTTACCACCACTAAAGAGAACATGTATCGGCTCTCCGGAGGTTTCTAGCTTCTCTACCAGTTGCTGAAACTCCTCGTAGCCCTTAACATTATGTTGAATTACCATCTTAATATTGCGAATTGTATGAATGGGTTTCCTTGATATCTTGATGATATCTCTGAACAATCGCTGGCGAAGTCTCGTTTTGTGCAAGTTGGGAAAATTCCGGAAAAGTATGCCCAAAGCTAGCCTTCAAACTTTAACAGTGTTACCGAGTATCCGTAAAAAAATAGTATTAACTACTAAACATAGTATATTTTTGAAATAGAAATAAAATAATCTATAAAAATTTATGATTGAAATACAACCCTTTGATAATATTTTAATAATTTGTTTCATTTATTGTGCGTAAAACAAAATGGGTGTAGGAGATCAACATTATCAAAAAAAAACAAATATAATAAAAAGGATGTTTTCGAATATTTTTCTATCGCAAATAAAATTAAATACGAAAACAAAATTTACATATAATATTTACAAATAATTAAATATTTTTCAAAAAAACCAAATCTTATTTTTGTAAAGTTTAGTAAGGAAAAAATATTTAGTAAGAACAAAAGACGATAAAATTCTCAATAATAAGATTTGCAATCGATTCTTTAATTGACTGAGCTGAGGTTCAGGTTAATTGACTGGAACAGCGATTCCTTGCCAATTCGTTTGGTCCCAATCTGGAGACTGGCAAGGAATTTCATCTAAAGACGATGCATTCCACTTATAAACCATTCAAATTGCAACTGCTGACAGCAGAGCTTCAGAACTGCAATTCCAATTCAAACTTCAATTGGTTTTAGCACTTAACACAATTTTCTCAATTACTGTACTTTGCAACAATGCTGTAAGTGCTCCCAAACAAAATGGGCGACAGAGGTCTAAGTGCTCCTAAACAAAATTTTGTTGAAGCAAGTGTCATGAAATATGAAAAAATCACGCAATTCACGTAATTACATGGACGCAAACTACCAAATAGAAATTGCGTGATTTGCGTGATTTTGTGCAACGCTGGGGCGTAGTTCGGGAAATTTTTTTTACAGGGTCGCTCAGAAGCCAAAAAATTGTATTTTAGAAGGCAAATGCCTATATAACATATGAGTAGATTTTTAATTCTAAAATAAGATGAAGTCTCATCGAGACTAAAAACTCGTCCATGAAATTATAAATTACAAAATTGAAGTGCTTACAAATTGGTAATTACAAAATTTCGAGAATAATAAAATATGTCTACACTACACGTGCTATTGACCAAAGGCTATATATAGCATAGATGACTAGATGTGACACTCGCTATTCGCCGCTTCAAAAAATCGGTTTGACATTTGACTGTTCGGTATGATGAACTCACGTATACAATACGTGAGAAGTATCACGTTGTTGTTCTTGTTTCTTTATCAATCAATGTGTACGATTTCTTAACAGTGCAACCGTATGTGCTAAAGGGTTTTGGAGCCCCCAACTAGGCCAATAACGTATAATTTCCAACTATTTTGTAACAATTTGTATTTAGTTTCATTTATACTATTCTGCTAACAGCATTCTAAAATACTTTCGCAATTAGGCGCATAATTGTGTATTTATAACAAAAAAGTTTTGATTACCGACTGCATTTATAGGAAATATAACCAAGCAAATTAGAAAATGCTGTGTAAAATGTTATAGAATATATTTATTAACATTAAAACTATGTTTTATACATGTTTTTCAAGAATAAAAAACATAATATTTATAATTATTTATTTTGACGTTTCGATAAACAACCCCCTTAAAATAAATTTTCCATCAGTGCTTGCTACAAAATTTTTGCGGCGAGGCTACATTATTTTACGGCGAGGCTACACTTTTTTACGGCGAGGCTACACTTTTTTTGCAGCGAATCAAAGTTTTCTTTCATTGTATCAGTGCAATTCCAGCAAAAATGCATTAGTGTATAAGGGACATTTTCGAGTGTCTCATCTACTAATCTATGATATATAGTCTGTGTAGACTGCATGGTCTTTGTTATTGACCATGGAATTATATATATTTGTTTTTACCACGATCACCGTAGAGGTGACCATCTACCATGGTTATCAGATAAAGCTAAGTATATATCCACTTACTCCAAAAACAGGTAGAATTGTTATGAAAAGAATTTGCGTTAGAAGAAAAAAATTTGCATCAAAAATGATGAAATAGAAATAGTATGTGTTAAAATGAGCATTATGCCATAATGATCATATATTTAACACAATATTTTCATTTTTATTCCACATAATTTGTGAGATATAAAGCTAAGGCAGTATGGATTCGGATAAGCACAATTTCTGGCATGTGGCAACGCTGTGTACATATTGCAATGTAACATGGCTAATAGCAGTGGAGCAGTAATATTCCAAAATATTTAAATTGAAGGTTCTGAACTCCGGAAGGGGGCCCGGCTTAGGCTTGTACAATAAAAACTACAACAATGAATTTGGAACATTTTGCTACACGGGTAAAATGTAAATTTGTAAATATAAATTGGACTTAGATCCGACCTAAATCTAATTAAAATTATGTCCAATTTAATTTAAACTCAATCTGATAAACACAAATTCAAAATAAAAGAAAATGGTTAAAAATTAAAAATATATTCATTTCATACAAAAACCATTTGGATGACAAGGAAGACTTATTTAAATTTTAATTTTATGTGACTGGGTGATTGATCCGCCTCAGGAAGGTCACTTTCCTTTTTGCGCTTCACCTTGTCCTTAAAAACTTTGGATTTCTTCGATTGTGCCTTTTGTTTTGCTAAGTATTTTGCTTCGCGTTTCGCTTGCAACTGCGCAGTTATAAACGAGAAAATTAAATATCCTTGCAAAATTATCAAGCCACACAGTGCTATTAATGCATTAAGTTTTTCATCGGTACTGGCGATTCCATAGTAAAGTGTGAGTACGCCAATTACCATAGTTGCAAACCGTACAACTACAAAAGTGATGCTATTAACTATAGATACGCTAGCAAGTTTCTCCTCTCGGTCAAAAACCTTGATTAGCTGGACGACGTGAGAAATAATTTCGCTAAGATAGTGGAGCGTAATGAGTACAGTGGCTATGCGCTGGAAACTGGAGTATGATCAATAAGCAATTTACATTTTAATAAAGTAATTAATTTATACTGCCATTTCAAGTCTTACCCATAGGAATATGCTAAGCAAATGACTGAAAAGGCGCAGATGGCATGAATGATTTTTGGCTGTTGATCATCTTTCTTTACTTTCTGGAAATATAACTCCGGTAGCATGTGTAAATAGTAGGACATTTGTATGATGAAAAAGAACTTGTTCAAGAACGTCATGGAATGATCGGGGAATCCTTCCCATAACAGCGAAAACTTGCTGAAGTATCCTTCTTGGGCTATGATATTAGCACCCCATAGGAAGGAGACTAAGTAGAAAGCAATCAGTTGACCAGATTCATTGAATAAAGATAATTTAAACTTCGACAAATGCATTTTTTTAGAAAATCTCTAAAATAGCAATAGAAAAAAAGAAATTAATGTACAAATATATACATATGTATGTATGTATGTTTAGAAGTTTTAATAAAACGCTTTTCTAGGTTGACAAAACTCGAAATTTGAAATTTTAACATTTTATAGTGAGTTTATAACAAATATTAATAATTTGTGTCATAATTTATAATAACGTTTATGCTAAATTTTAATAATAGAATTATACTTATATGAATAAGCTTTTTTACATTAGCCATTAATTTTAATAACCTTGCAAATAATTATTCTGAGAAACTATAGTAATATTCCATTTTTTATCATACTTACATCAAGTATGAACTCCTGGATAATAGCGTGCATAATAATACACGTTAATGTGTAGAAAAAGATAGCGCAGTAATCCTTTATGCCCGCCACGTAAGTGAAAGGTTTGCCGCTGTAAATGACTTAAAATATAAGAAGTGAAACTAATTTATGGTGTTTAGAAGTTGCTTACAGTGGCTGCTCCCGAGTTGGATCTTCACCCGTCACATTGTGACTCACTGAGATGAAAGCATTAGAAAAAGAAGCAGTTGACTGTAACAAAATAATGCATACATTTTCATATTTCAAATTTTCCTAATATCAATCTAAAAAAATTTGTTGTTTCCATCTGTGCACTTTTAAATGTCTGTTATAAATTAAAAAAATATTCTTACTTTAACTGCAAAATGCATATTAAATAAACTAAAAGCAAAGTTTCATCTGTTAAGATTTCTTTTAGATGTACAGAGCAAGGCAATATAAGTATGTATACGAAGTAAAAGTCGAGGAGGATACATAATACGTGGCATCAACTAAATACACAACGCAGCATGCAATGCTATTACTACAAGACAATAATTTAACAATTATTTTTCCGCTTTTCTACAGGCAGTTGCTGTGAATTTTGTCATTAGTTTTATTATTATGAAAACGTAAATGCTTTAAGAAACTTATCTACTTACATCGTCCATGAGTCCTACAACGAAGACCATTGCGATGCATGATATGATATCGGCATGATTCTGAATAACAAATTCGTGGCTGAGGATAGGTGGATTTTTGCTATTGGGCTTACGTCCCATTCCAGGTTTGATTGCCATAATTTGGTTATGTGGCTAATATGATTCTACCTGTTACTCTGGAGCTAGTTTCTATGACTGTGATTAGCGTGTAATGCTATAAACAGAGACTCTGCGACAACGACACGGCAGCGACAGTTTATGTCAAATTTCTCTGCAGCAAAGACAGATATTTCTTTGAAGCAGATACAAAACAAGTCCGTTTACAATACAAGTTTTATATCATCTGATTTTTGTGTACTTGCTTGACAAAGTATGCAAATAAAAACGATTAGTGATATTTTGTAAATGCTCCAGTAGAAAACACAAAATGTTTTACAAGTCCATATTAAAAGTCCATAAAATCTGAGAATTTAAAATTTATCTCATTATGGACATCTAACAAATAATTTCAATATTATAGAATGGACTACGAAAAACAATTTAAGCTAAATAAAAATGTGCACCGTAAAGCAAGTGCGAACACGGTCATACTGATATTAATAGATAAGAAATAAAAATTTAAAATATTATTAAACATATTTAGAGGAGACTCTTGTCGAAAGCGTCAAAGGATTATTATGTTCAATTTTGTTTTTTCCCGTTATTCTCGAAAATCCGCTCCTAAGATCGTCCAAAAAAATGTCAATAACTCTTAAACTAAGTGGGCTATATTTGTCTGCATTTCACTGTTTAGGTCACAACCATTCATTTTCAACCAATGTTATTAGCGCTTCTAACTTATAGCCACAATTATCCAAATCCGGAGGATTCAAAATTATGTCAATATCTTGCAACCTAACACTGGCTACGAAGCAAATATTTTTTGTAGCCAAGTTGTGGGTGCGTGTGCCAAAGAGTGCTATATTTTTTGGCGTGTGTCGCCTCTTATTTACACCAAATAGCGGATTCTGTCTTGATAAATGTTCTACCAAATGAAAAATTAATGGTTGTATTTGATAAAATGAACAAGCTTCCTTTAAAGCGTGTTTGGCCATCTGGTAAAATATGTCCTGCAATAATTTTGAATTCTGGCTGCTGTTTGGCATATAATACTCAAAGAAAATTTTCCTGTTTCCTTAAATGTTTCACTTTTGACGCACTTAAAATGCTGCTTCAATTTAAAAATTCTTCAAAATATGTAACTGCTAACATCTCCGCTTGGATTGGACTCGAATACATAATCATTGATGATCCTCATACTTTGGAATAAACCACAGAAAGCAAAAAATTAATCCAGGCGTTTAAACTAAAATTTATATATGCATGTACATATTTGTACTAATCATTTCGTTAGTCTCACTTTTAAGGACTATACATACACACATGTTAAAGTGGAACTCCTTCACGACTCCAATGGCCTATACAGTCTCAAAATTGGTCATCCAAAAACAACTCTAAGATTTGTATAAAAAAGAAAAACAACATAATTATATTGGAAAATGTGTCGCTTCTCCTAGGGGGAAACGCAACCAAGATCACAAAAACAATGTATGTATATTTTAATACTACGAACTTATTGCGTTGAGTAACAAATAATTTTAGTACTTTAATTATAAGCGTTACGGTAAACTTTTAAATTAGTTTTTCTTCTTTTTCTTCTCGGGTTGGACTAATCCCTGCGATTCCTGATACAGCCGTACAATCTGCTCTTGAACATCAGGTAGACAAGGAGAATAACGGGAATATTCCATACTGAATTCTCCCTTTCCTTGTGTACTGGATCTATGGACAAATTTTAGGTTCACATTATAAACCAACAAAATCGACTGATTTGTCAATATATGTACCTCAACTCGCCGGCATAACCGAACATGTCATTCAGCGGGACTTCAGCGTAAAGCGTAAACCAACCTTCTGCGCCATCTGTACCCGTAATAATTCCATGGCGCTTATTCAGTTGTCCCATAACTGCGCCTTGAAATTCCACTGGAGCAGTCACCTCAACCATCATTATTGGTTCGAGTAATTGCCAAGAGCCCGATTGGAAAACTTCTTTAATTGCACCATATGCAGCCATCATGAAGGCCAGTTCACTAGAGTCTACAATATGATGACCACCATCCTGCAGGCGGAAGCGAATACCAGCTAATCTATGACCAGATAACATGCCTCGTTGCGCCATTTCACGGAAGCCTTTCTCTACTCCTGGGATAAATTGCTTTGGAACGTTGGTGCCCATAGTTTCATCAACGAACTCCAAGAGAGTATTCTGCGCAGGTGGTAAAGGCTCCATGATACCAATAATACGCGCATATTGACCTGAGCCCCCAGACTGTTTTTTGTGCAAGTAATCAAAAGCACAAGGCTCAACAAGTGTTTCACGGAAAGCCACTTTCGGCTTACCCAATGTAACAGGACAATTATATTCTCGTTCCATACGTTGGGCGTAAATTTCTAAATGCAGTTCACCTTTGAAATGGAGAAGTGTAAAACTATGCAAATATTTTTCAAAATAAAGTAGTCACCCATTCCCGACACGAGTGTTTCCTTTACGTCGTTATCATAGAAAAAATGGAAGGTTGGATCTTCTTTGGTAAATCGCGCCACAGCCTTCGCGAAATTATCTCTATCCTTTGCATTATTCGGCTTTATTGCCATTGAAACCACCGAGTCAGGCACATATATCGACTCCATGGACATATTATTTTTTGGATTTGTGGTAAAGGTATCGCCGGATGCGCAATCAACACCAAATAAAGCAAATATGTCACCAGCATAGACCTCGTTCACATCCTCCATGTTATTGGAGTGCAAACGCACCAGACGAGAGATACGCACTTTTTTATTGGTTCGCGCATTATAGATGTTGTCACCTTTTCGCAGCACGCCTTGGTAACAACGTAAATAGGTAAGCTGCCCGAAGCGACCAGCTTCTAGTTTGAAAGCTAGACCAACAAATGCAGCCTTTCCGTCACGAGCAGGATTTAAAATGATTTTCTCTTGATTTTGTTTATCTTTCTCGACTAATGCAATATTCTCAACCTCACCCGGATTGGGTAAATAATCTATAACAGCATCGAGCAGTGGCTGAATACCTTTATTTTTTAAAGCAGTACCAACTAGAACTGGTGTGAAAGTTCGGTTTATGCAGCTCCGTCTTATAGCAGCCTGCGAAATAGTATACGTGAAGAAAGAACATAGTGCACATTAATACATAAGAATAGTGTGTCTGCATTTTAATAAAGACTGTAGATACGAATCTGCACCTTAATATCACACTCATTAATTGTTTTTTCTTGCAAAAACATTTCACCCAGAATTTCATCTACATTTGATAAGTGCTCAATTAACTCGTGCCGGTGTTCATCCGATTCAGCACGCATATCCTTTGGAATTTCATCATAACGTAATTCCATACCATGCTGTCCCTCGAAATAAATGGCTTTATTGGTCAATAAATCAACGACACCTTTGCAATTACTTTCAAGACCAATCGGCAGCTGAATAAATGCTGCATTGTGATTCATTTTAGATCGCATATGCAAGAGAACTCTGTGCGGATTCGAACCCATGCGATCGAGTTTGTTTATAAAGGCCAAGCACGGGACATTGTATCGTTTCATCTGACGATTGACTGTCAATGTTTGACTTTGAACTCCACCAACAGCACAGAGCACAAGTACTGCACCATCTAACACACGCAATGCTCGCTCTACTTCTACTGTGAAGTCTACATGCCCAGGCGTATCAATGATGTTGATATTTGTGTCTCTCCAAATTGTGTAGGTAGCAGCTGACTGGATGGTGATGCCTCGTTGCCGCTCTAATTCCATAGAGTCCATAGTAGCACCAACATTATCTTTACCGCGAACCTCGTGCATTTCCTTGATTCGACCTGTGTAGAAAAGAATGCGCTCAGTCAGTGTAGTCTTCCCACTGTCAATGTGCGCTGAAATGCCAATATTTCGAATCTTATCAATGGGGTGATGATGAGCAAGATTTGAATTAGTGGAGGAATTCTAGAAACAAGAAAAATCGCGTTAAAATTTGAAAATAATTACATAATACATAATAATTACCCTTAGATTAATTATTTTGAAAGCTCCTATTCGAAGTGGAATATTAATGGTCATAACTCTGGTAATGATCGTCATTATTGCAATTTAAATAAGTTTCGATCTATAAAAAAACTATTCGCTTTACCAGAAAACCTTGGCCTATACCGCCTAGACCAGACAATATCAATAGTCGCAAACGTCAATGAAGCATGCATATACTGACGTTTCATTTATAAAAGATAATTCACCTATAAAGCTGGAAACACAACAGACGAATGCAGATGCAGATACGTTATTATCTTGTTCGGCATAGTGTTGTATAAGTTTCCAAAGAGCAACCTAAACAAATGCTCTGACTCTTTCCAGCTTTGCACAAAATCACGCAAATCACGCAATTTCTACTTGGTAGCTTGCGACCCCTGGGGTAAGGGGGGTGTTTTCCAGAAGAAAAGTGCCGAAAATACTACTCTTCACATCTTATGTTTAACTTTTAAACTATCTACCACTGTGGTGGATTTCCATGAAAAAGTCCGCAAAATCAACATTTTCCCTATGCTGACCACCACACCATACAAATTTATGCTGTCTTTTTGAAAATGCTGATTTTGACGACTTTTGGGTGTTGCGTGAACTGCCTAATTTTTTCATATTTCATGACACTTGCTTCTAAAAAATATTGTTTAGGAGCACTTAGACATCTGTCGCACATTTTGTTTGGGAGCACTTACAGCATTGTCGCAAAGTACAGTAATTGAGAAAATTGAAACTTACCAAGAAAGCATTGTGGTAATTTTCGATGTTAAATAATAGAAAAGCAATTGAAACGCATGAGCAAAGAGTACTCATTTATGCCCTGATTCACAAAGTCTTTTTTAGTTGTTATATAGTTGTTGCCGTTGTCTTTTTCACCATTTGCAAGCCAGAAAGTCTACTCGTCGTCAAACAGCTGTTGAAGACAAAGCACTGTCTATTTTGGTGTCTTTGCTAAGGCCCACAACATGTTTAACGTAATGTTATGGTAACCAGAAAGTCTTCAGCAGTCGTTGAGTAGACTCAAAAAAGACAACAGCTACCTAGCTGTTGTCTTTGGTGCATTTTCATATTAGAAATGGCATTTTTCAGTAAATTGTGTATGATAACCAATTAAAATATATGTAGAAAGATAATAATTTATATTTACTGTTTGTAGTTTTTTATTTACATTTAATTCGAAAATTTTTTGCCGCGAATTAGAAAATTTAATTGCGTAAATACTCCATAGATATGAATATAACTCAATATAGTATATGATTATAATTCTAAAATATATTTATTTTTATATATAAACTACTTAAACTAACTACATGCTACTACTGCTTAGAACTACATGCTTACATACATTCATGCATGTACACATGTATTCACTTCTTTTTTTAATGGCCGACAAACTGTTGCAGCGTTGCAATCTTTTTAAATGAAAGAAATTTTGCTCACATTTCGTGCAGCAATTTATGCAATAAAAACAATAAAAAACTGTAACAAATAATCTTCGGATAATTGTTTAAGTTTTTCCCTACATTTATAAACAGTAATTTGGTTGCAAAAACCCATTTTACAAGGTCTTCAATTATTCAACATAACCATTAAAGCTAAACTTTTGTATAAATACAATTTGGCAGCACCAAAAATCATAGTTTATACAAAAACCTTCGTAACAGCGAAAACTGGCAACAACTGCGACGTAAAGGATTGTCTTCTATGACGTGAAGACTTTCTGAATTCCACGACAGTCTTCAGCAACAACTTGTGAAGACAAAAAACCTTGTCTTCGCCGAAGACTTTGTGAATCAGGGTATTAACAAGCTTATGCGAACTATAGATTAGTAGATATAAAAAATATTTCATTCACAAAATTAAGGTTAATAAAATATTATAACAAAATAGTGGTCGTGGCTAGACGTGTATTCATTTGTTGGGTGAAAGGCTTCTTTATGGGAGAAGGAAGAACTCCTTTATGACGAAGAACGGGAAAATTCTACACACCAATATTCAATTGTAGAGATTTTTGTTTCACGAATCGAAGTTATTTCTAAGCAGCATTTCACACACGCAACTAAGCAGTTGATAAGGAAACGAGTTTTGACACAGTTGGATTGCTTGTGTACGGCTTGTTTTTCTGTTTTTCATGTACAGAAAACGCAATGTGTACTTCTGTTGACAGTATTCATGAATACACGTGTAGCCATCGCGGAATCAGAAACTGCAGCTGTTGCAATCATCAGATGAATACGCGTATAATCAGGGCCAATAAGAATAAATGATTAATTTTGATATTTTAAGTATAGATGTGCTACCAAGTTCTGCTTTGGAAAAATTTTATTATGATTTGTATGCACTAAATATAGATGCATACATATGTGCAGTGCTGATATTTTTCTCAGAATTTGACAACAGCTTGTAAAATTGAAATAAAACTAATTATATTTTTTGTTTACATTTTTGCTAACTCAAACAGCTATAATATATTAAATAAAATAGTGTTTTAAATAAAATAATGTATAATAATTGGGGATTTCAGCAACAAAATGCCCTGCAGTATGCATTCCTTATGCAACAGCAACAACAATACATGCTACCCCAAATGTTGGCCGCCACAAATTCACCGGTAATGTATTATCCAACACCTCCAACTTCATTGGTCAGTGTTCCCAGAGTTCCTGTCAGGGAGACTAATGCGGATACTGATGAAGAAGCCGAACCGAAGCGTACATTATTTTGTGCAAATTTGGACGAACGTGTAACGGAGGACATTCTCTACGAAGTCTTTCTGCAGGTAAGTGTAATGATGAACTGAAGCTCTTGTAATTCAGCGATTTAGGCAGGACCAATTGATTCAGCACGCATCCCTAAAGACAGCAACGGACGCCAGCGCACTTTCGGATTTGTAACCTACGTACACGCGCGTAGTCTTCCGTATGCATTACGTCTATTCCATGGATTGAAACTATTTCGGAAGCAGCTAGTTATCAAATACCAAGAGAACAAAAGTGGTCCGTCTCACCAACAAGAGCATAGAGATCACCACCGCTCTCAGTCAAACATAGACTATGAGTCGAGAAGAAGAAGTGGCGGTCATAACCGTAATACTGATAATAATTCGTTGCGTAACAGGAACCTGGTTGACTTAAAAAATGAACAGTCTGCTACTAGTAATCCTTTTCGTCGTGAGTTGTGCTCTACAGAAAATCCCTTCAAACAAGAGGAACGCTCCGAATTGCAAAACGTAAGATCAGGGAAGGAACGCATATGGTCACGTCAAAATACAGGTCAATACCAACGACACGGCAATGAAAAAGATATTTATGATCGTAATCGCGGTAAACATGACAATGATTATCAACGTCGCAATCAGCGTACTGGTAGCAACAGGCCTTCGGATCAACGCCAAAGCAACCATCATAAAAACAAAAGTAGTAGCCGTCGGTAACAAAAGAGCCTTCTGGCTGAAATGAAGCAAGTGAAATGAGGGAAAATCGTTGTAACTGTAGGAATACATCTATTTGGGTTTCTGTAAAATTTTAAAATTCCTGCAACATGCGGTAAAAAACTGTTCTTTGACGTATATCAAGTTTGCGAGTGAATATATAAAAATTAAGGTCGTCGTTTTGGTTCACCACAGGTTTGATCTGGTGCTGATTTAAATGAAATTCTAAACGTTATTTACAAAACATTTTAAATAACCAAAATAATTTTAATCTCCAAAACTTTATAACCAATTCAACAATCAATCAGCAGCTCAATATATAATATATACAAACAGCATTTCTTTTGTTCATCCGCTACATTATTAATTATAAAACTTATATATCTATAATAAAGCACCCTTATTTTGTTCATCGTTTTTATTTCTTAATATTATTTGAACAAATTGTTTTTTGCTAAAAAATTTCTTTAGAAAGAACATTATTATTTTTATATTTTTGCATTTCGCTTGTTAGGAAAGATACATTTGATGTAAATAACTTTTTCCATCATTTCCGGTTATCATGCTATCTCTGGTTTATCATATCGACGTTTAGAATTTTAGCTGGTGTCACATTAGAGCAAATAAGATGAACTGCGAGCATATCATCTTTACGATTTGTCTCAGCGGTGTGAAGCAGAACGCTCACCAGATCATGGTATTCCTGCGACAGTAAACTGGTTATATGCCAAGAAGCTCAGCAGCGGCTGAGAAGCCAACCACAAAATCTGATAGTGCATTGCGCACCGTTTTAAAAAGCTGCAAGAAAGCGCACTGCATGTTGCTTTCCAGGAAGTTCGGGTAGTATAGCATCAGACTCAGCAGTGTTGTCATGGCAAAGTCTTCCTTAAATCGCGAGGCAGTGAGTGAGGAAATAGTGAGGCAGTAATATTTTGAGTGTCTGGCTCAGCCAATCAAAAGGGAACAGCAGATATCGCAGAGTCTTATAGTGACTATTGAGACTAATATGTGATCACATTCATACATAGCTAATTGTTTGTGATATTTTATGATTGTGTAGAAAGTGTCGAAAAATAAAACTTGAATTAAACTGTAAAAAGAAGGTGGTTTTATTAACGAAAATCTCTTTTTGGAATGCATTTGGAGTATATAATAATTTTAATGAAAAAGCGTATAATTCAAAATCATTTAGGAAACAACGATTAATTACAGGAGTAACTTATAAGATTTGTGCTGTAAACTAAATTCCAAATGTATTTACGTAGCGTTGCTATTGTTGGTTGAGAACCACTTGTCTTTGAAATTGTGAGACAAATTTCACTTTACTCTTTATCATCGTGTAACGAACCAAATAAATCCGCACATAAATCATTTTTTTTTAGTTCATTGTATTATTGAATTGTTTAAGGGGAAAAAAAAGAAAACCATTGTATTCATTTTTATTATTGTATTCATTTATATTATTTGCATTTTGTATTTACTTTAATCTTAATCATATATTAACTTAAAAACCTACTGGGTACTTATTATAGCATAAGTTAATATGTATATAATGTAAATGCACGCCGGAGAGGAGAGCGGCTACGCAAGAGCACAAGCAAACGAAGGAGTGAACAGAACGCACGTATACAACAGAGAGCAAAAGTACAAACATCGGAGCGCTGTGGAAACAGCACAGAAGAAGAAACGAACAAAAGAGATCAAGCAAACGCAAGGAAAAGGGTCGTTACTGAAACCAGCAAAGAATCGTTCAGTCAGTTGCTATGGGACCATCGACGAAGACACTCGTGCTTAAGGTTTAACATCGACGCGGGCACAACCATACAGTGAACGCGAAAGCAGCGCCGTGATCGCCGCGTGTAAAATAATTTTTTTGAAATCGTGAATACAAATTTTTCGGTCGAGTAAAGGTATTGCGAATCTCCGGATAGCCTTATTGGTATTGCGAATCTTCGGATAGCCTTACCACTCAATCGAACAATTTTCCGAAATACATAACCGTGAACGAGAATTATTTGAAATCGTGAATACCAATTTTTCGGTTGGGTAAAGGTATTGCGAATCTACGGATAGCCTTACTGGTATTGCGAATCTCCGGATAGCCTTACCACTCAATCGAACAACTGGTCGAAGTAAACCGGTGAACCTTGCCACTCGATCGGGTACAGTCCCGGCACCAACAGAACGACCAACTCTGCCCTTGCGATTACTAAACCAGTCAGTGCCGCGTAGCGTACCATAACTCTCCGGCGCGTATATTAGATTTCATAAGCCATCGATAATACTCTACAATCAGTCTGAAAGGCCACAATAAAGTCAAGGTCCTGTAAAACACAATTTAAAATTTTTCCTTGTCTGTAACGAACCCTGGACATCTGACGAGTTACCTCGGCTATAGACCCGGACAACCGGGGGCAGCGTTACAGTGGCGCCCGAACAGGGACCCTGGCGAAATATCATTTATTGTGCGCCTCAAACGAAGAGACAAGAATCTGAGGGAACCTGCAGTCAGATGCCACGCCCCAGCAACAGCAACAACGCCCGCAACGAGCAATAGAGAGACACGACCCACGGTCCGCATGCAGGCGCTGCGGACAAGCTGGCCATTTCGCTCGTGACTGTCGCAACGAAACGTTGATATTTTGCTGGGATTGTGGACGCAAGAGTGTACGAACTAAAGAATGCTGCCGCAAACGTCCGGGAAACGCGCAACGCCAACATCCAATTTGGGGAGATGTGCAGATGGCAAGAAATCCCCGAAATTATTAGAAGATTTGCGCAGGGAGGGCCAACGTATTGTGGCAACCGTGGCCCTCGAAAATGAACTCCTCGATGCTACCTTAGATACGGGTGCTACGCGGAGTTTCCTCAGCAGTTACTATGCCCACAAATTAAGAATTGCAAACAGGATATACAAAGTTCAGACAAGGATGTGCATGGCGAATGGTAAAGTGCAGGAAATCACAGAGGCACTGAGAACTCGTGTAGTCTTCGGTACCAAGAGCTGCATGATAACGCTGTTGATCCTGCCGGAAGTCGTCGATGATTTCATCTTAGGATTTGATTTCTTGGCTCGCATAGGAACGGAGATAAAATGTGGTGGTAAAGTGGTCCACATTAAAGTACCGGAGAACACAGAAGAAGAGGTAGTCTGCAAACGCGCAACCGAGGAACAAACAGAACAAGAGCGCATTGAGACATTTCTGGCTACCGAGTTGAAGGGCTATGAGAACATGAAAGGCACGACTGATATAGCTGCCCACCGCATAATCATGCGCGATGAACGCCCCATAAAACAGCGGTACTTCCCCAAGAACCCGGCGGTGCAGAAGATCATCGACGAAGAGATTGATGAATTAATACAGAAAGGCTGTATAGAACCATCTCGAAGCCCACATAGTGCGCCGATTGTATTAGTGAAGAAAAAGACTATGAAATGGCGCCTATGTGTAGACTATAGGCAACTTAACTCACGCTCGGTGCCGGATGCATATCCATTACCTAGGATAAACCACATCTTAGAGCGACTGCGCGATGCCAAATACGTGAGTAGTATAGATCTACGGAATGAGTATTGGCAGATTCCAAAGGAGGAATCCAGCAAAATTTATACAGCTTTCACTGTTCCGGGACGTGGATTGCACCAATGGAAGGTGATGCCATTTGGTCTCCACTCGGCCCCGGCCACTTTTCAACGAGCATTGGATACTGTAATTGGCCCAGATATGGAACCAGTAGCGTTCGCATATCTGGATGATATTATTGTGACAGGAAACACATATGAAGCCCACACGGCTAACTTAAAAGAAGTTCTCGCCCGACTAAGGCGAGCTAACCTTCGCATAAATGCAGAGAAATGTGAATTCTTTAAGCGTCGGATCAAATACCTCGGACATGAAATCAGCGAGGAAGGCATTCATACGGACCCCGATAAGGTGGCAGCAATACGAGAACTACGCCCACTGCAGAATGTACGAGAATTGAGAAGATTCCTCGGGACCGCTTCATGGTACAGGCGGTTTGTGCCGGATTTTTCAAAAGTAGCACAACCACTCACGCAACTCCTCAAGAAAGGAAGACATTTCAAGTGGACCAGAGACCAACATGAAGCTTTCGAGGACCTAAGGCGACGACTCACAGAAGCCCCAGTATTGGCTTGCCCCGATTTTAACCAGCGATTTCATCTCCAAACGGATGCTTGTGAGTATGGCTTAGGAGCAGTCTTAACTCAAACCATCGGCGGTCAAGAACGAGTAATCGCCTACGCTAGCCGTCATCTTAATGGCGCTGAGAAGAACTATTCGACCACAGAGAATGAGTGTCTGGCGGGGGTATGGGCCGTGAGGAAAATGCGACCGTACATCGAGGGATATTTCTTCACCATCGTTACTGACCATCTTGCACTGAAATGGCTCAACTCCATAGAAAGTCCCTCAGGACGAAACGCTCGATGGCCCCTGGAGTTACAGCAATTTACCTATGAAGTCCAGTATCGGAAAGGGAAAAACAATGTGGTTGCGGATACTCTTTCTCGCCAACCATTGGAACCAATCTGCGCGCGTTCAAATACACCGGATGAAAATCAAGTCGCATCTTGGTACACCAGGAAGTTCGATGAAGTGAGAGAAGAGCCACAGAAATTCCCAGATTACGCCATCGAAAACGAAGCTCTCTTTAAACATACGACTGGAGGAATCAACGACGATTCACCTTCCTGGAAGCTTTGCGTTCCAGAGCGCCTACGTAATAAGGTGTTAGCGGAGAACCATGATGCACCTACGGCCGGTCACTTGGGCATGCGTAAAACAATGGCTCGAATAGCCCAAAGATATTATTGGCCTGGGATGTTCCGCCAAGTTAGACGATATATTCAAGGATGCAGAAGTTGCCAGCAGTACAAAGTCCCACAGCAGAAACTAGCCGGAGAGATGCTGACACACCTCGCTGAGGAACCATGGACTACGGTATGCGCAGATTTTGTCGGACCCCTTCCCAGATCGAAACATGGGAACACGATGCTGTTAGTCTTTACTGACAAATTCACGAAGTGGGTCGAGCTAATACCTTGTAGAAACGCAACCAGCGAACAGGTGATCAAGTCCTTTCGAGAGAGAATCCTTGCTCATTTCGGAGTGCCAAAGATCTTCATCTGCGATAATGGTACCCAATCCAGCAGTACAAAATTCCAACGATTTTTACAAGAACTCGGAGTTATGCATCGGTACACAGCGCCTTATATACCGAAAGAAAACCCAACCGAACGTGCAAACCGTACTATAAAAGTGATGATAGCACAATTCGTGGAGTCACAGCAAACGACATGGGACGAGTTAATCATAGATTAGTAGATGAGACACTCGAAAATGTCCCTTATACACTAATGCATTTTTGCTGGAATTGCACTGATACAATGAAAGAAAACTTTGATTCGCTGCAAAAAAAGTGTAGCCTCGCCGTAAAATAATGTAGCCTCGCCGCAAAAATGTTGTAGCAAGCACTGATGGAAAATTTATTTTAAGGGGGTTGTTTATCGAAACGTCAAAATAAATAATTATAAATATTATGTTTTTTATCCGTGAAAAACATGTATAAAACATAGTTTTAATGTTAATAAATATATTCTATAACATTTTACACAGCATTTTTTAATTTGCTTGGTTATATTTCCTATAAATGCAGTCGGTAATCAAAACTTTTTTGTTATAAATACACAATTATGCGCCTAATTGCGAAAGTATTTTAGAATGCTGTTAGCAGAATAGTATAAATGAAACTAAATACAAATTATTACAAAATAGTTGGAAATTATACGTTATTGGCCTAGTTGGGGCTCCAAACCCCTTTAGCACATACGGTTGCACTGTTAAGAAATCGTACACATTGATTGATAAAGAAACAAGAACAACAATGTGGTACCTCTCACGTATTGTATACGTGAGTTCAACATACCAAACAATCAAATGTCAAACCGATTTTTTGAAGCGGCGAATAGCGAGTGTCACATCTAATAATCTATGGAGTTAATACCAGAGATAAACCTGGCCTTCAACACCAGCCAGTCTGAGTCAACAGGATATAGCCCCGCATTCCTAGTCCAAGGAAGGGAACCACGGTTGCCAAGGGCACTCTTCGATCAAGAAACAAGGGGTACGGGACACGAAAAGTTCTCGGTCGGCGAACATACCGCCCGACTGAGACAAGCATTCCAGATCGCGCGAGAAAATATGCAAAAGGCGGCCCAGACGCAGGCAAAACATTACAATTTGCGCAGGCGGGGTTGGAAACCAAAAGTCGGCCAATTGGTCATGCTCAAGCAACACCCGCTCTCTAACGCTATGGAAAAGTTTGCCGCTAAATTAGCACCCAAGTACGACGGGCCATATAAGGTCGAGGGTTTCATATCCCCCGTAATAGTAACGATTCGTAGGGAAGGGGAAAGGCGTCCCAGAACCGCCCATGTAGCTGACATCAAGGAGTTCTACACCCCGAAATTATATCCAGAGAAACCACGCCATGACACCACGGAGGCGCTTTCCGCAGAAACAAGACGTTCACACAACAAGAATATGACTCGCAATGCTGTTTCATATACGCATGAGGGAGTGGAAAAGTGCCACCGCAGTCAAGCCAAACACAGTCAAGGCAGAGACAGTCGAGCAGAGTACGATCAGTTTATTCGCAGACATCGTGCCGTGCACATCATGGACAACTACGAAGGAAAATTCGCAGCATCAAAAAAACGTTACGAAGACCACCTGGCCAGGGAGCAACGTAGGCAACGCACCACCCTCCCTCTGAGCGAGGGAGAGGAAGAGGTCATCGACCGTCCGGGTGACAAATGGCCACGCATCCGCGTTCGGCGCTGCCAACCACCTGACGGTCCCGAGAAAAGAGCAGCCGAAGAAGCGCCCGACGAAGAGCCGTATGTGGGCGCGAGTCGACGCAAAAGGTCACGACCGCTCGACATATCCGACGAGGACTCGCTCTCGATTGGCCCGACGAACAGCGACTCTCCCGAAGGACAGCAGGACACAGACGAGCCAGCCGACGTACCGGAAGAGGAGGAAGCACTCCTGGAAGAGCTCGTGATCGAGGTCAGCAGCCCATCCGACGGTCCCGAAGATAACCACAAAATCCCAGGAGACGAAAGTGATCTGGAGACGGTAAAATTTTCACCTGGACTCCTCAGCCCCGAAGCTGCCTCCATCCCGGAGGTTACAGACGATGAGGAGTGGCCCGAATCTGAGGGCGAAGTCGAAGGCCCGCAGCGGCAACATTTCTCCGTCAATAGCTACGTCGACGTCCTGGAGGAGTATGGCTACACGCAGACGGTCCATACCATGTCCATCACCCACACCACCTTAAATCCAGAGGTCTGGACGGACACGCACTTGTCACAGGGTACATGGCCGCAAGGATTACCACGAGCCATCACTGATGAAGCGGAGGACGACGTAGACATTGCACCGGCATCCGGCCTCAGTCGTCTCACACACCCGTCGTCGACAACAATCGCGACCGATGTATACGAGTTCCAAGCCGACGACGAAGAAGTCAACGCAAACGTCGAGCTCCCATACGACACAGCAGATGCCGAGCCAGCCACGGAAGCCGAAGCCATTCCGAACGTCGACCCCATCGATGAATCCTCAACGGTCGGACCACAGCGCGACCCCAACGACAGAGGCAGCGATCCCCTGCATGGCCTAGATGCTGCCCACCTAGAGGCCCTTGTCGATGAATTCATGGGAGGGGCCATGGACGACATCCTCTCGATGGATGGCGAATGGCTGGACGACCTAGTACCAACCAACGCATCTGGTAGAGCGATGGTAGCGAATGCTGAAATAAACCCCGAAGCCTCCACCAGTCAACACACCACTTGCGAACAAGAGGCCGAGAAGATCCTAGAAAACTGGCAGCCACGACAGAAAATCTCCACCCGACGACTCATCCAAGGGAAGTGGTACCGGTTCCGCGTCTCCAGGACAGGTGAGGTAAAATGGCAACTGGAATCCACGCCGAAGTAGGGGGAAGATGTAACGAACCAAATGGCGGTGCCATTTGATCCGCACATAAATCATTTTTTTTTAGTTCATTGTATTATTGAATTGTTTAAGGAAAAAAAAAGAAAACCATTGTATTCATTATTATTATTGTATTCATTTATATTATTTGCATTTTGTATTTACTTTAATCTTGATCATATGTGAACTTAAAAACCTACTGGGTACTTATTATAGCATAAGTTAATATATAATGTAAATGCACGCCGGCGAGGAGAGCGGCTACGCAAGAGCACAAGCAAACGAAGGAGTGAAGAGAACGCACGTATACAACAGTGAGCAAAAGTACAAACATCGGAACGCTGTGGAAACAGCACAGAAGAAGAAACGAACAAAAGAGATCAAGCAAACGCAAGGAAAAGGGTCGTTACTGAAACCAGCAAAGAATCGTTCAGTCAGTTGCTATGGGACCATCGACGAAGACACTCGTGCTTAAGGTTTAACATCGACGCGGGCACAACCATACAGTGAACGCGAAAGCAGCGCCGTGATCGCCGCGTGTAAAATAATTTTTTTGAAATCGTAAATACAAATTTTTCGGTCGAGTAAAGGTATTGCGAATCTCCGGATAGCCTCACTGGTATTGCGAATCTTCGGATAGTCTTACCACTCAATCGAACAATTTTCCGAAATACATAACCGTGAACGAGAATTATTTGAAATCGTGAATACCAATTTTTCGGTTGAGTAAAGGTATTGCGAATCTCCGGATAGCCTTACTGGTATTGCGAATCTCCGGATAGCCTTAGCACTCAATCGAACAACTGGTCGAAGTAAACCGGTGAACCTTGCCACTCGATCGGGTACAGTCCCGGCACCAACAGAACGACCAACGCTGCCCTTGCGATTACTAAACCAGTCAGTGCCGCGTAGCGTACCATAACTCTCCGGCGCGTATATTAGATTTCATAAGCCATCGATAATACTCGACAATCAGTCTGAAAGGCCACAATAAAGTCAAGGTCCTGTAAAACACAATTTAAAATTTTTCCTTGTCTGTAACGAACCCTGGACATCTGACGAGTTACCTCGGCTATAGACCCGGACAACCGGGAGCAGCGTTACAATCGTTATGAATGAGAAGATGAAAAGCATGAGTTTCTAATGAGTCATTTTTCAATCATCATCATCATTTGTCAATCTAAAGGTGGTTCTTAATCTGTTTACTTTCAATTAGTCATAAACCTGTATATGTTAAAGCAGTCGAAAATAAACATTGGATTAAACAGTTCCTAAGAAAACCTGTAATTAATGTTGAAGAAATGGCATGGGAAAATTTCCAAACACTTAGGGAAACATACTTACTACAAAAGATGTTTCATTCTCATAATGGACACTGTGCACTGGAAAATACAATCCTACTCAGAAATTTCATCGTCAATAAACAAAAAACACTTTAAATTACCATTTACAAATGTAACTCTAATATAATTTAATTTAATAAAAAATGCTTTCTTAAGACTATTCATAAATATTTTCTTAAAACTAATTACAAGGGGGGAAAAAGTAAATTTAAATATTAAAGTAATTTAAATATTTAGGAAATGATACAAAAATTTTTAGCATTCAAGATCAGTAAACATTTCTTCATCTTATAACGCCGATTCTATATCTATCTTATAATGATGCCACGCGTAGGTGTGAATATTATCTTCTCCAATTTTGCGTTTGTCATCTAATGGACTTAAAGCTATTTTACGTACATGCTCTGTGTATATGTATGGTCCATGTGGTTCTATGTATGTATATGGAGCTTAGATCTAAAATTAAACATGTCTCCATATATAACATTCTCTTATTAACTAAACAATCTTTGTAATCACATAAAATTAACTTATTCAAAGCTGTGCCCTTGACACCTTTGGCCTTTGATCTGATAGCTGATCTAATAGGTGGTATACTTGGATTTTCAACATATTTCAAACATAATTTCCATTAAAACAATGTAGTATTACCAATGAAAAATTTTATTGTCGTAACTTTGTTTTACGAAAGGATGATATTCAGATCCATGCTAAAATAATTTTTTGATTCAGATGTTCAAGTTGATGACATTGTTGATAATAAGAATACTCTTCAAGATGATTGATGCTAAGTATGATGTTCAGCTTGATTGCTGTCAGGTTTTATTAAGGTGCTGTATTGTAGAATTTACTGAGGTATTTTGATAGTTGTATATAAAAACTAAATCCTATTTCGTAGAACACGCGGTCAATTGAGTCGTCGCCCAGTAGTTCCCTGGGGCAGTAAATCAGCGCTGATCATGAAGCTGATCAGCTGAATCAGTTTAGGAAAACCATGCGGCGGCCATGTTTATTCCACTTCTGCAAAAGGCTGCAGAAATCATTTTCTTCGGGATGAATTATTTCATTTATATTTGGATCAACGTATAACTTACAAATTATTGTTCAGCCCCAGTCGTGTTTCGAACTCTCGGCTTTCCGTTTATCAGCCCAGTACACTGTCCTATGAGCTACGCGTGATCATTGTTTGATTAAGTCTTATCTGCAATATGTATGTATGTGCATATATCGTGTAATATTGCATACACTAAATTTTCCGAAACTGCAAACTTTCAGCAATGAGGTGAAAAAATTAATTTGCTGAACATTGCAATTAAACATTGCTGAATTCTACCTTCGCAGGGAAGCTAGGAGGATGCAATACATTTTGGTTGCTGTACGCTATTGCACCTTCGTAAGATGGAAATTATTGCAGCTGCTTCGCTACCAAAAGTTGTAAGTATTCAGCTACAAGCTGTGGTGAAAAACAATTGCATTTTTTTTGGTGGCACTCTTTGAGGGCATCAGAACTGCTGGGATGCAATAGGAAACTACCAACGAGTATATATTAATATATATAGTATTATTATTATAGTATATATTATAGTATATATTAATATATACTCGTTGTAACATTAGACAACATTAGCGATTTAAATGTGTTAAATGTGTTTGGTCGCAATCACAAAAAGAGAAGTAATGGCCATCGGTATCGAAAGATGGCGCTGCAAGGAGGAACAATCGTTATTTTAGAGAAGATGAGTTTTGTTTTTTCTGTAACACATTAAAATTTCTGGAACATGGCTTAAAAAATTCTGATCTAAACTTCTGGAACCCGAATGAGAAGCCTAACAAGCGCTGGAATAAGTCCGGCATCTCGTTATTTCTGGAATCTGGCGTCATTCTGTGTGGCCGCTTAATAATTACTTAACTTGATATATTTTTCGCGCCGCTGTAGTTGTAAGCAGCGAACACCGAAGATGTTGCTGTTATTTATTGCCTTGTAGCTGAGATACTGCTAGGAATACTGCTGATCGTAAATGTCGTATATTTGAAATAAATAATAATATATAATTCCAAAAGATATTTCTTAAACTATTTTACCCAAAAAGACTTACATTCACAATATTAATTTCAAACATAATCTGAACATCATACATTATAAGTTATTGTCTGAAAAGCTCGCAGTTTCTCAGCTTATGGACACTTCTATGAGAACTCATAGCCGTTTTTACTCTCAGCAAGAAGTTGGCAAGATAAAAGAATTTTAGAGCAGTCATCACAGGATTTCCTTAGGGATCAATTCGGAGGCCGCTTTTATTTTGTAGTTTGAATAGTTGGTTGTTAATCTGTTCTTCTTGTAAATCTAAACACGTAAAGTTCACAACTTTACATGGCTGGCTTCGGATATTTCGTAATGCCTTCTCTACCTGGCGATACGTGGGGTGCGGTATCGCCTCCACGAGAACCCGCGTGAAGTTGGGATGTTCACACAAGCACTTAAAGAACGGCTTTGCGTACTTGCGCGTTTCAGCGCAGGCATCGACCAAATGTTTAGCTCCGGTCTCGAAGAATCGGTTGCGTTTGTCTGCCGGCAATTGGTAGATAGCTTTGCAGCCAAGCCGCTCCACGAGTTTATTTAATAGCCTGGCAGATGTAGTACGGACCAAAGCATGCTGATGTTCTGCCGCTTTCGTGCTGAGAACCTTCAGAATTTTTCCTGGTGACAAATTACTACACATGGCGTCAAGTGCGGCCATGGCTTCTTGACGAATAAAATTGTTCGTGTCAGTAGTGCGATGGAGGAGGCCGTCTATGAGACCATCGCACTCCTGCTCAAGTAACCTGCTCCTTATGCCGAATAGCTCGGCAGCAGCTTGGCAAGCCAAACGCGACACGTGCGCCCGCAGATTGCGCACGTTTTCCGAAAGTAGCATGCATACGCAGCGCATTTTCAATTCCAGCGCGTTTGGATAGCAGCGCATGAAGGGACCCAGTTTTCTCAGCCCAAGCACGTTCTTTTTCCAGTCTGGTGACCCACAATTATTGGATATATACTTAAAAGCATCCTTTGGCCGCTCGAACGCCGATAATACGAGTTCGTCGTCAGTTGTCTTATTTGTGTTTCCCGACGGTGCTGATGCGCCAGAGGTATTCAATTCGGGATCGGATATTGTCGGCAGGTCTTTTACCATGCTTGCTTCTGGCTGTGGAAAAGTCCACGTCTTACTTTTGTGAAGCTTTGATCCAACGCTTTCTTCCGGCTCGTCGAATTCATCTTGAGGTACTATAGACTTCAAATAAATACATTTCTTCGGCTCGATCTGGTCGTCGTTGGCATGCTTCGTCGACGCCCATTCATAGTCGACTTTGAGTTCGGATTTACAAAACTCTACGTTCTCTTCAGTCATTTTGTGCTGAATTTGCAAATATAAAGTAGTAGAAAAAAAGTAGATAAAAAGAAAATTAATACTATTTTATGTATATATATAAACTATCAAATTTAGCTTAATGCCAATCTTGTACTAGTATCCAAATGAAGTAAATGCTATAAAAATAAAAACTAAATAAATATATATTTTATTCAAATCGTTTTGCATTAGTTTAGTTTTAAATTGTGTATACTTTAATTGTTGTACGTGTTCAATTAAATAGGACCATATCTCAAGCTTCTAAGGAGCATATATTGCTTTTACTCTGCTACTTCTTCGTAGCACCTCGTGAAATATCAAAACTATCGCTTACTGGCTATAGCGAACTTTAAATCCATATTTATTGTAATTATTTCATTGTAATTGAAGAGACTGACAGAAAATGGACGGATATAAATCAATTTTTTTTAATTATTCGTCGCTATATTAAGGCGCTACAAAAGCTACAGTCTCCGTATATGCATCAAAACAAACTTTTTTCGGCGGTTATTGTTTAATTTTAATGTTATTTTAAAAATGAAGTATTTTTTTGACTGAGAAAAGCATTAAAAAAAAAAACCAACCCAAGGTGCAAGATCATTAAAAATAGGGCTCTTAATATATAGCCACGCCATTTAACAGTGCCACACACTAAATCAAAAAATATATAAATTTTCTAATGCTAAATGCACATCTAAAATATGCTAATCCATACATGTAGAAAACAGTATGTATAAATGTTTAGGTAGCGCCAACATTTTGATTTTTTACTACTAGTATAATTTGGCATTTGTTAAATCATAAACACATACATACGTCAATGTTTGCTAAGTTCTATAGCTAAAGTAATATTAAAGGTTATAGCCAAAGATTATTTGCATATTATAATCACATTAGTGGAATATTAACCTTAGGATATCAAGTAAGTATTGTACCACCAAAAATTGTAACAATCTGCACACATGAAATTAAACAGAATTTGGCAACGCTTTTGTTACAAATAAATTTCCCATTTGAATTGTTTAATTTTCGGGCCCGTTTTGAGAACCTTCAAAATCCCTGAGTAATATCCAGGGAATATTGTACCACTAAAATTGCAACAACCCACACATAAAATTGCACAGAATTTGGCAACGCTTTTGTTTATAAATAAATTTCCCATTCAAATTCTTTAATTTTCCCAGGGATCGTGTTGCTTCAAAATTCATTTCATTGTTCGAAAAGGAAAATATCCAACGGTAAAGCGCCCCCCTACTTCAACGCTACAAGAGTTGCTTGTAGTGGATCAGCCAGAAGTTTTTTCTAAGGACATAATGCAGGATCTCAACGCAGAATATGTTTCTCGATTGTGAACCAAATGGTCAAAATTGACGGTTGGAATTTTGAAAAACTCATAACTAAAAGTGTGCGGACAGAACGGAGGATACATATCTTCAAATTATCATTATATCATATACATTTGTATGTATTTAGAAATGTTGCATTTATTGATCAATTTAAAAATTTGCGCCTCATCTTCGATTAGAATGTCTTTTGCAGAGAATGTACTCTTCATCGACTGTCCTGATGCTGTGGATTTCAATGAGTATATTATGGACAAACACCGTCACGGACGAAGAGGATGAGACGAAGTGTACGCTTTCTTGGCGCTAATTTGGACGAACGTGTAAAGGGGACATTTTCTCTGAAATCATTTTGCAGGTAAGTGTAATGATGAACGGAAGCTCTTGTAATTCCACGCTTTAACCACGACAATAACAAGTCCTTGCATAGCAGAGAGCACATTGATTTCAAAAATGAAGAGACTACAGCTAGCAATCCTTTTCGTCGAGAACTGTCTGCAGAAAAGCCCTTCAAAGAGGAGGAACGGTGCGAATTGAAAAAGCAATTTCAGGCCAATAAAAAAAACAGTAATGAAAGTGAAATTCATGATCGTAATGGAGATAGACATGGCAATGAATACCAACAGGCATTCGGATCAAGGCCAAAGCCGCACTCATAAAAAGAGAAGTAATGGCCATCGGTATCGAAAGATGGCGCTGCAAGGAGGAACAATCGTTATTTTAGAGAAGATGAGTTTTGTTTTTTCTGTAACACATTAAAATTTCTGGAACATGGCTTAAAAAATTCTGATCTAAACCCGAATGAGAAGCCTAACAAGCGCTAGAATAAGTCCGGCATCTCCTTATTTCTGGAACCTGGCGTCATCCTGTGTGGCCGCTATAAATAATTACTTAACTTCATATATTTTTCGCGCCACTGTAGTTGTAAGCAGCGAACACACCGAAGATGTTGGTGTTATTTATTGCCTTGTAGCTGAGATACTGCTAGGAATACTGCTGATCGTAAATGTAGTATTTTCGAAATAAATAATACATAATATATAATTCTAAGTTATTTCTTAAACTATTTTAGCCAAAAGACTTACATTTACAATATTAATTTTGCGTGAAGTTTTAATAGCCAATTCAAGAATTAAACGGCAGCTCTTGTTGCCTGTTCAGTACGGATATGGATTTTTATATTAGCGGTCTTTGAAACGCGCAATTAATATGACGATGTTTAATTTCAAATGGAATTTTGCTAGCGATTTAAGCTATGAAAAAATATAAGCGATGAAAAATTCTGATTTATGACAATGTAGAAAATAAATGATTTCAATGAAACTGTATAAGCAAAGGTGATATGATATATTTTTGTCACGATTACTATAGCGACAGTGATCTGAATTGTCTATTTGTATTTGTTGGCTTCTTATTGTTGGTCGATAGAAAATTTCTTTCGAACATTGTGAAACCTTTGTTTGAAATGAAAAACTGGTAAGAATGACTCATTTATGTGCTGAATTTTTACTACAGCAAATCATTTCTCAATCTAAAGGTGATTCTTTATCTGTTGAAGTGAAGATTATACTGCCGTTATATCTTTTCACATCGAAGTTTCTAGCTATATCAATTTCCACATGAATTTCTTTTTATGAAGTCTGATTTAAGATATAGATTAAATGCTTTTGATTAATGACCCCAGTCTCATTAATTGAGGGAAGGAAACAGAATTTGCACAAGATTCGAGATTCGACAATTCGCGGTCCTCTGTTATTTTGTATTTTGAATAGTGGTGCTTTGTTGGTTTTTGGGAATGCTTCGATAAATGCCTATCGATGGCTCATTAATCTTTGTAGTTTGAAGGTATTGGCTATTAAGAGGTGTGTAATGATATTCCAACCGTTTGTTATTTAATTCTAAACTTACGTGAGCGCTTAAGCAAGCTAAATCTAAATAATCTTTATTAAAATCCTCTGTTACGCAAAAAACACATTTAATTTAATATTATTAAGGTTATTAACAGACGACGTGTAAATTTGCTATGGTGGTTATTTGAAAATATATTTTTAAATAAGCTACAAATGAAAACGTAGGTTTCTTTATGTCAGTGTTGTTAACCTACCCCATCGCCAACCATTCATTTTTGACCTCAATCGAGAGAAGTGTGCCCCAGTGCACATAATTGTCCGAAAATTACATTAATGAACGGAAATTATGTAGAAAAGCGAAAGAGGTCATGAGTTTAGCAGAGTGTTAAGAAAATAGCGTGGTGAAGAACAATGGCTATGGGGAATAATGACCAACAAATATTCGTGTAATACGAAAGTTTCTGCTTCTCATTTAGCGACTGAATGACCGAAAAACCTTGTCGACGAGACTGTTTCGTATATAATTCGATTTCCGATGTGAATCATGCTGATTTAATTGAATTTATACAAGTATAAATTATTTCGCTGCTATAAAGACTTTTGCTTTTGTGTGGTTTGTGTAAATCGACACAATGTTTCGGTATTAGAAATAAAGTCTAAATAATGTTCTATTCTAATCGCAATGGTCAAACGAAATACGAAAATGGTCAAAAGGAAGATAAACGCTGAACTTAAATACGGAACTATTGCTCATCATTGTTATTTTAAATCAATAATTCACTATAAATGCCGAAAACAAATTGTTGCAACAAGTCACTCTGCATTTAAAATGCCGTTGAAGAGCACAACTAGCGAATTTCGACAAAAAATTACATCGCACTTCACTCAATACCCACGATGTTACACGTATTTAACAATTTATTGATACACGCATGGATAAAAGTGTGTAGACAGGATGTAACGCTGAAAATGCGATAAGAAAAGGAATGTTTTTGATGTGATATTTGTATAATTGTGGTTAATACAGTTACATTTAGTGTACACAATACAAATTTTTCACAATTTAGGCCATCTCTCTGAATTCCTCATTATCATATACATATGTACAATTGTTCAATGGACTGATGAATTTAGTGTCGCCGAGACAAACACAAAGTAGTAGACCAGCAGTTGCATGATTGGGCTAGAGCTTGCTCACAGTCGTTCATGTTTTTTTTTTAAAACAAAATTTACAAAAGTCCTAAATATTTACATCACAGCCTTGGCTCAAATGGTCATGCTGCTTGATCCTTGGCGTATGTTTCTTAACGTCTTCTCCACGTTCCGGTACGTAGTCAACGGTATCGCCTCTACCACGACACGGATGTAGTTCGGGTGGTTGCAGAGCTGCTTGAAAAGCGCCTTCGCAGAGTCGCGCGTTTCCATGCTGCCCTCGAGCAAATAGTTGGCACCGGCCACGAAGAATTTGTCCCGTTGTTCTGGCGGCATGCTGTAGATCTTATCGCAGCCCAGCCGCTCGACCAGGCGATTCAGCAGCTTGGCAGACGTCGTACGGACCAAAGCATGTTGGTGCACGGCGCCCTTCGTGCCGAGCAGGTGCATAACCTTCGCCGGTGTCAAATTACTGCACATGACCTCGAGAGCTCGCATAGCATCGGCGCGCAAGAAGCGATTCGTGTCGGCGGTGCGATTCAGGAGCCCGTTCGCCAGACAATCGCACTCCTGCTCCAGCATTCTGCTCCTTATTCCAAAAAGCTCTGCAGCAGCCTGGCAAGCTAAACGCGACACTTGCGAGCGCAGATTGCGCACCGATTTGGACAGCTGCAAACACACGCAGTGCATGTGTCGGTCCAGAAAGTTCGGGCGATGGTGTATAAGGCTCATTAAGGCTTTCAGGCCCAGTATATTTGTCTCCCAGAGGGGCGAGTCCAATTGGGCATTGATCTTGTTTAGCGCCTCACGAGACGCTTGACGACCCTTGACGCTTTTTTGCTCAGGCGACCGGCGTTCGTTGTTCTTTACGAGCTTCTTCCGAGGAAGAAGCGAGCGTTGCGGCTGTCTGATGTTGGGCGCGCAGCTGTTCTGGCGATGATTGATTTGGCCATGCGACGACGACGACGACGACGACGTGGACGAACTGGTCTCCGTGCTGTTGTCCAGAGGCTCTTTACGCATGGGCGAAGGCTGCTCCGTAAGATGAAACGTAGCCTCAGAAGGCTTTTTTGCAATTAAATTGCTATTGCTGCTTTTCACATCGCCTGGCGTCGCTGAACGACATCCCGACGAAGCAGCGCTTTGCTTGGACAGAGGTGTAGTGGGTCTGCTTTGCGCTTGGACTTCGGCCTTGTTTCGTTGTGATTTTGCTGAGCCAATGCTGGAACTTTCAATGAACTCTTCCTCCGTTGCTAACGGCCGGCTGCATTCACTATGCAATAATACCTCAGCTGTTTCATCGAGTCTTTCCTCCAAGTGCAGAACTATTGGCGACTCGTCGTTGACTTCGTTGTTTGTTGCTTCGATGTCGACTCTGCCGCTGAGGCTGGTTGTTGGTGTACTGCATTGATTTTCGTCAAGGTTTTCGGCAAGAGGCTCGACGCCTTCGGTGGATTCTTCAAACATATTGGGGGAGCTCTCGCTTCGCTCTGTCGGCGTCCTAACCTCCACACTCCTTTCCTGCTCTTGGTTTGCCTCAACCACGGCCGCTTCTTCCGCTGGCACCAGCGAAACTTCCACCTCGTCTTCAATTAATATTTCCTCTGCAGAGAACGAACTCTTCACTGATTGCGCTGATGCTGTGGATTTCAGTGAATAGCTGCTGGTCGTCTCTGCAGATTGAATTGGTGGTTGGCTCTGCTGGGCCACGGGTGTCGGTATTTCTTCGGTTGAAGCGTTTGTTTGCGAATATTTGTTACTAAAAGTAAAAACCGAAATGGAGATTAGATATCAATTGAATTAAAATCAATTTTAAATCAATTTTAAATGAAATAAATTCTTATAGTAAATGTATTCTATGATTGAATAATTTTGCTCTGCGCAGATTTTCCCTAAAGGCTTAAATAAAATCAAAAAGTATTGCAAATTCGCTTTCGTCGCCAGTTTTTGCAACTTTAGGATTAAAAATATTCAAATTAAATTCAATTAAATTCAATTCAATTAAATTAAAATATTCAATTAAAAATATACAAATCAGAAAGCGTCACTTGTAATTCAAAAATAGCATAAATAATTTCTATGCGATTTCCAAGTGATGCTTTCTGAATTGTGGGCCAAATTTAGGCAGATCTCGTAAGTGGATCAGCCAGAGAACTGAAAAGACAAAAGAGCCCAACAGAGTTGGATGTTTGAATCCTGTGAAAAGATTCCTCTTAAATTTCTTATTAAATGAAATTAATTAATCAATAATGAAAAAGTGTTCGTTAATGTTCACTGGATGCTTGTACCGAAGATGTTTAATGCACGTAAAGTCGAAAAAGTAATTATTTATTATTTTCGCACTCGTAGATAAATTATTGCGATGTAAAAAAGACTGTAGCCAACTAAACAATGCATGAAATATTTAGATTATTGCTTAAATTTAATTTCTAACGATCAGACTACGTTTAATTGTAAACGACATTCTTTATATTAAATTCAATTTATTAAATTAATTCAGTTAAATTCAGTTTCCACGATACATAAACGAATGTGATGGATGTTGCCAACTCTAAAAAAGTACTTGAATCGTCCAATTGAGTTCACGATGTATAATTTTGAAAAAACTAAATGTCGATTGGAAGACTCTTGGGTTATTAATCTTAAATTAAGCGAGTGGAGAGCGGCTTTTGTTGTTAGTACGGTTTTTGTAATTATGCAGTAATTTATTAGTCAGATAGTCGGTTTTTGAAATTATGCAGTAATTTATTAGTCAGATAGTCGGTTTTTGAAATTATGCAGTAATTTATTAGTCCTATAGAAAATGGAAAGAGGAAATTGATTTATTTATTTTATTTTAAATAAAAAGATTAATAAACACAATCCTTGGTTAAAACTTCATCAATGAAATTATTTCAGGAGGATTATAATTAATCTTTTAATTCTTTTTGTAGAATTAACTAATCATAAATTCACTGAAAGTGCAAGAATTGTTAAATTTATATATTCTAGAGCAACACAATCTATCGGAGATTGCATTACACCAGAGGTTTTTTCCTTACAGGAAGGTGTAAACTGTAATTGGTTGAGTATATGGTACTGATATTATGTTTACCCGATATTGAGAGCTGCAGAAGGGCAGCATTCTTCAAAGAGGACAACCAATGCAGATGCTGGAATTACCTATGAGAGCTTGTTTAGTATGCTTTATTCGGTATACAAGGTGAAATACAGTCAGTCGCAAAGCCAAGCAGCTGTACAGAAATATGGACTAGGGCCATGGGTCCATACAACGCCCTTCCCCTCACACACGAAGTGAGCTTTTAATCGTTCTTGCTTAGTAAATGTGACAGCAATAATGCTCGCCTATAACACTGGTAAGTAAATATGTACATGAGTATGTAAACGAAAGCTATATTTGATTGGGACCGAATAAAATCACATCACAAAATGCGTACGTTGTTTTTCTGATTAGAATAGTGAAGTTGAAGCAAAGAAAAAACCTGTGAATGGTGTAAATTTGCATATTCTTTTTTTTACTGTGGACATTTGAGCCTCTGAAGAAAGGAAGAGCAACGAGGTTCCTTCAAGTTGTGCGAGGTTCAAATAACACGATTTCGTTGGCGATAAGGTTCGGGAAAACATGCAACCGAAACTTGATTTTTATTCATCGCTTTAGCTTTAAATTGCTCCGTACATAAATGCGTTCATTACGAGGTTTGGTTTAATGAAAGTGTTACAATTACAAACGAGCAGGCAGCTCCCTGCTTTGACTTACTTTTTGGTGGGTTCTTTGGTGATGGCGAGTGGCAAGATAAATGTGTTGGCTTCTTTTGGATACGTCTGAGCTGCTCCGCTGTTCAGCGTGGTGCAGTCGGTGTTATCGATTGACGAACTGTCTACATTGAGAATGCCGATCGATTTGCGGCGACGATGACACGGAATACAACAGCAGAAACTTAGAATTTTCGGGAGACGTTCGAACGCTGGCCGTTTCGATTCCCACCAAGAGTCAGCCACTTCTACGCACGATGTGCCCGACGTCGCGTAGAAATCAGTAGCAGCGAAGGAGGAGCAATCAGCTGCAGGCGGGGAGCCGGAGCCGGAGCCGGAGCCGGTGCATTGGGGACACGAGCAGCCGGCACACAAGCAGCCGGAACAGGAACAGCCGCGTTTTGACATAATTTCAGGAGAATTGTTTTGTTTTTCGCGAGACTTTTAATATTGCTGCGGTTTCTCAAAGTTACACAAATATTTATCGAATAAATTCAATAAATATTTACAAAAAAACGTATAAAAAAATAGACAAATGCACAGAATACATTCAATAGTTCGATGTATTTCTTTATTCTAGAAGAATTTTCATTTCTTGACAGTTCTATCAAAGTCAACGGCTGCTTTGTTCATTTTTCATTCAATCAACACAACAAAGTTTCAAAGTTCGTCTTTTTTCTGGCCGGTTTTTAGATTGTGCAAAATTCGTGGTGTCATTGAACTCAGTCCGGAGCCCGTCCGAATATTGTGCTGTTGTTTTTCAGATATTTCATGTTTGCATTAATAACAATTGCACTTTTTTTCGACTTCGTTTCGTTATTTTTCCGGATTATTCACTCGTGTTCAAGGAGCAGCTCCATGTCCTGGCGTCCTGCCGTCACTTTGCCGACTGTGTTGTGTCCCTTTTGTGCTGACCAACGTAGCCCCACGGCTCCATTTCGCCGCCTCCCCAACACGTCACGCCGTGCGACATGAAGCATGAATGGAAACACATGGCAGCACCGGCGGAGCCACAACAGGCCCAGAGACCAACTACGATGACGTCGTCGGCCGCCGGCGTCGCTTGCTTAACCGTCATTTGACCGGTTACGTGAGTACAGCAAACAACTGAGCGAACAGCGAAGACTTCTACAGGTTTCGCCACGAATTATTCAAAGTCGTAGAAGGAAGCGAGCGTCGAGCTGCGAGGTGTCTACATGGAAAAGCACTGGAGCCACTCAAAGGCGATCCCGCTGCGGCTGCCTTCGTTCATCGTCTGGCGTCGTTCTAGAAATCGGAGCGACTCAACTTGGAGTCGGTGGCGGGTGGGAGGAGAGAAAGCTACATTCATTGACTTCATTTATATTTATTTTTATTTCTGTGTTTTCACCCTTCGAAGACAGAAGGAGAAGGAGAAGGAGAAGGAAAGTCTAATGAGTTTCTTGCGTTCGAATGGAACGATGCGTGCCACGAGAACCAAATGCTTCACCTTTGACAAATATGAATGAGCAAATTAAAAGCTGCACTACGATTTCAATATACACACATTTTCGATGCTTTTCATGCATACACAGGATTATTTTAAAGAATGAATGAATGCTAAATAAGAACGATTTCATTTTTAAACTTCTCTTCTTTAAAAACTTTCTACTGAGTTATGAAATTCATTCTCGAAATGTATATCTTTAAAGGACGTTATATATTAACTATAAAGATAATTAATTTATTGTACAAATGTCTGCATAATGAAACAAGATTTGTTTTGCATCTAAAAAACATCAGAGAAGTGATCAAAATAAAGCAGATATAATTTCGCTTACATCAACTAATTATAGGTCATTCCCGGAGAAGTATTTTATTCATTACTCCATTTTGCATATAGATAAACACACCGAGGTTCTGTTTTATCAACGCTGTCAGACTGTAGAACTCCCTGATCCATACTCCTAAGGCAATTGCTTCTACTGAACTCTTATTCTTTGTCACCCAGGAATGTTTGGTATTGGAAATGGAGAAAATCGGGTCAATGGCACGCCTACTTTCTATAGGAACTTAGAAATGTTGACAAAGTCCAGCTGAAATGTAAACACGCCCTTCCAATGCTGATACATTCTGGAATCCAGTGTTCGATATCGACGAAGGAAAAGTTTCTATCCATGAAAATACTGAATGCATAAAATTGCTGTCCAATTGCTGTACAATTCTTGACCGAATATTTCCAAATGTAATCGATCGATACAGTTTAAAATACCAACGAAGCTGTAAACTATCCAAGAGAGTTTTTGCATTGACTGGATTTCAATTTCAATGACTGAAAGTGGCATCTACTTCGGAGCTTGAACCCAATTGAATCCCACGGCTATTGATTAATTTAAATTATTGAAATAATTAATAAGTGCCTTCTTTTTTTCTACCTTTCTTTTTTAAGAGATTAAACAATGACTCAAAAAAAAGGATTGTTTTTGGTTAACATATTTCAAATCTGCTTTAAATTTGCTTGTGCTAGAAGTTTCGTGTTGGACGGTTGCTCACATATTTCACTGAAACAGTGAAGGAATGTGATTTAAATATATTAATTATTTAGGTTTTAATAAAAGTTTCTGCAGCAAACACGCAACGCACACCGCAATCGCTGAACCGAAAGCGTCATGCGCTGCGCTGCGCCTTTCGCATTCATTAAATTCGTATTAAATAACGCCCTCGATCCATCAACTGCCCGCTAACAACGCTTCACTTCATTTACCGCACAATCACGCGGACGAAATCAGTCCGAGTGAGCTGAATAATTTTCCTGTCCGCTTCTGCGATTGACACAATGACTTCGAATTTGTTGCAGGAAAGGGAAAGTTTTTAGCAAGTTTGGATAATATACAAACGATTTCAAGGAATTCTTTAGAAAAAGTCAAAATGTAGGCTCACGTCTTCAAGGGAAAAGTTCTTAAAAAATTGATAATATTTTAAAAACGACTTTTGAATTATAATTAATCATTGTTTGATTCCTTTTGCCACGAAAGAAATCAGTTTCTGTCTTCTGTGATATTGTTTCAAATCAGTTATTGTCAATTTTTCATCGCCTTAGCGAATAAATCTTCGTTGGCATCGTCAGATTCTTGGCAATTCCCTCTAAAATTGTTAATCAAAGGCTTTTTAGTTGAGTAGTAGAACACGAACAGTGGGAAATATTGAGCTAAAAATTAATCACCGGCAGAATTAATTTAAACGAAACATTACTTAAACATTACTTAAATTACTTTCGATGCCATGATAAAAATCAATCAGTTAAAAGATTTAATTACTACTTAAAGGATTTGCAGAAGTTTTGGTTTATAGTAAAAGCCGGCCGCCATAGAAGGTAATTTGAAAAGTTCAAATTTAGTATCAACAAGTAACGTGAAGAGTTCACTGAACTTTGAAAGAGCAATAAAATCGCTCCACCCTTCAAAATGATGGCCCATGAACTTTAACGGTTGTTGAAAAGTTCTGCAGAAATTCTATTGCAAGTATTTTTTTTTGTTTTGTGGGGAATAGCGAGGGGAACATTGGCTGAACTCACCTCTGCTTGATGAACTTTTCAACGTTAATGAAGCGACGACTGCTCGAGTTGCCGCCATTCGCAATTTTATTCTGATGTTGCAGCGTGTTCGGGTCGGCGCCGCTGCTGCTGCTGCTGTTGCTGGGAATAGTGTAGGTTACATCGAGATTGTGTGCATTTGTGGCGCTGTTGTTGTTGTCGCTGGCGTTGCAGTTGCTGCAATGACACTGATTGTTGCACTTGTTGATGTTGTTACTGCCATGAACGTTGTTATTATTGCTACTAGTAATACTATTATCATTCTTGTTGTTCTTCCTCTCATTCATATGAATTTCCTGTTGCTTAAAATTCTCTGCAATTGAGCAATCATTGTTTTGGAAACCATTCAAAGGATATCAGAGGTGATTTTCAAACCTTGAGAGTTGAAACAAAGCCGCTGTTGCTGTTGCTGCTGTAACATCGGTTGCCTTCTTTTGCTATTTGCTATTCCGTAATTAATTTTCGGCTGATTCTGAGGAGCATTCAGATTGTACTGTTGCTGCTGCAGCTGTGCATAGGCACCCATTCCCATTCCAGCGTAACCTGCCGGCTGCTTCTGCGCTCTGACATAGGTCATGTCCAGTCGATCCATTGCAGGAAACCTGTAAACAACATCACAATTAGTTCAATATTTGCTTATGATCTGTCTTTCTTTACCTCGAATTAAGCGTTTGTTGTCTGGTGTAACGTCCAGTGATGCCTTCATTCGATGCCGCACAGCCGAATGGAGGCACAGCAGAACCAACAACACCTCCGCCGCCGCCGCCGCCGCTGCTGCTGCTGGTGAACGTGCTGTCAGAGCTTCTTCCATCCATGGAAGAGTCCGAGCACGCCTTGGCAACCAAGCGACGATTGACGTAGTTGTTGAAGTCGACTGTCAATGCAAGGCACTCGTTATTACATCGATAAAGAGGAATATCAATAGGAAAACGTGAGATTTTCAATGTACTACGTGTGACTGTTACGTTAATTTTTATAATGCGTGTACAATTCAAACACGAAACGAACGAGAAACATTCAAGATTTTTCAAAATAAATATGAGAAATATTCTGGCTCGTAGATGCTACTGAATTTTGTGTGATTTTACTAAAGGATTTCTGTGTAATCTACAAATTTTAACAACTCGTTTTCCAAGCCAACAAGCGACAATTTAAAGCATTAACGATTGTGTTTGTCGGTTGTTAAGTGATCGATACAAATAACAACACAGCAACAAAAGAAGCTCTGTAATTAAGTTCACATTTCGTAGAATTTGAATACATTAAAAACTATATTTGCAGGCGATTCTTTACCGTTGCACCTCTTGGAGGCGATGCCGAAGTGGAGAGGGGCGCCACTACCGCCGAAAGCGTACTGGACGTTGTGCGGCTGTGTGTCATCCTGGGAACGAGAACGAGCGAAGTTTCAATACAGGACACGAGTCAAAATTTATCAATATTAAAAATGGATGTGTGCGTGTGAAATAAAGTAATAATAAGAGTATTTTTACAAAATTTATATTATAATTTGTTATTATTGTGAGTATTCATTTGTTAGTTAATAGTTTCGATAGTCGACATTACATTTAAAAATATGAATAAGCATTAAATAAATATTCTTTTCATTATATTATTCTTTGTATTCCTTCTTTAATTGTTTCTATAATTTCGAATAAATAATCTTATTAAATATATAATAATATTTCTTTAAACTAGATTCATTTTTATAAAGCTGCAGCGTTACATCAAAAGCCGACTTCAGGTTGAATGCCGACAAAACATTCAAAATAGAAAAAGCATTTCATTTAAAAAATCGATAAAATTCAAATACTTTTGTTGTATGTTTTTCACTTAAGGTCAATTAAATTTGCATATGGAACTTTGTCCTTTGCACTTTCTTCCACTTGACTATAAATGAAAGGAAAAATCGTTTTAATTAACTGTAAAAATTCTCTAACGAGAAATATGAATGCAATGTAAATAAATTATCCAAAGAAGTTTCTATGAAATTTCCAACATTTTGTCTAATTTATCAACGAGTAGTTAATAAAACTGGGAATAAAATTACTTCAAATTGATGAGAAATACTCTTTCTTTATGGAAACGGGTCAGCAATAAATGGCGATCTTTTTAATTTTATATTCACTAAGAAATGAAGTTCCTAGAAGACGTCCACGCGACTGTATTTGGTATTAATGCAATGTTATGGCCACGTAGCTAATGTTTTTTGTACTTTTCAATATTTAATGATATTCTTTTATGTGTAAAAAAGTTAATTATTTTACTAGCGACATTTTTCATAGAGATTTTAAGAAGTAACCCATGGAGAAGGCTGTATAAATGACTATTTGATGGAAGTGTAGGCTTTGAAGTAATATATTCAATCCGCTTTATATACTGCTGCCTCGCTTATTTTATGCGAAAAAGTTACTTGTTACTTCCATAATTCCTAGTAGTACATCACGAGTCTAGAAATGTCGTATAATCATTAATAAAGCCAAAATAAGAGTAATTTAAATGATATTGTATGAAAAATGTTGAAATAAATAATTAATTAACACTAATTTTAAAGAATTCTGTTCATTTCTGTTGGCTTTTGCTGAATCATTCCCATTGATTTTCTTTTATTGTTTTGCTTTTTTATTTTACTTACATTAACATTACTAAATTATTATTTATATTAAATTAAAATGTATATTAATTGATAAATCTGTTGATTATTATTTCAATAAATCGCAGTTTTGCATATTTTTGTTTGTTTTTACCCACCCATGGTTTGTAATTTGCTGGCACCAAATGAAACACGGGCCAAGCATGGAAAATATTCACCATCCTCCGGTTGAAGTTGTGGGGATCGGTCACAAAAGGCAACACCATAAATGCCCATGTGTCATCCGATTTCTCGGAACTGTTACCAACACACAAACACTATTTCACAGTTTCACTATTTTTCATGAAAAATCCGATTTCGCTATTTCCATTCAACGTTATTTATATTCTCTTTCAAAGTCCTTAGCCAACAGAAGTTGAATAGCGACTGTCAGCTCATGGAATTGCATGCCTTCACTTGCTTTACATGTTTGTGTCTCTTCGTACGGCACAGCGACTTCCCGCCGCGTCCACTTTCGACCGAACACAGCAATTATTCGACGTGGTGGTTGCTTTTTAAAGTTTTCTGCGAGTGCGGCGGGGGTGCAAAGGATGTCGCGAGACTTGCTTAAATGGGGCGAGTTGTGGCCTATTTACACACAGGAGTTCGCCACAGCGTGAAGGAATTTTAATGCAACTATGCAACGAGTTATCATGAACCGAGCGAAAGTAAAATACGACGTGTATTTATACATTTAATTACAATCTTCGCTATTCTCTTATTAATTAGTAACTATTGTTAATTGCGTTTAATCTTACCGGCTTCTGCGGCTTTTCCAGGCCGCCTTCTTTGGCCAAGAGCACGTCTAGAGACGAACGAGTTGAATTGTGCAGCTTTGAGCAGGTTTTGTCATATCGTCTGCTTCGAATTAAAGAAAGAATTTCTTATCTAGGCGATTGCGATCTTATTCAAAGTTTTATAAACTCACCCGGCTGCAGTTTGAAGCACGTGGCAGTGATCTGGGAAGCGGCTTAAACTCTGTTGCGATGAACTTCGATGTCTTTGGGCGTGTCTCTTCAATGACGTGGGTGACACGGATCCTACACCACCAATGATCCAATCGACGTCTGCACCCATTCTGGCGACTTTTCCACTTTCCAAAATGGAGCGATCCGCGGAGGCTTCCAGTGGTGGCTGCTGTTTGTGCGACGACACACGCACCGTGTACTGCACCGTCCCATCTTCAGTGACTAACGGCAATTGCTTCCGGGCCAAACGCGCCTTAACGGCCGCCAACAGCGCCGCGCCTTCGTCCCGTGTGGCAGCAATTGTCTGCACTACATCGAACACGGCGCCGGGTGATGCTGAAGCTGATTGGCCCAGCACCGCCAGCACCTCGAGGGCGGCCTGGCGGACACGCTTCTTGCGATCGAGTGCTGCGAAAGTGGCATTGGTGACGGAGGTTGTGACGTCGATGCAGGTGCTAGGAAACGTCACTAGCGCGTACATGACCATTTGGAGCGCGTGCTCACGGAACTGCAAGAAAAGAGAGGAAGGTAAAGAAAATGTAGACAATGGAATTGGGAAAAGTTCAGGTGTGTGGGTCCTCGTAACTCCGGCAGCTAGAAAAAGCTTGATTTGTGATTTGTGAACTTTGCCTTAATGAAGACAGACAAATGAATGCATTTGTGGCACAAATTATGAATGCAACAGCCGTTGTTGTCCGGTTGCCAATAGTGTACTGCTGCTGCTGCTGCTGCTGCTGGCAAACATACCCTTGAGCTCTTTGCATGCAGGAACTCGTCCGACAGCAACTTCAGCACAATCGCTGCAGGCGGAAGACGCTGCATGAGCGCTTTGCATGCGCGGTGTGCCCCAGCGCCGCCCTGCCGACACAGTCCCGTCATTATCTGCAGAGTGCGCTGCTCCAAGTTGTCCAGCGGCAGGCGCGCTATGAGGTTGATCAGCAGACGGCGCTTGCTCTCGGCAACTTCGGGATGGCGCTCAGAGGAGAGCAGCAGGCGGAGCAGCGTGTCGAGGCAGGGCTGCACGCGCGCCAGATTGTCTGAGGACTGCAGAGCTGCTTGGAGACTGTGAAGACCGTGCCAACGACAACGCCAGTCCTGGAAAACAGAAGGAAATGCGAAAGATGGTTAAAATATACAGTTTTTTTTGCATTTAATATTTAATAAGCTAAATAATTTTTATCCTGTTTTCGGCCAAGATAAGTCCGATTCATTGCGTCATAAATTTTAATGTTGATTTTGTTTAAAGTTTCCTCGGAAATAAAAGCAATAATTTCTCGTTTTTCTTGCTTTATCTCTCTTTAAGGTTTAATTGCCCTTTTTTCTATGTCAAGACAAGAACTAATTACTTATTAAGTAATCGATTTTTTACCTCTTCCTCAAATTGATTAGAAAAACCCATTTCCCGTGTTCAATTTATTAACGAGGCACACGGAAAACCAGCAACGAATGCTTTTAACCCTGAAATGTCTAGGAACACCAACAAAAAAGAAAAAGCCCAATCAGAAGTAGTCAAGGAATATTCGACACGCAAAAGAGAAGCGCCCAAAGACAACAAATTAAAGTTCCCCTTGAAAATTATCGATCGATTTAAGTGAAAAGCTAAATACAGAACCTACTCACAGGACGAATGAAGGATGCCATGAATATTAATATTGAAATAATGATGAAGTACTTCAATTAAGTATGAACAAAATTAGGAGACAGAGGAAAATAGGTTAAGTTTAGAAACTGTGATTCATGTGAGCCTTTACTCACCTCAGCCCAGAAGTTCCGAGCAACTTAATTCAATTACGATTTGTTGGTGGCCACTTCATCCGGACCACCAATCCACCAAGAAAACAGAGAAGAAAATTGTTAAGACTTCATTAAACCCATTTCAATTGTTACTTAAAAAAATATAAGCTTCAGAAAAAGAAATTTCTTTTCAGCAATTCGAACAAAATTGATAATTCGCTACGTGGTGAGTTGTGATGAAGTTGAACGGTTCATGTCTGAGCTAAGATCGCTACTAATTTAACTTCACGCAATCTTTAACAGAAATCTTATTAGACGTCTCTCTTAATTGGCTGCAATTTATTTTGAGATTCTAAATTTAACAGATTTCGATTAAAAAGTATTCGCTTTCAGAAGAAATCATCATGAAAATAATTGCGACAATTCTACTTAAATCACATCGAAAACTACGCTTGTTTTTGTTTTTATTTTACATTTACAACTTTTTCGAGTTTTGCGTGACACACTTGCAAAAAATCGTTAAATTAACAAGAGAAAGTGTAATAAATTGTTCATGAAATTAATGATTTCTACTTTGAATTTATGTGCTGAAATTACTTCTGCAACAAATAAATCTCAGTATGCATTTTGCATTGTGTTTTAGGTCATCTTTCTATAGCTAACGAGCACTTAATTTTCAAAAAATAATAAATGTGCACATATTTTTCTTCACTAATTTTACTGGCCGACCAAAAGTAAACTTGACTTTTATTCATTTGAAAACATCCCAAAACTACATAAAGGATATTTAAAAGGAAGAAAATTATGGCCTTTTATAGATAATTGATGCGAGTGAAAACGAGGAATAATGACAAAGTTTTAAGTTGCGAATTAGCTACCATTTAAATTAAATTTCTTCTCCTTTTACACTTAAAAACTAAAAAAAAGCAACGGACGGTAATGACGACGTTTGGAATTCATTCATCTAGAGTAAATTTTTAAGCGCTGGACTTCAATGACGTCGTCGACGTTGTAAACCTTTGATTGTTTAGTCACTGCGCCATGAGGAACAGACTAAAAGCATTTTTATTACGATTGCCGAGATGTGCTAAGAAGTTGCGAGCTTATTTTAAGTAAATTTCAGACTCGGAGCAAATTCAAATTTTATAGCTTCGATTCGTCGATTGGTGAATGTTTCACGTGTACCGCTGACATTAAGCTGAAAGAATGAGTGTCTTTTTTCCATTAAATACCACAAATGAACTGCATGTTTTTTTCTGTATTGCTTTTTATCGAGTTGCTGCTCTTGGACGTATTCGAAGAGGGTGGAAACAGTGCGTGGTAGTTATTAAAATTTATTACTTGACTTATTTCTTATTCTTTTATATGTAGTTCGGTTCTTTTCGTCTTGACTGAAGTCGGTCACTGAGCTGGCGGCATTGAATTGAGGTCAGCGTGCGGTTGTCCTGTCGTGATTTCAGGGTGCGGTGCCTTGATTTGAAAGGGAAACACGATAACCGCGTTCATTTTTCATATGAAAATATATTTTCTTCGAGTTGAATTCATGTGCATATGAATAAAAAGAGAAATCGTGACGGAGAAGAGATATTAAGAATAAACTGAAAAATTAAATTAAAATATAAATATAATTGCGTTTCTAGCTAGAGTTTTGTTTCAGCTACAATTTATTTATTTAGTAAAAAAGAATTTGTGAAAATTGCTAAAGTAAAAAAAATTAAATTCGAATTAGAATTCTTTCCACTTTATTTTTCACGCATTAATTTTGACTTTCGGCAGCAATAAAGAAAAAAACTAATATGCATGCATACACAAAACCCTCTTCCTTTACATTTCCCGCAGCGTTTACAGTGAATTCGTCAAAATTGTAAATATTTTTAATGGCGTCATTACGACAGCGTTTAAATGCACGCGATCCGTCCGTTCGCACTGAGAAGAGCTGCAAGAAACACTCTATTTGACACTCTTCCCTCGTTTTAACTTCTTCTGAACTCCTTCTCTCTCTCTCTCCGAAACTTCCTCGAAAAAACCCAAAGCAAATTCCATCCACATGAATTCGCTGCAGCACCAGCTCGACGTCCAGCGAATTGGGTCAAAACGAAATAATAAAATATTAACTAAATTGGCACTTGTTTTCTCATCTGGCGCGCAAGAGGTTAACTGAAACGACGCGAGAGAGTGTGGATGAGGACAGGAAATGAAACCGAATTGAAGAAAAAACACTCCGGCGGGAATCGGAGCAGAAGCGGACAAATTAAAACTAGAAGAGAGGAATCTGAGTAGCACCATCTCACAAACAGGCAAAATTCAGATAAAATCGCCTTTCAATGGAATATTTTTAACCATTTCGAAAATTCTCGTTGATAAATACAACAAAACTTTGTCTTACTTCTCAGATTTATAATAATTTTAACTAATTTATTGCGAATTTATTTTATTATAAATACGAGATATGGAAAGTTTCCTATAATTCGCCCCATTGTCCAATATCCTGGCTCATGCATTTTATTAAAATGTTCATAAAAAGCTTGAGAAATTGGTTTGTATTTTGTAGGAAAAATAAAGAAAATTAGGGTAAGTATTTGTTGGAGAAATGACGTGTTCCTTTTTGTTACTTTTCTAGTAAGAAAAGAAATTGCTTCAGGTCAACTTGTTACATGTCAGTGAAGTATTAAAATATAAATGAATGCGAATTGTAAAGATTCCTTTCACGGGATCTTTGCCAGAATTCTCGATAAAAAGTTTATTAAACTGTAAGCTGAAAACTATATTTTTTGCTTCACTTGAAAACATTTATTAATGGAAATATTAAATAACGCTTTATTTTACTTGTAATTTAAATAAACTATTAACTGGAGGATAATTTATTTCTTTAGTAATAAAGTAAAATATTAGTTCAAATATTTTGCAATTTGAAGGAATGTAAATAACGACGTAAAGATTAATGAAAGTGTTTAGAAAAGTTCGTGCGTTTTTCATCGAATTAAATATTCATTAGGGAATTGAGCAAGACAAGAAATATATAAAGTACCTAAGCCATCATTCGTTCGCACTTGTGATGACGTTTTATAGCAGTTCATTCGTCTTTAGTTTCTTTACAAATCCAGAGATGAACAGGGATTTTTAATTTCTCTTTTTGGATTTTACAAATTCATAAATTCTACATTGAAGATGAAGAATTGGAATTGAGGAGTGCAAAGGTTTCTAATTGCCGTTTATAAATTGCTCACGAAACGAAGCGTCGACTAAAATGAAGTTTGTGAATATTAAGGAAAATCTTGATAATGCTTTGTAGTACTTTTCTTTCTTACACTGTACAAATACTTATTTTTATATTTCCGCAAAATATGAACTCTTCTGGTAAGATAAGCAAGTGTTGATTGTGCTCTTGGTGGGGGGGAATTATGACAATAGTCTGGGGGAAATTATTATTTTATTGCTTTGCCTCATTCCACATACGCAGTTGACCCCGTTTCTGTTTGCAAGTCAAATACAAATTCAGCTACGACGTGACCGAGTGAATATATTTTGCAGTTATTATTGGTCATGCACGCTACGCTACCTTCGCTGCCTTCGCGAAAACTTTTCGTTTCCTTCTCACGTGGCACCTTTGGCACACGGAAGTTTAGACTTGAATTTGAGACTAACCTATTTCACGTTTAATTGGATTAAGATTTCGAAAAGGGAAATTTGTAGAAAATAAACTTACTCCTGCACGAAGGTCCATCAGAACGTCCTCATCGACTATGCCCAAGTCTTCCCATGAACTCGGCGGCGGAGGAGTGGTTGCAGCCTTCTCCGCGAGCGATCGAGCTTCTTGCGTTTCTTCGTTGCCGCCGCACGTATCCTCCGTGGGGCGTGTGCTGGCGCGACGGGCTCGCACTGGAGAAGGGTCACGCTGCAGATTATGCAACACTTCGATTTCCTTATGCGGCACCTTTGGGCTGATAATGCTGTCCACGGGGCTGATGCTCATGCGTTTGAACGGCGACCTTGGCGACAGGCTTGTCGTGGAATCCTTGCGCCTGGCTGCAGGTGAACTCGTCGTTGTTCGATCTTCAGATGCGGCTTTGTCGAACTTCATCGCTTGTGTTTCATCGGGATGAGGCAGGGGTTTGGTATTGTCGTTGAGTATCTCAAGACTGAGCGGGTTGGTCACATCGTTTTGGACTTTCCCAGCAGCCTTTGCTCTATTGTCACATGCCTCAATGCTAAAGCTGTGAGCACTTCCCTCGCTGTTCTTCTCGTTGTTATTGTTGGCATCGCTGTCAGGAGTACGCATCTTCACGATCTCGCCGCCGAAAGTAACGCGCTTCGCTGTACGCGTCGGCGTCACAATGCCCACGCCCGTCGCCGGAGGGCTGCGATTGTGGCAAATCTCTTCCAGCTCGGAGTCACTGAGCAATCGGATAACTCCGAGGCTGTCCGAGTCGATGCTGTCCATCCGACCACAAATGACCTCATCTTCTAAACTATTCAGGTACGTTCCAACGCCGCCGCCGCCGTCTTTTCGAGGACTCTCCTCAACACACGTCGAGTCCGTAGCCTCCGCGTCGGTGTCTTTAGCCTCTAGGATGCGCATGGTGAGCGTCTCGTCGTTTATTTTTATCTCTGTCTCCAGAATCACTTTATCGCCAGGGAACCTTGTCGGCACGTGGTCCTCGTCCGGGCTGCCCCAGCCGTTATCCGCCTGTCTTTCCGCTTTGAAATGCGGCGTGGTGCGATAAGTGCCTTCATCGCGTTGCAGCAAGTGGCCAGCTGCAGATGTCGACGTCGGCGGCAAATGCTGCAAGCCATAAACATTGCACAACAACTCAAATTCGTGGTAAGCGCTGTTCGTCAACAACGCGACGAACTCCTGCTCGCCAATCAATTCACGTATCTTTGCGAGAACTTTCAAAGTGATTTCCTGATGGGTCACTTGCCCCAACTTCAGCACGAGCATTTCGAGGCAGCTGCGCAATATAAAGTGGCGTTTGTTGGTGTGCAGCGTCGACTGCAGCAGCGCCGGCAGCGAAAGCATCACACCGCACGTTAGCCGTCCACCGAATGGCTCCTTCGTGATCTTCTGGTTCAGGCCGATGTCCAATATCTGCAGCATAATCGTTTCCGGCATTGCTGTTTCGGTCAGATAGACGCGCAGACAATCCAAGGCACCTTTCCTCACCGTAGGCGCTTGATGGCCAAGATTCTCCACCAGCTGCTCGACCAGCGGCTCCATGAAGCTGTCCGCCTTTGCTCCCATCACCACCAGCACGTCAACGAAGACCCGCAGAGCATGTTGGCGCACCTGCCATTCGGGGTCTCGTAGGCGCTCCAGAAACTCGGCGAACATCTGCTGCGGACAGATGGAGTCGGGCAGAGTGCGTGTTCGTAGTAGATGCTCCCAAAGCGGTGTCAATTGCACAAAAGCGACGCCGGATGAGCTGTTCGCAGCGCAATGGAGCGCTCCTGCTGCGGAAGAGGGCTTCCGGCCGCTGCCAAATTTGCGCTGCACGCGTGGCGATGAAGCAACCAAATCACTTCGGTGAACTGGAAATTCGCCTTGTGTCAGGTGAACGCGTTGCGACGATTTATTCCCATATTTAGAGGCTTCGGTGTAGTACACAGTTTGATCATTCACGTCCTCAGCGTTGCTATGAATGTTGCTGTTCTTATCTTCCGCGTCCTTTCGTTGAAACATGCGACGAAAGAACATGCTGCCACCAAAGAAATCCCTGAACTGCTGTGCAACGGTTTCTCGAGAAGGGATTCCTTAAGAAATTCGAATATGCCACGACACGCGCAAGAGTTTACACTTATAGTTTTTTTATTTTATGCCCGATTTCATCTGCATGCGATGTTGTTCAACTCATGACTACTCGAATTGTTGGAGCAGTTGAGCTTTTTGTACTCGTTCGTGCTTGGCAATGCAATAACACTGACCACAACATTGACTCAGGAACCATGAATGAGTTGCAGCCCACCTGAAACAGTGCTGCCAACTTCGTTGGCCTCAAGGTGTTCGTACATGAAAATGGAAAAGCTTTGCCTCAGCCGATACGCAGCGGAATCACTACAGAACTTTACACTCATTGCACGGTGCGCAGAATCACGACGGAATAATAATTACTGATTGATAACGACATCCTGTTGCATGTTTTGACGACTTTTATAAAGCTGTCATGAGGATGAGATTATTTATGTGTGTATGTACGAATTTACAGTGTCGATGGCGAAGAGGCCGACATAATTAACGTTAAAACCGAAACTTTAGATTGTGTTTAAGTCGTTTACAGCGGTTGCTTGTTTCAAACGCAGCCGCTATATCCAAATTCGACTATATATATGTATATACCTAAATAGTAGTATTTGGTCTGTTTTCGAAAATGTTTCCTTTCTCTTACGAACTTTTAACTCATTTTTAATATTAAATTCCCATTTTTTGCCTAATTCAATTTTTAGAGGGCCATCGAATGAAGGAGATTGTCATGAAAAGCTGCCGCCGCCAGAAAGCTTTCGTTAATTGTTAACTGACTACTGACGCAACTCGACCGAAAAGTGTATCAATGATCTCCAAGCAAAAATGTACACTATATCAATATCGCCTGTATAATTTCAAGTTAGAACTTCAGAGCAATAGTGTTCCATTTTATCGGCGAATTAAAAAAATGAGATTATATTAGGCATAATGAAAATTTATTTACTAAAATTTTTCAATATTCTGCAACTAAAAACTTATAGCTAAACATTAGAACTTCAAACTTATATTAGATCGCTACAAACTGTCCTAAGCGTAAAAGTAATATTTTTGATTTTTACAAAAAGGTTCGTATAAACTGAACTGAACTTCGAATGCTATAATAAAGCATGTTTCAACATATTGGTAATGATTACGTAAAATTAGTAATAGACCAAATTTTTTTTTTTAAATTCCGAATTTATAAAAGAATTTAAAGTAGAGTTGCAAGTTTTTGCGTTAAATTAAAGCTATTAAAATTGCAGTTGAAAGATGCATACATATACCCAAAGTAATCATGGCAAGATATTAAGAATTTGGAATTAAATTAAATTTCCAATGATATTATACATTTTCTTGATACTATGAAAAGATATCTAAATATTAATATAGCACGCATTTCTTAATTAAGCTCTAGTAGATAATTAGTAAAATTCATACAGTTTTGCTAGTCTAAATTGCTTAACAAAGCAATGGATTTAAACGATTTGTGTGAGCGAATTGCATGACAGCGTGTGTACTGCAAAGGCTTTAATAGTGTTTCAGGGGATTTAATTATGTTTTTATATGAATTTTATTGTATTGCCATAGTCATATGATGACTGAATCTCAGCGTTAAAACTAACACAAAGTTCGTTCAGTGCTATGGCAGTACTTTGCATTAACAAGCCTGTATGTATTACTGTTGCTCTTATCCAACCACGATATCTGCTTAGCTTTAATTTTAAAAGTACGATTTCTTATAGAGTTTATTAATTTAATTCGTTTTTTACCTTACGGTTTCTGCTATAATGTACATTTATCTCTAATTAATCGTCAAAAATGCTCCTAATACTTTCTAGTCAATATACAATATATTTTATGGCGGCGTTGTGCCCGCCAAACCACGATTATAGAGTCTGTACATTTATTTAATCATAGTGATTAAAACATAAAACCTGAATATGTCGCACGAAAACTAAGTTCATTTCATAATATATTTTTAATTGAACAATATTTACTTTTTAGAACAACACAATTCTTTAAAATACGGTGTTTAAGGTTAAATAAACATACAATATCCCAAACACTTGTGGAATTAGAAATTTTTCTGACTTGAAATTCATTAGAACAGGCTGTAGCATTTTAGCTAGCGAAACAGGCTGACTCAACAACCATGGTGAAATTTGCATATCATACACCAGCAAAACAGGCTTTTGTTAAATACATATATTATAACGGAATTTGGTTCAAATGTGCTTTTTGGATTATTTTTTATGGATATTATTAGTACGGTTATTGAAGTTAAAGAGACATATTTTGTACAACTTATTGATTGAAGATTGAACAAATTAATTAAAGCAATTTTTGCGAAAAATCGATAAAGTAAAAGACATAAACTAAAAAACATTTGTTGCGTACACACACCGCTCAAACATTCACTTTGATGGTTATTAAATTATATAATAATATTAATATTCACGTACTTGTTAATAAATTTATAATAAAATAACAGCAAAATAAACTATATTTAAAATTTCAGTTTATATTACAATTTAATTAGTTTTGTTAAATTAAAAATATGTAATAATAATGGTATCTCCAAAATCATATGAAAATGAAGCGTACTCGGTCGTTCTCAAAAAACATTGTGTATCGTAAGAAGTGAATAAATCAATGTTCTCTGTGCTCTCATTTTTTTTTGTTAATTCAATGGATCGTTAACGAAATTCGATTATATGAAGATATTATAAAAAACGAATGTGTTTTATATCGAAACAGAATGGATGGTTGAATATTTTGGATAGGTTCTTGTAGACTGTTGTAATTGCTCTTGAACGGAATTGTGTATAATCGTCTTAAAAATTCATATTAGTGCACATGTTGGCTTTTCGATACCCAGTTTTCTGAGAATTACCGTGAAAAGACATAAGTCGCTTTGAAGGTCGGGCGAGCCCCGTTAGCTTTTGAACTCTTAAAGATCTGTGTACAATAAAAAAGCGTATACAGCCCTTGCATAAATAAATAATAATAATGTGCTATTATATAAAAAGTAGTTTTGACAAGCTTATAATAGTCCATAGCGGAAAAAATGATTTGTGTCCTAATTTTGTTGCTTGCATCTGGAAGACACTTTGTAATATGTATAAAAATTCTTAGCAATGGCAGAAAGCATCAGACCATAAAATTTCTTTTAATGGCCGCTATAAACTAATATGATTCACGATTAATTCTAAGCTAAACCTAAGCTAAAGACAACTAGGAGTTTTTACTATCTGTAGCGTAGTCCTTTCTCTCAGTTGCGTCCGACCATCTACTTTAAACGTATTCCTCGGATGCTTTTTGTACAATGGCAGGTATTCGCAGAGATGTTGGTAAGTGTTGTTGTTGTTGCTGCTGCTGTTGCTCAGCTACGGTGTCGGGGAGCTCTGCAATGTCTTTGAAAACACCCATTAGACTTTCGAAGTTTGGCCCCCAATTCAGAAGGTAGTCCCAGCCTAGAGTTGTTGTTGAAGGCGACGCTGTACCATTTGGTTGACGGTAAATGCCACCCATGTGTGTCGACAAATCGTCGTCACTCGCCACAAGCGTGCTTAACGAGCCGCGAAAGGAGGAGTCAAAACCGTCATACGAATGCGGTGGCATGGGCGGTGCTTTTCCGACAACAACATTCGGACATACACCATCGCTGCTGAGGGCGCGCCCAACTCCGCTGCGCTCAGGTAAGTCTTCAGGGCCACTTTTGTTACTCTGATACTTGTCGCCGTTGAGGCTATTGTTGTCGTACTCGATCTCGGAGCACGTAAAGCTATCGTTACCGCTTTCATCCGTGGACGTCGAGCTGTGCGCGTCGACATCGCCACACTGCAGACCGCCGCCCAACCCGGCCAAGTGATGTGCGCCGACGGGAACACGTGGCGGCTCGCTGCTCGACGAAACAGCGTCCAATGTGGAGACCAAACTAGAAGTTCGTGGACGCACGTTTAGACGTTCGATCTCCTCCGCAGTGAGACCCATTGGCGCCTGTTGTGGCGATTGGGGCGGGACGCCAGCTTTCTGTCGACTGGCGCTGGAACTTTGACCTGACAGTTGCGACATCACCGGACTGTTGAGACTGCGTTCACTATTGCTGTGCAGGGCGTCTTTGCCTACGCCGCCCGAGCTGGAGGTAGTCGCCAAGAGAGCGCTTTGCAACGGCTTGCCGGAGATGTCGTGCAATGTGAGTATGCGTGGCTGTTGTGAGCTGAGCTCTGAGCTCGGAGAGAGGCGTGCAAGCGGTGTGCTCTGATGCGGACGCTGCGTGCTGGAAGGTGGTGGTGGCTGACTAGCTTGTGGAGGCACGCGTGGCACGAAAGGGGCGCCTACACCGACGCCGTGTCGTGGCGAATGACGGTGCTGCTGTTGCGCGGCGGAGGATTGATGCTTGTGATGTGTGTAAGAGGCAACGGGAGGCGCAGTAGCCTTATATTTACGTACTCCCCCAGCCTCACGGTAGCCTTTGTAATGATAGACGATGTCAATGTCGGACGGTGCAATGGAGCTGGCATTTTCCAGATCGTAGTGCTCAGGATACTCGGAGCCTAGATCAACGGAACTGGAATGATCGTGGGGGTGATGTGCCTGATTTGGTGGCGGGATTGGAGGATGGTGTTCGTCGCGCAGTGGTGAATTCTTACTGACAACCTCACGCTCAATTATATCTGGTCTTTGCGGGCGCTGCTGCTGGTGGTCACCCGGACTAATTTCACGTTCTTTGTACTTTTTCGATATCAGTTCTGGGCCTACCAAATGGTGACCTGCCACGCCACGAATCAGATCGCCATTGTCACCATGAAAGCCGACTTGCGCGTCCGTAGAATGCACACCACGCGACAGAACGTGGTCGGCCTGATTGGCGCTTATGCTAGCACCGCCGAGCATGGTAGCAGCGCTGCTTTGTTTAATTTGGAAGCCAGGTACACCGCAGCTTAAGCCGCCCATTTTCTCCTGCTTGCCTCGGAAGCGATAGATGACATAAGAGCCGAGAATTGCGACTAGAAGTATAATGAAGAATACAATGACCAGCGTGATGCCGATGCTCAGTGGGTCCGCTACTTCAGCAGCGCCTAAGCCAAGGCCACCATTACAGCCGGGAAATATCTTTCCACGTGTAAGGACTTCATTAAAGACCGACCCGGAACCATTAAACGGTTGTATTTCGTTGTTGATAGTGAAGTTGGAGAAACATCCTTCGTATATCGCCGGGATCGCAGGATCCTTCTTCAGGTATTCTCTGCGTACTCCGCCAATGGAGAGTGCTGTCAAGTAAGGATCAAGGAAATCGTGAACTCCTGACGAATCTAGTTCGTCGCCGACTTTGTAGTGATCGATCAACATTCGGAGGACACGATTTGAAGTATGAAGCGTTATGTTGTGCCACTTGCCATCGTTGAGTGGATTAATATTCTGAATGGTCATATTAATCACCGTCGATTGCTTGGAGTAGTACACCAGTTTCCCGCTTTTCAGTTCTACGGCAGTATAGTGCTTGTCTGTAGCGGCATACAGAATCAAGCCATCGCCTTTGATTGTACGAAACAGAAGACTCAGCGATTTGGGTGTATCGGCGATTTGAGCTAGAGAAGTAACATTGTCGTGGTCGCTGCCGAAGGTAAATCTCCGTCGACGAGCTATGTCATAGTTCCATACCGAATTACTGCCATATAAATTGTCAAGCAGCTGCATGCGGCGATGTTTTTCCGATATTTGGAATTCAACAAAGCCGCCATCGCTAATCGTGATCGACTCCAATGAGCTGTAACAATCTGGCGAGAGTAACTGACCGCCACACTGACACATTGCGGTATGCCAACGATCCATGCAGGCGCCAAAAGAACCGCACAGCAAGAGTCCTGGATCAGTTGGTAGGCTCTGATGACAAGGACCGCCATTTGAATTTCGATTGCAGGTCGGTAGCACACCTCGTTGCTTTAGCGGGCTACTCATATTCAGAGCACGCCCATTTATTGAAACGCTGTGCACACATCCGACCAGATCATCACTATGCAATTGTCCTGGACGTTCCAATACTGGATCGGCCGAAGACAAACCTCCGATAAGCAATGGCTGCTTGTTGAAATTTAAGGTCCTGCAAAAAATACAAGTTTATTGAAGAGGTTATGAAATTGCATTCGTTTACTCACCCAATGGGGCCAACATCATCGGCATAACAGCTAACATCGCCCGGCCGACAGTCCTCGCATACGTCGCCGTTCTCAGTGCACTTCGAAACGCTCAAAGACATAACGCGTCCATTGCGTGTAGCAGTCACCTTGTGCCACTTACCATTAGCTATGGTTTCTTGGTTATTGGAACCAACGACGACGGTAGTAATGGCTGTCCTAGCACCGCCAAACGAGAAGAATGCTTTCCCTTTAACTACTTCGATGGCGACAAAGTCAGAGCGTCCTCCAGTTTGGATACCATAGTTATATAGCAGCAAAGCGTCCGGTTTTGTTGTCGCGAAAACAATTGACATATCGTTGGTAGCAGCATCCAGCGAAGGAAAGGCCATAAAAGATAACTCCTGAAAACCATACGTGGCGCGCTCGCAATGACGTCCATAGCGACCATTTGCACAGCTGCACCTGTAGCCGGGCTTTAAGCTGATGCAGACACCCTCATTCAGACATGGGTTCGGACGGCAAGAGTCAGCAATGTGTTCGCATTGATTACCACGATAACCAGGACGGCAAAGACAGAAGAAGTTATCGCCGTCAGGACTTTGGCGACAGGAACCACCGTTACGGCAAGGATTTTCAGCACATGCATTACCGCGCTCCAATTGACATAGCTTCCCTTCCTTGTCCGGCGGACAAGAGCATTGGAAATCGTAGCCGATACGCCTGCATTGGGCATTCGCCTGACATGGGTTCGGCGAACATGGATCTTGGCGTTTGTCACATTGGAAACCTGTGAAACCGTCTGGACATTTACAATTGAAGTCATGTGTCACCGGCGGTGTAGTAAATATCAGCGATTGACTATCAATGATATTCAATTCCAAGTCCTGATGTACACGGACCTCAGCACTGCAGACGCCACCATTCTGGCAGGAAAGACTACTGAAGCACGGCGAATAGCCGATAATGACGCCATCCGTACGTTGAAGAACTTTTGAAATGAGTTCGCTCTTCTTCTGCAAACGGTCGAGGACATAACGTGAGGAACGATATGTGTATGCGTCATCATGGTCCGTTATCTTGAATGCTATGAAAATCTCCAGATTAGTTTTATTAACGCCACCATTTCGTATGCTGAATAAGTTAATTTCATCACTGCTGTCGGCTGCTGATTTCAACACTTCCGTGAATTTGCGATAGAAGTTCTCCAGGAAGTTTTCAGCTGTCATATTCTGCACCAGAACAGAGACGGAGTTGGCGATCGTGGTGTTGTCGAATGTTTGGAAGCCAACGGTTACGGTCGACATTACATTTCCATGTTTACCATCATTTCCGGATACTGAATAGGAGTAACCGTTAATGGATGTTTGGTGCGTAGTACGTAAATCGCAGAAGTTCGTTATGGTAAAGATTCCCATAGGACTTGATTGTGAGTTGGGTACAATGCGACATCGATAGTCACCACTGGTGTCGGCATCGTTAGGGTGTACATCGGCGATCTTGGCGATTGGAATTTCACCGTCGAACACATTTAGCAACACATGAACCATTCGCGGTGTCGAAGGACTGTCGTTCTGATCAAGCACATTGACAGTTAGCTTATGCTGAGCTCTCTGTCGAGGAACTCCATTGTCTTCTACCTCAATCACTGCCTCCAAGGCGGGAGTCGTTTCTCGGTCAAAACTTCGCGTTGATTTAACTAGACCAGAGTGTTTGTCAATCGTAATAAAGGAATTGTGCTTGCCACCGACCAGGTAGTACGTGAAGGGACCTCCATTTGGCGGCAAGTCGGGATCGCTGGCGGAGAGCGTCATAATTGAACTGCCTGCAGGTTCGTTTTCGCTTATAAAACCAATAAGGCCACCATTTTCGAAAATTGGTCCATTGTCATTGATATCCTCCAGGGAGATTTGAATAGTAGTTGTGCCGGTTTGTGGTGGAGATCCCGTGTCAATGGCACCAACAATCAGATCGTATAGAGGTACCTTCTCCCGATCGAGAGACTTGGACGTAGCTACTTCTCCGGTTTGCGGATCCACTTTAAATGATTGATTAATGTTTCCGTTAATAATCGAATAAGTGAATTGATTATTCTGGGGACGTACATCCTTGTCGACAGCCTTCACGCTCACTACTTTTGTGCCTATTACCGAAGATTCAGAAATACTGGCAGTATATTTGAGCTTCAGGAACTCAGGTGGGTCATTTCCATCCTGAATGGTTATAATAACTTGCGCTTCATCAGTATCATTGCCGCGTATACCGCCAAAGTTCTTGGCCATAACAGTTAACACAACGCGACTCTGTGTCTCCCTATCCAGATGACGTGAAACATAAATAACGCCGGTCACTGTATTAATAATGAAGCCCTTGTCGTTGCTTGAGCCGACGAGAAGGTAGTAAACTCTGCCATCTTCTCCCGCATCCTTGTCCGTAGCTTGTATTGAGCCCACCGTAGTGCCGACGTCAGATGATTCAGAAACGTCGAAATGAAAGACCGGCTGTACAAACTGCGGGTAAAACTCATTGACGCCTGTGATGTGAACGGTAACCGTAGCAGTGCTTTGCATGTTCGAGTCGGGATTGGCAGCCATTACGTTCAAATTGTAATCTTTACGTTCTTCGTAATCGAAACTAGCTGTGGAGTTGATGAGCCCCGTTTTGGGGTTTATTTTGAAGAAGTTTCTACCAGTGCCACCAGTGATGGAGTAGCGTACAATAGCATTCTTCGGAGAATCTTTGTCTGTTGCATGCACCCGGAACACGTATGAATTTGGCGGCCTATTTTCGGGTAAATAGGCATGATAGTCGGACTGATTAAAATGTGGAGGATTATCATTGATATCGGTGAGTATGATAGTTAACATAGCAACAGCCATGCGTGCTTTGAAGCCCAAGTCTTCAGCAGTTATGTTCAGATGGTATTCTTGAATTAAATCATAATCCAAAGGTTGAAGTATGGTAATAGCGCCTGTTACCGGGTTTACTTCAAACTCACTGCGCTCATTTCCGCCCGAGATGGAATAGCGAAGCATTCCATTCGGACCGTCATCCTTATCGGAGGCGCTGACGGTTAGGATTGTTGAGCCGATAGGTTCATTCTCAGGTACAATTACCTGGTAGCTTAATGCGGTGAATTCTGGTGCAGCCAGATTGTCACCGGTTACAATTATAGTCACCTTGGCTTCATCTGTTTGAGGAGGAACTCCACGATCCGTCGCCTTTACACTGAACACAAACACACTGTTTAATGGCACATCCAATACCTTCACCACCGAAATCCAGCCGTCGTGTTTATTAATGCTGAAATAACCCGTAGCATTGCCGCCAACGAGGCTGTAGCTGATCTCAGCATTCACGCCATCGTCTAGTTTATCTACTGCATGCACTTTCGCTACTCGTTGCCCAACTCTGGCGTGCTCAGGTACTGGGGATAGGTACTGCGATTGCTCAAACTTGGGCGGATTGTTGTTGGCATCTACCACATTTATATTCACTAGGCACTCAGAGTAAATGGGCGGCTTACCGTTATCAGTCGCCAGAACCGTCAACGAATACATATTTTCCGGCGATGACTCAATTTGGGAACGTTTGTATTTAATTGTGCGTTTGCTGAAGAGCTCTCCAGTTGCCGGGTCGATGGTGAACAGGTCAGACGGTTGTTGCAGGGAGTACGAAATAACCGAGTTCGGACCTTGCTTGTCACGGTCCGTAGCAATAACTTGACCCACAAACGCCACTGTTCTTTGCAGCTCGGGGAAGTTGAAACTGTAGAAACTATGCTCGAACTCTGGGGCGTTGTCGTTTTGATCTTGAATAGTTATAGTAATCGGCGTTTCGGACCGCCAGGCGCCATCAAATACAACGACTTTCAGCAGATACTCGTCCTGTTGCTCGCGATCGAGATGGGCAGCAACCGTAACGTTCCCCGTTATAGCATCGATTTTGAATTTATTACCAGGGTTCTCGGTGAATACGTAAGTCGCATTGGCATTGGCATCTACGTCGAGATCGAAGGAGGTGACCTTGATAACGAAACTGCCGATCTCGGCGTTTTCCGTTACATTCACCGAGAAGAGGCGTGTGAAACGTGGCGGGTTATCGTTCTTGTCCAGCAAACTGATGAGTACACTGGCGGAGCCTGTCATCTGCGGCATACCTTGGTCAAGTGCTTCGACTATGAGTTGGTAGCTGTTCCTTTCTTCACGATCTAGCCGCATGGTCGTATATACCTCTCCGGAGTCGGCGTCTATTTCGAAAGCTCCCTCGAAGTCATCTTCCAGCCGATACGTTATCTCACCATTGTCGCCGGAGTCGCGATCAGTGGCCTTAACCTTCACTATGAACTGCGGTGGTGTTTCCTCTTCCATAATCTCCGTGTTGTAGATCTGTTTCTCCAACACCGGAGCATTATCGTTAGCATCGGTAACGTTTATAGTCAGTAGCATCACGCTGCGTAGACTAGGTATATCCGAGTCTGCTGCTTCAATCCAGATCTCGTACTGATGAGCCAATTCATAATCCAGATGATCTTTGCCGATGGCAACCACACCCGAGCCCGGATCAATGCGTATCGCGTCGGCGATATTGCCACCAGCGATGGCGAATTTAATATTTCCCGGTGAGCCTTTTTTCGGCGATGTTGCTAAAATTTTTGTGATTACTTTGCCTTCCACGACGTCCTCGGGCAGCATGAACTGTGTATTGGCCATGTACGAAAAGCTGGGAAAGAGCTGTGCCGGCTTCAGCAGCACCGTAAGATCTGCCACGGAGGATCTCGGCTCAGCACCCTGATCTGTAGCATGCATCACGATGCTGTAGACTACGTCAAAGTTGTCCTTGCCAACATATTCCCTTGGGATCGCCAACTCGCTGGTGGTCTTGATCACACCGGTGCGTTCATTTATCACAAATTTGTTCACGTCTTTACCCGTCAGTGAGTAGATAATCTGGGCATTTCGGCCATCGTCCAAGTCAAGAGCACGGGCTCCAAACACGAACTCGCCGCCTTGTATCCGATCGCGTACATTCACGTTGAAGCTGGTTCTTTCAAAGATCGGAGTGTTGTCGTTGACATCGAGCACAGCAATGGTCAGGTTCACGGCAGTCGCTCGCGGTTCGGTTGCCGAGCTGTCTTGGGCCATCAGCGTTAAATAATACATTCCGACCTCTTCGCGATCTAGAACTGCGGCAGTCGTTATTTCGCCTGTGTTCTTGTTAACATGAAACCGTTCCATGCGTTCTCCGAGCAACGTGAAGCGAATCTTTGCGTTGAGGCCAGCATCTTTATCAGCAGCAATGGGTGTGACCACCCGAGTGCCCAATGGCAGATTCTCTTGCACCGTGGCATGATAGGAAGGTCGCGAAAATTCGGGGCTGTGGTCGTTCATATCTTGCACAATGACCCGCACAATTCCGGTGCCAGTCAGAGGCGGTGATCCTGCAAGAAGAGAAGAGAAGTTGTTAAACGAAAACTGTTTGGATTGAGATTCAAATGAGTTTGTGAAAAAAGCTACTGACAGATTGAATGAACCAATTGAAGTAAGGCGACTGCTTATATTTATTCTTTTATGGTCATAACTAAAAATGAAACCTCGATTTCTGTACTTTTGTTTTAATTGACAAGTGTTTTAAAGTATTTAAATAAGTAAAAGCGAAATAAGAAAAAGTTCTGTAAATGAAAAGACTTCGGAGACGAACTCCTACGTTTTCATTTTAAATCTCGCACAGAGAACAGCGAAAACAATCGCAAATCATATTAGAAAAATTGTGTTGTAAGCTTTCATAGAAAAGGAAAACGATGACGATGCCGCAAACTCAGTTAAAGAGGGGAAAATAATCGTAAAAATCAATCAATCTTCATTAAAAACTCATAAGAAAAAGCATAGAAGAAATTATTGTGTTGTGACAAAAGCAAATCAGCGAAATGTGTTTGCGATTAAAGTCGATTCGAAGAAGAGCGAAGGAGAGAAGTAGTAAAGAGAAAAGTAACCGTAAAAGCAATAATAGCAATAAACAACAACAGCAACGGCAAATCTAATCAGAAAAAGTGCAACAAAATTTATGTTGTTAGCAGTTTCCGAGCAACAATTGTTGCCCGGGAAGTCGCCACAAGACGACGTGGAGAATATCGTTCAATATCGTTCGATCTGCGCCAGCAACATTCAAGAGCAAATGTTGAGAGAAACGCATCGCTGAGGTTGGCGACGACGGGCTGCTTAAACAACGTAACGAAACTGAAAATAAAAACAAGACCAAAAGCAACAACAACAACAACAACAACAAGCATTATATTGCTTGTAAATTGCTGCTTAGTTGGCTGGAAAATTTGCTGATTTTCTTCATTTCTTTGAAAATCTCATTCGTCTTTGATTGCTATTGAATTTATAATCTTATTCCTTTTGTTGTTCCTTTTGGATCTGTTGTTGTTGTTTTTGTGGTTGTTGTAACTGCATTTCAAACACCATTCCAATGCGTAGTGAGACTCATGTTTGTATGTTCGGGAAAATGTTTGTGTGTGCCTTTAACAATCGTTTTTCGTTCCCCTTTTTCTCTATTTCTTTTTATTCCGTTTTAAGCTGTTTTGTTGCCCTCACTTAAGACGCTTATGCATTGCGTTTAGATGCTGCAACTGATGTTTTTGCTGCTTCCCAAACAATTCCAAAAGCAATTCAAGCAAAATTTATCACGCATATGTTCAGGGTCTAGAGCAAAGCACACGTGTGTGTGTGTGATGAGCATGTATGCGATTAGTTGCGCCTGCGCAGCGCATTCTCTATGTCGCATTGCGTCTCCTGGCGATTGATGATTCGTTGTTGTTGTTGTTGTTGTTTTACATCTATCTTCAGAGCTGCTGCATTGCTGACTGTTGCTGTTCTTTGATGTTGTTGCTGTGTCAATGGTGGCAACATTTTGCAGCAGCGGCGGCAAATCGTGTGCGATCGGTTATCGATCGTTTGCTGCTGTTGCTTTTGCTGTTCTTTTGCTTTTCCTACTGTTGCTCTTTGCCTTGTGATGGTTTCTTAATTCTCTTTAAGTTTATAGAAAAATATAATAGAAAAACAACGAAAAACACACAGAGAAAAAAACGGAAAACTTTTGCCTAGAGTGAAAAATCGTTTCTTCTTCTAAAATCTTTACTTTTTCTTTTGCTGCTTGCTTTTATTTCTTTCCACTCATTATGCGTCTAGTTTATAGTATTTACTGTTATTCCAATGGCTGGCCGATGTTTTCAGTGTTAGTAGAAGATCGGTTAAAGTCTATAGAAAGAAATCATCGATGGAATTCCAAGGGAATGCGTTGAAAATCATTCCCTGCGGCTGTGAGGCTTTTTTATTATTATTATTCTCATTTCCCCGTCATTTCCCCTTCTTCGTAGTACGTTCGTGGCTGTAATAAATGTGCACCATTTTCATATTTTTCCTATGCAACACAAATCGGCCGATAACTCTAAAACCCAGACAAAAAAAAACAACAACAACAAAAAAGTTGCTGTTCCAGTTAAAGCGGCCGAGGGCGCAAATATTTGAAGCAAATCTTGGATGAGCGGCTGTTCGATTGCATCCTCGTTGCTGGTCGTATGCAGCGTTGGCAGAATCTACGCAGCAGCAGCAGCAGCAGCAGCCCCAAGGCACTCGAGCACTCGATCGATCGGTTGCTCATGCATACGAAATACCACTGAAATACACATCTCCATATCGAGCAGAACAAAAGATTTAATCATAGGAAAACATTAAAAGAGGCTCGGATTCTTCCAAGAATTCAGAAAATACCAGAAAAGCCACAAAGAACGGCCCAGCGCTCGTCTTACTCTTCAATTTAACCTTTAATTGATTTTAAAATAGAAATTAATTATTAATTGATTTGATCGTGAAGCAAAAAGCAAAGAATTTATCGATTTATTGCCCAGTTTGTCGCGTAGAATTCTGATGGCCAATCGGAGGACATGAAAAGGGATTTTATAAAAAAAAATATATAAAAAAAAACAACAGCAGACAGACAGCAACACAGAACGAATGGGAGAGAAACATTTTTAATTTCCTTCCATTTTCTGACAGAAGCGTAAAAAATGAACAGCGACTCATAATTATTATTCGTCATCTGGTTTTTTGTGGCCAAGCTGTTGCTCCTCCTCCTTTTTCGTCTCCTCCCCGCTTCCCGCTCCCCTCTTTCTGTGTTCATTGCTTTCTTTTTTCCCCCCTCTCCAATGGCTTCGCGTTATGACTCACATTCATCTTCATTCGTCTCTCTTTGTCACATCAACAGCCACCATTTTTTCGATGGTGACATCGGTTGTTGTTGTTGTTGTTATACGTTGCTTGTTGCTTTCTTCTTCTCCTGTCGTTGGTGGCTGGTTTTTTTTATGGTAAATATTTCCGTAGCTTAATGATAATGGTTTTTAGTGTTGTTGTTGGTTGTTGCTTCCACTTTTTGTCATTCGAAAGTGTCACTCGCTTCAAGTTGCTTTCAAGAAACTCGCCGCCGGTCGCTAGTTGAGGGGGCAGGGCTTCGCAAAGGTGTGGCTTCGATTTGATTATGATATTCATTAATTTCCCTAGAATAACGTCCATCGAATGCATGTCAACGGAATGATTATACGACAAGAAGTCAAAGTGGCGAGTAAAGAAGGAGAAAATGCGGCAGAGGCCAAAAAAAAGCCCGCAATCAACTGCAAATCTGTTGATTTTTCTGATTTTCATTCATTTGACTATTTATTGTTTATTGTTTCATGGAGTCACACTAATGCACAGTTTCATTTTAGTAAACTACGCTTTACAACTGTAAATAAATTCGTATAAAGAAGAAAATAAATGCACATCGTCTGCAGTCATCAATACAAATGACTTAAGCAACAAACTCGGTTGGCTGCTTATTTCTTCGGGTAAAATCCTCCTTCATTTCTATTATTTTGAATCATAATTTATTCCTTTCTATGCTCTGCTTTTGGGCATTCGTAATTGAAACTGTGTGTGATTCCTGTGTCTGTTTCCTTTGCTGCCACTGCTGCATTTGCACAGACCTCACTTTGCTTGGCTTGCTTCTGGACGAAATGAGACAATAGTTTGTTAAAGGAACCTTTGCTATTTTTATGCTGCGAAATTGCAACGTTCCGTAGAGTGCATGCCGAAGAGATAATCTCCGAAGCACAAACACAACCACGAATGTAAATGCCTTTAAACATTAACAACGGTTGCCTTCTTCTGCACACGCACGCAGAATTTTTGTGCACTTGAATTGCATTCGGTTTGCAGTTTTTGGCTAGAAAATGTACCACTTTAAAAATATGCAAAAAGATTTCAACGTTGCGATAGTAGGTCAAAACCACAAATCTTTTAACGAGCGTTGGTTGCAGGAAAATGGCACAAACGATCAACAACAACAGCAGAAACATTCACGGGAAAGAAAATATAAAAGATCAGCATTGAAATGCAACAAACAACAAAGAAAAAACAAAGAAGGAAAAAGTAAAATAATCCAAAAAACGATAAAAGAAAAATCGAAGCAAAACAATAGAATAGCGACGCGAATAAAGAACGTTTTATTGACAGTTCAAACAGTTAATATTGAAGGAATTCGCAAAGTTCGCCCCAATCGCATGCAAATCAGACAAGATTATTAAAAATAATGCAATTTATACCCGTGAAATGAAGGATGTACACTAAAGAATTAAAGTTTAAGAATAAATAAAATAATAAAATTATATATTTATAATAAATAATAATTATTTATTGTATAATAAAGCACTTGACAGTCTTCTCTTCATTGCTGAGAAGAATTGAAGAATTAATGATTAATTAAATAATTGTAATAATAAATAAGAAAGATTTGTAAAGATTTGAAAAAATGATTTAAATGAATAAAAATAATTATTAGATAAAGAAATAAAATTAATAAGAAAGCAGGAGATAAAACAAACTAAATTTCAAGATCTTTTAATAATCTATTAAAACAGAACTGAAAATAAAAATCTGCGAATAAGAATGCTCAATAAAAATGTAGTCGAAGAAGAAGGAAAAATCAAATAAATCAAATACATGAGAAAATGTATTAAAAAACAAAAACATAGAAATAAATAAAAATTAATCACGGCAAATAAATCAATTTATCAACATTAATAGGTTAAAAGAGAATTGAGCTGAATTGTTTTATTTTATATAGAAACATTTGTTTCCAATTCATGGAGTTTTGTGCCTTTTTCTGCTGTTGTATTTGCGATTATTGTTTCAAGTACAGGATTAGCTCATAACTTCACACATTGAACGCCGCGAAACAAGATTAAAAGCAGTTGCTGAGAACTTATAGCAAATGGCTGCGTTAAAATGGAATAAAAATAATTTAATAATTTTTATGAGCTGCACGTAAAATGGCAGAAAAAATGCGAGAAGCCAGCAACAAAAACTGGAAATGAAAAACGTACGAAAGATGAGCGAATGCAGCGCGCTCATAAAACTACGCAACGACTAAATACGCAAGAATCTCGCAAAGTATCACAGCAGCGAGGTTTTTCGTAAAGAATGACTTCAATCAGAGATTCCGCAGCATCCAGCAACAGGATGGCAGCCAACGCTGCGCCACTAAATTGTTCAACAAAATGTGAAGCTGCCGAACGTATGCAAAGAGGAAGGCGCCCTGAGAAGCGGCGACTCGGCGGCAGTGAGTCAGTCATTCAGGCAGCCATCTTTAGTTGCAGTGCAGCCGAACTCGTTGCAGCTCCGTGGGCACTTTGGCGAGGTGCACCTCATGGCGTTATAATTTATTTGCACTGCATGAATTGGACATTTATTGCTCAAACGTTGCCAGCGATGCGAGCTGCTTCGTTTGTTCACTGTTGCCTCTACTCTGGCGACGTCCTTCGCTCTTGTATAAAGTTTCTTCGCACTTGCAACTTCCAACAACTTGTACGAGTCTTTAACGTTTGAGCTGGAGTTGATTTTGAAGTTTGAGCAAGAGAATTATTGAGCCTGCGAGTTATTCACATCCTCATCGCTGCCTCCCCGACTGCGAAACAGACCCACAAACTGACTGCTCAAGTGCGACGCTCTGTGCCTTCGAAGCCTTCGAAGTCTGCATCCATAAAAAAGGTCTGCACAGCATCTTGTGACGTAAGCAGTGCACAGAACGCAGCGACAAGCATCAGATGCGCTTCAAAAATTCTTGTCTAGCTTCAAGTGGTTGTTGTTGCTGTTGTCGTTTCCATTGCGGTTTGTTGAACGCTGCACTTTTCGAGTAGGTGGACAAATAGACAACATTTGAAGTGTTTGCATTTAAATCACGCTTCGTTCTTAAGTTCGTCGGTTAAGCGCCTGAGTCAGCAAAAGCAAACATTTCAAAATGTAATAAAAAACAAGAAGATTAATAACTCGAATGGTGAACCAGTCGGTGATGGACGTGCGATGAGTTCCGCAGGAGAACGAGCAAAGAACTTCATAAAAAAGAACTTCATGAATATGAATAAAAACAAAAATATTCAAGTTATTATTTATAGATTTTTTTTTTGTCATTTCCTCTTCCATAAGAAGCCAAACATCATAAATTTATTCTTGTCTACATCAAAAGCAACAAGTTTTGCTATTAATCGTATACAAAATTCAAGAATATTTCACGAATTTCATTTAATTTCATTGCTACTTTATTTAATTTTAAGCTAAGTTTTGCTTTTGTCCTTTTAATTCAATCTTTTTGACGTTTCTCTTCTCGTTTTAGTGCTAATTTTTTATACAAAAGCGTAAAAATGTTAGCTAAAAATGCGCCGAACAACAGCCGCTTCCATAGCTTAACTCTAAACGCAGCGATGGCGTGTAGAATGCATTTAAACTTGTATTGAATTAGCTTTGGACAAGAACTGCTACAAACACTGTTGCCACAATTGTGCACGCTGTTAAAATGTTAATTGAATTGGTGTCAGAAGCCTTTGCCATCGCTATGAGGCTATGAGTCAACGAAGATTCCGAACGAAAGCGTTTAGAGTTGAGAAGCAATTTTGAAATATCTTACACAAGACTTAAGCAACGAACTCGAATGCAAGAAACGAACTAAATGTTTAATAATTGCATTTAGATTAGACTTAAATTGTAATTTTGTGTAAAATTAAATATTATCGAGTAATTAAAATACTATGAAGTCATCAACTCAACGATTTCATCGAATGTTGCTGCCGAATAATCGAAAATGTTGTGAAAAGTACTGATTGCACCTCCGCCACTCCTCCTCCGCCATCCCATTTCGCACACATGCAGCCAAACTTTGACTTTGTATTATTAGGCTATAATTTATTGTGTTACTAGAAGATTTATGGCAATTGATGATGGCTAATAAATTGGCAAGGCGCTAGTGTTTTCGGTGCCCGAAGTCAGTCTTTAAGCGGACTGCGAAATAAGGGGACGGAGACGTAAAGCACGTCGGTTCCTTGTGGCGAATACCCGCGGCGGTTGCTGCTTAGCCGCTGCTTGAATTCCGAAGCTCAACTCGCAACGTGCCAAAACAATAAATCCACATCGTGGCTGAATATTTGCAGAAATACTTCCCTCGACTGGTGGAAATAAATTAACTTTGTTTACAAAATGCAAATAACTGCTTTAAAACCAACACAAAGACGCATTTTATTAATATTTAAACATTTTAGCGAAGAATCAAATAATCGACAAAGTAAATCAAAGTAGAAATTCAAAAGTTTTTAGCATTCAGGCGCCTATTTTAATACGCATTTTGCTCGTAAATCCGTTTGCTAATTTTAAACTAATTCTAGAAAAGCGAATTCAGTGAAGTGAAGCGAAATGACGTTATGATTAAACCGACTTTTAGAACGTGAAAGACTTCTAAAAGTTCTGCTAAATAAGTTAGTGATGGACTTTAATGCTTTTGCTATAGTTTTCCTAAAAGGAATTCGTGTGCGGCTAAAGACTATTTGAAGCTTTCATTCGGTTGACGATTGGCTACCGAAAACTTCATGTTTCAAACAAATGGCAAGAAATCGATTCTGTTTTGTTTATTCCTTAAATGAACGCAGAGAATTATTATACGCAGAGATTATAATGCATAAGTAATATTCTTCATTCCATGTAATTGTATTATACAGCTTATAAGACTCTTAGTTTTGGAGTATAATGAATAGGAAATAAATAAATGAAATGAAAAAAAAAAATGAATATTCGACAATAAACACGAACTCGAAGAATTCCTAACCTACATAAAGACGAAAGAGAAGAAAAGCCAACTGCAAGAATTCGAAATCACAAGGAAGAGGAGAGGAAGACTACGAAACGACTTTAACTGTTTTTGAGGTGTTCGTTTAAAAGTTTATGCGAATTCCTTAGGAATCATAATTATTTAATTACTAGCAAGAGTCAGCAGAAGCGATGGGATGCGATGCGCCATGGATTGGGGCCGCATGGGACGGGGCGGGATGACAGTCAATAACCGCAGATCAAAGAACGACATCAACAACAGACGACGCAGCAGAGGAGGAGCAGCAGCAGCAGCCACAGGAACTGCGTCATGACAAAACAGTTATTTCGGCAGTTGATGGGCAGAGGCAGCAGCAGCAGCAGCAGAAGAGACGACGCAGATGCGGGCAGTTAATGGCCGAGAGCGTTGGTCAAAAGTGCTTCTTAAGTCCAACTGCGCACACAGGCAAAGCTATGAACTTATGTAGATGTAGATGAGTGTGTGTGTTGGTGTATTACAGCTTCCAATAATAAAAATCCTAATACACGAAAAATAAAAACTTGGCAACTAACAAAAATGGTGTTTGGATAACAGCAAGAAAACTAATAACAAAATAAAACAGACCGCAGCTGAACCTGAAGCTGTTTCTTTTTGCCTATTTTTTTTTTAATTCTTTTTTTTTTTTTTGTCGTATGCATGTGACACGAGTGCGATTGTTGTTGCTGAACTGGGATCATCTTCGCAGCGGCTGCCGAATTTAATTCTTTTGTGTGCTTTTTGCGTTGTTACGCATGCGCAATCGATGTGAATCCGATCCGCATCACCTATGCAACGGGTGTGTGGTGCACGGGACCCACTGCACTGCAGCCGCTGATCTCGACTGCGGTGCGGCGCGTGGTTTCGAATGCGTGCCGCTCTTTCGTCGTCGTCGTCGTTTTTCTTGTTGATCGCTTCAAATTTCTTGGATTATTTTTGGTTTCAGCTGCTGAGGAAACTGTTAGGACAACAACAACAACAGCAAAAGCACAAATTTCATAGGAGAGAAGCCAAAATAGGGAACAAGACGACGACTGCAAAAGCAATCATAGCCACAGTCAATGGTTCGTTGCGATGACAACACTGAAGTTGCTGTTGTTGTTGTTAATTTTACTTTAATTTATTTTTGTTGGTGGTAAGCGGTGCTGATTAATGTGGCTGCTGGCTTCATGCTGAGCGGCAAAACGCAGCGCAACTTCGGCGACGGCGGCGGCGGCGAAAGACCCACCGAGCACCGAGCGCAGTAACACGAGTCCACTTTTCGCTGTCGTTGATCTCGCTTGCTGCTCTTGCCACACCGCCAGCTACTGTTGCAGCACCAGCATTAGCTACACACCAGCAGCTACTCGTGTTGCCCGCGATGACTCCGAATGTAGTCGATTTTGTTGCTGCTCTAATGTTAATACCACTTTTCTTCTTGTACTCCACAGACCATTAAAATGTGTGCTCTTTAATGTGTGATGCTCTGGCAGAAGGTGCCACCACTTGCAACAACAACAACAACAACAACAACAATCATTTAAACGCTGACAAGACACACGCTGCAACAACCTTGCACTTGGTCGCTTCTGTTGCTGTTATTATTTGATCTAGTTTAACACTCAAATCGATTGGGGTTTGGTTCACGTCAGTTCGGCTCCTTACGGCGGCATGTTTCCATGACAACAACAGCGCTCTGTGCTGCTGCTCTTTGTGTGGTTTTCTGCTTAAAGGAAGCTTTTGTTGTGTCCACTTCCTTCGTTCGGCGCAACTCTCAAACCAATGGAAAACTGCGCAGGAAATTTAATTTCTCTGCAGCAACGCAACTCGCGGTGGTCGTTCGTCGTGAGACTTGAAGTCGATGGGAGCGTGCAAATCGTTAACTGGCGCACAATATTGAACGGAATGAAGTGAATAAAATATTGACGCCCGCCTGAGACTGGAAAACACTGAGAAAAAATTCAATAGCAACTCAAATGTCGACAATTTTCAGCGTTCAGTAGAAGTTATTGAAGCAGAATCCTAATTCATTTGATTGTTTGTTGTTTAATATTTTATTTAATTCACAAAGAAAAATATGCTTTTAAGTTGAATTCGATTGATTTTCATGGTGGAGTCGCTTCTTGCTGCCGTCGCTTAATGCACTCAAGTAAATAAGTGAACGATTCTGCTGTGGAACGGTTCAGCGATCCCTCGGCTGCGTCTTCGGCCTTCTGCTGTGCGGCTTTGTGCTCCGGCTGCAGCTACAGTTGCAGATGATCGTGTTTTCGTGGATGCTTCTCATTAGAATGACGGAAATATTTTTTGAATAGCAACAAAGGCTTTTTTCCCCATTCTATTGAATCCGATCTGAACGGCACGAAGCCGAAAAGAAATCAACCTCCACGATAGATGAGACTTGGCATGAGCCGGTGAACTGCTGAGCAAGCAACTCGTGAGCTCACAGCTGAAGACTGAAAGCTGAGAGCTGCATGCAGCAAAATGGAACTAAATTAAAATTTATGGTTTGCAGCATTTTGCGTTTTGTGTGATGAGCTGTGCGCGATATTTTGTAGAGCAGCACACACACACACACACACACAGCTGCACGGATGTGTAACATACACTCGAAGTTACTCGCGTTCCTTTGTCCATTTCACAGTTGTTATTCCGTGCGAACCGAATGCCGACTGCCAAATGCCGAAAGCTGAATGCCGAACTGCATGCGGACGTACGTGAGCGCGCTTGTCCTCAATGCCAATCGACTGGCGGCGGCTGTGCGCGCCCCGCGCCCCGCACGCCTTATAACTGCATGCAACACAGCATGTTGAGCTGCACAAAGAGGCGCACAAGGAGTCGCTGCCCCGCCGGCTGCTTCAAAACGCCGCAGCCGGAAGAAATCTAATCCCGACGAGTTGACAGAAATTCTGCGCAGCGAAGAAGGTCGTTTGATGGAAATACTTTGATACTCGAGCATCATGTGAAAAGCGGGAAATTTTTTCGTTTCGGCTGGACAATGAGCGGACCCGAGGAGGAGGAGGAGGGGCGCGACAGCAGATGCTTCGCTCTTCGTGCAGAGTAACAAAATCTTTGCACTTTGATGAATTTACGATTGCGTTTTCTGGCGCTCAGCAGTTTCAACGTCATCGATGTTGTTAGCAACTCGCATGCATTTTTCTTGTTTTTATTTTTGGGTGAGTTTTTTTTTTTTTTTTGGTTTTGATTAGTTTTTTTTCTTCTGCTTTTGTGTATGAGAGGCTTTGAGTTAAATTGGCGTGATTTATTAGCAAAGTGACACAGTTTGGACTTCGCCTTTAGCTGGCCGCCAGCGCAACGCAACTGACAATGAAAGTTGAGAGAACTGCCACGAAAAACAGTTAAATCATGGCCAAGTTTAAGAGCGTCGAGTCGCTGTTTGATGGGCGCTTAATAGAAGTTTCGCTGGGATGCGATTGTGCGATTGGCAACAGAACTCGTCAATGAAAACCGGGTCACAAATACTGATTGACATACTGACAGGAGGAGTGAGAGGGGTTGGAGAAGGAGACATCCACAATTTTATGTTCAATTCACTACCATAAAAAAGAATAAAAGAATATTAATAAGTTTCTAATTGGATAATTAATTATTTGCTACAAATTTGGACTGATTTTTTAGAATTTTATTGTGTTCACTTGTAATAAATGAATTAGTATGATGCTAGTTTGTGTCTTAAGTCTTTTGTTTCATTAAGCATTTCATAATACCCCGTTTACATAAAAATATTTAATCCGATTAAGATGTTCGAAAACTGATGAGCTTTCCAAGTGTTTCCATACATAATCCGGTTAAGCAAAGTAGGTGTTTTGTTATTGCTTTGTTTTGTTTGGTGTAGTTGAGCTTTTACCACGTGTCTGGGCATATGTGCGAATAGTTTGTCGCCTGTAATTGTCCCTTTCTAACACATTGGCACTAGACAAGGAGAAGCATAAGTTCCATATAATTCCGAACTTCGAACCTGAGTTGCAAACTAAAATGTGAAGCTAAAACCCAAAAGCATTTCGGTTTACCGCTGGAATTGCAACAACAATTTCAATGGTATTTAAAAAGTTTACGAGCGGTTTTAGGTCCTAAAAAGTTTTACTTCCAATTTCTGGAAAAAATATTTTATATAAACGCGGTATTAAGTTGAGATTTTTATGTATTTTGTATCAAATGTTAAAGAGAATACGAATGCAATCAAAGGGAAACGCACACACATACGCAACCTGATATGCAAATCACATGAGTGCAACTTTTACAAATTACTGTAATTACGAGAATGTATTTTCCTTTAAGGGCAAGAAAACCAAACACAATGAAAGGCAGAAGGAAGCGGCTACAACTGAACTGAGCTCGAGATGAATTCTGAGTGAGAGGCAGCAATCGCAGCGCTTGCAGTGCTGCTGTTAGATGAGAAGCGGAAGATGAACGGACAGAAAGAGACAGGCAGAGAGAGAGGGATGGAATATAAATGAAGTGGGAAGGGGGAAAGGGAGGGTGCAACGATCGAACGGCCCCTACAAAGCGCTGTGCTCGGTCACACCCTTTTAATATATATGAACATATTTTGCATATGCTCGCCGATAGCTGCCCAACAACAGCAACTGGCAATCAAGAGAAAATCCTTTTTAAGCTCGACAAATTGATGTAATCAGGCAGCAGTGAAAAAGCCAGCGTTCGCTGCAAATTTGCCCAGAAGCAGTTTTTGTTTATGCTCTCGTCGGTTGTTGTTGGTGTGTGATCTGGCGTTGTGATTCCCGGTTTCTGGATTCCGGTCATCGCTGGCTGCAGTGAAGAAATGAATGGACTCAAAAATGGGCTGTTTTCTTATAAATTCTTCTCTTATCTCGCCTCTTCGTCGCAGTTTTTATCATCGTCCTCTATCTCGTTTCTGCTATCGTCTTCTATCGCTCTTCTTCTCACTACAACTGCCTCTTTCCTTTCTTTCTAATTCCTATCTTCCTAATTAAAGCCTTTTAAAGTTTCATCTTCCGTTTCTTTTGAATGAAGCGATTCTAAGGAGCTACGTACGTTTCTCTTCTGTACTCACCCGTATCCATGGCAACCAGGGTCAATGTGTACTCCGCCTGCGCCTCCCGGTCCAGCGCACGCAGCAGCGAGATTTCGCCCGTCGACGCGTTGATGCGGAACAGGTCAGCGTCGCCCTCCTTGAGGAAGTAGCGCACCTGCGAGTTGAAGGGCGGCGTGTCGGCGTCGTACGCCTCCACCGTGACCACGTAGCCGCCGTTGGGCGGTATCACATTCTCCATGACGTACGCCACGTACGGCGAGTCGAGGAATGTCGGCGGATTGTCGTTGATGTCCGTGATGACGATGGTGAGCTCCGCGGTGTCGTAGCGCGTCTCCAGCGGCACCGCACTGATGGCCAACGGCTTGCCGCGTCCACCACCAGCTTCGCTGCCCACACCGCCTGCGCCGCCGCCGCCGGAACCGCTGCTGCCGCTGCCAACAGAACTTCCATCGCTTTCGCCAACGCCACCGCCAGCCACGTCGGCAGCGCAGTCTTCCGCCCTCACCGTCAGCACGTAGCGCGCCTTCCGCTCGTAGTTGAGGTTTTTGGCGACCCGAACGACGCCAGAGTCCTCGCTGATGCTGAAGTCGCGGTTGGTGTCGCCTGCTGCTATGGAGAAGCGCACTCGGCCGTTTGCGCCCTCGTCGATGTCCGTCGCCGAGACTTGCAGCACCATCGCGCCGATGCTGGCGTTTTCCGCGACCGCCGCCGAGTACTGACGCGGGTCGAACACGGGGCTGTTGTCGTTCTCGTCCAGGATTCTAACCGTAATCTGCGTCTGTGTGGAGCGCGGCGGCTCGCCTCGATCGCGCGCCGTCAAGTTCAGTTGGAACGAGGAGCGCGTCTCACGGTCCAGCCGTCCAGCGACACGCAGCAGGCCATCGACGGCGCCCAAAGTGAAGGGCACCAGCGGAGGCTCGCCCGCCAACAGATACTCGATGTAACCGTTGCGGCCCTCGTCGCGATCGACAGCTTTGACGGCCATGACGACCGTATTCACGGCGATGTTCTCCGCAATCGAGGACTCGTTGCTCGACATGAAGCTGGGCGATTCGTCGTTGACATCCTTCAGTACGATGGTTACCTAAATTTAAATAGAAAAATAAGTAGCGAAGCGTGAAACATTTGAGTAATAGATGAAAGGAAACTCTTTAAAGTTGTTGTGTTCAGCATACAAATATGTAAACCTTCTACTACGTTTAAGCTCCTCACTTATTCCGAGTTAAGGCAAGAGCAATTAAAGCACGGAGATAAATTATTGAAGTGCGTTAGAAAATTAACTTATTTCACATTGTTTATTATCTCTCCACATTTTTTCTGCAGATGGAATTAGGAGTGTTACTCAAAAAGAGAAAGTCCTATTCGTTTAACTTCACTGAATTAGCTTTTTCGACTTGACAGTTACGATTGAATTAGCAAAAGTTAAGTTTATTTAAATTTCATATAGACACAATGGTCATAGCGACCAATGCGGCTGCAGAAAACATTACAATTGAATAGAATGAAAGCGGCCTCTTTCTGAACATAGAGAAAATAAGACCTATTTTTCTTTTCATCCTGAGGACAATGTAATTTTGTGTGGTAGTCGCTTTGGTCATTTGTCGCTATGATTGCGGTCAGCTATTATGTTCTTTCGGCACTAAAAAGACTGTGTAAGCCACCTCAATCAAAAACCCTTTCATAACTTTATCTTCATTTGTACTATCCTTTTCTGATATTCAACTTCGCGATATGAAATTGAATTAAATAAAACACATATTAACAAAATGCAATTATTAACGTTCAACGAAGGATAATTTCGCTTTGTGTGTTGAAGCGCAGTAGAAATGCAGAGTACTTTTCCGGCTTAGCGCTTTAATGAAGCCGATCAACTGTGGATGGCATGGCATTATTTTTATTTTTCCTGCCATTTTAATTTATGGAAAATCCAATTCTAATTTTGTTTATTTGGTGGAATGCTGCGCAAAGCCGGGATCTGTGGGACCCGGAAATGAAAATCAGCCGCAGTCACAGATTCGAAAAATACAGCCAAATAAATGAGGTAATAAAGTAGATAGAAGCTCTGAAATAAATTGACAGACGTGATTCCGTGGTTGAAGACGAATGCCTTCAATTAAGAGAGAAACGGAATTTCAAGCGACAGCCACGAACGCTGCACGAACAATGTTCCGTTTCTTATCAAAGCGATTTATTTGGCGCTTTGCAAGCAGATTAAAAGCATCATCAAATGGAACGCATCTAGATTTTGACTGTGCTCGGCGACAATTTGGAAGGAGTTGCCATCGGAAGCAACTTTTGTGCAAGATATAGTTTCTTTGGTCGTAAAGTTTCATGTATTCTTACTTATGCACAATTTCTCGCCTTTTGATTTTCGAAATCGTTCAACGTTTCGCTTGAGATCATTTGATTAACGTTGGGAAAAATTGAATGTCGATTGCACTAATTTTTTACAATTTTTAAGCGCTCATGCAACAGCAGCAATAACACCAACAAATAACGTCGGCAACAACAGGAACCTTGTAAAAACATTTGCTGTTCGATGGACACATTCATTTGTCTTTGGAGGCTCAAAAGTCAATTCACGACAGCGTACACTGAAGATGAATACTTTGTTTAATTCTTATTCTTGTTATTGGTAATTGTTGTTCTTCCTGCTGTTGTTACGTCGGTATAAAACCACTTCATTTGCAATCGCAACAAGTCGAAATCGTCTTTCTTGATTGTTGCTGTGTTTGGTGATGTTTGCGCGCTCATATCTGGCATCTGAATATATATATCGAGTATACGAGATATACGATATCGAGTAGATAATTCGCGCTGCTAGCAATAAATAAATTCTGAGCTTGCTTGGTTAACGTAACTAACCGAAAATTGGCCGATTGGCCGAAGCGATTAAGCGATGCAAAGTTCTCGATGTTCGCATCGAAGTGGACATCGCTGTGAAAACAGTGTTTAAAATTGATTCACACTTTTTCTGGTGCTTTTTACTTCGCTTTAAATCGGTTGCGTTTGATTAAAGCAAAAAAATATCCTCTAATTAATTGGTACGTTAAACTTCTAAAAGAGTTGGAAATCGTTTTCGAAAGTAACTCCTCGCGGCTGATTTTATTTTCTATTCACAGTTTTTTCGTCTCTATCTCGCTCTGTGTGTCTCTGTCATCTAATTAATGTGTTGCCATTTGTTTGCTAATGTTTTTGGTCCGCCGCTCGACGGTCGCTCTCCGTTAGCGTTGCCTGACCCGTTAGGATTCTAAGTGAACGATTGTAATTAAATTTCTCACTTCAACTTGTGTTACATCATTTAAGAAGTGGGAATTATGCAAACGGTTGCGACGGAAATTTAAGTATTTTGAACAATACGCATAAAAATACCAAATTTTTGTATTTGTATTTGATTTGAAAATAAATTAGAATTAAATTGAAATTAAATATTATTGCAGTAGTGATTTAGATAAACTCTAAATTGTATTATTTCAATTGAATTTAAAGGAACGATTATTTAAGATTATTTCCATGCATCGAAATGTTGCTGAAAATACTCCGATCGTTTTCACAGATTTTGGATATCATCGTCACTCGCCCACTAAAAGAAAATTGACTCAATTTTCTTCTAACGGAGCTTGGGCCCGGCCGCTGAATTGAAAATGTAAATTCGAAATGCAGATGTGTGAAATTTACGAACCTGGACCGTTGATGAGAGCCGCTGCTGCGGTTGCTGCTCCAAATACTGTTGCTGGCGATGCTGTCGATGGCGACGTTGCTTCTGATGCTGCTGCAGCAGATGACGACTGCCGTCGAAGAGTTGCTGCTGCTGCTGCTGCTGCTGCTGCTGCTGCAACCCATAGACAGTAGACGACGGATCCTGATGGAGCTGGCTGCGGCTGTGGTTGGGACCGTTGCCTGGAAATTCCTGGGCGCAATCTTTTGCGGTTACAATTAAATTATATGAACTCCTAGTTTCACGATCAAGTTCACGGCGTGTTCGTATTGTACCGTTTGGCGCAATTTCGAAGTCGTTATTCTCATCGCCCGCCGTAATCGAGTACTCGATGCGACCGTTAACGCCTGGGTTAAGAGAAGAAGAAGAAGAAGAAGAATAGGCACAAAGCAAAACAATAAAAAGAGACTTTATTTATTTGCGACTCCTGCTGTTGGAGGTGATGGGAGGCTTCGCGTAGACGGGCTCATCAAAAAAATACTTGCACTAAAAAATATTGCTATAAAAACCGTTGGCAGGCAACAACAAATGTAACGGTTTCCTAGTCGGGCAAAAATACTGACTGTTGGCCAATGTTATGAAGCAGTTATGCTGCGGCGACAGACGCTCCACTCTATTTTTTAGCTACTAAAAAGGTTCTTCTCCGCCTTCACTTCTTCTCTTGCTGCATCGGAACGAAAGCAAGGAAAACACAAATAAAGAAACAACGTATTCCAGAGAAGAAGAAAAAGGAAGAGAATTGAGACAAGGAGGCTTCTAACAACAATTTTATTCTGGTGAAAATTATGACGCCTTTTAAATTGATGGCAAAAGCATCTATTCCATTGCAGCTTTTGTTCAGCAGCCAACACCAACTCCGCCGACTCACTTTGAATTCTGTCAGCAATCAGAGGCGACTGCGGCCTGATGTTCGCAGCGAGTGAAGTCAGTCCGTTGATGCCCGCCGTGGTGCACCCACTCGCCGGTTGCGGCTGCGGTTGCATTTTGCGATATGTTGATTATGATAAATTGATGTTGATTCAGCTAAGTAAGGCTTAGAGTGGTGGTTGTTGTTGTTGTTGCTGTTGCTTGGCTTAAGTCTGTTCCGAAGACTGCAATCGTCGTCGTCGTCGTCGTCGTCGTTGCTGCTGACGCAAACGAGTTCTGTTATGAATGGTTTCTACTTTAATTTACAGCAGCATGTAACAAAAGAAACAACAACAACAACATCAACAAAACCACAATCAAATATTTTTATATTTTTATTTAAACTACGAAAATAAGAACCATAAAATTCGGTGTCAAAAGTAAATCGTGATTTTTTATATATTATTACAATAGCTACTGCTGCTTCTTCTTCGTCTTTCCGTCGTTGTTGCATGTTGCCTCCTTATCCCCGCCCCCTCTTCTTTTTCCTACTCATTTATATTCAGTCGGTCAATAGGTGAAGCACGCGGCTTAAATTAAACTCGAAAGCATAGAAAACGTTTTTCCCGAAAGGTTGAACGAACGGACGAAAGCTGTTGCTAAGGATGTTGCTGTTGCAGTTGCTGCTCACCGCAAGAGGTGAATGAGAATCGCTAACCTACAACAACAACAACAACAACAACGGTAGCAGCAAGTAATGCTTTTATGAGGTATGTAATTAGTTAATTGCAGTTTATTTTCTCCTTTTTTATGCCTTTTATCGTTCGTTTTCTCTTCTCTGCTTATCTCTAGGCCTACGTGGAGGTCCTAAACGTTCCCCATTTCTCAGTGAAGCTAATTAATTACATGATGATTATTGAATAGGAGTTGCGTGAAACTCTACGATGATTCAATTTATGAATCAGAATACAAAGAAAAAGGAAGCAAAAAGCATTCAACCATGATTCAACCTTGATTTTCACCGGCATCAATTATTGGACAATCGATGGTCTGTAATGAAATTGGTTTCTTTATGATTTTTCGCTTTCTTTTTCCTTCGCTTTAATTCCTTTTCGATTTCATTGTGGCTATAGCAATATTTTTTAGTTTTTAGTTTCAATTTTCAACTTGTTCCGTCATTTCAGTTCAGTTGCTCACCCGAATCGATGTCAGTCGCCGTCACCGTCACCACAGGCGTGCCTATGGACACGTTCTCGAAGATCTCGTTCGAATAGCTCATCGGGTCGAAGACCGGCGCGTTGTCGTTCAGGTCCAGCACATTGCAATAAACCGTCAGCGTTGTTGACAGACTCGGATGTCCGTTGTCCTGCGCCTGGACGACCAAAATATAATGTTGCACCTAGGATAATGAGGAAAGAAGGCGGAGAATTAAAATGAAGCGTCGCTGCTGTGCTGTGATCGATCAACCTCTTCGTAGTCCAGACGCGCCGTCAGCGTGAAGACGCCCGTCTGCGGATTCAGGCTGAAGACGTCGTTGCCCCAGTCGGAGAGGACGGAGTAGGAGACGAGCGCGTTGCTGCCCAGATCCGGGTCGGTGGCTGCGATCACGCCGACCTGGTACCCGCGCGGGGCATTTTCCGGCACGTCAAATGAGTAGACGGCCTCCTCGAACACGGGCGGGTTGTCGTTGGTGTCCGTCACCTGGACAATGGAAAAAGTTGATTTTATTTAAAGGTTTTTCGGAAATTGATTATGTATTTAATTATTTAATTCTAATGCAAAATTACAGTCACAGGGAACCAAGAAATGTAGAGAGTCCTGGGCCATCACAATGGGACAGAAATGGCCTACGTGTGTCCTTCGGGGCAGCCCAATTAACCTACCTACCTGGGCATTAGATATACAAGAGAAATACGAGAGATCATCGCAAATGAACAAACCGAGGCTCTTCATAACATGGCCAAAAAGAATAATATTTCCACCAAGACGAATCGGAGACAACGTATCCAGAAGCAACCTGGGTCCTCGATGTACAAAAATTATTTAATTATTTAATAATTGAAAAAAATAAACTTTTGCAACACGTGGTTTACGTTGCTCTGTGCGAATTACTTTCATTTATTGCCGAAATTCTAAAATCAGGTCGAAGTAAAACATTCACCTCGACCCTTTCTGAAACCGCTTTCAAATCGGTCACAGCCCAAATTCCTCAAAGCACACCGCACCGCAGCAAGCCAGGTTTCTCTTCACCTCCAGAGGACGTGACCGCCGCCTCTCCCACGCCAACTCCGCCCACCACCGACGAACAAATTGATTTTCGGTCTTTTTTCTGTGCTTGCAGTGGACTTGAAACGCGTATCGAATCCATGATAAACAGAACAACAACAATAAATGGCATTATTATCGTTTTAAGTGTGAATAAAAGCGTTTCGCAAAAGGAAAAATCCGCCAAAAAAAAAGACGGATTTTTAATGAAGGGAATAAGCAATAAAATTCAATTGTATTAAACCACAAAAAAATTAATGAAATTATCCAATAATTAATTCAATACTGAGTAGGGAAAATATAAACCAAAGAGAAACAAACAACGGGAAAGGCCAGCAACAATAAAGAAGCCTACAAAAGGTGAAGTAAGAACAGCTTTGAAATCAGGTGACGTTTTTCAGTCGAAACAATCAACAAATTTCAACACTTCAAATATCACTTGAATTCAATACTTGAACCATTAAATTCATATGTATTAATTGTGCTTAATAATTTGCACTCCAGACCTAAATAACTTTTGAAAGAAGTCAGCATCTCGGATTCATTGGATACTTGTAATTGTTTCAGTGTTTTTGGAGGGACTTTCGCCTTTTGTTTAAGCCTCAAATATAACATCTCCACTAGAATTTACAACAATTAATATTAAGCAGTTTACAACAATTTAAGTGCTTTTGTATTGTCAATTATTTTGTCATTATTGTCTGCATTCATTTCATAAGTTGTCGAATTCAAAGTATTTTTCTGCTATTGACTTTGTTAAGCGAGTACCTGATAATTTTGATTTAAATGTATAATTTTGTGATAATTTTTATGAAAATTCAGTTCGTGGTGCTCACAGAAATTAACTCTAAAAAGCTTTAAGAGCGATTTAAGAGCCGTTTACTTCTATGGCGTTGTTATATTCCTTAATATTGCGTACAGATATTAATTCGATTATTTAAACTTTTAACGCTGTTTCAAAACAGGCTCAATAGATTTCCAAATTCAATATTCTTTTCATTTGCTATTTCATTTTTAAGAGGAAAGCGATTATGTATTTTAATCAGTTTTATGGCCGCCCAGATTTTAATTTTATATGAATTTTCTTCAAAGATGTGAATGAAGGCCTTGAAAATGTGTAGATGCTTTGGCGAAATCGAACCAAAAATCCCAGATTCCTTGAAGCGTATGAATTATGACAGGGAATGACTGCAGGAATAACTAGGACAATGACGACGTTGACGAAGAGTTCAAGAGGCTTGCTTCAAAGGACCAGACACTTCACCGTTCAGGATGAAAGTGTAAAAGAGTGAATTATACAAAAAAAAAAGGAAAAAAGGGAATCGAAAATATAAAAAATCCTTTTTTTTTTGTAAAATAAAACTGCAGAAAAGGCGTCAGAGAAGAAACAGCGGCTAAGGACGAGAAAAAGCAAGAGGCAACAACAACAGAAACAGCAGCAGGTATTGGAAGCCACCGGCAATAATAAGAACAAGCATAATAAAAGCATCTACAAAAACAACACAGAAGGCAAGAATGAAACTACGAAGAACAGGAGGAAGAAGATGATGAAGAAAAAGAAGCATAACATTTAACAGCACCGTATCAAGAACCATTTCTAAGAAGTAACGCGTGTGTGTGTGTGTGTGTGTGTGGTTGAATTTTTGTAATCCATATTCTGATTTTATCGGGTCTTAAAAAACAATACACAGAAATTATTTTTCAAGCAACAGCAACAGCCACACCAACAGCAACAACAACAACAACAACAAAAGCAACACCCTTTTGATGGAGCATAAAATCTAAAGCGACGTGCATGGCTGCGAGCAGGCCAAAGGAATTTATATTAAAGCAACAACAGCAAAACAGTCATAACTGGTGACTGTTGGTGTTGGCGGTGATGAGGATGGCGATGGCGATGCCGGGGAAGAGGTTAAATTAAATAAAAAGGAAGGGAATTCAAGTAATCACTGAGGCGTTTTTATTTAACACGTTGTAAAGCATCAAATTACCGAAAAACAACAACAACAACAACAACTGCAGCCATGAGAATCGGGAACAACAACAACAACAACAACAACAACAGTAATAAAAAAAAACTAGTATAAAAAGTTTCCTGCCCTTGTTTTTTTTTATATTATATGCCTTAAAAAAAAAAAGGATGCGGCATCGAAGGAAGTTCACTCGAAACCATTTGAGTTGCTGCTTCAGTTTCTTGTCCTTTTTTCAGTGTATAGTATTTTTTTTTTCTTTTTTTTTGTTGAATTGAAATTAAATCACCTTCACGCCATTCTGAACACTAAACACTTTAAAAGTTGTATTTTGAATGATATTTAAATCGATTAAAAGTCAAATTATTTCTCCATAAATTTAGATCGCGGCTTCTTTTTAAATAATAATATTTCTGTTGAATAATTGGTCGGTTGCTTACCTCGACGATGGCTGTCGTTTCGCTGTGCTGCAGTCCGTCGCTGACGCGTATCAGCAGCTGATATCGGTCCTTGGCTTCACGATCCAACGCCTCTTTGAGGCGCAGTTTCCCCGTGTCCGGCTCGATTTGGAATTTGCCGTCGTCGCCGTCGACGAGCGCGAAGGTCAGCGTGCCGAGGGTGTCGGGGTCGGAGGCGCGGACGGTGGCGATGATGTGGCCAGCGCCTAGATCCTCGCTGACGCTGAAGCTCAGCGGCGTGTCGCGAAAAACTGGCGGACTGTCGTTTTTGTCAAGGACAGTGACACGCACCTAAAAGAGATGCAACGAAAGGAAGAGAGAGAGAGATTGAGGATGAGAAAGACTTGAATAAAGAAATATAAGTATAAAATAATGCAATAAAATAGTAAATAAAATCATCTTAAATAAACAACAAATGATAAACGCTTTCATAAAGCTTCAGATAAAGAAAAGTTTAATAAATACAGAAATTTCATTCGTAAAACTTCCATCAGCAATTTTTTGTCTTTCATTTAATTAACCTTGGATATTTCCAATGTTAACATTGTCACTGTGATCATAAACACAATCAGTTTCATTGGGAGGATGCATCGCGAATAAAGGAGCGATTTGTTTAAGTAGCGATTTTTAAATTGCGCTTCCCGAAGTAGCAACAACGGTCATCAAGAGGCACACAAATCATCGTTGAATGTCATCAATCAGCGGCGATGATGATTGGAGCTCGAAGTATTCACAGTGAAGCTGAAATTATTCAATCTCTCGAAACAGATTTGGAGAAATACGCTTTTTTCAGCCACTTTTCAACGGATTTCGCCGAGTTTTATTGCTTTTATGGATTACGTTGAATTTCAGTTGAATTTCTTTGTTTTTATTTTATTTCTATCGCATTGACAATAATTCTGTGATTATTTTAAATCTGTGCGAGGTTCAGGATGTCTGCTTCCCCTCCTCTTTTCTTCGTCAATAAAAACAACGACAGCTCTTAATGCTGCGTTGACTTGAATCCTAATCAAATTGACGTGATTTTTACTCTGCTCAATCATCATAAGCATCATCATCATCATCCTGATGGCAGCTACTGAATCTTTTATTCTTTTTTATATGATTTTTCTTTTCTATTAACACTTTTTTTCCTTCAGAGTTTTCCCAAAGCTCCTTGTTTTTGTTGTTGTTGTCCTGTTACGTTTACTATTCAACAGTAACTGGTTTCTCTTCGCCTTTTTATGGATAAATTTTCGAGTTATTCTACTTTTTATATCGTCACATGGTTTTTTGTTATTTTTTGCGATATTTTGTGAGCTTCATTCGAAATAATTTTTCATTGTAGAAAGTTGTACACTGCAGAAAGTCATTGATTGTTGTTGATTGCTGATTTTTATCCAACTATCGATGGTTTCTTATTGTGAAGTATCGAAAGGGAAAGCAGCGTCCGGGCACCTTAAAAGCGGCTGCTCCGAAGGTGCAAATAATGAGGTACAAAAACCGTTTAACGATGCAAAAAACAACGATTGGCAATTCTATGCCATCGCCGAAAGCGAAAGGAAATAATTTCATAATAAAGAAATCGAGAAATTGAGTAAAAAAATGAAAGAAAAAAGTATTTAAACATAAAAATATATAAAAAGGGGATTTCTGCATAAAAAATATGATTAATTAAATGCTGTAATAAACGTGCGAATGTCCTTTCGAACTGTACATAAATTTAATGAATCGGTTTTTATTAATTTGATATGAGTTTTGAGTCTTAACAGGCGTACACACTCTCACAGGATGGCTGCAGCTTCAAACGTTGTGCCTTCAACGTTTTCCTAAACGACTGATGTGAGGTGGATCTGGTCTCAGTGCCTTAGAAAAGTAGTCATTTCCTTTTGAAGCCTTTAAACGTAGCTACAGCCTCAACCGAAGCGTCATATTATTAACTTCAATAACAATTTTCAACATGATTTTGTGATCTGTTGATGATTCCTGTTGGGCTGCTGGCGGGCAAACGTTCAGCAGTTGACGAGAAGTGAAGTGAAGTGAAGTAAAGCTGCTGCTACACACACGAATGATGAACAACATCACGCACAACATCAGCAGCGACAAGAACAACGACACGACAGTGAGAAGAACAGCAACAAAACCGATAAACGACCGACCGACAGAAGTTTAACCGCAACAAACAACAACAACAACACTAATAAAACGCATGTGTGTCTTTTAACTTAAACTTGTGCTGCTTTCTGAGTCGCGTTTTCACTTTAATTCGTTGTTTTGTTGTTGCTGCTGCAATTTGAACTTTTCTTTTATTCAGTATTTATTATTATAATTATTATTATTAGTTAAAAGATGGCGTTGTTTGTGTTTGTTGGAAAATATCAGCAGCTTCTTGTTTCCCATCAGACAATGGCCAATAAATGTTTACGATTGGCCTTTATTATTTTATTATTATTTTTATTGGTTGCCATTGGGAAATATGAAAAGTAGATTAAGTTTTCTATTTTCGGTTTTGTTTGATTAATCATAAATAGTAAATAAGGAAGTAAAGAAAGCGCCGCAATGAAATTAAAGTTTTTACTTTGCGCCGAAAGTTCTTTTACTTCGCCATCAATAATTCACGAAATGGACGCTGATTAGTCGCATATTAAATCGTCCGATGTTGGCTGCTTTGCGCATTGTTGCGCCTCTCCGGACTCTCGCCACGAAACACTTCACGATCGAAATCGGTGCTGCCACCAATAAATTCGCTTTTATTACTGCTACGATTAATTTTCTCGAAATGTCTTGGGGTCGTTGAGTTTATTGTTTCCACTGTAAAGAAGCGCCTTGAACTCGTTTTACGATGGCCCGTCGATTCGCTGCTGATTTAACTTGCAAATAAGATAAGTGATTCATTGACGGTGACAACAAAACAAAGACGACGACGACGACGCCGCCGTTCGCGACACTCTCTGCGCACAGCGACAGCTTCAATCAGGTTCCGCATCGAAATCAACGCGAATTTTTGCTAATTTATCAGCAGAAACACGAAAAGAAGCGAGTGCAAAAATTCCTTATTGATCGAGTTAAAGTCCGATGCAGAGAAATAAAGAAAAAGCATTCAAGCATTTCCTAAAATTATTTCAAATTACACAAAAACAAGGTCAAAGATGGATTTCCTTAAAATTACTTTTATTGAATTAATTTTAAGGTAACGGAAACGTTTCAGCTGCTTGAATGGGGTTTTTATTACTCCTTCAAAAAATCATTTAATTCGTTAAAAACAGAAACAAAAACATTAAATCAAGGAAATCGATTTAATTAAGGACGACGTCAAAGTATGCGATCTTTTCAGCTGCTTTTGGCTTCTAAATGAAATCCAAAATCCATCAAAGTTAACTTTTATTGCTCTTTTATCTTTGAGATTAGTGCGACTCTGATCGCAATTAACAAAAGACTTGGGCGACAAACTCGACAATACTGGAAAGTGAAATAAATTTAAGTTAATCGATAAAAAAGAATTTAAAACTGCTTTTAATGGAAAACTCTAAACGCTTTCGAGTCAGATACGGGTTTTAAATAATAAAACTCCGTTTTGAGAATCACTTTTCAAGGTTTCCGTTGAAATTTTCATATTTTGCGAACTTCATTTGGTTTTTTCTAGGCTTTTTCATTGCTCGCATTTCTCCAGAGGTTCTTAGAAGACTTTGGTTAGGTGATTAGAAAAGGCAAGTGTGCAATGAAAGAGAAAAATTCTCGTCTTTTCCCTCGTCTCCTTCTCCTCTCTCATCTTCTGAGTCTTCTATTGAATTCAATGCGACTCGTTAACGTCGCTTTCTCATCGGATTTTCGTTCGCGATTCCAATTATGAGTGAAAAATGGATTTTTGTTTGTTTATAGCTTCTGCCACAGCTCATTGCGATTTGATTATGCCCTTCGGACAACGAATGCCCGCATCTAGCTGCTGCTGCTGTTGTTGTTGTTGCTCTTCTCATTACGCGGCGTCGCTGCGGAAACACACGATTCACTGTAGGTTGTCTCGCAAAAGTAGTGTGCTGTGTCCTCTGCTTGGCGCAGCAGCGTCGTCGTCAATTGCACATCGATGCCGTCGCTTCATCTTCGCATTTTCGTTCTTAATCTTTTCCGCCGCCGTCCCTCGCGGTCGTCTTAATGAAGTGCGCGCTGCGAAGGCAACAGGAAGTCGAATCAATGCTCGTCGTGATTGCAGCTGCAATAAACAAATGAGCAGCGCGAGTGATATTTTGCGGTCGTAATGAAGCACTTTCCAAAGTCGCGCTCGCCGAGCCGAACCGAGGCCGTGCAATCGGATCGGCAACGCTAATTGAGGCTAGTTTAATTCTGGGCTGCGGCAGCAACGATCGTCCGCATGCATAATTGTGGCCATCGGTAGAGGAGAAGCTGTGTGCTGTGGCCATTGCAGGCTAATTGAAGGTAATAAAAATTGTTTACATTGCTGATCACGACTGACGAACACATGACGAGCACAATGCTGTAAAAACCGAATCAGTTCGCATTTCGAAAGACTCCAGCAACGAACTTGAAGAAAATTCAATTATTTTTGCAAAGAGAATAGTAACAATTATGAAACAAGCAATCACACAAATTAAAGTATCATTATTAATCAGAGATTTAATTTTTCCGTAAAACATAAAAACGCATCCTTGACCGTTTTTATTCAATTTCTTATTTCTATTTACAAAAGTTATCGAAAATCATAATAAAATTAACACGCCGAAGACTTGGAAACGGTTCTTTGCCGGCAGAAAAAACTTGAAAATAATTGTCCAACAATAAAAATCAGCAGCCAACAACCAAAAAACCAAAACCAAAGCAACAACAATGAAGCATTTCCACTGCAGTGCAAAAAGACACGGCACAAAAAGCAATTTCAAGGTGCAAACATCTTCCATCAATGATTTTATGGCACATTACGAAACAGAACACGGCAGACGCAGGCTGCGGCAAGAAGGAAGTAGAAAATAAAAATTACTTTTATATGCATAGCGAACGCCTTCAATGCACTCATTTTTGGCTTTTAAACAGCGAGTCGCGGTTCGTGAGTTGCAGCCGTCAACGTCAGCGGCTGCGCCGGCGTGAGCTTTAATCCTGCGCCGATATCAGCGGCGGCATCCATTTTTAAGGCCGCTGAAGAGAAAAGAGAAGCTCAGCGCGTCGTGGGCAACAATGTTGCTTGCAAGAAGCTGTGCATTTCGATCCCGATGAAGCAACGGGAACTGAAATTCTGCAGAGCATCAATGACAACAACAACAACAATGAAACGGGAAACAGCAATAATAATTCGCCTCAATGCGCCTCGCATCCTTCGGGATTGTATTTTCTCGAGATAAGCGCGTCCGCGTGTAGATCCGACGGTGTGCGCCCAAGGCAGAACTTCCAGTGCTGATGTCAGAAGTCGTCAGTGACTAAATTTTTGGTTATTTACAGAAACCAAAGAGAAAACATGTCTAATTTCAAATAATTTCAAATTATTTACAATGAACACAATGAAAATTGAAGTCGCTTGCAATTTCGCAGTTTTTGTTTTCGAAAAAGTTCTAAGAAAACTGATTTAACAGTGAGTTTTTAAATTAAATTTTGAAATCTTTAAATTGAAAGACTTAAGACACGAACGTGATGTAAGGCAAGGCGCTAACAAAGCATCATGAAATCTATTTAAACAAGTTTTCGGTAGTTTACAAAACAAAAACCTAACAGCTTAAGTTAATATGTTGCAACAACAACAACAACAACAACAACAACAACAACAACAACAACAACAACAACAACTATATCAAAGAAATTACAGCTGCAAAATTTGTACAAAACGACATTTTTTTGCACATTCACAGAATTTATCATTAAAAATGCATTTGTGCAAACACACAGACCCACACACACACACTGATAATTATGAGTAACAATTGGATAGATGAATGATACGAAAACAGTTGCAAAATTCGTTTCATTTCGCAGCGAGCGCCCGAAACGTCGACGTTGTTGTTTGTGCTGCTGCTGATGCTGCTGCTGCCTGACTGCAGGCGGTCGGAGTTTGGAATATGTTCAGACATGTGTCTGTGCATTCTTAATTGTTTAATAAGGCAAAAAAGACAACAGCTTTTGAAATGCTGCCGGCCGGGCCGTTCTTAATGCTACTTTCGCTTCTGAAGCAAAGTGAAGCTTCATCGAGACGATTGCGGCTGCTGGGAATTTCTCATTAAGCGCAGCACCTTTTCGTCACAAGTGACGGACAGACGTGGCGCTGTTGTTGGCGGGATTAACCGTTGCTTACTCCATCAGCATTATCGGTCATTTGTGTGGTGGTAAATGAATTGAAGCGTTGGATTTCAAGGATCAAAAGTAAGGAAAATAATCACTTGAAGCTGCATTTCTCAGCGCTTTGTTACGCAGCAAACACCGAAAAACAAAAATGAATAAAAAATAGACAGTTAAATAAATAATTTGTCGCTTTTGGAAACAAATAAAAAGGAAGGGAAACACATCTGAGTTTTCTCAAAGTATTTTCAATAAAAAGCAAATTTCCCAACATAACAAAATCCTGCTGCGCTTTTCGCTAAATATTAAAGGAAACGGAGGAAAACGAAACAAAGCAACGACAAAGAACAGAAAAATGCATGAAAGAATCGCCAGAAATCGTCGAAAAATGAAGGCATCATAAAATCCAAGCCGCTCTGTGGAAGGCAGACCGAAGAAGAGCCAAGAAGGTGCATCGCCCAGGCAATCGTCGGCCTCCGAGTTAAGGACACAGACTGCATTTAATAAAAATCACGATATAAGGGCGATCACGATCATAAAAGAGCAAAACCGAAGCAGAGCAGAGCAGAAGCGGCAGCGGCAGCAGCAGCACTGGGAAACGCAGACGAAGGCTGCCGTAGAAGATGCGGCGGCCGCTTGAAGCAGCTGCGGGCGAGGACGGAGCCGCGGCCTCCGATGTTCATGATGAATGGCAATGATGATGATGACGATGATGAATGCAGCAGCGCAAATAGAATTTTTATTGATATTTTGCGATGTTATTTTTTATGTTCGACGTGGTTGAACCTCGTCGCCGGGGTCAAACTAGAGTCGTACATAAAATGGCGGCGGCGGCGGCGGCGGCAGTGGCAACAAAAGCTCCGCAAGAAACGCTTTTAATGTGGAAGTCGTCGGAGAAGAAAGGAGCAGAAGGAGAAGCGAAGGCAGCAGACGAAGCGTCGAGCTGCTCGCAAACGAAAAACTCGCACTGAATTGGAGTAGGAGAAGGAAAAGGGGAGGCGTGGGGGAGGGGGGCGTGAGGAGAGAAGGGGAGGAGTAGATGAAGTCAAATGTCGAGAGTTTCTTGAACTCAGCTGCTGTTGGTCGTAAATGGATTTCTTTATTTTTCCCCGTGTTCTGTGCATTTGAACAAATTGAAAAACAATTAAAATCCCGAAAAACCACGAAATCCTTCAAATGGAAAGCACATTTTTGTTATTGCGACAGATTTTATAGCGACTCAAACCGCGCCCCCTCGCCCTTCGCCCTTCGCTTTTGATTGAGGGAAGGGGGGGGGGGAGGCGCGGAGGGGAAAGCACGAATTTGATTGTTGCTGTGTGTAAATGTAAATCATTTGTTAACTGAAGATAATTCTGCAGCCGAGGAGATTTTCCAATTTATTTCTGTTGAGCGTCTGTTGACATGTCCGCCTCCTCGCGGGCCACGCCTCTTGACAGCACCACAACATCGCTTATAACTGTTTTGATGCACATTGCACTTTCTTCAGCCCCTTTTGTCACATGTTTCTTTCACTTCTCCACTTTCCGAAGTTAGTTTTCCTCTCGGCGCCCCTTTCAGCTATGACCCCTTGCCGCCCTCCACCTTCAGCTTCCACTAGTCGCTCGAAAAAAGTCGCTCGTTGATTTATTTTGTTTACTCTTTCCATTTGACAGCTTTTGGCCATCATTAATTAAAACGATTGTTTTGCTGCTGCGCGTCCCTTCGCCGCTCCTCCAGCGTTGCTCCGCGAGTTCTAAAATTCTAAACGTTCCTTGAAGCATCGCCGTCGCTTCTCTTTCGCCGTGATTTATTATGGAGAGCATCCGTCGTCGTCGTTGTCTGCAGGCGCGCGACGTTGTGCAGTCGCTCACTCCGAGTGATGGGGTTTTTTATCATTAACTCGCTGCATCATCGGTTTCTGCTCCTTCCTCGACGTTCCTAAGTAAACAATTTAATAACAGAAAAAAGTGGCAGAGCCGAGAATTCCACAAAAAATATTATTGAACATTCGTCCGCAGAAAGACGCTGGCAAATCTAATTAAAATTTAAATCCGACTTTAAAAACTGCGACGTTTCTTTTTTCCGTTGCATTTCGATGCATTTTGATTTTTCGCTGTTCTTTGATCATTTCGGAAACTCGGAAAGTTGTTAAATTTTTTAAGGCAACAACAGCAACAACAACAACAACAACAAAAACGAAAATCGCATTCGGAGAAAATTAAAATCTATAAAATTAAATTTCTATTAAAGAAACACGAATGTGGAAGTAAAAATTGAATGCAATGGAAAAGACATAAAAAGGAAATGACGACAGCAGCAGCAGCAGCAACGTGTTGCACGCACCGTTATTTCACGCGTATAAAAATTCCATTAAAAATACATTATAAAAAGTTCCATAAAAATTTGAAGAAATTTTCGACTTCTCGGCATTAAAAAAATTCCCGCAATATTTTTTTATCTCTTTTTTTATGTTTCTATGTGTGCTTCGTTTACGTGTGTCTCTTTTTCTGTTGCTTCCCTTTTTTTTTGTATATTTTTTGTTGCGTGCTTTTTGCTGATGAAGCGTTAGAAAAGAGGGAAAAAAACAAATTTTAGAAATTGGAAATAGCAGAAATTTACAACAATTTTATAAAAACAATTAAAAACAGAACAAAAATAAAAAGGAGAAAATAAATAAATAAAAAAAAAACAGCAGATAAGAAAAAGAAAATGAAAAGAAAATCCCCTCTTTCCTGCCTCAATTGACTCCCTGTACCTTTTTCCCCAACCCTCGATTCATTATCGACTTCGACTCGATCCCGCTCGCTCGCTCTTGTTTTTCTTCCTTCTTATCTTATTTTTTTCATTATTATTGTCATGCTCATTATTCTCCTTCGTCTTCTTAACTGAAGTCGTTTCATTGCCACAGATTTTTCACAGATCAGAGCGCCGCTTCACGGCCCTTCGCCCCCACCTTCCGCTTCCTTTGACTCAGTCCATCTTTTCCGATCTCGTCGCTGTTCTATGAAGTCGTCGAACGTCTTCATTTCTGCTCTCGTCCGCTGTTTACACCTGAACAGGTCTCAAAATGAGAATGAGGAGTGAAGAACAACAGCAACAACAACAGCAACAACAACAACTTTAAGCAACTGCATGCATATGAAATTGAAGAGAAATGATTGCAGCCGAGATCCGAAAATGTCCTTGAACAGCAAGCGACATTTTGTCATTTCCTTCTGTGAACAGCGCATCGCGGCTGTAATCGTGAATTATTCGGTGCTCTGCTGTCGGCGGGGTCGCCACGCTTTCAATAATTCACACTTTTTACGGTGTCTCGGAATCAAAGTTGGGAACGTTTCGGTTTTAAAGCGTTCCTTGAAACACGCGACGCTTCAGTGGCGACGAAATCATTTCCTCGGAGAAGTGACAGCAGCCGCCGAAGGACAGATGCACGAAGATGGGGCAACGACTTCCAATTGGAATGCAGGACGCTGGGCTTTAGTTTTGTTAACGTCAGATCGAAAGAAATCATAAATTATCGCAATATCACGAACAATTATTCAAATAATCGACAACAAATCGTGTCATATTTTTTATTAGTTTCATTTAAGAGGGAAAACGAAGGCACGGCAGCAAATTTATAGAACTTTACAAGACGAAATGTGAAGAAAAAGAAAGAATTTTCATTGTGGACGCAAAGGAAAACAGAGGACAAACATTTAAGCGACTCCCTTTGCACTCCTTGTGATTCCTGCTGTTTTATTAATCGCTACAAATTCATAGAAAATCGACACAAACAGAAAAAAAGTCGCCGGAAAAACGTGAGTTTATTCAAAACTGCAAATTCTTCGCCCTTCCTTTCCCCTTGATTCAATTAAATGGGAAATAAACAAACCAAAGCAGAGTGAATCGAAATACAAAAATAAACCAAAGCAAAATCCATCCAAAGAAACCGAAAATAGGAGGAAAATCGATTCGACTGCAACGAGCAACAAACAAAAAGTCGACACACAAAAAAAGGAGAGAATAAACAAAGGAACAAACTGAAGTCTGCGTGCAACTGTTCACAACAACAACAGCAACAACAATTGGCAACAACGAACAACTTTCAGCCACGTTCTACAAACGCGAAATTCAATAATTCATTGCATTAAAGGAAAAGCGACAGTTTTCTGGTTTTTTTTTGTGTTTATTTCTGCTGCTTGAAAATTCTTAATTTCTTCTTTTTATGTTCTTTCATTTCCTGAAGCTGTTTTCTTATTATTATTAACTTTAGTGTCGATGTTGTTCTCTGCTCTTCGTTGGATTGTTGTCGCCCTTCGATCGTCATCATCAACGTCGCAAGAAAATCGTGATTAAATTGGAAAAATGCATTTATTACACTTCATCATTTAAGTTTTTAAATTTCTTCGTTGCATTGTTGCATTTTTAGCAACAGAATTTTCATTAACATCTGCAGATTTTTTCTCCGAATGAAGCCAATCAATTTCAGCTAAATTCCAACCTCTTTTTAAGGTTTCTCAATTCATTTCCCCACTTTTAATGTGATTTATTCGATTAGGAAAAGCGAAGGTGCAAAATAAACATTCAATTGTATAGAAAATTGAATAAAAATGTGCTCCTTGGGGGGAAAATTTTCCAATTGAAGTTGATTTTGAGGCTCTGCTGCTGTTGCTAAACTTTCATTAACGAAAAAGTTCCTGAAGAATTCAAATCGAACTGTAATAAAATAAATAAAATATCAGCTAAAACCAACAACAACAACAACAGCGGACAATCAAGTCTATCGTGAGATTATAAAAACAGCCGCCGAAGCGTGAAAATTGAAGTCGTTGCGCCTCAGTCATGAATTAACCGACCATCGTGAGGTTGGTTGGAGGCGTAGGGGCGTGGCGGGAGTTGTCGTCGATGCGGGGGGGGGGGGGGGGGCGGGGAGACTTCGTCTATGAATTGAAGCATGCGTTCGTTTTTCTTACTTGTCAAATAGAAAGTGTTATTTTATGACTTAATATTTCATCAACGCCCGACACCGAATAAAGAGGCCCACAGACTCGAAGGAATGTGGAGCTTTTAGTCGCTCGTCTTTGGCTTCGTTTCAGCGGAAAAGTCGCTTTAATTAACAGAAATAACGATTTCCCGCACAAGGAAATTAAGATAAAAAACCCGCTCGCAATGGCAAGAAGCGTCGAGGTGTGATTTTCGGAATTGCAACACTTCATAACAGCGCGGCTCAACGTTGCGCAGCAGCAGCACATAAATTCGCCTTGTTACGGCGCAATAAAAGTTTACGCATACTTTAAGGAAAATACGAGAGAAGATTTCGTTCGCTTAATGAACTGAACGCGTGCGAAAAGAATTCTTTGCGCATTTTCACTGCTGAACACGCTGCCGCAACCACGTTATTGAAACTTTTATCAACTTTGGCTGCTGTTGGGAAGGAGAAGAGTCGGAAATGAGAAACCGGACTTTGGAATAATTCTCAGTTCAAAGTTTCTTTTCAATTCCTTTTCTTATTTTGTGAAAGATCTTTCGATAAAGTTTTCATTTATCGTTTCTTAGCAATTGAATTGCATGGGAAATTTTATTTAAAAAGAAAGAAACAATCGATTTCGAGAGAAACGACCAAAATAAACGCTGTAATTTAATTATGAATGTTGTCCATGATTCCGACGTCGCCATGCTGCAGGAGAACATCCATGTTCCTCTGCTAATTTCCTTTTGCGGGCAGCTTTCCCATGTCGCTGTCCGGCTGCTCATCGCTTCGCGTACGGAAGCAAAAACCTTGCTCGCGTCTCGCTTAGATTTTTACACGAAATTCGCTGTGCTCGACGTTCATAAAGTTTCTGTTATTTGTGTGGCTTCTGCTTTTGTTCTCGTGACATTTTTGTGCCGCTCGCTCGATTGCTTATCGTGTGCTGCTGCCACTTCTCGATGACGCTTGCGCTGCAGGAACAAACTTTTGCTGTGTTAACATTTCACAGATTAAATTAATTGAGAACAACAACCAAATCACAAAAACCATAGAAGCAGCTGTAAATTCAAATAAAACTTTAAAAAATAGAAATTCTAACAATAAAAAAGGAGTAAAGGAAGAAGAAGGAGCAGCGGCAAAGTATGAACATAATTAAATAAAGATTTTTATTGAGAGAGTATGAAGAACAAATGCACGAATGCAGCGCAAGAGGAAAGCCATTTGCATCACGTTCGTCGCTCAAGTCTTTCGTGCATGTCTTCAGTTGTGGGCGGTGGCTTTCGTAAATGAATGCCATTCATTCATGACATCATTTAGCATCTATTGTTCAGTCTCCGCCTTCATCGCCTTCACGCAAGACGTGCGTCCGCCTCCTCGACGCTTCCTCGGGCGCGCTTCTAATGCGCTTCACTTCGCCTGGCTGCACTTTCATCACTCACTCATTCAGCGGCCGCAAACAGTAGCCAGAGTATCGGCCACATTCGATCTTGGAACATGATCAGCGCCGACGTTAGCCGACAGACGGACAGACAGACAGACAATCGTTGATTGTATCGACGCTGCCGCGCGTCGCGTCGCGTCGCCTCGCGTCGTGTCTCATCGCAGTGATTATTTGAAAGCAGAGTGCGGCCGGGCGAACAAAGCATCGCTGAATCGACGGAGCGTAGCTGAAATGTGAGGCAGCGGCGACCGCAGATGCGTTGTCGACATGCCGGCCTCCATCATCCATCGTCATTATCGTCATTTCCATCATTAGCAGCATCGTGAGATGGACATCGACGCGCTCCGGTCGCCGGCCCGTGTAAGACCAGAAGTCGTCGTGCTTATTTGTTCTTGCGTCCGTAATGAAGCAGCAGCCGCCGCCGCCGCCGCCGCCGACTACGGACAGCGAGCTAGCAGCGTCTGGCAGTGAGTCAGCCGCAGCCGGACGCTGGCGGGAGTTGCTCCTCATCGTCCGCCCATGTCCATCATATATTATTACGTTTTATTATTATGATGACGATGATGAGGATGAGGATGCGGTCGTGGACGGGGTAGAGAAAGTGGAGGGCGAAGCGAAATTAACTCTTTCCGAAAGGAAGAGACGGAACACGGCCGGCAAATTATTTGTGTTTGCTTTGTGTTGATTAACAAGCGATGGGAGAATGCGAAAGCAACAGATTTATGAACTCTTTGAGCGTTCTTTACTTTATTATAAATCACATCACACGAAATTCACCTGAGAAAATGAACAAAGACTCGGCTGAGAAAGGGAAAAGGCTGCCAATTTGAATTCAGTTTGAAAATAGTTCAAAGCACCAAAGGACGACGCGGAGATGCTGAAAAGGGAAGCAGGTGATGGAGAAAAAGATTAAAGAAGCCTTTTAAATGAATCATTCGTTGGCTGCGATTGAATAAACGACGAATTTAATCCAGAAACTTAACACAGAGCCTGAAATGAATGCGTGTGTTAATTCTTTGCTATTCGCTGAAATGTTTTCATTTAAAAGTCGACGCCGATTGCAAACATTTCGATGGCTCGCACTTAATCATAGAAATGAGTTTTGCCGCAGGCTTCGAAACGTTGCAAATGTTCGCATTGTAAATTGCGAGCTGCTTGCGTCTGCGGGTCGTTCGATTATTGCCACTTTGTCACAATTTTTCACTGTTCAATACTTGAGCAGCGCGAGGCGCAGGCAGCTGCTTCAGTTTCCTTTCCTCGCTTTTTGCGCATGCGTTTGTCCAGTTTGTGTCTCGTCGGCGGATGTGCACTCGATTTGATTAATTTTTTGACATTATTTCAAGTCGTAGGCTGCGTCTATGCACGGACGCTGCACGGACGGAGCGAGGGTCGCGCCAGCCGCAACGAATCCTAGCGCTACTTTGCATATCAGGTTCTGGAACCGCTCCGAGCCGTTGCGATGCGTGCGACTGACGACGACATCCCACTAAAGCAGCACAGCATAAGAACGCAAAGGAAAGGCTCTAAGAGTCGACTTCACAACTCACTGAATGAGTATTCCATGAATGCTTCGGGAACGATTGAGTACTGAGCCACTCATTCATTCATTGGCTGATTGCGTGGCCATTAAAAAGCGCGGCGTTGTTTGAAGCTTCGAAATAGTAAACAAATGGTAAATAAATAAGCAGCTCTTTGTCTATAATTCATCGTTAAACTTAGAGAAACAATTACAATTTTGCAATATTAAACAAGAAAATCACAAAATAAATAAAAGTAAAAGGAAAACAAACAATTAAATATTTTTCCTCTGCCTCTAAAGCCCATAAAAATACGCATTATTATCATCATATTTGTAAATATTTGAATGCTTTTGATTATGATGCAATTAAAATAACAGCAGGTTTCCTTCAGACGCTTCAAGTCGAATATTTAAAGGAGGAAAAAAGCAAGAAAATTCTTCATAATGAATTCGGTCTTCAGCGCTTCTTTCACACCATCACCAACGCTCGTCAACTCTTCCTCAATTAGCCGCAAAAAAGGAAGGAAAACTCATCGCAAAATCGTCTTTCGAAGCAGCAACGAATCATGCAGCTTGCGGAATGCATTTAATAACCGAAGCAACACGAGAAAAACGGGAAAATCATTTCGAAAGCGTGAAAATATAACTGGATACTTAAAATAAACTATTAAAGAAGACAACAGAGGAAAACGCATCCACGCAACAACAATTAAAGTGATTCCGCCAAAGGTTAAAAGTGCGAATCAGTTCGACGGCCCGAAAAACATTTAACGAGCGCGTTTCCGAAATAAGGAATTTTTTTTTGCTATTTGTTTTCGCTTTTAATGGAAATCCCAATCGATGCTTCGATTATGCAAGCGCGAAATACGCGAACTTTGATTGCAGACAAAAGCAAAGGCAGCGCTACATCGATTTCTGTGTGCGCTAAGGGCCACTCCTCCTCATTTCCACCAGATAAGAAACAAAAAAACTTCGCAGAGACGAAATCAGCAAATAGCAGGCATTTTAACGTCTTGGGGAAGGTGTAGAAAAATAGTGAATAACGCGTTTGTTTCACACTTGGAAGCGAGGTCAGGTGTCAACGAAGCTGTCGTTAAAATTGTCGTTGAAAAAGCAGCACCGTCATCGACATTCAACATCGAAATAACAGCAACGACAACGACAAAAAATCCCACAACAAATAAATGAAATCTTCAACGAAATAAAATAACATGCAACGGAATTGATTCAGCAGAAAATAAACAAACAACGAATCATTTTCCGTTGAATTTAACTGAAATGTTATTTAAAGTAGGCAAACAGAAGATTTGCGCAACGAACTCGCTGCTGATTGACTTCACTTGACGCGGAGACTCGTGAGGCGACCATTCTCGTTGAATTGCTGCTGAATCTACGTAAAAGTTTGTTCTAAATCAGTGCCAACTTCTCCCCTTTTCCAAGCTGGAGCCGCTCGTTGCTGATCAAACATGAAAGAAACATAAATTTTGCTGTGTTAATCATGTTTAGTCACTTCTGCCCACCTCATTGAACGCACATTCACATCTGAATTACTTCTCCAAAAGCGGTGCGACGTGGTTATCGTTATTAGCAGTTTGTCGCCTGCAATTAGCGAATCTTTCGGCTCGTTTTCGCCGCTGCGCTTCTGTGGGGCGCTGGCATCGTTCAAATGCTCGCAGTTGCGTCTAATTTTCCGACAGCTGCGAAATATTCCGCTAACCGACGAAGCTCTTTCGTGCGTTGGCAGGCATTGTTGCGTTCCGTGAGTAGATGCAGCACTTTAAAAGGAGAATGTCAAATTTTTCGATTGCTTTTTGCACGAGGCGAAGTCGCAACAAGCGTTCAATTGGAAAACACGTTCGTATGACTCAAATGTGGATGTGTTCATTTAAAAGGAATCGAAATTATGTAATTAAAATAACTGAAACGATAACGCTTCAAAAGTAAAACAAATGAGCAATTGTTCTGCAAGTTTGTTTCCGAAGTCTTTTGAATATTTTGCAATTATTTCCCATTCTACAACAAAAGAAAATAACCAGCAAACAGTTTTGCTTTATTATCGCCTTAATTTTATTGTCACTGCTCTGAAAATGATCGAAACAAAATGGAAATGTTCCGAAAAAATGCCGAAACTGTTCGCAAGCAGCTGTAATGATTTCCGCGTCGTGTTTCTCGTTGGGAGTCGAGTTTCCCCTTTCTCCCAGCAACTGCACACTGAATTCAAACAAACGTTAAGAAAGAAAAGGTTACTTTGTCAATGACAAATGATTGCGATGCTTCATTTAAAGCAACTGTTGTCGGCGGCGCTGCAGCTTCGCCGATTGCTGCCGTTCGATACAAAACAAAGTCGCTTACTTTTCATTTCGGTGATGCAAACAGCAAGAAGCAAAGCGGCATTAAAACATAAAGCAATAAAATATTGCTGCTGCTGCTTTTCGTTAGACGTTAGATTCAACTGTGGCTCGAACAGAGCGTCAACAGCGACTCCAAAGACCAACAGCGTCGGCAAGAAGAACGACTTTAGCAAAATTATTGCCATGATTTGTTGATGCACTTCGTTTGATGATGATGTTTTTCGATGTTTCTATTTTAATGTGGCTCTCGATGGTCGATTTGTCGTTTGTTTCTCAATTTTGTTGTCCGGTTTTCATTGTTTTCAGTTGCTGCTTCGCTGGCTTATTTTGTTTTCATGCCTTTGCATAGTTTTCCAAATGTTTTTCTGCTCGTTTTTCGTCGCTCTGCTAGAAACATGACGTGGAATTCGCTGTGCTGTACTGCGACCATGTCGAAAACTTCAATTTCAATTTCAATTTCGGTTCAAGTTTCACTTTATGCATATTTGGTGCGCACGCTGAGCTGCTTGGGTAATTTGCAGCCAGCGACAGCCGCAGTCGCAGCCACAGCAACAAAACGAGTTGCAGAGTTCAGCTGCGTGATTGTCAGCCGAGCCAAGTTGCTGCGAAGCTTCGTCACTCGTTGGCTCATTTCCTGAGCCGATCACTCAAACACAGACACTCGCTCCATGTCTGTCCTTGCGTCTGCTCGTCGCTTTTCGCTCGTGCAGGAAATGAAGCAATCGTTACTTTATTTTCCATTATTTTACGGCAGAAACTGAAATTTTCCGTTCAGCATCAAATTAAAATTCATGTCTTTCATTAAACAATTTCAAAGCAAGAAAAATGTGAAAGCAATTTCAAAAAAAAAACAAACAAACACCAAACTTTTAGTTAGTTTTATGGACTTTTCCGTTTTCCCATTTGATTATTCGTTTTTTCGCTGTGATTGGAAATTGCGCAAGAGTTCTTAACAGCGACCAAAGCAGCGACAGTAGCTGCAGCGACGATTGTGGGCTGTTGTTAGCGCAACGGAAAACAAATCAATTGCTGCCAAATGCTATAACAACGGCGGCGATTGATAAATTCGTGGCCAGAGACGCGGACGGACGCCAGCAACAACGACGACGACAGAAATGAAGCAATCAATCGGAGCTGCACCAAATGCTGAGAGCTGAATTTTTTGCCAATGATGATTTTTTGCAGCCGCTGTCGTTGCTGCTGTTGGGAAAATTAGGACAATCGTGGCAACCGATTGCCACTAACAAGATAACAACAGCAAGAAGAGGAAGCAACAAATCATCAGAAAAAATAAAGAAAACGAAAAGTCAAATTCCAAGCAAAACTTTATCAAAATTTTACAGAAATTCAAATGTTTGAAGACTTTTCGACTGAGAAATCAAAATTAATCATTAAAGTTTTAACAATGAATATTTTTCATTAAGTTTTCAGTTATTTTAAAACATTTTACAACAAAGAAATTATTATTTTGACACATGTGAAAATAAATTCGTTATTTCTACTAATTTTTTAATATTTTTCTTAATTTTATTCTATTTATTTAATCCAATTTTATTCAGAATGATGCCATGATTTTTGTTTTAATTGGAAATTATTAAATGCTACTGAAATGGAATCTAAAATAAATTTAAATTTTACTAAATTAGTTACAAAAATTCATTGAAAAAGTTTATTTATTATATTTTTCGATTAAATTTTATAAATTTTACATGTTTTTCTTTTAGTTTTTGTTATCATTTTTCCTGTCTTTATTTCTTTATGCTTTTTAGATATTTCTTTATGTTGATTTTTGTATTTTGTTTGTTTATTTATTTTATTTCATTGATTTCATCAGCATCGATGTTTGTGCAAAACGCTGCAGCTGATATTTGATTGCTGCTGTGTGTACAACAAATTGTGGGATATCGCAACACAATCGAACGAAATTTATTATGATGACAGGTTTAAATCTACTACAGACTACAACAACAACCACTCACGGCTGCAGCGGCACAAAGTTCATTGGAAAAACCAACGTTGCTATAAAATTTTATACAGAAATCGCATCGACACGAGAAAGAGACGAATAAAAAAGCAGGAGTTTCGAAAAACACACAAAACATCGTCAACTCCGAGGCTCAAATAGCTTTTCGTTATAAAGGGGCCGCTGAAAAAACATTTCCAATGCTTATCGATGCGTTTGTGTGTTGTTGGAGTTGCCACAAAACAACGCATTAAACGAAAAATAACAAAAAACAATTGCAATTTGTGTAAATGTCAAATAATTGACGAAAATTCATGCGGCAGCATGTAGCGTTGTGGCATGTACATATATTTAGGGGTGGGAAGCGGAGGGGCGGGTCGGAGAAAATCTATAAAAAGTAAGCGATAAGTGAATTAATTTTCAGTGCAAAATTCAGAGAAAGAAGCAGTGAAAGTTTCAGCAAAAATCTACCAAATCTTTTTTGATGATTTCCTTTTCCTCTTTAGTTCTGAGTCATCGGTGTTTAAGTTATTATTGTTAGTGCTTTTTTATTATATATGCGCTCAAGCCTCGATAAGCCAATGTGCTTAATTTTATTTGTTTTGGGTTCTTTTCTGCTTTTCTTTCGTTTCATTTAATTTCTCCAAGATGAAAAACGTTAAAAAGCTTTTCAAACTTTATTAAAAATAATTAATTAATTTATTAACTCAATTAATTTATTATTCCTTCCAATTTAATTCATTTAAAAAATCCTAAACTTCGAATTTCTCGTCAACTTACACAACTTTTGCCACTTCGCTCCCATTAAGTATAAAAATGAATGCGAAAATTACCTGCAAATGAAATAAAATAAAATACATAATTAGTGAAGAAATGAATTCATTTTGCCGCATAAATAATTTAATCTTAACATAATTTAAAGGGGAACAAAGAAATTGATTAATTAAATTTAAAAAAACTAAAAATAACATTAAAAAGAAAACATTTTTGGCTTTTATTATTTTATAGAATATTTGGGCTTTAACTGTTCACGATATTTAAAGATTTTCAATTAAAATAATCGAGTAATTTTTCCAGTGCATTAAAATTGAACAACTCCGAACGAGTTTCTGTCTTAAGTCTTTCGAATGTCTTTTTGGACACATCCATTGAATTAAGTCGTTCGGCTTTGATGCTTTTTTCGGTTGCTTTATCACTCTTATACGGGGAAAGAAGGACAGCAACAGGCAGACGGAGGAGGAATGCGCAAAATAATCCTATCCGATCTTCATTTGGCCATCATTTACTGCAGCAGTCATTCATTCATTCATTCGCTTCCTTGATCACGATCTGCGATAAAAAATTAAGTCGGCATGCAAAACTTTGATTGATTGTCGCAACAAATATTAAACAGCGCGCCACGCAGGCAACAGTGAACAGTTTCTCGGTGAAGATGGGTTCTGATCGCCTTTGGCGACAAATCGAAAGCAGATAAAATTATCCAAAGCAGCAAAAAGCCCAAAACAAAAAGCAAAGTAAGCAAAAGCAGCGATGGAGCAGTTGAATTTTTAGTGCTCGGCAACAAGCAGCCAGTTTCTTGCTTGGACCTGAATCACTTTATTTTTCAATGATGTAAAATGAACTCTTTTCGCATCTCTTCGCGCTTTTACATGGTTTTTAATCTCTTTCGAAGTTTTTCATTCGATAATTGGACGATGAAGTTGACTATTAAGTTACTTATATCAATCTAATCGAATAATTCATTCACTAATTTATTTACTAACAATGAAAGTGACGGTTGAAAGCCATTTTAATTGTTCTTTTGCATGCAGTCCAATTGATGAACGAATGATTAAAATTATTTCATTCCTAAATAATCGAATATTTCTAAAAGTTGACCCGTTTTTCGATTATGAATTTAATTCTTTTTGCCTTTAATAGATGAGTTCAATTATTTAATATCTGTTGTATGTTTTCTTAGTGATCATCCAACTACAAACAACAAATTCTGGTTAAGAAAAAGAAAAAGGTATTTAAGGAAATATTCTGCAGATTTTGAATATTTTTGAAAACGCTTTCGTGGCTCTTTGAACGTCAACAAACTCGGATTTGTTATTCTCCTTTGTTTTTGGGTTTAATTTACTAATTAAAAATTGTTTATAAACTGAAATGAATTAAATGTGAAATGAAAAACACACACACACTGCAAAAAAGCCTTGAAATTAAAGTTATTAAATCCAAGTTTCTTCTTTCGTTCGTTCGTTTGTTTAATGTCTTTAAGAAATGCGTTCGAAGAGTTCCGTTTTAATGAGCAATCAACTGGAAGAAGTGGAAGAAAACATGGAAACATGGTCGCTGTTGTTGCAGTTGCCTTCTTCCTTTTGTTCTTTCGACGATGCTGCTGATACTTGACCCAATTGTTAACACGACAACGCGTATTATTTAAGTTGTTAAGCAGAAATATTTGCATTTCTCGAAGCAGGAAAGCACAAATAAAACCCAACGAAGGCAACATTAAAAACTGCATAAAAACGTATATAAACGTACGTCTGCAGCACGTCAAACGCTCAGCTGCGAAGCGAACAGCTGCAACGCGATGCTCATGAACACAGAAACAGCAACAGCAACCGACGTGAAGAGGATGCGTTGAGTGTGAGTCCGAGGCAGTCGCGGCTCTGGCTGCAGTTAAAGTGTTAATTGAAGGTGTACGCATTCTTCTACGTCACTCGCTGATTGATTGATTGATTAGGAAGCGTTGAATAATATAACATTAACGGAAAAATCCCTGTTCTCGGCATTTAAATTATTTATTCACAATAAGCAGAAGTCTAAGCCAGAGAATCGTCTTCTTTATATGGAAATATGAGGATTTCGTAGCGTCTCAAACCCATTTTTCATAGGGAATTTTGAATTTTATCAAGAGAATCGCTGAAGCCAAGTCGCTCAAAATTGTTTCGCAACATGTTTCTAAGCACAGGAATGAAGCTAAACGGAAAATCGTGTTGCTGAGACTGTTGGTGGCCGTACGAAGCCCGCCTTTGGTTAAATGAGGGTTGGAAGAAAGGGGAGGCGGAGTGGGTTTGTTTATTAAAGCCTTCGATTGTCAATATTCCATGTATTCGTTGAATGCAGTCGCTTTTATAGGCTTTCATTGTGATTGAGATGAAAAATGTTTTCATTAGTTTTTTCTTTATTCTTCATTCTTTCCCCTCTCCCCCCTAGCTCTCACTACCTCTTTTTCTCTATGTTGTGAATTTGATTTCTTTTTTCTTTGCATTTATCTTTGAATATTATGTAAACAAGGAAATTCCTGAAAGTTGCTGTCTTCTGTTTCTTCCAGTCTCAGATTTCAGTCGTTGCCTCTGCGCAGCGCTCTCAAGCGCAATGACGGCGACGCATTCAACTGCCGCCGGTCGCTCTTCTGGCTGCTGCGACGGCGGCTCGTCCGCGGAGAGGAGAGATTCGCCAGGCGAGGAGGAGGCGAAGAGGCGCGAATCTGTCGCGCAATAAAAAGATTAGTTAATTAATCGCTGGACATCACTTAATATGGCATTAATTTGTTCATAATTGCTTGTAGAATACGCCCCCTCCTCTTCGCCCTCCGACTCCCCTCTCCATCCCCTCCATCGGACGACTGCAAATGGAAAGAAATGTCATTGTTTCGTCGGCTGAAGCAGCATCAGAAATGGAAAACTACTCAAGTCGTCGGTGCTGTGTTCTTTTCTGTTGGCAGCATTGGAACGTAACGGGACCTGCTGTGGAAGCAGAGCAGCGCGAGCGAAAGAGACGCTCTTCTATTCATTGAGCAGTTGCTGAGAATGCGAAGTATACGAAGCTGTCAAAGTGAACTGCGCGAAAGCGTCATTCATGTCATCGTCGTGCGTCGTGCGTCTTGCGTCGCGCGTCGCGCGTCTTGCGTCTTGCAGACTCGCGGCTCATTTGAGGCACTCGCAGCTTCTTAAATCCACATCCTGAGCTGTTTAGCGGCTAATGTTCCTTGATGCTGGCTCAGAGTTGCCATGTTCGTGTGTCAAACATGTGGACGACATCGCGGACGGCGATAGCAGCGATGGAGAAGCAGTCGGACAGGCCGTTAGATGCCAGCAGACAGGCAGACTGTCGAGAGACGTGACAGACGCGGCGCGCCGCTGGCACAATCCTCCGCAGAACAGGAAAAGCAGCCGCAACAGCAACAATAGAACAACGTGCATCGATGGGAAGCGCTTTCGGCGTCTGCAGAGCAAAAAATACCACCGCGAAGAGGATTCCGGCGAAGTGCGAACGCCAAACAAAGCGTCGTCCAGAGAGCAGCAGGCGCTGAGGGAAGCAAATCGCGTTTAAATGCAACATTAAATGAAATTTAAATGCGTCGAAAGTGGAAACAAACATTATTTAATCCTCGTTAAAGGCGGTTTTTAGCAATGAAAGAGCAGAAAATACCTACAATTTTCAAAGATCTGCTCTGAATATCGACCGTTGATGCTGTTGTTGTTGTTGTGGTTGTGTTCGTGCAGCTGCCGTCAGCTCGTCGGCTGCTGCGACGTCATTTGCCGCTGTCAAAACATTCAAACTTCGCCGTCGCCGCATTCGACGCGCTTCATTTGCATTTCTAAGTTTCTGCTTTCTTCTCCGTCGCTGCTCCTCGACTGGCTTTTTTACAGTTAAAAGCCAAAAGCATTTCCGAACTGAGCTGCGTGGTGCGGTGCCGATGCCGAGGCTCCCGCTGCGATTCGATTTGACTATAATTTCAGTGAGCTTCGAGGCTGCGAAGTCGACCAAACGCAACTTTGAAGAGAATAGAATCATAATCACAACTTTTACGGAACTCATCGACTGTGAAACTCCATCGATGAAGCTCCAAAGAGCATCGAATTCTCGTTGAAGAAGTTTCATTCGGCAGCGACTTCTGCCGCTTTCAACACCCTTTCGACTGCTGTTGATTGTTATTTAACCTTCGACCAGGATTCAGACGGATTTCGTCATTAATTCGGCCAGAAAAAAGCCAGCTGAGTGCGACCATTGATCAAACGACGTGACGCTGATTTAAATAATTGTCAAACGAATGGAAAAAAGCGATTTTGTCGGACAAGAAAACGCGACAAGCGCCAACCACACAACTCACAATCGCCGGCGAAGCAGCAGTCGACAGCTCAAAAGTTTTAAGCAGTGGCTGCGAGTGGACGTTGTATTTTAGGAGAATTCTCAGCATATTCGCCGAATGCATATTATAAATATCATTACCAATTCTGTGGCTATTATCGCTGTGGTTAATTCCGTTTGTCTGCCATGCGACACGCGGAAACCTTAGCGACAACTTTTGGCGTTTTATTCAAATAAAAGCAGCTGCATTTGCGTCGGCAGTTGGCGCGAGTTGACGGCGGGCGGGGCGACGGCCTTTAATTCACATCAACATCCACTTTTTAGCAGCTAAAAGCTACGCAGGCCAACGAAACAGCGACGTGTGTCACTGGAAGCCGCCCACGCATGAACACGAAGCAGAACGCAGACGCAGACTGAGCAACAGCGCAGACGTCGACGATTTGTTGCATGCGTTTGTGTAATCAAAAGTAGCCGAAAGCCTTTTCATTCAAGTGAATGAAGTCGGACGAGCGAAATGCAATTGGAAAAGGCGAGAAAAACACAAATGAAAAGCTGCTCGTTGTGTACATAAACACATCGAAACAGAGTCGTGGGGGGGCAGAGGTGAGCGTCGAGTAGATGGAAAATCTTGCTGGCTGCTTTTATTTGGCTGTCATTATTGAAATTATTCGAAATTGCTGCTGTGCTGCCGTTGAGACGTCGGTTGCCAGCCGCAGCATTGACAACGGCGACAATTTATGTCTGCAAAGGGAACAGCCACAGAAACGACACGAAACGAAACGAAGCGAAGCAAAGCGAAGCGAAGCGAAAGGAGTTGCACTCAAATTTGCATCCAACAAACAAATTTCTATGTTCACACATGCTGCAGATCGCTGTTGCTGTCGTTTGCTGCCTGCTGCACGTTGCTTGTCCGTCGTCATTGTCTACTCCTTCGCTGAAGCTAACCAGCCGAAATTGGGGCACATATTTGCAGTGAAATTGCGACTTGTGACCATAAACAAAATATGGGAAAAGGGAACTCGAAATCGACATGGAATTGACGCAGAAAATTGGAAAAAGTCGCAACGCCGAAGCTCGTGGCGATGCTTTTCTACGAGAGCAGGAAAAAACCATAAATTTAAGTTTTTCCCTCACGATTTCTACAACAAAAACAGAGAATCGCTCGCTTTTCGACCTTCTTTTATTTCATGGCAGGTTTTTTGTTTAGCTTTAGTCAATTTTTCAACTAAAACTAATTTTCGAAGAATTTTTGATTAAGTAAAATGTTTGTCGTTTGTTGTTGTTGTATTGATTCCATATAAAAACGATGGCAGAAACGAAAAACTGCAATTTTACTCTTCAAGTTTGTCACTTAAGTCTTTGGATTTGTCGTATTAAAATTTTTGTTGTCGTTAATTTATTGAATTCTCGCATTTAATAAATTATTATTCAAACAATTAGTAAAGTTTACTGTTTATTAAAGTTTCCTTGACATCTTAAAAAGCAATTTTAATAATTCCTTCGCCTCTGTTTGCGATTTCCTTTAGAATTCACGTTTGTGCTTCGCTCTATAATTTCATTTCTATTTCCAATGCCTTTGTGTGCTGTATTCTTCGTGTCTTCTTCGCCTTAAGCTGCATGAGAAAAAAGCGCGTCGTGCGCCGTCGTCTCGCTGCTGATTCGCCGCTTGTTTAAGCAAATAATTAACCACGCTGCGGAACGTGTTTCGCCTGCAAATTGTTTCATTACATGAGATTATTAATTGAACGAAACAGCGACGTCGGCCGCTGGCACCGACGAAGCGCTTAAACGATTTACTCAGGTGTCTATTAATTAATTGCAGCCGAAGTTGGTCGTGCTGCATGAATTTCGGGCAGCTTTTCGTTGGATTCGATGTTTTATTTACCCATTTTTAAGCTGTGTTCTTAAGACTTTTGCAGCATTGCGATCGCCTACGAGAACAAATTATATTCGACGCGATTCCGATCGAAATGATTCAGTCGCCATCGCTCGAAACTTCAACGGTTCGCATGTGCAGCACTCCTCCTCCCCTCGCCAAGCTGCCTTCACACCTCATCGGGGCCACACATGACGCTGGTATCGCGGCGAACGCGTCGCTTTCACATCCAACCGACGATAGACGCGAGTTACTGCGATAGATTTGTGATTCCTCACATCTTTCGCCAAGCAGAATGCGTTCAGTTCGAGCGCAACGCGGCGTTTCAATATCTGCAAATGGCAATTATTTCGTTGCCTTTCGTCGAGTCGCAGACGCAGTCGCAGTCGGCGTGGACGTGGCTGCGATTGTTGCTGCTGTTGTTAACAACATTTGCTGCATGTTCGAGCAACTTATGGAAATCGCAATCAATTAAATCGTAAAAATTAAGTAGGTTGATATCAATAAAAGAAATCAATACGAGCGAACATAAATAAAAGTTATCAAAACACTTCGTTTATAATTATATAAAAAGATAAATCCGAAAATAATATTGTGAGGATTTAATTAAAAGAATTGCATCGGTTATGGATTAAAAATTAATTAAAATCCAACAATAAAAACAGTTAAGCAATAAAAACGAAACTATTAAACTTTGAAAATTGAATTATTTTTAGATTTACGCAACGAAATTTCAATTAAAAACCACTTTCAAATATAAAAAAAGGATTAAATTAAATAGAAAAAGTGCCGACTTCTAATTCAGTTTTAATAATATTAAAGAAAATTCAATAAAATGCAAATAAATGGCATAAAAAAAGAGAAGAGTTTTTCAACGAATCATTCATTAATTCTTCTAATTTTATATATAATATAAATAAAAATTGATGCTTGTAGAATATTCGAAAAGCAGAATTCTTTCTCAGCACATCATTAATTATTCTGTTTGTACGTTTTCAGGTCAGCGAACTCACCGACGGAGGTGATTTAGTGGAGCATTAAACGATTTGGGAGCTCGCTGGCTTTTCACTTTAAACTAGAACTTATCAATCAAAATTAAAAACCAATTCTAAAGTGGAACGGAAGCCGAGGAGACTCGAGTTTGAAGCCAGCCAGCAATAGACGAAAGGCGCTAAGAACCATAAAACAGAGAAGGGAGAGTTACAGAACTAATCTCTTCAATCACTTGGTTAAAAGCGCCTCTCAATGGGCTCGAAACAAAGCGCATCTCGGCCAAATACAACTTCTGCTTGATGGCTGATGGCTGAGAAAGTTTTCCACTTTCAGTCGTTTGTAATAAATTTGCAAATAAATTAAACTTGTGAATAAAACTGCAGGAAAAAGAAAACGTGAGCAATTAATGGAAGCGACGAGTGGATTTTTGAGTGTTTGCTGTTTTTGGGTTTTCGTAAAAGTATCTCAGAAGAACAGACTACAAAAAGAACGACAAAAAGAGTTGGAAATGCAATCGAACGTCGGGCGTTGAGCGACTGATTTATCGAGAGGCTGCTATCGATGTTCTGTGAGTAATTGAACGTGCAATGAGCCACTTGTGAATGCATCTTCATTCATTTGAAGTCTTGCGGTCGCTAAACGATAACAAAGCCTCTTTTCGATGCTGAAATCACTCCCAATCGCATTCAGTTTTAATGGAATTATGATCAATTTGAATTCTTAACAAACTTCCACAAAAACTGAGAATCTTTGAAAACATTTGACTTTTCCACGCCGATTCTTTACTGCTTCCATATTCGACATGGATTCACTTCTAATTTGAGGAATTCGCCTCTTCCATGCAGCAACGCGACGCTGCAGCAGAGCGGGTGGCTCCAGTTCGTTCGTGATCGCTTTTAATTGGGTGCTAATCTTAATAATTAAAACCAACAGCGGTTCTTCTTGCAATCGTCCGTTGCTAGCGTCTTTGGGAATAAATCAACTCGATGTTTCGCTGTGAAATGCATTTTTAAAGGCGACTGTCGAAGGCGAAACGACGGCGAGCGGAAGGAATCGTGACAAGACCAACCTTTAATGAACGACGTGTTGGCAGCGAATAGAAACCAATTTAACAAATAAATATGACTGCGGAGCATATTTTGTTCTGCTTGCTGTTGAAGTCTGCAGCTGCAGTTGTTTTCGTTGGTTTTTCTTCGTGTTTTCAGCCTGTGGACGACAGATAAAATTAATTATTTCGTGCCAAAACTAACAAAACTATCAAAGTGCGAGATAATACCCCAAAAAACAATATATTTCGTTGTTGGTATTGGGTTTTTTAAATATCAATTGTTTTATTTTTCCGTGCTTCGTTTCTTTTCTAATATTGCACATTTTTGCACTATAATTATTATGAGTTTTTCCTTCGATAATTTCAATTTTACCAAAAAATTAGAATTTTTATAAACTCATCCCAACAGCAAATATTTATTTAATTTATTTATTTATTGTTTATTTATTAATTATTGTTATTGTGAATTTTTTTCATTATGGTCGAATTTAATTCACATTTAAAGGAAAAGTTCATGCATTATTTTAGTGTTATTAAATGTGAATGTTGCATGAAACTGCAATATTAATGTTAATAACATTGTTTCTGCTGTTGGTAATGTCACTGTTACTCTCATTGTCCATGATTTTGTAACGCTCAAATCACATTTCGTTTTCTTGCTAAATCACATTTCGTTTTCTAACTAATGTTGATATGAACTGTGTTAATACCACTATTAACATCTCCTTTAGCATCTGTGTTCATTTTACAGGCAGCGTCATTGGAAATGTTAAATATTTAACACTCATTGGTAACGTCAATGTTCCTGTTATTAACGCTTCATAATATCACTGTTAAAAGCTCTGTTAATGGCACTGTTCATGGCTTTGTTAATGACACTGTTAATGGCACTTTTAATGTTATTGAACAGCGACAATTGACAATTCCCTCCCGACTGTTATGGTTCATGTTCTTTTTTCTATTTTTACTGATTTCTGCTGATGATTTTCGTGCTGTGTGACCTTTCCTTCAATCCTTCGTGTTTAGTTCACTTCATTAATTGTGCTGCTTTTAAAGGGTTTTCTTGAGGTTTGAGAATATTCAATATTTATTTCCTTTCATGATAAATATGTATATTAAGGTATTTATTAATGCTGCTATTAATATAGAACAGATTTAATCTTTAATGTATTTATAAGCTCAATAAATTCAAATTGAATTGAATTGCAATATTTTGCTTTGTTGAATTTTCCGTCTAGGGACGCGAAAGAAAAACTTTGCAGCCTTTTGAGTGGTTCTCATTTCTTGTTCAGCGTCAGTGTGGCAATGTTCGGTTGGCTGCTTGCCTGGAGCCTCACCTTCTGTCTCGGAGCAAGGCGCGCATTAGCATTGCGCTCAGTTGACGGCGGATGTGTCTGCGTCTCCTTGGGCGCTGTTGCTCCTCATCAATATGCAGCAGCTCGAAATGCTGTTGTTTCGCATTTTAATAACTTTTCAATAAGATTATTGTTAAGGAATCTGTTGGAACTCTTGCAGCGTGCGTTTCGTCGGGAACTTGTCAATATTTCAATCGCTGGCGTTTAGTTGATGCCTGGAAAATCTTCTTAAAGCACGTCAATGAAGAAACTGTTGGCTGTCATCTCGAGACGCTTTGGGAAACTCTCCTGTTTCCTCGGCGCACTTTTCATTCATTCCCCTTTCTTCATCGGCAGCGGAGAATGATTCATAAAAACACGCGTTGATGGCATCGAGATGAAGGTGCTTTTTTCCACAGTTGTTCAGCAGTTTGTGCGTTTCCTCCGCCTGTCGATCATGTCAGCTTCATTTCAGTTCGGCTGTGACATTCGTTGGGCATCAATCAGCTTCGTTGGAGCCTCGTTCGCAAATGCATTCGGAAATTTGCATTTCTGTGCCCCTTTCCGCTGCGGAGAACGAAATACTTTTGCTAAAATAGAATTCAATTATTGCTGCGCAGACAAACAGAATGCGTTTTCTTGTTCTTTTCGTGTTTGTGGTGTTTCTTGGCTGTTGGCGTGTTTGTTGTTGGTACAAATCTCACATTCATGCCTTTGACGAACGCCTACGCGGACAAATTTCCTGAGTTATGCACTGAAGTTGTCAGTCAGATGGAAACAGAAACCAACACGAAAAACGAAAATAATAAACATCGAGTTCTGTTTAATGCATTCAGATAGACACACACACACACACACACACGCTCGTAATCATGTTGCAGAGCGAGATTTATGCAAATCAAATGCTCGCCATAAATTTGCACAAACTGAAAATTGATAGCGAAGTGAAGCCTCGCTGCCATCGCCTCCTCTTTCCCTCCGCGTCGCCTTTGAACAAACTGCACACGCGTGCAAAGCGCCATTTTGATTAGCTCTGAAGACGGGCCAAGTGACTGCCATTACAGCAGACGAGCATCAGTCATCAATCAGCTGGAAAGTGCGAGCAATGAAGCGTGGGACGAATCGAAATTCTATCGCCGCCACGTCTATGAGTCATATATGAACACACAATTCGACCAAAGTTGCGCTAAATATACAAATTTGTCTTGCTTCTTACTTTTAGTGATAGCGATTCTATGATTTTTATGCTTTTCCTAATTAAATTTCACTTATTCACCAAGCGAGTTCGTGCCTTGAGTCTTTCGATATCGCACCGAAGACTAAAAGACTTCTTTTCATTGTGAATCCTTCGCTATTTCCATCAAAAAAAAAAACTTTATTTTTATAGTTTTAAAGGCGAGACACGATTTAAAGCGGCTTTTTTCATATTTTCATAAGAATTTCAAATGGAATTCAATTAAAAAAAGGAATTCTTTCATTCGAAAGTTTTCTACAGAAAACATTTTCGATTTAATGAACTAAATCGAAAATGAAATAAAACTGAACGAAGACGAAGAATTCGGGGGTATTCGAAGAAGCTCAAAGGCCGCTGCTCAAACCATTTACAGCTTCAATAAATTGCAAATCAAACAGCAGAAAAAACTTTTGAAAATTTAATTAAATGTAACAAGCTGAAGAAATCCTCACACAGCCAGCAACGTATAAATAAAATTCAAATGAACTCCACCCACTCGAGGTAAATGAAGCAACAGCAGCGCCGAGAACTGCAACAGCAGCCACGTCAAGAAGATGCAACAGAAAACGGAGCAACGGAAGAAAAACCCAACAACGACCATGAAATGAAAGCTGCGGAGGCTTTCTTAAAGCCATCGTTGGACGAATGGATGAATGGAAAAAAATTACTCATGGTCCAATTTTCAATTAAAACCCAAGCCGAAATTTTTCATTTCCGAAATTAATGCGTGAATTTCTTTATGATTGCGAGCACCCGAAAACCTGCGAGACCGATTGTTAACATCGCTGTTGCTGCTGCTGCTGCTGCTGCTGCTGGTGGTGGAACAGCATTAAGCAAATAATGAAACTTCAGACCTCCATCAGTTAATCGCTTTAAGCGCTGAGCATAAAAACAAACACGACATCGGAATCGGTTTCCTCTAAACTTGGCCGAGAATCCAACAAAAGAAATGCCAAAGTCAGGAGTAAAAAATAAGAAGAAGGCGAAGAGGAAGAGCAACAGGAAGGAGAGGCAGGAAGCGGCAGGACGACGAGGAGTGCGGCGATTGGGAATTTCGAAGGCGTTTCTTACAACAAGTACCGCAATTTCAAGCAATCGCTAATAAATAACCGTTGGTTGTTGTTGTTGTTGTTGGTGGTGCTTTTGCTGTGTCTTTCTTCGCCCCTTCTTCCCTCCTTTTTTCCCTCCATGCGCTAAAGTATAGCAGCCAAATTTACGGCGGTCGCCTGAATCGCATTCGCAGGGCGCTTAATAATGGATATAATGAAGTCGCTGGGTTCTTGGGGAAGGGGGACAGGGGGGACTGCCTGGGAAACGATGCAACACGCAGTTTCAGCAACAAAAAGATGCGAATTTTTATCAGTGCATTATTAAGGAAATCATTGAAATGCATTCGTTTTATTCATTTTTCCTCCTCTCGACGTATTTGCATTGGGCTTTTCCATGCATTTCGATGTGTATCGATGGCTTCAGTGCAGTCGAAGGGCGTCTGCTCTCTCGCAGCGATAAGCCACACAACGCAGCGGGTCGGGCAACGGAGCAATCGAACTGCAACGAATCGAATTCGCAGCGCGAAATCAACGCGTCGCTCTCAATCCGTGTGCTGTGTGTGTGAAGCTGTGTGTGTGTGCGCGCGTGTGCGATGGTCCTGTAAATTCTGTGTGCGATTTGAAAAATGGTGTCGTTAGCAGCGAACAACGAGCTGCGTACAAATTAATGAAAGCCGAGCGCATTAAATTCGCATTCACGTTCAACGCTCACGAATCATGCTCTAGATACGCTTAATATTTACAACAACAACCGCTACAACAACAACAACAACAGCATGTTGCTTATTATTTGTTAAATGTGTTTTTATTCGTTGCTTTAGCGTTGATTTTTGGTCGTTCCTTCAACGGCTCCTTCTGCGTTCCGTCGTCTTCTGTTCGGTCGCCCTCCATCGGCCGCTCTTCTTCTGTCAGAATCGGAATCCTCTTAAATGGATTTACATGCTTTATGCGGCGAAAATATTTTGACATATTCACAGTGCTACGCAAAGTGACAGGCTTTTGACATAAATTGCAATTTGCAGCTTCGCGTTTGCAGCGCCGCGCTTCGTTTTACCCATGGCGAACATTCTTCGTGCTGCGGCAAATGTTGCAAGTGGCAGAGAGACGAGCGAATGGAATTCAGTTTAATTTATTTGACACGCGCAACGCTTTCGTTTAATTCATAATAAATAATGAACTTCGCTTTAATTAATTCAACGAATTGTGATTAAATATTTGGAAATTGGACCGAGTCCAGCTCGAAATCGAAGGCGAAAAGGCGAAATTTTAATTCTTTCCATCTAAATTCAATGAAAACTGGGAAAATACTCAATCAATATTCAAAATTCGTGAAGAAACGATGAAAAGAAAGTATATAAAAAAGGAAAAACCATCGTAAATTCTATGCTGCGAAATATTCAAGAAGGAAAACGAATTGAAATCGAAGTGCATCGACTGACGGCGTTATTTGCCGCTAAAAGAATTCATATCTTGATGAAAAATGATTAAATTAAATATTTATCAAAACAATTTCACAGCAGTCATAACAACAACAACAACAACAGGAACATGACCAATTGCAACGCATTAATTTCAACCGAAAACGATTTTCCAGCGAACGACGATTTATCAGAAACTCATAAAATGCGGCTGCAGCGAAATATAAAGAAAACTGAAGCCGATATTTGAACCTTCGTTTTTTCTCTGTTTGAATTTTAATCTCAGAAAACTGCTTCGAATTTTGCATTCCATGAATCAAAGCGTCGTTGATTTCAGTATTTATGATTTTCCGACGCTTTGCAAATAAAGTTTTCATTTAGTTTTCAAAGTAAATAATAAAATTATAGACGTTATTGTTGCAAATGTTGAAAATAATTCATTAAAATAAACTAAAATTCATTTTTAACTATGACAATTTTTAAATTCGTTTTCTTTTATTTGCAGCTTTAAACTAAATCTTTTATGTTATTATCTTTTCGTTTATTTATAGCGAATAATAAAGAATTCATGAATAATGAAATTATAGACGTTTAATAATTCAATATTAAAATTTTAATTAATTACATAATTCAAATAAAATTAATTTCTTCTTTGTTAATTACTATTTTTTTTCCTTGTGTTCTTCTTTATTTTCAGATTTTATTTAAATCATTTATTCTATTATTCTCCGTTCATTTATGATATTTATAGTAATATGCAATCTCTTTTTATAATGGATTTATAATTATTAATAATGGCAATATTTTAATTAGTTCACTTTCAGGTTATTTGATTTTATTCACTTATTAATTAAATATTATTTATTGATATTATTTATGTATTATTAATATTATTTTTCATTCATTCATTTCTACTTTAGTTTTTTTTTTGTGAATAATTAGAATTTTTCTATAAGTTTTTTAAATGAATTTCCTCGACAATTCTTCGTGTTTCCACTGCTTTCCTTCTCCCCCTTTTCAGTCAACATTCTGCTTTATATTAAGCTATAATTTCCCATGTTGCCTGCCTGCGCGAATGACTTGCTGTTGCTGCTCTTAGAAAAGACCCACACACATCCAATTCAAATAAATCACACAAAGCGCTCAATCGTTTCTTCAGAACCGAGTGACTTTTGTTTGTTGTGGACGGTTTTTTTCTGTTTCTGTTCGGAGTTCCTTTCAAATCTAAGCCCCAGGAATTCGTTGACCCTGCCAATGGCTGAACTGCTGCTGACCGAAGGCAAATCATGTCGAGCGGACGCGGATTCTGTTTGCTGTGCAGCGGCATGGAAGAATCGTTGTAGGTTTTCTCCGTGGCAACGAGACATGTGCATGTAACTAATAAAGCGTTCGTTGACTTCATCTTGACACCTTTTTCGGGTTCGGTTGCGCCGTGGTACCCCCTCCTGCCTCCCGCCTCTCTTTAACATTTCTTCTATTATTGTTTTACAATTTGTGCCTATCGCTGACTGATTCTTGGTTGTTTTTGCCTCGGTTGGTAGCTCTTTGTGTGCTTTCCTCGTGCCCCGCACCCTTCACGCCACTCTCGGCACACAAAATTTATAATCACACATAAATGCCGCTGAGTATCATCATTTATTTAACTGTAGCTGCAGCAGCTAAAGAATTCTTTGTTCACGAACGAAGCTCGAGTTGTGTGAAGTTCAGCTGCGCGTTCAGCAACAGGTTTCTAAGGAATTTTCTATTCCTTCTTTTCCCGTCGATTATTTAATTTTTCGGTTTGGTTTTTTTTTTTTTGTGTTTTTGTTGTTGAAAAGTTTTGTGTTTTTCGTTTGGTTCTTGACAAATAAAAGACTTAGGAAACGAACTCATTTTAGGCACAATCCTTTGTAGGAGACGATTTCTTCTATTATTTTAATTTTTATTCTATTCATTGTGGATTTTTATTAATTTAGTTTTGTAATAACAACTTTTTAATCGCCTTTTCTTTGTTTTTATCTACTTTTTTCGCCTTAGCTTCAAATTTATTGGTCAATGCAATCGAGTTCTTAAAGCGTTCATTAAAGCCAAGCAATTGAAGCGTTTATTAAGAGTTAAATGATGTAGTTTAAATAAGCAACAACAACTGAAGTTCGTGCGAAGAACAAAGATCGAAAAATGGTAGTCAATTGAATGCTGCGAAGTCAAATGAAAACATCAAAAGAACGAAGTCAAATCAACTCGATCGGAGTGCATTAAACCCAACGAAAAATGGAATTAAGATTAATTGAAAGTCGACTTGAAGCTGGCAACAAGAAGGGGACAGCGAATTATTCCATCTTAAGCCGCCGGATAAATAAACAAATAATAAAATACTGAAAGGAGACGTCCGAAAGAACGAGAAGCGATGTGAAGGAGCTCGGCTCAGATCACGATCAACGTGCGTTGGGAATTAGCAAATGTCAAAGGCTGAAATGTCAAACGCGTTCATCTGTCAGCGGTTCATGTCGCCGGCGATCATAAATTTCAGGCAGCAGCAACAACAACTGCTGCGGTTGCGTGTTTAGCTTTGTTTTATCCAATTGCACATTAGAAGCCGAAAGCAGCCGCCGCTGGTACCCCGAAAATGTATCCCTTGTCTGCTTTTCTGTCTGTCGTTTCCATCAATAATAACAATAATAATAAGGAAATGATTGCGGCAATAAGAAGGGAAATTTCAATGAGAAAAAACCAGCATTTAAGCAAGAAGAAATAAACTATATATAAATAAAGTAATATATATAATTTATAGCTTTTGCCACGCCTACTGGTCGCTTGCTTGTCGTTAAAAGCAGCAGAAGATAGAAAACGAAGTGAAAAACTGAGCAGCAGAGAGGAAAACCTGAAAAAAGCAGCAACAAAATGAGACAAAAGCATTTAAAGAACTGTAAAAAAACAGCTGCAAAATCAGAAAGCAAAAAAGCAGCAGCAGCAGCAGCAGCAGCAGCTTATGTTTCAGCTGAATTTTGCATAATTTTTTCCCTGAGGGTGGATAAAAATGTATTCCTGCGCAATCGTGGTGCTGTTGGTGCGTTATTCTGGACTCTGAATGCTACTCCAAGACAGAACAACAACAACAACAACGGCAACAACAACGTGAAGTGATGTAAAAAGCTTCCTGTCTGCTGCTTTATGTAGATCGATTTTAGTCGATAAGCATGCGATGCAACCGCCACCGTCATCAGCAGAGCCCAGCAATACGAAGAAGAGAAAGAGGAGAAGATGATGATGATGAAGAAGAAGAGGAATAATAAGAAGAAGCAAACTAAAAGCGGCTTTCTTCCCATTGTAATTATAAAATTAAAGAATTCAGTTTTCTTTTTCGACGTTTTGTTTCTTCATTCAAGCGACTTTAAAATATGAATAAAAAATTATAATAATTCACAAAAATACTTTTGGTTTTTGTCTTCTTTTGCCGCTTCGTTTTGATTCAATTAAATTTGATTTTACAGCCAACAACTATTCACAATCGCATTCAAAACTCTGCTAATTTCCTTTTAACTGTCGCATTAAATGGCAATCATCGATAGTAAACATTTTAACTGCTCGCCACAGCAATAAAGAGCATTTTAATAAGATTTAAGAAGTTCTGTTTAGACATTTGCGGCCAACGCTAGAAACGCGCGACGTTTCTTATCAATATTTCTGAGCTATTGGATATATTTCGGGTCGTAAAAGGCGGAGCAGAGCGTATCGTTGAAGCTGTCGCTATTTACGGCCTCGTTCATTACCTTATCTCGAATTGGCCGCAGTGAGGAATGTGCCAAATTTAAATAAAACATTCATTAAAAACCCTTGGCGTTGACGCGCGCAAAAACGGATCGCCGGCCGCTTAATTGAGCTATTAATGGAGCCAAGTGATTTACAGCCGCGACTTCGTTTAACTTCGTTTTCAGCGAGCTCGTAGCGGACGGCCGATTGAGCTGCGCTGAGCTCATTACCAGAGGTGCGTTCGCGGAGTCGTAAAGCGCCCGCCTGCCATCGGTTATAGCATTAAAATATTGAAGTAATGACACGCTGACGTGCAGAAGGCAACATTTCCATTGTGCTCGGCGTTGTCCCACTTCGAGATCCCATAAAACATCGCGAATTCATATTTCGTCAATTATTTTTATGAGTTTCCGATGTTTTTATGCTTATCGCAGTTGGGAAAAAGTCGTCGGTTGTCGTATTGTTGGTTTTATGATTTGTTTCGATGCTGCTGTTGCTGTTCTGTTAAGAAACTGAATCTCAAACGTGACATTTCTTCCATTTTCCAATGCTTTCTATTATAATTTCTCCTGATGTTGCTATGCAGTGATTATTATTGGTTTCTCGATCGTATTTATCACTGTTTTTCGCACTTTGAAGTACAAGCATTTTCCTCCATCAACAAAGCAAAGAGTAAAACAGTTTTCAGCAAAGGAAAACTTAATAATAATTCACTGATCAAGTTGACAAAGTCGCCGTTTTATTATATCGATCGGTTCGTCCATCGTTTGTCCGTTTATTTTTTGCTTTTAATTGAAGACATTAAGTGGCAGCTCTTCTGGCTTTTTCACCGGCGACGGCAACACTTGTTAATTGCTTTTAACTGCTCACTCTGCGACAGCAGCCACTCGGCGAACACCAGCTCCAGCAGCAGTTGCGGCTCCAGGAAGCTGCAGCTGGCGAAGCGCGCCGGAGCACCTCCGACTGCTTAATTCTTTATTGAGCTGAAACAACGTAACGCCTGCAATGAGATCATCTGAATTAAAGGCAACCAGCAGCAACGTCGCCGGCATCGACAGCAGCAGCTAGGAAGCGCTTTTCCTCCTCAGGCGCTCGAATGCAGCAGAATCAGAAGCAGCTTCACTTGCGTCTATCTGCATCTGGACCCCGTCGTTGTTGTTGTTATGTATTTGACTTGTTCTACTGCAACATTCTTCGCCAAGACTTTTTATTCCCTTTCCTCGTCGTCCTTCTTCTTTCTTGCTCCTTCTTCATTAATTTGTTGTTGGTTTTAAATTTGTTTTTAGCTCTTGATTTTATTTTCACTGCGACGGTGACGATGAAGACGACGGCGACTGCGACTGCGGCTGCGGCTGCTACGTTTGCTTATTTTAATTTATAGCTTAAATAAGCAACGTGTGCACGTTGCTCGTTGTTGTTGCTGTTGTTTCTAGTGCCAAGACGTGGTCGCCAAGCACTTTTTTTAATCCCCACTTGAAGTTTCTTGTCTGGTTGCCTGTTTGACGAGCGCAGCTTCTTTCCTCGCCTCGCCCGGCCTCGCAGCGCTGCCAGGCGATCGTCTGGCCGCCTACTTTTCCGTCCGTCCGCTCGACAGTTCGCCGCTGTCTGACTGACTGGCCGGCTGCTTCTTCGTCTGCTATCTTTTGTATGTTTTTAAAGGATATCAGAGCCGAAGATGAATGACTTTCCATTTTAAGTGACATTCTGTTGCTTAGCATGTTGTTCTAAGACGATTTTGTTGCCTGAGCTGTTGCTGTTGCTGTGGCTGTGGTGAGCTGCGCCAAGTTAATAGCTCTACACATATTCAACACACTCGACGAAACGAGTTGCAAAGCAAAGCAACTGATAAGATTTCTTCTCGTTGCATTGCATTTGGAGTGCTTGGGATGCGATCAGAGGAAGTAACAAAAAATCTCAAGTGCTATGAATTTCTTTATCAGTCGAATATTTTTGTTGCATTGCACATTTTTAAGATTCTTTCGTGCGCGGTTAAGAAAACGACCTGCAAAGCGAAAGACTTAAGAAGCGAACTTGATCAAAAATCTTCGAGCTTCAAAGGAGTTTTCATTTTTTTTTGTTTTACTCCCCCGAGCGAAACGAAAATAAGGATGAAACTAAAATGAATGACGAAAACAGAAACAGTTCAGGAAGAGGCGAAACAGGAGAACTGACTTTTGAATTTTATATTTCAATTTATATTGAAAATTCAACAAGTTCATTGCTAAGAAATGAGACTCATGCATTTGCAACACGCAAAACAAAGTATCTATGAAGACACAGCACATTAAAAGGAGCTCTGCGACATCCGACGTTTTCAACAACAAACAACAGAAAAAGTTGCAAAGTTTTGTGGAATTTTAATGTCGATTTTCCGAATTAATTGATCTTATTTTCATGGCACACACTCGAGCTGCTCCGCTTGCGATTCAAATGCATCTTTAACTACGATTCGTTTGCTGTGTTTATTTATTTGCGGTTTGTTGTGTTGCTGCTTTGCGTTAGCGGCAATTTTAATTGCCTTTCCTCTATCAGCGCCTCGTGTCCATTTTCCGCTCTTTGTTTGCCGAGCACAGTGCAAAACTTTCGGCATAAAATTACGTGTTGCAGCGCGCACATCTTCGCCACACTCATTAACGACGACGAGCGCTGTTTTTGTCATCCGCCGCGGCAATAATTCAGCTTTTGTCACTTGGCTGCTACATGATTTCGCACTACGCGCAGAATAAATCGCCGCGCGGGCAGCATTTAATACGTTTACAAGAGGCATTAAGAACTAGAAATGTGTTGCCGGAAAAAGCCTCCAGCGAAACACGGGCCTAAAAGGACCACGACGCTGTTGAAGTTTATTCCAACCGACAAAAGAATGAAACAAAAGTTACAAAAAACACTGCAAACATTGCGACATTCATTTTGCTTGAATTTAATTATTTAATTGAATTTTTCTTGAATTCGAATTGAATTTTCTTGATTAATTTCGTGAATAATTTAATTATTCAATTACTTGTTTATCTTCTAGCTTCAAGCTAAAAGATTAAAGATTTCTTTATTGAAATATTTTCGATTATTATTAAATTTATTTTAAAATAATTTTGCTCAGTGTATGCGACTGTTTGGAAGGACCTTTTCCGTTCTTATTCCCATAAAAGCGGGCAAAAGCATACGCTTAGGCGCTCAGACAGACTGTTGCAGAGATTTCGACATTTTTGCATAATTTTACATTTTAATAAAAGCGCAGACGTCGCTGAACGAAGGCTGAATGCTTTATTATTTCTGTTTGAATGCTGTTGTTGTTGTTCGCTCTTGATTCACCACAAACAATCGCGTCTTAATTAATGATAATTTTGCTTTTAAAACTTCTTTTGCATGCGTAGTTTTCGTGGGATTCACTTTGGCTTTGTTCGAAGATTTATTTGTTGTATTGAAGCTGTTGCTGTGGCTGTATTTTTGGTATTTTGGTTTTATTGTTTGTGGTGTTTGCGTTTCCGCAGCCGCGAAAGACCGTAAAAATACAGCTTTAGCCGGCTTCTAAAGCAGTCGCCGTCGCAGAGGCTGGAAACTGCATACAAAAGCTTTTAAGTGATTAATTAAACAGAGTTTTTCAATTACCATTTATTGATACAATAAATCAATTTAAAGCAGGGCCGCCAGTCGACACTCAGCACCCGAGAAGCAGGATACGAGCAGGAGAAAGAGGCAAACGGACGAAGGTGGAAACACGTAACGGAGAGAGAATAGAAGCCACGTTGAATCTCTGTGCTTTTCTTCGTTCTTTTCTTCGTTTCGCTTATGTTTTTCCAATGCATTTCGTTGTTTTTTTGATTGATTAATAATCGCATGATTTTATTACTTAATAAAATCTTGAATTATTTAATGCAGTTTTTAGTTATTTTATTGCGGAGCAGAGTAAAAGGGAGTTTTTCTATATCTTTTACTTAAACACATACAAAATTCAGTCGCTGTTGTTGGGTTTTATTGCTGTTGGGTTTGCTGAGGTTGGCTGCTGGCAGCAGCAGCAGCTCCAAGCTCTCCGTCTTCGCAAATGCGTTTATTTATGAGATGTAATAAAAACATCATCCCACGGCTACCGTAAAAGCACACGAACCACGTCAAAGATGTGCATAAACTGGTGCATAAGCAGCCCATTCTGTCGATGTTCTGTGCATGTGTGTGCGCGGATTCCGATTGCACTTGGCCACTTTTTCGTTAAGTGTTTCCCAGCGATGTACGTGATTGTGGCCTATGAACTCCTTCTGCAGAAGCAGCAGCAGCAGCAGCAGCAACGTCGTCGGCCTGATTCGCACATTCCTGCTCTCTCAGGTGCTCCAAAGTGTTAAGCTGAATTTATTGCTCCGATTGCGCAGTGTAAAGCATAAGCGATGTGCTTAAATGTTGCGATAGATCAATAAAATGAAGCGTCTGCTCGGCGTTGCGAAAGCGAGGTGCGTGAGGAGTCGCGGAAGAAGAGGCGCAACATGATGGCCAATAAAAGGGGAAACAATTGTACTGTACATCACGGAGAACCGCAAACGAAAGTTGATATTAGAAAATAAGCAGAAAAATATTAAAAAAAAGAAATAATTTTAATTTATTTTTTAAACAATTGAATTCTATATACATATTTTATATTATTTATTATATAAGGAATGAAATTCTTCTATTTTTAGTAACTTTTACAGAAAAATAGAAAAAACTCTTATTTGAAATAGTTTAAAAACAAAAATCTCCCAATCGAAGTTCGTTTCCTAAGTCTTTAGATGCTTACACTAAAAACTTTTATTGCGGTTTTCCTGACAACCTGACAATACGACGACTGGCAATACTGACTTTTTGCATTTCTTGTGATTCGATAAAGTAACCAGAAACCAGTCGGCAACATCGCCCGAAGCCGAACAACAACAGAGGCAAATAAAATGGATCAAAGCAGAGAAAATCAATCGCTTCACTTGAACCTGACCAATGAGGAAAATGGGAAAGACTTGAATATTTCTAAGCGTTTACAAGGAAAAACGAAGAAAATTATGAACAGATAATTTAGTTTTCTTTCTGCTTTGTAGGCGCTTTGCAATTATTTAATGCTTGCTTTTGTTGAAGCAAAGAATTGAAGCCGAAAGCGAATTCAAAGCAGAAATTATTCAGATATGCATCGGTTTGTTTGATGGTGCACAACAACAACAGCAACAACAACAAGCTAGAATATTTATTGTTGTTGGGATTTTTGCTTATCTTCCCTGGCAACTAAAAAAAAAAAGAAGCTAAATTATAGACTTTGTTTGCTAAAAGCTAAAAAGGAAATATGCAGCAATGAAATGAAATAAGAAACAAACTCGCAGATAAGGAATTTTAACGCCTTTTTTGCCTGCAAGTGTTAAGTAGAGTGAACAAGGAACAAGCCGACGCAGAAGCAGGAATAGAAGCAGAAAGCAGACGAAAATTTGTCCAGAAAAAGATTGGCGAAAGTTTGAAATGAATTGAAAAAGTTGAAAGGCAGAATAGACTTGAACAACAACAACAACAACAACAAAGAGAGTAGCTGTTGTTGTTTTTGTTGTTGCGCTTTTGCAGCATATCAAATAACAGCGTAATTTGGCGCCAGAGGGCGTTAAATGCTGCTGCACCGTGATTTTTTCCCTCTGCTGTTGATATTCTTATCCCTTGCTGCAATTGTTTCACTCCCGCCCCGCCTCCCGCCCATCATCAATTCCTTTCATTGCTCAGTCACTGAATGCGCCTTTTTGCGTTTTTCCTTCTTCGAAATTGTTTAACATAAACGTGATTTTGGCTACTCTTTGCACTTATTTATAATTTTCTCTCAACTCATGAAGAAATGTTGCCGCTTTTTCCTCGGGTTTCTTTAAGCTCGGCGCACGGTGAATAGCGGAAAATGAATGATCTTTTCTACGAGGAAGAAATTATAAAAACGCGACTGTTGCTGGCGACTTTGCATCGATATGAAATTCAAATTTCCGTTGCCGTTAGCAGCACGAAAGCACAAGGATCATCGAAGGTGGAAGGAGAGGAAGAAGAAAAGGAAGAATTCATGAAGGAACTGAAGCAATAACAACAGCAACAATTCACGATTAGCGATTTATTCAATCGCTTCTAATTTGCAAGCAAAAAATGATCACGTCATTGGAAAAGTTGCCGCAATATTCAACATAAGAAATTTTTGTTTATTATTTAAGCATCTTTTTGTGATATTTATTCATATATTTCACCTTTGTTTTTTTTAGTTTTTATATGTTTAAATAATGAAGTAAATTAATTTAAAACAATAACAACATAATTTATGTTTCTTCTATTTTTTCTATTTCTTTTATTTTAACACATGCATTGAATTCCATAAACACTTTCATAATGAATAATTTTTAATAAGTTTTTCCTCCTTTCGGATTTCCAATTAAAATGCAGTTTTCCGCCTTTGAAATTCATCACGAAGCTGACATTTAACTGGCCACAAACTAAATATTGATAAGGAAAACGTTGAAGGCAATAAAACACACAGTAATCACAATAATAACAATCAACAGCGAGTAAAACATCCAACAACTTATCGCAGTTGCTGCTCGGTGACATGCGAAGTCGCAGAAATCTGCGAGAGGTTGCGTCGCATAGGAAAAGGGGCGGGGCAGGCTGTGCCAAAGGGACGAAAGGAACGAATAAAGTTTTGGCTGCTGATGATTGACGTTGAACTCAATTAAAAACAAATGCAAGCACCTCGTCTGCGCTGCGAAGTCACAAAACTTTTTATCATCGGCTGCAATCATCATCAGCGTTAATAAAAGCATCATAATCATCATCATTTTGCACTGTGAAAAGACACAAGCAGAGCCTAAACGACAAACGCTTCGACGACAACCGCAACCGCAACCACGGACGGCCGCCTTTTTATTAACTGTGATTTGTTGGCGTCGAACAGTTTCGACTTTCCATTTCATGGCTCTCGAGGCGCGGATTTATTTTCTTTAATTTGCGTTGTTTTGTTGGAAGTTTTGCAAATTTCTGCATTTTTATCGCTTTTAACAGAGATTTTTTCCATAGCGCATCAGGATAAGCTTTTATTTGCTGTTGTTGTTTGTTGCAGACTGCGGCGTCTGCGTCTGCGGTTGTTTTAACGATTCCCTCAACGTTCAACGAGTTGAGTTGATATTTTTATTAAAGTGAAGTTAATCAATTCAATGCAGTTTTTTGTCTTCGTTGGCTAAAGGCGTTTATTATTTGTTTTGCGGGTGGGAGTCGTTCGCTTCTTCTTCTCGTTGTCTGCACATCGTGACATTCAGCGTGATGAAATTGCAGCACAGAGCAAAGCGAAGGCAGCTCGATGAAAAGTGAAGCTTTTAATTAACCTGAAGATTCCGAGTGACTGATAGAAAGTAATAATCAACAGCAGCAGCAGCAGCAGCAACAAAAAAGAAGCATGCGCGATGCTCTAGTGAAAGGAAAAAAGGTGAAATTTGAATGGGATTTCTTTTCACAAATTAATTAAACGAACAAATATCAAAATGGAAAAATTCACCTCATAGAAAACAACTTTAAAATGTTTTTCCGAATTTTACATTTTTCATTATGGCATTTCGATAGTTATTATTATTTAACATTGCAGAACACTCATTTCTCATCGACTGTTTGTTTATTTGGTGATTCGTTCGGTGATTAATCGATTGATTGATTGCTTTCGATAAGCGCTGAGGGTGCAATCGAGCGGTAAAATGCGGAAAAACCTGACGATAAGTTTGGCTTTTCGAATAACAAACAGAAATTGCATCATTTTTGCTTGGATGTTGCTTTGAAATGCTTAAAATCGAGTTTCATCTACTTTAAATTTCACTTTTCATCGTTGAAATTTATTATTAAATTTGTAAATTAAATTTAAAATTAATTGTAATTAAATTGTAATTAAAGTAATTGTATAAAATTGTTCAATTTTATATTTTCCATTTTAACATAATTAAGGTTTTTAGATAATTATGATTATAGAATAGAATTTTTTAATTTCTATTGATTAAAGCCAGTTCGCTGCTTAAGTCTTTTGCTTCAGATAAAAATTCATCGTTTTTAAATTTCTTTTTAGCATAAATGACAACAATAACGTTTCCAGTAAATTGACTAAATGATTTGGGAAACGATAGCAAATTAAGGAAGAAATGGAAAAGGTCGCAAGATTAATTCAGTCACGCGATCGAACGTTTGAAGGAATGCATAAAATATATTTGCAAAATGCAAGCATTCGATGAAGAGGACGGTGAAGGGATAATGGAAAAGGCGGCAGAGGAAGAGGAGAGACAGCGACATGCGAGCCTGTCATTGTTGTTTAATTCCACGTCTTCTTTTGCTTCGATTTCTGCTTTGAATAGACGACGAATTTCTCTCACCTTTTTTGGTCTCATTGATGCTTCCTTTCTTTAAAGGCATTCTTCCATCGCCCAGCAGCAACAACAGCGAACGCTCTGCGAACGGTAACGAAATTTATTTATTTATTACAGCGAGCAAAAGTTTCTAGGACATGCGTAACCGCGTTGGAACCTGTCGAGCTTTATTCGCGGCGTTGCTGCTGCTGCTGCTGCTGTTGTTCTTGGTTTTGCGGTGCGAGCGACGCGGCATCGCTTTCGGTCAAAAGCACAGCAGGGAAGCCGACAGCCTCCAGTTTGGCTTGTTTCCTTTGTGTACGTATATGAAAAACGTATAAATAAATGAGTGCGTATTTGCTGATGCTGCTTTTTCAATATTTCCCAATTTTATATTCACTTTATTGAGCAACTAAAGTCCATATCGTGATTTCTGCGAAATACTTTAACAACGTGGCGTGATTCGTTAATCTTCTGGCGATGTTAAGCCGCAGTCGATCTCAAGTGTTTTCACAAAGGAAAGAATTCAATTCGCTATTGACCGAAGCGCTTCTTCTTTCTCGGTTAATTCCAAGGAGTGGGCTTGGAGCTGGCTGGAAAATAGACGAGGAAAAAAGCGTCTTTTCAACCGTAATCGAGGTTGCACTGCAGAGTCACACGTTGGCCACAAAATGCCACAAAAGGTTTTCGGCTGGCGTGTCTGAAAGAAGCAGCCAAAAGCCATCGGGCAATAAATGGAAACCGCAAACAAATACAACAAGTCACAATAATAACAGATAATAAATGGAATGGGAGAAAAGAGGGAAATGCGGCTGTGAATCGATGCCACTTTTAAGCAATTTCCAATAACTCAGGCAACGAAAAAAGCCACAAACATATCACAGCTTTTCTAGCGTCTCACAGAAATCCAAACGACAGCAACGAATTCCACCGCAAGGCTTCGGTCGCCTCCTCCGCCGGCGTCTCGCCTGCCGACGCGCGTCCAACTCTCACAACCCACAGCCCACACGAAACTGCAAGCAAATCTAGGCAAAAATTAAGAAAAACACCGACCTAAAAACGTTTGCAGTCGTCGGACGCAAGCAGCATTCCTGCGAGAGCCGCGGGCGTGCAGCGAAGCAGCTGATTGCGCCAACAGACACCCAACCTTGTGTCCAACGCCACTGGGTTATGAATGCCACTTTAGCGAGGTTGTCACTGCGAGTGCCAAGCATTCGATGGACAGCACCAGCTTCCACGTTGTTTAAGTTGTACATTTGGCGGAAGCGGGGAGGCAGAAGTGAACGCATTCCCAGTGTGTTTGAATATATTAATTAAGTCGCTGCTCATAGCTGAGTTTTAAGGTCAAATCAAGTCGCCAAGATTCGGCTGAAGACGTCCGTTGGCGAAAAAACACTGCATGCATCTTGTCTCTGTTTGAACGAAGAGCAGAGCAACGGCAAAATGCTGAAGAAGCAATAAAAACGTATCATAATTATTAACAACTTTGTCACTTTTAAAATAAATGAGGATTTTAATCTATTCGCAATTTAAACGTCTTCACTTCCGCTGAAGGAGGCTCATAGCATCATCATCGAAACGTGGCAGAGCTGCGAGGCAATGCATCAGCAACGCAGCAGTGATTGTTAATCATTTGGCAAAATGCCATCATTAAAAGCACACAAAAACAACACCAAATCAAAGTACCGTTGGGCTGTCATGCTTACACTTGGCTTAAAACAAACAAAAGCCACAGACACCCACTCGCCGTCAGACGAACACAATAAAACAGCAAAACTTGACAACAAGTAATAACAAAAGCTTGAAACTCGCAGAGTTTGTGTGGAAAACTTCGTTGCATGTTTGGTCTGAAGACACCGCAACGAAAAACCAACAATTTTCAAGGGGGAAAAGTTGCTTTGAGGTGGAGCTGCCTGCTTTGGCACAATTTATTTGTTATTTTCCTTCTATTACTGCCATTATTATTATTTATTTTCCTTCATTTTCTCTTCTTTCATCTAATGTTGGTTATTGTGAATTTTTCCATTTGTTTTTTGGGATTCTGTTTCCTTTCTTTGCTTTCCATTTTCTTCATTTTCCTTCAGATAAATACTGACTTTTCTTCTGTTGTATTGCTGTTATTATTATTATCATTATTGTCATTATTCGAAGGCAACCGTTGTTGTTGTTGTAGATAATAATTTTGCTCAGCGATTTGTCGAGCCCATTTTTGGTAGTTTTTTGGCTGCATTTTTGTTGATTTTGGGCAAATTTTCCTTGCCTTTGGCCAATCGATGAACAAATTTACAATGGTTTTTCTTTAATGATCCAAAAAGACGACGAAATGATGATTTTGATTAATAAAAGAAACGAAAAATAATGCTAAAAACCCATCCCAATCCCAAGCAATCAAAATGCAAATTTTTTACTTAAGTTTGGTTTGGAAATAATCAATATTAATAATAATAATAATGATTTTCTTTCGCAGTCAACCTGCTTTCTCGTGTCCTGTCGTAGGTTGCGCCCAGCTGGAGGCGTGGAGGTGTGCCAGCCGCTAAAAAAGTACATTTCGAGAAATCCTCTCCATCAACTTTCAACACCCAAGGAAAAGAAATTTACTTTTTATATCGAACGAGTTGTTTATTGAAATGATTCCGCGATTTTTGCATTTTCCACGATCCTTGCTCAAGTTTCTTTCCTCTCTCGGGGCTTTCAGTTATTTAATTTGAGTCCTTTTGCGATGTCATCGTTAATTCTCTGCTTTTAATTTCACAAATAATTTTATTGATTATTTTCTTTGTTTTAGTATTATTTCAAAGGTTAATAATTAATTTAATTGTTTAATAATTTCAATAATTTAATAATTTCAATAATTTAATAATTTCCTTAATTTTCTTACTTTTTCCCCTTCTTCCACATTCGTTTAAAATATGTTTCCACTCGATTTGAGTTGGTTTCGGCATCACTTTTCCTTTAGTTTTATATTTTTTCTATATCTTTTTGTAAAATATTTTTTTAATACTTTTTATAGTTTTTCTCCAATTTTTTACAATGTTTTTATAATTTCTTTTTTTACAATTTTCTCTTTATTGGGCTTTTTCATTGTCTTGAAAATTATGTAATTGAAGTATGAATTTTTATATTTATTTACACTTTTGTTTGTTGTTCAATGAACCTAATAAAGGAGTGCTTTGTCTATTATTTGCTTGAAATGTCGGCTTTTAATGTAGGTGTTTTCTATTCACGTTTTATTTGCTTTTATTGGTTTAATTGTCGTTGGCTCTTTTCTTAAATAAGTTATGCAAATTATTTAACTATCGCCAAATGGGCTTGCAACAAAAGTAAAAGTCGCTGTTGGCTTAATTTGGACAATCTTGTCTTCTTTGGCTTCCGCAAATGGATGCAGATAAAATCGTTATTGAGTCATAAAAACCGAAGATTGAAACCGAGAGAAAATATATGAAGAATTACGAAAAATACTAGTTAAAAAAAAAAGCACAAATTAACCACAAAATTCCTTGTCATTTGATTAACTTTACTCTTTTTCTTTATGAATTTTGAATATATATGAAATTGTGAACAAAAGATTTCACAAAACAAAACTCATATATTTTTAGAAATGTTTACAAAAATTTCTATTCAACGACGCTCATCATCTTCCTCGGCTCAGTCATGTCCAGCAGGTTTGTCGCTTAAGTCTTTCGCTTTAGCATAGACAAATGCATGATTTATTGTAGACTCTGTGATTTGTGTGATGAAAAAGCAACAACGTTTCGTTATTCTCTTTTTCTGGAATTTTTGCCGAATACGAAACGCTTGATTTATTGATTTTTTGTGGGTTTGGTTTTCGTTAAAAAGTATTTCTTTTGTATTTCAGTTGGTTTTTTTATTTTGCTGCTTTTCTATTCAAGTTTTTTCTCGCACTTCTTGAATTTTTATTGCCTTTTGTTGTGTTAATTTTTTATCTTCTACCTTTTCGCCATTTTTGGTTCTGTGTGTATTTATCTCGCTTATGTGAATATCTTGATTTGTTGCTTTCAAAAGCCGCACATTCGAAGCACTTAATGAAGCTTTTAGTCGAATGTACAGCGTGAGTGACTTAACAAAACAACGCAGCAGCAGCGGGGATGTTGAGGGGAAGGAGCAGCGCAGTGCAGATGCTGAGGAGACGGAGTCCTACCGAATCGAGAGCGAAGAAAACATAAATTTATAGCATAAGTTTTTAGCTATCCTTTTTATTGCGCCACCAACACTTTTTAATTATATGTGGCTGCCATTTGCATGCCGCAGACACGAGACGAAGCGACGAAAATGAAGACCAAGACGGAGACGAAACCAACTTTTTATGAATCTTTTTACTGCCAGAGCTGATGCTGCGGCGCTGCTGCTGCTGTTGTTGTTGTTGCTGCTGTTATTCTATCTTCAACATGCAACACATGGAGCCTGTTTTATTTACATTAATTTCACGCATGGCAGACAACAAGGACACTTCTTACTCCATCCATTTGTCGGTCGGACGGTTCCTCGCCAGCTCCGTCCGCCTTCCGCCTTCCGCACTCGCACACCACTTCTCGGTCCTCGCGGATGCTCGCAACATCTTTCGCTTTGTCACTGGGTACATTTTTATGTATCTTCGGTTGTTTAAAGACTCGACCATCACCTCGGCTGCCCCTCGGCCCGCCGCGTCTTCCTCGCCAGGCCCGCAATTCTTAACGTTCCACGAAGCACGCTTAAGTGATGTTTAAGCGTAGCAAATGAGCTTGAGCTGCTCCGTGGCGCTGGTGGGGCGGCAGGAAGAAGCCGGCCGCTTTCGGAACATGTTTTCAGTTGCACTTTGCTGGGCTTCAGCGCCCATTTGAACATGTGCTTAGGATGGGCGATTTGATGCACTTTACTTCGAAAACTATTTAATTCAATTCAAGGAAAACCAGCACAGCGGCTTTTATTGCCGCTGAAATTTCAAAATAAGTCACTAAATCGAAAGCAACAGGTTTCGAAGATACTAAAAACGCTTTTTGCTTCCCTTCGAGATGCGTTCTTGCTTCGACTTCTTTTAAAAAGGCTTTAATTCACGATTATTTCTAAACAATTCACAATGAAGTTTATTTTCCGCACTCACTTAAATAATTAACAGTGATTTCGTAATTTCTCTGCCCTGTTGAAGACCGTTCAAGTGTTTGATTTGTGAAAAATACCGAAAAACCTACCTGAAAAGTAATGAAAATCAACGAATTGATAACACTAAAAACACTAAACACTAAAATACATTTAAATTGCCATATAAACTCTCATTTAAACGTGAAAAATGTTGAGCTTCATGCAGCCCCGATAACGGACACGGAGACAACGTTTATTTCTTGTTGGACATTTGAAAACATTGAACAATTTCTTGTTGGAGGTCGTCTGAGTGAGAAACCTTCGCATTCTCGCCAATAAAGATTCATGATCACCGTTGGAACCGTCACTGAAATCGCCATTGAAATTACAAGTGAAAAAATCGTCCGATGCTCGATACGAACTCATGAAATCGTCAGCATTATCACCATCATAAGACACGATTATTACTGATAATCATATTTCCGTAGAGTTCATTATTGCAGCAGTTGTGGACGAGTTGTGACGCGGCCGAAGTTGCTCTGTGCCTGCGGTGTTTGGCCGCCATTCTCGACGTCATGTTCGACTGCCCAAAATGCCAATTGGATTTGCAATTGGGATTGGAATTCGATTGCTAAGCCTCGACACCAACCATGTTCAGTGTTGCGCTATTGATGCGACAATTCAAGTGGTTGTTGCTTGGGATTTTCACGGTCGCTGCTGCGTCTCTAATGGTCGACGGTGCTGGGAGAGGCGCACGGTCCATTCTTTGTCACCCATCCTACGCATGCAGGAAGTGTTTCTGCACCACGTCGAGTGTCGAGTGTCGAGTGTCGCGTTTGCTGCCATCAACGCCAAGCGCAGTCGCACACGTTTACACACATGCTCGCAATTATTCGGTGCTGTGCGTGTTATGATTGAGTCGAAGGGGCGCCCGAGAAGCATTCCGTCTGTTTGTCTATCCGTCGCCCTGTCTGCGCGCCGGCCTGCGGGACCCACTGCTGCCAGTCAGCCGAAAACAGCAGGCGTTGCAGGTTGTAAAGGCTTTTTAAAGCATGGCCGATTTTTATGGATTTCTGCGGCGGATTCTTCGCGGTTTTCTTTGTCTGTTTGCATGTCTTGAGGTTGCTCGCCTGCCTTTTTAATGCAGCTTGAGCCACATTAAAAAGTTTTACAAGCCTGAAATTTATAGACGTCGGTCGACTGAAGCAGACAATTTGTTGCCCTACCAACATAGAAAAGCGGCTGAGCGAACAATTCCCTGCCCCGGCCGCAGTCGTGCTTTACTTGGAGTGGCTGCAGGAGTCAGGCGAGGGGAGGGCAGGGGAGGGCCGGGAATAAATCAGGGATGTATGGAGATTAAGCAACTCCGCAGAGAAGTCTGACACACAAAGAATGACATACAAAGTAAGCGCCTGACTTTGATGCTGTTTCGCTCAATCGACGTTCGACGTTCGACGTCTCCGTTGTTGTTGTTGTTGTTGTTGCTGGCTCAGTTGTAGGGTAGAAACAATTACCGCGTTTACGATCTCATAGATTAATTTAATCAGATTTCTACGACCTATTGTAAACGCTTTAATGACGTCATAAAGTTATCGGCCATGAAGCGCTCGCTCATCGCCGGCAACAGCCTTCGCTGTGCCTCCAGCGTCGCCTTTGCCGCTGAAACGGAGTCGTCGAACCCGAATTCGGAGCAGAAGAACCTTTCTCTCTAGCCGCAAGAATTCTAATTTCATGTATCGAGATTTAATTGCAATTAAAACGCGGCTTCGGCAACCTGCCGCCGCTCACAATCAAAAAGCACCGAAAAGAAAGAAGAGCAGAAAAACGGCCACCGAAAAAAAAACCACTTCGTGTTTCGCAGCGGAGAGTCTGGAAATTGTAAATTCTGCTTCTGTTGTTATTGTCATTAAAACGCTCCGATTTCCATCCATCAAACAAAACCCAGAAAAGTCTCAACTTGAACGTGGAAACAATGATTATTATGAGGCTGCGATGGCGGCCATCGATTCCCTTCGCCCTTCGCAAGCCTTTAATTGATGGTCTTTTCCAGCGACTTTACGGCTTCTGTTGAAGCTTGTTTCCATTGTTTGAGCTGACTTTGGAAATGGGTTTTAAATGCTTTCCAAAATTATTCGAGTTCCGAATCTCTGCCCTGCGTGTTGCGGGGCTCGACACTGATTGAAGTTTCCATATTGCAACTGAAGCAGTGGCAAACGTCGCTGTAAAATATTCTTCGCTGGGACATAATTAATTATTATTGTGTTTTATTGCAAATTTGTCGTCCTTTTCAAAATTTGTCCAACAGAAGCCACGGGGCAGCAACAAGCGCAACTATTTGCATAAACAATTCGAGGCAAAAAACGCCAGCAGCTGACATGACAATAAAATTCCTGCCTTTAACCCTTTGTGTTGCCTGTCACATTATTGGATATTTTGTACAACCGATGTACAAATTGCGAATGAAGGCAATAACAAAAAAAAAAAAAAAATCATAAACAGCACCGCGCACGACTCAAATAAACATTCGTCGTATAAAATCAGACGTTTTGGTTGTTTTCCTCTTTCTTTCTGCATTATTTTGGTATTTAACTTCCTACAAAAATATGCCAAATTTAGTCACCCTCCATTTCATCATCATCATCGTCATCATCGTCATCATCGTCATCATTATCGTCTGTTCCTGTCGCTTCGGCTGCTGCTGCTTTGCATTAATTTTGTTAAATGTTGAAAAAGTGGCCGGGAATGAAAGCCAACAACAGTTTTTCTTTTCCCTTTTTCTTTACTTTTTATTCCAAAATTCAAGCTTCGTGAGGAACAGTTATTTTTGGAGACTGAAAACTTTCAATCCGACAACAGAAACCGAAGCAGCAGCCACAACGCGTCGTAACAATAGAAGCTGCAACAACAAAAGTTCTGCACATTGAAATAAACGCCGAAAGAAGCGGCGACGATTGCACTGTTGCTGCTGCTGTTGTTGTTGTTGAGCTGGACAACGTTGTATGTTGTCAATAAAATTTCTTATTATCTGTTTGACAAGGCAGCAACATGATTGCTGTTGCTGTTGGCGTCCTTTATTCTCCTTTTTACGCATTTCCATTTCATCTTCGTAACTTTTACAAACACAGATTCATTTTCTTCCTTCTTCTGTAAACGTTTTTAAATATTTCGGTCTTTTTTTTCTTCTTTTTCCCTTCTTTTTCCCCACTTTTTTCCCTTATTATTAAGGTCGCCGTACAGATAAGACTTGGAAGTTATTTAAAGGTCTTTCTTAATTAATTTTGCTAACTTTTGAAGCAGTTTTCATTAATATTTTAATTTCTTAGTTATTAATTTAATTATTTATTAATTTTAATTTTTATTATTTAAAGTTTTTCTTTTATTATTTTCAGTTTTTATAAAGTTTTAAATTTGTTTTTGAATTAAATAATAAATAAAGCATAAGATAAATATTAAAGATAAATAAAAAATAAATAAATAAAGAAAAAATTAATATATATAAATAAATAAATAAATAAATAATTTCTTTTGAATCTTTTTACGTTTATTAAAAATGGAAAAATTGAATTTAAAAAAAAAGGAGTGGAATTTTTGGGATTTCGAAGGAATTTTTAAGAGAGGCTGCATGGTTGACACACCGAAGCATGCAACATTCTGCAGCAGGCATGAAGCACAGCGACAAACAAACATGAAGACATCAAGGAAAGTCACGACGCCGACGATGCAACGTTGAAGGAAGATCCGAAGAAGAGGACAGATGGATCCAGCGATAGGGAAGAGAAGAGAGGGATGGATAAAGAGCGGAAGCAGCAGCAGCAGAAGAAGGAAAAAGTCGCATGCAGCGTGCAGTCAGTTGAAAAAAAACCATCCAACAACAGCAGCAAAAATCCTTGTTTTTTCCTTAATGCAAAACGCATAAAAGACAACAACAACAACAACAACAACGACGACCATCACCAACTGCATTTGTGCCAATAAAAGCAAATTTATTATAATTTTAACCCCTTGCGGCCCATCGAAAGACCTTCAAAGTGAAATGTTGTTGGTTGCTGCTGATGAATCTGTTGCTGTGCTGAAAATGTTTATTGCCCGTTGTTGTTGTTGTTGTTGTTGCTGCATTTATAATTGCCGTCGCTGCTGTTGATCGAAAAAGGACTTTTTGGTTAAAATTCCTCTTCTTCCACTTCTCATTCACATCTTTTTCCCGTGATCGCCTTCTCTCTTCTTGCACTCTTTCTTCCTTCTCATTTTCTTCTGCTTCCTACACGTATTCGTCGTCTATTTCTTCTTCGTCGACGTCGAATGCCCCGAATTTTGCATCGATTGGGCTCCATCCCAGTTTCGAGCCTCGTCGACGACTCTTTAACAGAGCAACGGGGCGCTGTCACGCCCTCATTGCTAATTCTACAATTGCAAACCTGAGAAATTCAACTAAGAAATCATGCGAAAGGATTTAAATGATGTCGATCACTTGAAAATCGCAATTTTTTGATTCCCTTCTTCGTTCCTTTGACATTTCTTTTCGTATTTTCTTCTCAAAAACAAAATATTTCATGTTTTGCATCCGACAATAGATTTATTTTTCCTGTTTTTTTTTTTTAATTTATTTACTTTTTATTTTCCATGGTTTCTTGAAATGGTTTTTTATTTACTTTCCTCCATCTTCTTCCTCGTTTCTCATCACTTCCATTACCGCTCTTCGCCACTTTTCATTCCTACTTATTTTCGTCTTCCTCTTCTTCTTCTTCTTTGCCATCTTGTTTCTCGTGCAGTCGTCCCTTTTTATGCACCTTTAACACAGATTCCGTAATCAGAATTCATATCAGCAGCGAACATTAAAAGCGCATTAGTGAAGCGAACAGATTTCGATAAGAAGACTTCTCCAACTTAAGTTTAGGGTTTTAAAAGTTAAAAGAATCAAAAGAAAAACAAGGCCAAGGAAACAACTCAACAACAACAACAACAACATCAAATAACAGCCTAAAAAAAGCTGCTGCTGCCGCTTCAATTGAGTGAAATTCTTTGTAATGCTGAAAGTTTGACAAGAAAAAAACTGAATTTGTTTTTTATCCCTTTTCCTAAAGATTTCCTTATGGATTTTGGGAATTTTAATTTTTATTTTTTTTTTTTTTTTGTTGTATTGCGATAAAAAGGAAAATACTCAAAATCAGTTTTAAATTCATTTTTAGCATCAACTTTTTTAATCTTGACTTTGACTTTTAAACGATTGTTTTTTAGAGTTTTTGGGATGTAACGATTACAACAACAACAACAATAATAATATTAGAAACCTTGAATTCTATTTTCGGTTTTTGATTTTGTTGTTTTTTTGTTCTTCATTAAAAACTAAAAGGGTTCTCCGCAATAATCGGTCGTTATAATCGGTTTTCGCTGTTTTAAAAATTATTGAGACCCAAAAAATACGTTTTTCAACTCATGGAGCGTTTAAGAAACTCGAAATTAGTTCGGAAATTTCTGGATTTGAATGCATTTGAATGAAATTAGAAGTCGATGTCAGCAAAAGCCACACACAAACTCAGTTCTCGATTGGATTCGGCTGTGGATGCATCATAATTCTGCTTGGCAACCCTGCTTCGAACCTGGAAAAAGTATTCCACTCCCCTCCATCTTTTTCCCAAGAGAAAGAGTCAAATAATGGCACAAAAGTCTCATGTCAAAATACCAAAAGGAACCAGAAAATGTTCAGTTCTTTTTTTTGTTGCAAAATAAACTTTTTCTTTTGATTTTGTTTGTGGTGAAATTGTTATTTTATTGCAATATTAGAAATTGTCTTTGATTCTAAAATAAATCAGAGTCTCGAATAAATCAGGGTTGCTTGAATTCAACCAGGGTTGCTTGAAACGCGATCAGCTGATCGATGTGAATGACGCAACGCTTTAATGACGTTTATGCTTCAGTATTCACCTCATTTTAAAATGAAAATAAATCTTTAATTAAAAAAAAAAAATATGAAATGAGAAAAAAATTAAATAAAAATTAATTCAAATCAAATTTTTGCTTCTTCTGCTTTTACGACCTTTTCTACGACTCATCGAACTATTGCACTGGGGAAATGCTGTGCAAGGTTGGATTATTGGCTGGCAAGTTGGTCAATTTCATGGTATACACACGAAGAGGGAGAAGAGGAGCCAGAAGAGAAGAAGAAGAAGCAGCAGACCTACCAACATGTGTCAGCGTTGGACGCTTCAAGTGTGTGCTTGTGTGCGTAGCTCCCTAACTGCCAATCAATTTGTTTAAGCGTTATTTTGTTGCTTGGGTGTTGTTGATGCTGCTCTTCTTCTTCTTCTTCATCATCTTCTTCTTCTTCTTCTGCTGCTTCCCCTTTTTATGTTTCAACTTTTCATGCATTTAGAATTTCTGCTGCTGGCGATGCTCGAAAATGCAAGCTGCCATGAGAACCATCACCGTGAGCGCCGCGCCGCACCGCTTCGCACCGCGCCGTGAATGCGGCGAGCGGAAGACGCGACGCGAAATCTGAATCTGAAACTGAACTGAATCATTTTACATTTCTTGCTCGATTATTATTTATGATCGGTCATTATTTATTGAGATATTGTTTATGGTCTACAAAAACAACACGACGCATGGAAAACACGAAGAGCAAAACGAGCAGCAGCACCGCTTCCATCATTACTTACATCATAATGATCATTAATTTAAGGCAAAAACAAAGTCATTATCATCATGAGATTCGGATTCGGCCTCAGCATCGGCATCGGCATCGGCATCGGCATCGGCATCGGCATCAGCACGACAGCAACTAACAGCGTGCGATCAAAGCTGCGATCGATCAGTTGCAATCAGACGCAGTCGCCGCCGCCGCCGCCGCTGAAAAGCAGTGCGACCGAACAAGCAGTCAGTCAGTCAAATTCTAGCGCCCTCGGCGAATGCAAAAAAATGATTGGCGAAAATTTACACAGCAACAGGCAACGAAACAAAGAACAGTCGTGTTTTTCTTGTCCACGTTGTTGTCCACGTTGTAGAAGCATCAAAATATGCACACAGACGGACAGCAGACACAGGGAAACGGCGAGCGGGAGTCAGGGGGGGCCAAAGGGAGCGGTAAAGAGAGTCTCTCCTGATGTTTATTCACGGCATGAAGCAGCAGCAGCCGCAGCAGCCGCAGCAGCACCGGCAACAAAAAGCCTAGATTCAGAATCTGCATAATTTTTAGCTCGTGCAAAGCCCAACAGCAACAACAGCAACAACAACACGCGACTGTCATGAACAGAAGGAAGGAAAGGATATCGCACGCTATATCATGGCCGGTCAATGCATGGAAAAGCATCAAAGGCACCATCAACTTTCGCGCAAGGCTTTAAGAATGGAAGACTAATAAAAGCAGAAGACAAGAGGGGGGCAAGGAGCAGCAGACAACAACACTTGGAAATACAAGTGCATCTTCGTCTTTGGCTCAAGTCGAACTTCGAAAAGGTGCCCAAAAGGCATGAAGCGCATAAAATTGCGCCAGACAAGTTCTTTGCAGCCGCGTTGTTGCGAGTTGTTGCCGCTGTCGTCAGCGTCGTTTTCGTCGTCGTCGTCGTCGTCGCTGTTGTTGTTGTTTTAATATGCAAAATTATTCAAAGGTTTCGCGTTAATTTTCTACGGCAGCAGCACCGATTCGAAGCGGTTCATTCGAAGCAGGACTGACTTTTTCTGTGTGTGAGAATATTTAATTATTCGCATGCATGCAGATGTGTCTGTGTGTGTGTGTACACTGAAATAAAAGCACATTTTTCAGCAATATTTTTCCTTTGCAAATAAAGAAGAAATAAGCTACTTTTGCTAGAGGATAATGCACAAGGAATCGACGAAACAATTTGGATTCCTTGAGTGAATTTTATTTGAGGCATTCTGAAGCGTTTCCGCTGCATTCCAACGTTAGTCACGGGCGCAAATCGACGCTTATTCACCGTTGAATGCACCAACATCGTTCATCGAAGGCGAAATTATTTCATTTCAATCACTGAGCATCTATGAAAAGCATTAAATATCATTTATCTCTGGCAACAGATGTTTTGTGGTTGGGTTTCTTTACTTTGACTTGTTCGGCGTTTTCCTCTCCCCTCGCCGCACTTCCTCCTCCCATGTCCCCGATTCTGCTTCAAATGCGTTCAATGTAAATGTTTTAATTTGATTGCATTTAAATATTTCATACACTAAACGATAAAAGCCGAGGATTACATCGAGCGACTTCAGCGTCGCGTTGCTGTCGCGTCGCCGACTGACGGCGACTCCTTGAAACGCAACTCGCTCTGCAACTTTCTGCAGCAAGAATGTGCACCGTTGCAGGCGCAGCAAAGCAAACTTTTCGTGAACTTAATTAATTGATTTGATTCCTCGCACTGAAGACTGAAGGCAACAGACGCAGCTTTGCGAGTTTTCGTCTTAAGTCTTTCGTCTTTGCTTTTCTTTTCGTGGTCGTGGTCGCTGTCGATGTTGTTTTGAGCAATTTTTGTCAAATTCTGTGAAAATTAATGAAAGCATTAATCAAAGTTTCGAGCTCGACCGGACCACGAAAGCGCAAACAAAGCAAAAACGATGCGAAACCTGAATTTGATGTAAATTTGTGTCTTTTCGGCATAATTTATGCAAAATGTTAACTGGACCCATTTATTTAGTTAACACTTGTCTGGCCAACGAAAATGAGAAGCGGCGAAAGAAGCAGCTTCCCCAAAAAAGTTGAAATCTCTTTAAAAGGCTTCAATTAATAATTATTGCAATTATATATCAATTTTCTGCCGGGTTAAATCGCTTTCGGGATGCATTTCATGCACACAACTTGAACTGAAAGCTTCTTTGCTCTTAATCACACTTTATGAGATCATTTATAAATCGAAAAAGCATTGAAACATTCACGCAAAGCGTTTGAAATCTTTGGTAGAGCGTCAAATGAGTTTTCTGTTTCTGTATCTCTGAGGAATGTTCAAGGGTTTGGTTTGTTTTCCAGAGTTGAAGGTTTTCATCGTTGCTACATGGAATTATTTTGTTTTTTGCTGACAGGTTGTGCGAGTCAAATTCTTAAACCTACAAAATCAATCATGATGCATGCAAGAATCTACTTGAAAATCCACGAAAAAGGTTTCGCATCTGCAGCAACAACAACCGCCGCCGAAGGTGAATTAGAAAGGAAGAAAAGGATGCTAGGAGGGAGAGTCGCGGAGTAGAGATAACGGCGAGGGCGACGGACGGGGGAAGGAAGCAGTAAACTATGAAGAGGCTCGGATTTTGTTAAGTCGAGGCAACAGTCGAGGGTACCTCAATTTACCACATGCTGCGTCAGCTGCAAGGAGATGGAGGCTAAGGAAAGCTGCGACAAGAGGCGCGGTGGAGTGCAGCGGTGCAGGGAATGAGAGATGTAATGAGAAATGTTTTCGCTCCTTTCGCTCGTCCTCCTATTTTCAGCATTCTGCATATCAACCTGAATCTGCAAATTAAAATCATGCAGCTCGAGAAAAGCGTTTACCGCATTCAAATTCCACAGCTCTGGGAATATTCGGGATCAAAATCGGTTTAATCGACGCTGATTCGATCGGAAGTCGCCGGTGATGGCGATGCTGATGGCGATGGTGACTCTTAATCAAACTCCATGCGGCCAGCGACCATCGACGGCTTCAAATTAACGAAACCCGACTCAAAGAGTGGCTGTCGTTGGCGTTTTCGAGACCAACTTTTCCTTCCTTAATTAGAAGCTTCTCGTTGGATCTTTCGTAGAATTTGCTTGCTTCGGGATTCTTAGTTGTCTTCTTTTTCTTCCTGGTTTCGTTCGCAAATGTTAGGCAATCAATAGCAAAACAATTACGCAGCAAACGAAGCACACGAAGCACTTCTTCGCTTCTTCTGCATACGTATAAATGTCCATCCATCCATAAATCTATCCTGCCAATCGTCCATCCAATCGCTTTTCCCCGACCGCCGCCCCCCGCCCGCCACCCCATCGAGTGTTACGTTTCGAGGCCCGACGAGGACCTGCTTTATGGCCACATTTCAATAATCATTTCCAATTTAGTTAATCACCGCAAATGCAACAAAGTCTCATGCTAATCTTTGCAGCACTTATTTTCAGTCGATTTCTTGCCGTGCTGCTCTTTTTTCGGCCTTTCGACGTTTGTCGACTTTGTGAGATTTCGTTTTTATAATTATTGAATTTATTATTCTGTCTGTAGTTTATTTTTCCTTGTAGGAATCTCTTCATTTTTGGCAAAAGCAACAATTCTGAAAATTGAATTCATGATTCAAGGAAACCTTTGAAAAGATGCCATTTTTGAATTAGTTTTTGTTATTTAAGTTGTTAGTTTGTTATTTAAATGCAGCTTTTTGTCGCTCATCTATTTTCCTATCTTTTACACTTATTATTTCTATTATTCGGTGGCTGTTCTCTCTTCTCGCCCGTCGACAGTGACAACAACGCATGGAAACCTGCTGCGCCGCACTTGAAACTAGTTTCTGAACGCTGGCTATTTCCACTCTCTTCGCATAAACAGGCAAAAAGTAAAGGAGAAGGAAGACAAAGACATCTGAATAGATAAACGTCGCTGCTCGGAATTCTTGCCGCTTCTTCGTCGCAGCAGTTTTCGCTTCAGCTCAAACTGCAGCTCGATAGCTGCATAAATAATTTAGATAGTCAGGTAAAAAGCGAGCCAGCGAATGAGTGAGAGTCGCCGCTGCTGCTCAACAAATCGATGTCGCTGCTGCTGCGCTGCGCTGCGTTCCATTGCGTTGCGTTGCATGCGTTGCGTTACTTTCGTTCTTCTGCGGCAACATAATCAATGCGCTTGCGCAGCAGCAGTCTGTTTGAATAGTAATAAATATTGTGCGGTAGCCGTCTTACGTACGTCAGTCGCTCGGTACATCGGTACCTTGGCACGCCGGAACCTTGATACGTCGGTATGTGTGTGCGTAAGTTGGCAGCTTTATGTAGTCGCAGAAATTTTATTGCAAACAATTAACGCGGGATTTTAATTAGACTTTTCTGACTGCTCCTTGTTGTTGTCGTTGTTTCTGCATGTTATTCCTCTTCTGCTTTCGCTTCTTCGTCCGCTTCTTCTTGTGCTTTCTGCCGGACAGAAGCCAAATAATAGACAACTTTTCTTAACTGGATTACAACTAAAGGAAAGCCCAGAAGTAGTAAATAAATTTGAATTAATTATAAGGCAAGAAATTAAGTTTATAGAAAATTCATTCAAACAAAAAAATAAATGACAAATATTTTAATTTTTTCTTCGTTGTTTCTTCTGTGTTCTTTGCTCCTTTTTGCTACTTTTCCAATTACAAAAATTAATTAATTTAATGTTATTTAATTATGTTGATATTCTAATGATTTTCCTTTCATTTATCCCTTCGAAAATATTCACAAAAGCAATGAAAAAAGTTCTCTTATTAACATTTTCCATTAGAGACCGTCTATGAATTTATTTTTCTCCTTTTTCTTCGTTTTTTCCATCTACTTCTTCTTCTACTTTTTCTCCGCCTTATACAAATTCATAAATGTACATTAGAACCTTTAAAGGCACATCATTTGAAAGCAAGTTTCTTGCTCAAGTCTTTCATTGCTAATTGCGAAAAACCATCAAAACTTGATATTGACCAATCAATAGAAGCTAAAAAAAAAGGAAAACAAATAAACCGTAAGTAAACAAAACCATTTTTTATCTCTGCCTATAATTTACTTGTCTCTGGTGCTAAATTCCTAGCCACCAGGAAAAACTAAATATCGAACAAAACAAAAATCTGATGAAGCAAAGAAATGAATTTATTATTACGACTGACGGAGGAAGTCAGATGGCGGTAATTACATCTATCGCTGTGTGTGTGTAGGATAGCAGCAGCAACAACAACATTGTCGAGTCCCTTTTGAAGGTGTCAACACATGAGTGCGAACGTGGTTAGCTTCAAATCTTTTCGCACTCTGGCGAGTATTAAAAATTATGGCCGTTGATATTACTTCACAGCGCACAACGCAATCAAATGCGAAGTTCGAAGCGCAAATTGAAGTTCGCGGCCGCAACTGAATGGAGACGAGGCTGAGGTGTGACTTCGCAGCGGCGTCTTCGGCTCTCGACGACGGCCAAAAGACGTTATGTTGCAACGATTATGAGCAACAATTCAAGAGCATCAGCGCATGTGGATGTATTTGTGTGACGAAGAGTGGAGCAGAGAGAGAGAAGAATTTAACATTTTGTTAATAATTTTACTTTTTCCTTCTCCTTCTTTTTGCTTATTCATTGATTCTTTTCCTCGCAACACAAATTTATTATGATTGCAATAAGATTTGAATAGGATCACATAAAGCAACAAAGAAATAACAACCAACCAACTTTAAATTAAACCGTTGTAAAGAATGCCCGCTATAGCTGTTGTTTCTGCTGTTGTTGTTGTTGTTTTCACGACTACTCTCCTAGATATACATAGTTACAGCAATTTATGAAGAGTGTTAAACTTTTATAGCTCCACAGAGAGAGAGAAAGAGTCAATTTATAGTCGAATATCTGAAGTTGGCCGAGAGTTAATAAGAATTTATACGCGGCCGTTTGTGTGAACGGAAAAAGGACTGCATTCGAAATTGGAGCCGTTGCTGCGTTGAACAGGTTCCCTGTTAATCAGCTGCTCCTTAAATTCACGTTCGGACGCCGAAATCTTTCATTTACAGCATTCTAACGATCGACACTTCTTAACATGGAACAGAGTTTGTTGCAGAAACAATCGAAGCAATTAATCAGAATCAGTCCGAGTTCTGAGTACATTGCAAATACTACCAAAAACATTGACTGTGAGTCGTGACATAGTCCGGGTTATATGGAAGCATGATGCTCGACTGTCTTTGATAGGAATCGGAGTACAAATCTATTGAAAATTAATTTTATATATTTATTTCATTTCATTTGTTGCATTCATTAATTATCAACCCGTAAGAATGCAGTTCTTTTAAAATGTAGTAAGTAAATTAATAAAAAAAAAGATTTCTTGGACAGAGCGATACCAGGCAACGAAGGCCATCGCCTACTAAGAAAGAGACGAACTAGAAGGAAGTGAAAGGCAGAAATAAACATTGTAATTTCTGTTTCAATAATAAACCGCATGGCCTATTATTCCCTATATAAATTGTCTAAGATCTTATCGTTTAAAAGGGTTGGCCGCCTTCAAGGGCAAGCAGCCTTTAACCATTCCCGGCCTCTACTTTTATTGCTCACTTACCTTTGTACTCGTCGTCCTTGGCACGCCTCCCAACGCAATCGCATAGACCTCGATCTCGTACATATCCGGGCCGGCTTCCCTATCCAGCTCCTTGGCCGTCGAAAGTATGCCCAGCTTCGTGTCGATGTCGAACAAACGGTCTACCTGTTGCGACCAGCCGGCCTGCACCCCCGCGCGTCCCGCCCCGATCGCCGTCACATTCGTCACGTAGTATTCGATCTCGGCGGAGTTCAGCCGCGCACTCACGGTTAATATGCTCGAACCCGTCGCTTCGTTCTCGTACACCGAACCGCTTTGTTCCCGCTGGTCGAAAACGGGCCCCACCGACGCCGGCCCGCTTCCGGTCACGATAATCGTTATGTATGCATCGGTACTCTTGCGCTCGCTCTGCACCGCTTCGTCGGTGGCCTTCAGTGCCAACTGGTACCGCACTTCCGGCTGCGATATCGCTTTGCGCAGTGTTATGGCGCCCGAATTTCGCTGCAGGCGAAAGAGATCGGTGTTGCCGCTGACCATTTCATAGGTCACCAGGCCGTTGCTGCTGGAGTCAGCATCGCGCGCCTGCACAAACATCACCGTCAGCGAACCATCGCGCTGTATAGTCAGCGGGTGTGTGCCGCGGCCGGGCATCGGCAAAATGGCCGCGTTCATCGACACGAAGATCGGCGCGTTGTCGTTGACGTCCTCCACAATCACAGTCACCAGCTTCTCCGCGGACAACTGGCGTTCAGGGCGCTGCGCCTGATCAGTGGCAACCACCGTCAGCCGGAAAGTGTCGATAGTTTCGCGGTCGATTTCGCGCAGGGTGTGAATGATGCCGGTAAGTGTATTGATGCCGAAGTGCCGCCCACCCGCCAGTTCGGGCTCCTGCTTGGCAATGGCGTAGGTTACTTTTCCGTTCAGGCCCGAGTCGGGATCCTCAGCGGTGATGGTGACGATCGGAGTTTTCACAGCGATGCCTTCTTTTATTTGACGCACAATGGCAGTGTTCGGGAAGCTCGGCGGATTGTCGTTCTCGTCGACCACATTCACCGTGAACATGATCGTCGTGGAGAGGCGTGGCGTGCCGCCATCGGAAGCGGTGACATTCAAATTGTAAACGGTCGTCTCTTCATAGTCCAAAGACTTGTGCAGGTAGAGGCTGCCGGTAACTGAGTCAACGTGGAACGTATCCTTGCGGTTGCCGGCCGTGATGCTGAACGACACTAAACTGTTCACGCCCAGATCAGAGTCGGTGGCCCGGAACTTGATTAGCTCCGTGCCGATGGAGCTCGTCTCGAGAACTGCCACCTCGGTATCGGTTTGCGAAAATTCCGGCGCTACATCGTTTTCATCGAGCAACTCTATAGAAACGGTGGTGTTGGAGCTCAGCTGGCCCCGGAGCGCTGCGTCTGTCGCAACCACCGTCAGCTTGTAGGAGGCGACTGTCTCTCGATCCAACCTCCTGGCCACAGTCAACTGTCCCGTGGCATCATCCAGGGCGAAGCAGCCATCATCATTGCCCGCGGCAAGTGCGTAGTACACATCGCCGTTCAAGCCCTCATCAGCGTCCACAGTGTAGACGCGAATCACCTGCGTGCCCACGCTGGCTCCTTCCGAGATTTGCACTTTATACGGTGCGCGGACAAACTGCGGCGCATTGTCATTAACATCCGTAATGATTATTTTCACCTTAACGCGATCGCGCAGCCGCGGTAAGCCGTTGTCCGAAACTACAGCTTCCAGCTCGATGAAGTTGGCCCCGCTCTGCAAATCGCCGCCACCAGCACCGACCGCTCCACCACCAGCCGGCGATCCCCTGCTACGTTGCACGAGCTCCTCGCGATCGAATGGATGCAGCGTTTTGATGAATCCATTGCGCGTATCAATCGTAAAGTCCTGCGCCTGCGTTGCCAGCGAGTAGATCAACTCTGCGTTGCGTCCCACGTCGCGGTCGTTGGCTGTTAACTTGCCCACAAACGTGTCTGCGGGCTCGTTTTCGGCGATGCTAAAGCTGAAGGAGGCGTTCGTAAACTGCGGCGCGTTGTCGTTCTCATCGATCACGTGAACAATCACCGGCACCACAGACGACCTCGACGGCACTCCAGCGTCACGACACGCCACTGTTAATGCAAAGTAGTCGCGCTCCTCGCGATCCAACGGTGATCGCACAAACAGAAATCCGTCCGGGAAAACGCCGAATTTCCGCTCCACATTTCCCTCAGTGATCTCGTAGGAGATGCGTCCATTCGCACCCAAATCGGCGTCCGAGGCGGCCAAGGCAAAGAAACGCGCATTCACTTTCGTCGATTCCGCCAACGACGTCTCGTACGAAGTATGATCGAAGACAGGTGTGTGATCGTTGACGTCGGCGATGAGCACATCGATCGTATGTTTCGTGGACAGCGCCGTTGGAGCTCCGCCATCTGTGGCCATGAGCTCGACGTGCAGCAGGGTGCCCGACTCTGCGTGGATGGGATGCTGCAAATAGAGCACCCCAGTGGCTTCGCTTATACGAAAGAGCTCGTCCGGATTGTAGGTGAGCGAGTAGGTGACACGACTGTTTATGCCGGCATCGCGATCTCGTGCGCGTGACAAGTAAACCTCTTGACCGACGGCGGCATTCTCGGCGAGCTGCAGCGTTTCACCGTCACGATCATGTGAAAATATTGGCGCATTATCATTAAGATCTAGAATCGATATGTTCACGACCGTCTTGCCGTATGCTAGTCCCATGCGCGCCACAATTTGCAGTTGGTACTGCAGTTGCGCCTCGCGATCGATGCGCTTCGCTGTTGTTATGCGACCAGTGCGACGATCGATAGCAAAATTCTCTGCTACATCACCGAAGACGATGGCGTACTCAATGCTGTTACTGCTTCCTGTGCCGCTGCCGCTGCCGTTGCCGCTGCTGCTGCTGCCGGGTGGCTTCGCTTTGACTTGCACTCGGCCCACCTCCCGTCCGATCGCAGCAGCTTGCTTCTCATGATCCTCCACAATTTGGAATTCATAACCTGTGTATGAGTCAAACTCGAGCGTCTCCATTTTGGATTGTTTCATAATCTCCACGATCGCTTCATGCTCAGAGCGGCGATCGCCACGATCCTTGGCGGAGATTCGTAGCTTATAGAGTGCTTTGGCCGATCGGCGTATTTCGGCAATGCCAACTGCGCGTAGCGTTATCGCGCCACTCCAGGCATCCACCGAAAACAGACCATCGCCACCTGATTCCAGATTATAGGTAATTAAGGCATTATCGCCTGCATCACGATCATTAGCCGATACTTTGAGCAGTGTTTGTGCAGTTGCGGCGTCTGCTGCTGCTTTCTCAATCTTCTTCTCGTCATGGCCATCGCCGCCGACATCCAGGTCATCAGGCAGTGCATAAAAGTAGTGCTTGGGATAGAACTCGGGGCTGTTGTCGTTGACATCTTCTACATGCAGGTACACAGTTGCTGTCGACGATTGCGGCGGCGCACCCTGATCGCGTGCTACAACAAAGATCTCGTAGAATTCATTGCGCTCACGATCGAGGGAGATGCGCGTCGTTAGCTGGCCAGTCAACGAGTCAAGGGCAATTTGATCAGGATACTTTTGCTGGACAATAGCGGGCAAGGAGTATGTCACCGATCCGTTGGTGCCTTGGTCGTGATCAGCGGCCGTCAGCATAGCCACAAGAGTGTGCGGCGGCGTGCTTTCACTCAGGCTCACGTTAATGCGTTGCTGTGAAAATTGTGGAGCCTCATCGTTCTCGTCCAGAATGTTCACTTTGAGCTGAGTGTATGCCCACTTCGGATTTGGACCACCATCCCTCGCCGAAATACTGAGCTCCACCGTGCCCAGAATTTCGCGATCGAGTGCAGCCTGCGTCGTGATCAGACCCGAGGCGGTGTCTATTGCGAACCATTGCTGCTCGTTGCCCGACACGAAGTCGTAGAATATCTGAGCATTAACACCGGTATCTTCGTCAGTGGCAGTTATCGAGGCCACATAGGAGCCCGGCGGCGACAACTCACTCAGCACAGCCGAGTACTCAGATTTCTCGAAAACCGGCTCGTGGTCATTTACGTCATTGACGTGGATGATGAGATAGGCGGTCGCAGTACGCGGCGGACTTCCCTTGTCGATGGCCACCACCGTGAGATTATACTTGCCGATCTCCTCACGATCCAAGACGCCATTCACGCGCACCAAGTCAAATGAAGGCGTCTTCTCCAGCCGGAAGTGGCCCATTTCGTTGCCTGTTATGATCCGGATGATGGTGTCCCCGTTGAGCCCTTCGTCCATATCGACTACGGAGACTGCGGCCACTACGCTGCCATTGAGCGCGTTCTCATCGACGGTAGCAAAGCTTCCTGTCGGCGGGAAATACTGGAACCGTATAACAGGGTCGTGATCGTTGGTATCCAGCAGATTCACCGTGACGTAGGTGCGACCATCCTGGCGCGGAGAGCCGTGGTCTCTGGCAAAAACGGTGAATACGCAGCTTTTCGGACAGCTACTGCCAGGATTCGAGTAGGTCGGGCAATTTTGTTGCGGGCACGACAAGCGCTCTGTAGTCGAGATGGTTCCGGTTTCTGGATCGACCGTGAATTGCTGCTCAGTGTCGGCAAGATAATAAGTGATTTTGCTGTTGTCGCCCAGATCATTGTCGGAGGCCATAACTTGCAGAACGGGCGTGCCCGGAGGCACGGACTCATTCAAGGAGACAATGTAGTCGCTGTGGTCGAAGATGGGCGGATTGTCATTGACGTCTACAATGGTAACGTTCACCTGCAGATAGCCATGGTGTGGAGGCTGGCCACCATCGCGGGCTGAGATGTTCAGCTGATAGAAACCGCGTGACTCGCGATCCAGGTTGCCTGTCGTTTCCAAATGCAGATAGGAAACATCACCGCTAGGATTAGTTGTTACAGCCAGACGAAACTTGTCCTCGTGGTTGCCGTCCACGATACGGTAATCGTCAGTTACGCTGTTTACACCGATGTCTCGATCGGTGGCTGCATCGAGCAGCAACCGTGTGCCTGCGGCGGCACTCTCCGAGAAGGAGACCGCTATGCTCGGCTCCGGAAACTCTGGTGCATTGTCGTTGACGTCCAGCACGATGATGCGCACCTCAATGGGGTACGTAGGCTGCGAGGATAACACCACCAGGTCGTACCGATCGCGCATACCTTCGCGATCCAGCAGTAGGTTAGTCTTTATCTCGCCCGTCACCTGATCGAGCGTGAACTCGCGCGGCGGCTCGTTGAAGCGGTACGTGAATTCCGCTTTGGTGGGAATGAAACCGACGACAGTACCTCGCGGCTGTCCTTCGAGCACTTCGAACTGCGCGCGTGTGTCTACGGCGCGCGATTGCATTTGTCCGGCCAGACCATCGCCCGTCGCAGAGGAGCGACGACGCGGGAAGGCTGTGTACTGCGCCGAGGTAGAGGCATGGCGCCCTGGCCCGGGACCCGGTATATGGAGGGCGGTACTCGATTGACATGAGGCTATTTGTGTCACTGCCAGGAGAACGATGGCGCTGACGGCGGCCGCCAGCACCGACGGGATCGTTCTCGTCTTCGCTTTCGGCAGTTTATAGCGATGGTGTTGGTCTGGTTTGGTTCTTGTAGTCGTTTCCCTTTCTCTTGTTATTAATATTATTGTAGATGGGGATGTGGTTGTTGCTGTTGTTGTTGTTGTTGTTGCGATATTACTTAAGTGGGTAATAATGACATTGCGACTGTTGCTGTTGTTGTTGTTGGGATCACTCTCCTTTTTGTTACTGTTTCTGTTGCCAGTATTGTTGATGTTGCTGTCCGGATTTGTCATGCTGTAGTCGTCGTTGCGCCGTACTCGGCCGAAGAGTAGAACGCGTTTGTGTATGTTCGGTGGTCGGGTGCTGCGACTCGTTGCGCAAGTCGCTTCAAAGATGGCGATCGCTTAATATTATTTGCTTGCACTGGGTTCTTGTCTTCTCTCTGCCTCGCTTCGCAGCTCACAGCCATTAGTGTTCTTAATTAGTTGGGGCGCGCCAATTAGTTTCATTTTATAACCGACCGTAAACGCGACATTTTAAGTTATGGCAAAAGTATACACAACTCACGCGAGGTGAAAAGAAGTTCGTGTTTGGAATCGAGTTCGGGTTCGCGATCGCGCCCGCGTTCGTCTTCGTCCTCGGACTTTTAACGTTTATTTGATTATGAGCACTTCGTCGTTCGTGAAGCTTCGAACGTAAACTGAAATGAAAAGAATGAAAAGTTATTTAAATTATTCTCTAATTTTTTTTGTTTATATGAGATGCTTTTCATTAAAGTAAACTCAAGAAAGTGGGAACTGAGTAATACACTTCATTTAAACATATTTAAAAGCGTGGGCGTTTTGCTTAGCACACGTTTAAAAACAAGTTAATACAAAGTGATTAACTTCCACACTGTTAATGTAATTATAAGTAAACCGAGGGAAAGCACACACTAAAAAATATGTTTAATTAATCGCCAGTCGGTAGCAATAATGCAATATTACAACAACAGCGGCACTCGAATGGGCGTTAGAGCGCAACCCACAACACGCTTGAACGACTGCCGCGGAGAGGAAGGAAGGGAGGCGTCTACGACGAACGGTTTTTATGCGCACAGATTGAAGCCATTGCGGGGGCCCCGGGGGGGAGGAAGTGGAGAGCGGGGCTGTTGGTCTGTGGTGCTTACATGATGCGTGGTCGTCTGTTGATTTCGTTTTTTATGCTTTGTATATAAAATAATGTGAAAATTGGCAGCAGTTTCACAGGCAGCTAAGCATGAAAAATGGGGCGCTTTAAGTCCATTGTTCGTTGATTAGCGTGCGCTAAGCACTCGCTTTTGCATTGATTTTCCAAGGCGGCGGGAGGCGGACGCACCAAGCAATCGCTCAGCCAAGCGACTGTCACTCGTCGCAGCGCCGTCGACGAGAGACGAGAAAGAAGCAACAGAAAAAGCTAGCAGCCACTCGAAAATGTACTAAAATGAAGTAGTAGCAGTGAAAAGAGGAGTAGATGGGTTTTTATGCCACTTTTAAACTTTAGTCACGTTGTTGTACATAATAATTTCGTTTTTATTCATGTTCGCTTGTTGTGCATTTTTAATTAAGCTTCTTTCGATAACCCGAACGGTCAATAAAATTCGACTTGCACAAAATATGATGGATTCGTGCGATGCATGCTCAGGCTGCTGTTGCCCGCGTCCCCTCATCACGTGCCCAGTTCTGTTCTTGGATCGTTCAGCTTCCTGCGCATCGAGCTGCCAAAAAACGCATTAATGGATTTTTTGCCTTGTCGACGTTTCGGTTTTATTTTTGTCCTTCCCGGTTTCGCTGTTCGCGGTGGTGTGCTTTTTTGGTGGGGGGTTTTCTGTATCCCACTCCTTTTATTGTGATCGTGCAAAAATTTCACCTTCCATTAGAGCGATCCGGCCAGCAGACATGCAGAACGTCGCCGGCCACTGCAGCCTGGACATGTTTTCACTGCGTGAGCACGGCCTCAGCCTCGGCCTCGGCCATCGGCACTCATCGCCATCCTGTGCAGCGCCCGTCACCGTCCCCGCCCGTGCAGCGTCTGCGCCTGATTACGGCGTCGTGGCAAACAGAAGCATTTTAAGATACTCGTATTTTCAAAGCATGCGCATTTCAATGCGATAAATAGAGGCTTTTAATGAGTTGCTGCGGCTGCGGCTGCGGCTGCGGCTGCGGCTGTTGTTGCGGCTGCTGCAGCTGAGTTTGCGTTGTGCATTTTTAATTCCTTGCCATTTTTTGTTGTTGTGGTTTTTTGTTTTTTGTTTTTGTTTTTTGGGTTTTAATGTTTTCGGTAACCCTTAAAAAAGTTGCCACAAAATGTGGTCGTTCTTCTGCGTGTGTTTATTGTTATTGTTATTATTGCTTTCGTCGATTTGGTCCTGTTTCTGTTTTACTTTTATCTGGTGTTTGCGAAATTCCAAACATCCGCTTTGTGTTCGGTTCTCGTGCGGATGCTGCTGCTGCTGCTTTTGATGAGCATTCACAATTTTTATGATGGATGCCAGCGCCCAACGGCCGACGGCCAGAAACCAACAGTCGACGCATGCAACCGTTTGCAGTTCAGCATGCAGCAATCGTCGCGTCTCCAAAGGCAGGCCAATAAAAGTCACAGGCCGCGCAGAGACATCTTTAAATGCTTTGTGGAATTTTTTGGCCGTTTGTTTTTAAACGCGATAACAACCAGAAATGAAATTCTCCCGTTTTTTAAATACATGTTTCTCTGCTTTATTTCTGATAATAAAATTATATAAATGTAAAAAACAAAATTATTTCAAAATCAGACAAAAATAAAACCCAAATTGAAAACTAAAACAAATGAAAAAGTATGAGAAAATCGCGTAGAATATTTGGAACGTCTTTAAAAAACCAGCTTTACTTTACTTTTATTTTATTTTTTTCGCTTTTTCGATTTCGTTTTTCCCTGCCAAAGCAAAAGACTCAAGAAACAAACTTGCTTCCTTTTTAATTACTTCGTGGCAGAGCTTTTATGTCGCCTGTTAAAAGTTGGTCGGCGCAACGGTGACTAGACATGTGACTAGATTTACGTGGTCATTCTAAAATTCAGTTTTGATAGATTTCAAGCCGCATTTTCCCCCCTCCAAAGTGCGTATAATTAATTGCTGTGCCAATTAATATTTAACGGTTTATTTTGGGTCTAAATGCCAACGAGAATTTGACAAAGGATGCTGAAAACTCATTTCGATGCAGATATAATTTAGCCACACGCCTCTCCGAAGGATAACAAAACGGAAAACACCGCAGTAAAAATTCCTAAACAGGGCGAAGATTTCTGTTGCTGCTTTTATTTGCTTTGCTGACGGCACAAACAACATTTTGGTATGTTGTTGCCGGGTAATTCTTAGAATTGTCAATAAAAACAGAAACACGAGTAACACACACAAACACGGAGGACAAAACCAACACCAATTGCACTTAGAAGACATCACAACACATCACAGAACAGAAACTTGTCCCGAGAGCTGTTGGTGAACCTGCGCTACACATCGCAGTGTCAGCAAATTAAATAAACGTAGGCAAGGAAAAGGAACGCGCCGCACAACAGCAACAGAGCAAATAAAAGAAGGCAAACGATGAAATGGAGAAATAAAGAAAGTGTTAACTAAGGCAGAAGAAGAAACGTGAAACATTGAAGCAAACGAAGAGCGCTTCATTTAATATTTCCGAAACATGAGACATGAACGCGTAACAATCACAGCAGCGACTTGAAGAACCTTTCAAATATTGAGGTACATTAAAAAAGGAATCACATGAAATTAAAATAAAAACGGAGCCACAAATGTGAAGATAAATGCGAAGGAACAGAAGCGATTTTAAAATTAATTTTTAACCTGTTCGTTCTTTGTTTTAAGTCTTCTCTGCAGTTGAAAGAGTTATTATTTAATATTTTTATTTGAAAAAAGATAAAATAGTTTCGCCGTTAAGGAACAAATAGATGAAACAACTTGTCACTGAAATAAATCGCAGACATTACTTAATATTTAATATTATTTAAAATGAATTTAAATTAATTTTGTTATATTTAGATTTTCGTTGATGCTTCGTTGATGCTTTTAATTTTGTTATGTAAATCCTGTATAATTTTGTATTATAATAAATAATGAATTCAATAAAAAAAGAAATAATGAATTAGAATGCATTTAAATAAAGATGCTAAGCAAATAATAAAATTACTAAATATTTAAAAATATTAAGACAAATAAATACCAAAATTAAACAAAAAATAAATCCGTTTAGGTTTAAATAAATAATTAAAGAAATAAATAACAAAACAAACATATTTAACAATAACAGAAATAAATGAAAAAATAAGTAAATTAACAAATAAATTAAAATTAAATTAACAAACAATTAAGTAATAAATTAAAACAAATAACTTATGAAAAGTTATAACTAAATTAACAATTAAATAAACAAATAAATTAACTAAAACAGAAATAAGTATATAAAGCAATAAAGATCAAAATATTTAAACAAAGAAATAAGGAAATACAGAAATAAATAAGTACGCATTCGGATAAATCAAGAAATGAATAAGCAGAAAAGCTACACGACTACAAAATAAATAAATAAATACAAAAAAAAAATAAACTAATAAATACATAACTAAATAAATAAATAATTGATTATTAAGAATTACTCCAAATAACGGTTATCACTTAACAGTTATATATAAAAATGAACTATACAAAAACTGAACTCAAAAATAAACTTATAATAAATTTAACCTGAACTTGAATTCAATCATATTTAAAAAAGCAAGCAATTTTCATTACTTTGATATATTTTTATTCATGTTTTTTCTTTTAATGAGTGAGAACCACGCCCATCTTTACTTAAATAGATTCATTGAAACTTTATCTGGCGACTGCAGCTTCATTTTTAACGAAATCCAATGCAGAATTTGCGATGAGATAAAATCTTGATTTAATAACCGATTTCTTTGATTCAACACACCATCCAGAGGAGGTTTATTTAAAAGGTCCTTGCGTTAAAGGAACATTTTATTAAAGGACTTAATTTCATTTTATTCACTTGTATTCATTTGATGCACTTGTATTCAATGCTGAAAATGGCTGAGAATGCATTGAAAACAAACGATTAACAGAAGGAAAGATGAAGTTAAAAACATAAATCAAATCGAAGTTTGTTGGTTTTTTTCTTTTTGTAATTTGAACAAAGCCAAGTTTTCTCTTGAGTCAAGTGAAAAACGGGTCAAAGTAAATGTGGCTTTTTACCGATTTTATATGTGAGTAATCTATTAAAAACCAACCAAAGCTATAAATGGGGAAGCAGTGAAAAAACAGGTGATGATGATTGAAATGAAATGAAAAGAGAGAAGCAAGATGACGGAAAATACATCACGAAATACAAAGAAGAGGAGAAATGAAGTCATCAGCTTCTAAACTTTGTCTAGGTTTTGAATGTGGAATTTTATAGAAAAGCCACCGCAACAACAGACCGAACGAAATCGGCTCCCTAATGATCACGAATTAATTAAGCTTCATTAATAACTTGAAAAAGGAAGGAAAAACAGACGGATTAAACAGCGAAATAAGAAATTAAATTTTAAACGCGTTGCCTGCTTTATTTAAGTATCTATCAAAGAAGCCAAAACAGAATTTTAAACAGATTTTAATTCAAATAAATCACGTTGATGAACAAGTTTCTTGTTCACCCTTTCCGAGCGAAATAAGAAATTAAATTTTAAACGCGTTGCCTGCTTTATTTAAGTATCTATCAAAGAAGCCAAAACAGAATTTTAAACAGATTTTAATTCAAATAAATCACGTTGATGAACAAGTTTCTTGTTCGCCCTTTCCGAGGTTTTTATAAATTGGCTGCGTTGGAAGATGTGTGAAGAGTTGATTGATGGCTCGAAAAACGCCGAATGATTTGCATGTCATTTATGAAAGTCGAACAATCAAATTTCCAAAAATGAGTTTAAGAAAAGAATAAATGAATAAATCTTTTAAAGAATTTATGTAAAAGAAAATTAAAATCAAATTAAATTAAAACTTGAATTAATTTTCGTTAGAAATTTTATTTATTTTATTATTTACAGTTACAAATATCTGCTGTGAATTTGTCTGCTTTTGGAAATCATTCATCCTTGGAAATGTTGAAATGTCGACAAATAAACCACTAAAATCTTTGCTTTAAAATCTTAAAGTCTTTCAATTTATGATCTTTTTAACGATCGACAGATTAAGCGAATTTTTCGCCGTGCAGATTTCTAATGAATAACGTATCAATAAAACTGGCGATTAAGTGGAATTTGTTTCTTCTCAGATAAATTGTTTTTATAGCCGCACTGAATTTAAAACACTTTAGGACTTTTGTATCCGAATCCAATAAAAAATTGCTTTGTTTGTTCCCTCGACAAACAAAAAAAAAACAGCATCCACAAAAAGAAATAAAGGCTTTTTATAGCTAAAGCTTTTAACATAATAATAACTCTGAGGTTAAGAAGCCAGACAACTAATTAAATGCTGCTGAGGTTGTTGCGGCTGCTGGTGCGGTCGATTCCGTTGCAAAACTTCCTGCAGTTGGGCCGAAAAACATGCCATGAGCTGGACATATAAATTTCGACGTTCCTAACAACTAAATTATAGTCAAATGGAAGTTTACGGAACGCAGACTGAGCCAGAAATGGGACAGGGCGACGGCAGGTAGCGGCTCCAGCTTCAAACTGCTGGAAAAAAGGATTCTTTCCGTTGAGTGGCAGGCGAACAACAACGATCAACGAGTTCCTTAATTCAAAGCGTTAACAATACAACAGAGGCGAAAGATAATAGAATGGAATTGCGATTCCGAAACGAAAGCGAAAGGATTTGCATTTGTTAGATCCCGAATTCCGAAAAGTGTCAATGAATCAGAGCTCGGCTTTAATTTATAGAGAATACCGCAAAAAGAAGGAAATAACGAATGCAAAACCAACGCAGAGGCATGTTTGAATCTTTTCTCAATGAAAACCTTCTGGAAGCTTTATAAAATGATTATAAAACATGTTGTTGATATGAGTTCAAGTTCATAGCATTTCTTCCACAATATTTCCTTTTCTTTTCTTCCTTTTCCTATTCTTTTAGTCAGCAGAATCTTTTGATTCGCATAACAGAATAGTTTTTATGTTTATTATTAGTTTTTTGGTTATTTCTTTTTTAGATTTGCTGCTTTCTTTGTGTGTTTGTGTTTCTTTTGCTGTAAATTCCACTGCGCTTTTCCTTCGGCTTAATTTTTGCTGAATATTGACAACTTAAACACTTTTCTTCGGCGTCTGGCCAATTGAACAACTGAAGCAGCTCCGCAACAATTTCAAAGTCACATTTAAAGTGAACGACAGACGCTGCAGCGCCTGCATCTGCTGCCGACATTCTTCGGAATCCTTCACTCACTCAGTCCTTAAAAACCCGTACCACTCTTCAATTCTTTTCGTTTTAGATGCTTTACTTTGGAAATGGTTCTATAAAAATCGAATGGATGACGGCACAAATAATTTTTACTGGCTCAATATTTTCGTTCCGTGGTTATTGTAATGCCTTTTCTGGCGTCATGAGGACAGCAAAAACTAGAAAAAGTACTGAATAAAAATTCCACTGTGCATGCCAAAGCGACATAATTGCTTATCTCCTTGGCGCAGACACATTTTCGAAGTTTCTCTCCTTCCTCGCATCTTTTCGAGGCAAAAAATGTTAAAGAAAGAACGCACAGCAATAATATAATGCTAAAGGAATGTAATAGTGGAGATAATAATAAAAATATCTCGATAAAAGAATAAACAAAAGAAAAACGCTCAAAAGTAACTGCGAAGACTTTTCAACTTCGGCGTTATCCTTTGTATTTGTTTTCTTAGTGCGTCGTTGCTGTTCTTTACATTTCTCTATTCGATTCTATTACAGTTCGCTTCTTAATGCAGTTTTTTTTAAACAAAATAATTTTTTGATGTTTGAATGAATTTCTTTTAATATTTCAATTAATAATAAATTTAAATTTCCATTTAATGCAATTGAGTTTTTTTATGATTAAACGTTATATTTTTTGTGAATTTTTTTTATTTTCTTGTTTTTCTATTAAATTAACTGAATTTTAAATTTAATGAATTTTTGCGTTTTTTAGATGCAATTGCATTTAAAAGACTTGGGAAACGAACTCGAAAATACAATTATCATGAGAATTAATGCGAAATAATGTATTGACTCTACAAATCAAAGTCACTCATGTTTCTAAAATATTCTCTTCTATTATAACTAAAAATATCTGTGTTTAGGGGTTCATAATGAATCCATAAACGAGTTTGTTACTTGAATCTTTTAATTTTTTATATTTCTATAAAATTAATTTAATTTAACTTCATTTAGTAGGTTATATAGTTAATATTATTTGCCTATTATTGATTAGATGCCTTGTTTCATTGTCTTTTATATAGAATTTGGGTTTTCCAACGATTTTTGTATTATTTTAGAATTGATGATATTTTTGTCAAGTAAAAAATGCATTCCTCTCACAGGCACACACACACACTCACACAGCATATGCTTAACTTCCAAGGTGTGTCTATAGAACCAAGGAAAACTAATGCAAAAGCGCCCAGAAGCGCGAGATCGACAGATCGCCAGACTCGGCATTTTAATTAAAAGCAAGCACATTAAACACATTTACGCACCTTTCAAAATGATGCGATTCCAAATGTAATAATCCGATTTTTTGCCGATAAAAGTGGTGATTCTCGACTGGCGCTGCACAACGCCGCAGCCGCTGCGCCTGTTTACGCAGCTCCACGGATTCAGAGGACGCGCTGCCGCTCAACGCACGCATCCACACAGTTGCACATCGGATTTTCAAACTCAGCCATTGATTTTCATTTAATTTTTAAGGCGCAGCAACAACATTTCTCAAAAGCGCGACGAGGCGAACTGCGGAATTTCAAGCAAACCTCATGCCAAGGAAAATACAATGGCACAGAACGCAGAAGACGGCGGAGGGGCGGAGAGGGTGGGGGCAAAACACGCGAAAACGAGACGCAAACGTAAAACGTTACAAAAAGAAGCTTCAGCAGCAGCGAGCAAATAAATCGCTGCAACAAAACTTGTTGCTGTCGTTGGTAATTCTTCGTTTATTTGTTGTTGTTTATTTCTCTTTGTTTTTCGGGTTTTCTTTAATTCTTATTTGAATTTTTTATACCTTGATTTAAAGTTTTTTCTTGTGAAATTCCGTTTCGTGATTGGAAATTAAATTTTTCGCTACTGCGTTGCTTTTCCGTTGTCGTTTGTGCTGTGTTATTATTATTTCAGCGTTTAAAGATTCACTTAATTCTTCGAAAAACACTTCTTTGCTCCGAAAAAAAAAAAATCCCAACAGCAAACGAATTCGAAATCACAAAAAATTCTTCGGGTTTCGGGCAAATTTTCAACAGTTCGTAGGATAGTTTTTCGTGTCTTTCGCTGCGTTACTTCAATTGAATGTCCATTTCTCAAACAATCACTCGTTCTGGCGTTTCTTTTCGCTTTTTCCTTCGATCTGCTTTATTTTGAGTTATGGAAATTCCTCCTCTTTTATATTCGCCGATTAATTACGATGTCGTAGGAGCGAAACAGTTCTTAAAATGGGTTTCTATCTGATTCGGATGGAACAGATGCGCACGAGACAAGAGCCGCGAAACATTGCTCCGTACAAAATCGCGGTCGTCACAAAACTGGAGAGACCAGCTTTAAGCCATGTTGCTTCCATCTCTTCTGCTACTTCTTCTTCTTCTTCTTCGTGTTGGCTTACTACTTCTTCGTTCGTTTCCTTCCACTTGCATCGTCATGTTCGGTGTTGGGTTCGGTTTTTTGGTCCTCTGCTGGTTGCTGTTCAGGCTGCTTTGCAATTATAATGCTTGGAAAAGTAGTTTGACGGCTTTTGAAACAACAACATCACGAAATTCTTACTTAATGTTGCTTCATACACGCACACGTAAACGCACACACACACACACACACACACATTCATTCCACATGCTGCAGAAGTAGGTTTTTCGTTGATGCTCTAAAGTTGTAAGGAACTCTCTTTCTCTCACGACACATTGTCTCAATACACTGAGGAAAACGAAGACCAATTGAGGTAAATTTATTGCAATATTATTACAAGAAATGTAATATAATATTAAATATATTATTATAAATATGGTTACTATTTTAATATTCATTAATAATACATTAATAAATAATTACATTTATTAAACTTATCTTACGATTATCCAGAAGTCTCCGTCTATTATTTAACTGCATTTTGAAATTGTCCATTTATTTATTTATTCATTGGATTTGCTAATCTTTTAAATATAGTAGGAAAATTTAAGTTTTATGACAATTGCTTTATAGTTTCAGGTCTTCAGCTGGATCCTTACTTTTAATCCTTATTCAGTATTTAGCGGAAAGTATTAATTTGCATCTATAACAAGCATTTTGTGATATTTATTTATTTATTTATTAATCTCGTTACGCGAAATTTATAATTTAAATACGAATAAATTTTAAATAGTAAAAAAATGTCACGTCGAGGAAAATTTACTTTTTCATACAAATATCTATTTCTTTTTCAACCATACAATGCAATGTCTGCCGTGATGTACTCGGTTGGTAGTCAAAGATTCCTTCTCACAAAAATATTTACCACTTTATTTATTGATGTTCCCTTTATTATAATTTAATCTCTACTGGATCGATGAATTCCTGGATGCTCTGCCCAAGTATGGCTCCTTGCTACATTCTTTCTTCTCGTGCTTATTTCGGTTAATGAATCCTATGCATCTGTCGTCCTCGTCCTGTTGAATCACAGTTGCTACACTGTTTTCGACAGAATATCTATGAAAAAGGTTACTTAAGTGCTTAGCTGCCACAGTAGAACTCATCAACTCTCCATTCAATTTCAACCTTATTAAGAATTCGAATTCCTAAAATGGAATTCGCATTATAAATTGGTGCAATATATTATTTGTCTGTGATTAAAGTTTATTTAATTTCACTTACTTAAAATTTAAAGCATATTTAATTATTACCTTTCAATAAATAAAACATTATTTTGAATATACAAAACATTCTGCTTACAAATATGTAATAAGTAGCGAACTATGTACATGAATGAATGATTGAAATATAAGAAATAATTAAGAGTGGGAAATTATCAATTGTAACAATTTCCGCCCCTTTTGGAGCGTTTTTCAGCTCCTGTTTTACGTTTTTTCGGGTTCCTTCATAGAATCATCATCTAGTACATTTATTATTTTATATTATTTATCTTGAAATTGTTGGTATAGCAAATATTACACACAGCGCTCTCCTCTCTCTTTCGGCTCCTATTTTAACTGCAAATATGATTTCCTTTCTCCGTATTTCTATAATTGCGAATAAGTTTTTACATATTTTTGAAAAATATTTACTCACGCATTTTTGATTTCTTGAATCGAGTTCTGTATTGAACGACGTTAGATTCTTTAGCATTGAAAGAATTACTGAAGGCAAATTAGGAAATATCTTGCAAGACATCGTTGAGGAATTGTCATCGAATTATTGATACGTGAATGTTCACAAACAATATTAAAATATATCTTTAGTTAGCTATGAATGTTTGTTTTTACTGCGTTCAGGGTTCAGCTAACTAGTGACAGAAAAAACAATATCAATATATTTTGTTACAAATATAACATTAAAAAAATAAACTCCGAAGCGCGGACGACCTTTGCAAAAGTTGTAGAACCGAGTGGCCGACCTGTGGAAGATGTGAATTTGTAAATAGGACGTTGCTTTTGTATGCAATCTAAATGCACAAATGTTCTTAAGTAGTTTTCCTCTTAGGCTATAGAATTGTAGTGCCATAGAGCGAAGACAAATATATTTTTGAATTGCATTTTTTACTTGTGGTAATTTTTGTTTTAATTTGACTTACTTCTAAAAACTAAAACTAAAAAAGTTTTCGTTAGAAAATCGGTTTAAAAATTTGTTAAAAGAAATTTTAATTTTCAAAATTTCAATTTTTAATTTTATGCATTTATATATTTTGGAATTTCTGATTTGGAATTTTACTTTGTAAAAGATTTGATTAAATTTTAATTTTTAAAAAATATAAATATTTAATTGAATTTTTAAATTTTTATATTTTCATATCTACAATTTTTTTGTTTGTGGAAATACTCGCAGGAACTACTTTTAATCGGAAATTATTATATAGTAGCATAAACTGATTGATAGAAACAAGAATTCTTCATTTTCATTGCACAGATTTTCTCACTGTATCTCTTCAATCTTCCTCTCCGATGTTAAGGCACTTGTTGCTCCTTATGCGATCAGTTACGCTCCTGACCATTTATAGAGCTCTCGTTCTCTCTGTCTCTCTCTCGCTCTCTCTCCTTCTCTCGCTCTTCCAGCCGCTCTCTTTCTTGGACGAGAGTCTATAAAGAGTCGTTGGAGTCTCCCTAAAATGGTGTGGAAACTGGTTTACTTCTTCTTTGTCATCCACATGCGTCGCCCAGCTCTTATTTAACGCTTCGTCGTGTTCTGCCCCTCCTCTTCCCATCTTCTTCATCAATTTCTTCGCCTTCGTCGTATTCTTCTTATTCTTCGTCTGCTTTGTTAGCAGTAAAAAAGGCCCAGAAAACGTTTGGACGATCTCCCATTTTCTCTGATTCTCAGCGTCTCTCTCTTAACTTCAACTCTCCGATAGCGTTTTCCTCTCTTTTCATCTGCGCCCGCACCCGATCCTTGGCAACGTAAACAATGTACATTTTTCCCCACATGTTTTCAAGGCATTCTTTTTCTTTGCCGTTGTTTGTTGGCGGCAGCGTCACTCTGCATTCTTTTTGCGAGCATTGTTTATTTTGTTGTCGCCGCTCTCTTTCGCCTTCTCTCTTGCCAATCCGCAAAATGCAATGTAATTGTTATTGTTGCCATATTGAAATTCATTAATATTACGAACTCCTGCAAGAAGTATTTTCCTTTTGTTCGCTGTTGTTTTGCAGCGCCTTGCTTCGGTAATAAGCAAATAACACGCTTTTGTGGCATTTAATTATTGGTTTGCTGAAGGAGCCATTACCTTGGTAATCGCTTTAATTATCTCAATGAGTAAATCAAGCGAATTGATTCGTATTGATCATTAAGTTGAAGAATGAAATGGAACGATTAAACAATTAAATTCAATACCAATAATAAACATAAATACATTTTTATTATTTTATATATTATTATAAAATTTAAATTATTTTTTACAAACGACAAAATTATTTTAAAACTTTTCTAATAGCGAATTTTTAAATATTAACGTAAGCAAGATACATATTTAAAAATAAATATTTTTAATTTTAGGTATTATTATGGGATTATTTTTAGACAAAAATAAAAAAAACCTTTATGTCATTTTGGTTATATTTATTATTTTTTAAGTGTTGCCTGTAAGATTTTTAAAGAATATCTCATGAGAAGAAAGAGATACAATAAAAAATAGGGAGCTCTCAATAGCAATCGCGTCAACAGCAACACCAACAACAACAACAACCCGAAAAACACGACAAAGCAAATCAATTTATTACTCCCCGGTGTATGTTTATGTTGCTGCGGTTGCTGTTGTTTTTGTTGTTGTGATTCTCGTCGTTGTTGTTTTTGCTATACTTTTTCCATACACGATATCCAACCGATGATCCCACACACATACACGCAAAACATGGACATTATGAAACCCCAGAAGGAATTCGTAATACTTTACAATAACAACACGAAAAGTGTTCTAAAGAGTGAAGCCTGAAAGAGAGTAGACAAGAAAAAGAGAATGAGAGAGCGAGGGAACACTAAAGAGAGAAGTTAATATTACCAATAAATTCAGGGTTGCCAACACATCAGAAATTCCCAGAATTGTGTGGAATTTATGCTCTAATGGAGAATCCGCGAATATCTTATTTTTTAAGAATTTTATTTGGCACAAACTTTTAAAGTTTATCAGGCCCGTAATGAGAAAATTTTAACCGGACTTTTTAGAAAATCTACTTTCATTTTAAATAGAAATACTTAGTTTTTGAATTTCGAGTAACTAAATCGGTTTTGAAGTGACAACAGACTATGTGCAAACATGATTCTCGAGCCCAGAATGGTTTCAAACTGTGAAACTACATCTCATTCATTCTCAATTCATCTCATTCGTCTCATTTTCAGACTACATCTTGAAAATGTTTGTTTTGTTCATTGAAAATAAACAATATAATTTATTTATATCATTTAATATAACAAGCGGTGGATTAGATCTTCTCAAATATAATAAATTATATAAATGAATTGTTAAAAACACCATTTTATAAGCAAAAAAAAAACATAAAAATGTAAAAATTTGGATAGAAATCTCAATAAAATATCGGATTTGTCAGTTGTATAACGAAAATTAAGAAATCATTTAAAAAACCCAGTTTCAACATAACGTGCTCGTGTTTTTCTCTGCATAAAATTCTTTTTAATTACACATGAATAAATAGTTTCATATATTTAATGCATAATTGCTTTTTTTTATAAAAAATAGTTTCCTAATAATTATTTGTACTAGCTTTAAGAAAGACATATTTATCGAAATTCATCGTCCATAAAATAATCAACCTCGAACTATTTCTTATACTTTAAATTACATTTAATATAACAGTTTAAAGCATAGATTAATACATGAGACACTTGACGAATTTCGAGTGTTTTAAAGGTTTGTTGCAAAGATTATAGTCGCTTATATGTAAGCTCTAAATCAAATGTGTTCCCTTCCATAATGATGTGGCAACACTGTTATTGACTGCTTTGGACTCTGTTCTCTCTCTCTCCAGCCATTCTCTCTCAGCTACAGTCTCTCTACGCGCTCTACTCTCGCTTCTGATGTTAATTTCTGAAGTTCGCAGCTTGCGCTCTCGCTCACACACGTTGTTCCCACTTTTGCACAATAATAACAAATTCATAAACGCACACCAACCACACAGCTACATAAGCGTTAAAAAAAAATTATGAAGAAAATCTCTAAACAAAATTTTTGAGTTTTGCAGGCATCGAAACCAGTTTCGAATTACAAAAAGGAAACCCAGAAAAAAAAGACGAATTTTTCGACGTGTGTTATTCTTTTGCTGTTGAAATGTTGTTGCTTTTGTTGTCTTTGACGCTCACACTGACACACGTGGGTTTGTTGAGCACCTCAGCAAGAACACGATTAGAGGAAAGCATTAAAACGAAGCAACAACAACACGAAAAGAAAACCAGAGAAATCGTTGGAGGACGAAGAACTCTAGAGGGGGAAAAGAAGTGAGGGCGAAGAGAAAGGACAGAAATAGTACCTGTTCCGCGATATTTGAGCAAGAAAGAATTAAAGGAATTTCTCGTTATTAATGCAGCAAAGACATCGATGGGCTCTCGGTGCTTCTTCGATTATGAGGAGGTCAAAAATTTTAAATATAGACAGAAAGATAATTAATTAACGAGTAATTTCTTATTTACATAGAAGAAGCAAGAAAGAATCTCTGTTAATGGATATTATAGACGTTAAGAATTTACAGCTTTTATTGATGTTTGTTAAGAGTTAAAATACCCTAAAAGTAGCCTAGCCCCCGCCTCAAAACACCCCTCCATTAATTAATAATTGCGCAGTTAGAGTCGCAAATCCATTTAGAAAACTAATACAACAAAAAGAGACGGAAATAAAGCACGACATTTTCTTAGAATGCAGCAACAACCATAAGCGACGTCAGATGCTATAAACGAATACAACAACAATGACGACGCCGACGACCCTAAGCGAACACAGCCACGAAGAAAAAGCCAAATATAATCTTTTTAATAATATTAATGGAATTTTATTGTGTCTAATATGGCATGGCTCCGTCTTCTGATCAAACTAACCCACACCTCTATCTATCTCCCTTCATCCCCCGCCGCACACTCTCTCACTCATTCCTCACATGCATCCCGCATTCTTTTTCTTAATCACTTTACTTTTGGTTGTTTTGTCGTATCGCCTGCATCATTGAACGAAGCCGTTTGCTCGGTTTGTTGTTTAAGGCACGAACAACAACAGCAACAACAATAACAAGAATGTTCTGCTTGTTGCTTCGTCACCAACGATTCATGCTCGGCTGACGTAACGACAAAAACGATGGTCGATCGTGGCATGGCGATCGTCATCATCGTTGTCGACGCTGTGCGTTTGTTGTTGCGGGCCGTGAACGTCGAGCAAGCTTGACGTCTGCTTCAGTTTAATGAGCAACTTTTTATTCGTTATGCTTGTTGCTTTTTCAATGAGTTTTCTGCTTTCGCTGCTTCCTATGTTTTTTATTGCGTTGTGCTTTTTACTTCACTATTTGTTGTAGTGTGAATGTTGGCTGTGAGCTGTTGTTGCTTATGCCTCGTCATCGTTGCAGTTTGTGGAGGAATTCCGTCGCCTTGAATGTGAAGGCAGCCAGCGACGTCGGCTCACACCGTCATCGATTCGGGATGATGATGACGTTCGTTTCTTGTTGGTTTTTACTTCTTTAGGTTGGTTTTGTGTGAGTTCAGTTTGCAGTCATAAGTAGTCACGGAAGGACTGAGAGGGTGTGAGGAAGAGAACGAAAGAGAGCGAGAGAGAGAGAGAGTGGAAGATTTAACGGAATCCCAAGGAATAACTGCTGCCTTCCATTTGCCTGCAATGAACCAGTGTTGGTAAACCCTCGCACTTTCCCACACTTTCAAAAAAGTTTCAATGTTTTCCCGATGCTTGTTCAGCTTTTATTGCGTCGCCAAAAAGAACCGAAAATTACTAAAATGCAGTTAGCGAGAGAGAAGAGAGAGAGAAAGAAAGAGAGAGAGAGAGAGAGAGAGAGAGAGAGAGAGAGAGAGAGAGAAAGAATAACCAAGTGCATTAGTAACAGGGTTGCCAAGTCGTAGCAACTCTACCGATTTAAGGGAAATGTTCCTAATTGCCCTAAAAGGACAATTCCGTGAAAACTTGCCCGGGTTCGGCGTGCAAATACTAAATCCAAAATCAAAAGTGGTGTAATATTATTATTATTACTTTATATGTAATATAGAAAAGTTGGAGCGCCTAATTAAGGCTCACCTGGCGTCTTAAGACGTCGCCGAAAACAGAGAGACGATTGGTAGATCCGCCATACTCGGCTGGATTGCTGTCGTGTACAAACGCTGGACAAAGTATGGTGGCAAGCCTCCAAATGGCGTTCCTGCATGTGCATAGCATAAAAACCCTTCGATTTTTTTTAACTAGGTTCCTTTTCCAAGTTAACATCTTGCGTGGTCTGGCGCTCCATTGACCTAGCATATCGCAATCGCTTTTACCTTTCCTCATCCTGCCTTTCTAGATCCTCACACCAGCCCTATACAGGGTCCAATCTACGTCTCTAGCGGCGTATATTTCGAAGAATATCTTGAAATGACCTGAAAAGAAATACACGGGGATACCCTCCAATTCCTAATCTTAAGGTCTCTAGAATTTTCAAGGATAATGAGGCCTCCCATTACAGATAATCGTTTGCAGTTAAGATGGACTCACGTCTTGCATTGATGTTCCTGTTCCCCATTGCCAGTGAGGTGCATTGCCATCGTATCCTATCCCCAACCTCAACATGGCAGCTTTGTCAATGGTGGTTAGGGCTCGGATTGACTGCAGTGTGGGTGCCACATTTTCGTAGAGAAGGTATGCTGATGAGAGCAAGACTTTACGGTCTCACTTTGACTGGCACACTACCGTGGTTTGATATAAAGTACTGTATTAATACTGAAATTACAATACAAGACAAGAACATACAAGTTCTTACATTCTTTGGTGTTCTTCAATTTCCGTAAGCCGAATCGAATCTTGGCTAACTGCTACCCGGTAATTCCTGCCTCCGCTTTTTGAGGCCGCAGCTTGGGAGATTGGACGAGATGATCCCGCAAGCAACGGATCTGTTTATTGATCAGGCCTAGTACAGTAGCCTCGAAGTCTACCTCGTCCTCCTTACGCGCCATCTTCCTTCTTTCAGTCAGCAGTCTGGTCTCTACAAGTAGCCAGTTGTGGTAATATTTTCCCGTCAAGGTCCGACCTATTTAACAATGGCCACCTGCAGCTCTGCAATTGCCTTGAAACTGGCCGAGTGTCTGGCATATTTGGCTTCCTCCGACGACTTATCTCGCTTCTCAGCTTTTCTGTTCGAAAACAACGCGTTTGAGTCGCCCCTTTGTAGGGAAGCTCCTTTTCTTTGTGCCAGTATTCGACTAACACTTGATACCTCTTTCAAGGTCGTAGGCTCTCTTCGAACCTGACCACTTTTTTGAGGTTCCTTTTCCTGAGATGCTTTTATTAAAGCTTGTCCAACTTTTTGAGAAAGTTTTTCGCCCTTTTCGTAACTCTCTGATGGCGAATAAGGTGCGCAAATCTAATGGAGTCATTGTCTCTCTTTCAACGGAAACGTCGGTGAACGGTCCCACCGAAGGCCGAGTTGTTATATTACTATTCCATTTTGTCCAATGGGAACCGAGCTAGCTCCTTCGTTGAACGAACCAACTCCGTTCAACTTTCGAGGCTACTTCCAAGAACAAATCTTTGGGCTTTTTGTCCATATTATAAAAGACCGCAGTACACACCAGTCACATACTTACTGCAATACTATAATACTGGCGATATTTGAAACAGTTTACATGAGTGAGCAAACCGTAAGATCCGTGAAGCTGAGTAACATTATAAGCTTCTTAGAGATCATAGCGCTCGCAAGTTATGATTGTGTGTGGTGTTGCAAACAGCAAGGCCTGTAGATTCCCCAAAGACCGCCGCGTCCGAAGCAAAGCCCACAAATTTTCCTCGTGGTGTGGTTGTGAAATAGCTCTGCATGTGTCTGCTTGAACACTTTTAAAGGAGAGTTTTTCCTGACATTATGCTGTGATGATGCTTAACTTGTTGACCGGGTTTGGGGTTTGCAGTGGAATGTCCATTTTGTAAAAAGTTTCCTGCGGAGGTAGAATGGCTTATAGGGCATAAACAAGATAGCTAGGTGTGTTAGGAGTTTTGCCTAGACAACGTCTAAGGAGGATGTCTTCAAAGACATATAAACTTGTGTGTATAAAAGTGGAAAGAAGTAGCTCAACTCTTGCGTGATCCATTGTATCTCCGTATGCCCGAAACCCAAGAAGTTTGTTCAATTCTGTCGAAAGGTGGTTGGTTTTATGCTATGTGGAATATAAACAGAGGCAAAAGTCAGGTTGTGCAGATCTGATCCAAATGGTAGTTTCCTAAACGTGAATCTTGTTAGAATGTAAACTTTGAACGTTATATTGAACTATTTTAATCATATTGATGAGAACACAAAGCAACTAAAGTCCCTCGTCATCTACTGAAGAGAAACTTGAGCATCATCGCCGCTAATTTTGTAGCAATCATTCATGGTTGCCAAAAAAGATAGCAATTCTTTAATTTTGACAAAATTTTTCTAGTCCATAACAGATAAATCTGAGAGGAACTATTGCGCGCTAAACAAGACGTTAAAGAATGGTTAAAATTGATTTGAATACATTTGTATTATTTCAGCAGTGAACATTCATCAATTATACACAATTATTAATACAGTTATACAGGTACGGATGTACTAATTCCAGTTTTGTCAAGACTGTTCAGGGATAGCTTAGTGCTTGGACATGTAAAAAAGGCTTGGGCAGAAGTACTGGTCGTATTCTGCCAAATAGCGTCTCATCCCAGCCTGACCCATTAGCCTTAGCTCTTTTTTCCTCAAGACAATGGAAAAACTACTGGATTTGTAAAGCAAGGACACAATACTTGTATCCCCTTTACATGATCAGCAGTTTGCCTATCAGGCAGGAAGATCTAGAGAGATTGCTCATTGCCTAACTATGGTCATAAAGACAGCATTACAGTGTAGACAGATTGCTCTGAGTACTTTCATGGACATATCAGGATCTATAATACATCTTATGATGCCATTCGATCGTCCATGATCCGGAAGAATATTCCATCCATGATTATTACATGGACCATTGGCATGCTGGGATCTAAGTGCACGAAATTTGAACTGGGAGTAGAGAAGCGATCGATCAAAGCCACCAGAGGATGCCCGCAAGGTTCGGTATTATCACCTCTGTTGTGGGCTATGGTCATGAATGTACTCCTCTTAAAGCTCAACTCCTTCAGGGCTTCAGTATTACCAACAGGTGGTGTGAGAAGGGCTTGAAAATCAATCCTGATAAGACCATCTCAGTACCATTCACACGAAAAAGCAATGAGGTTTTAAAAAAGCTAATCTTGATAGGTACTGAACTCCAATTGTTCACTGGGGCTCACACCTTCGGTATGTTATCTGCAGGGCACTTTATTCCTGTACCAGGTTCTGCGGAGACACATTGGAAGGTAGCCGCTAAACCACCTCCTGGGCATTTGTGACTCTTGTTAGACCGATTATTACTTACTCAGCATTATTCTGGTGACCCAAGGTTGAACTAACTAGTGCGATGAATGCACTAAAAACCTACACCGTTTAGTCTTTGTTGGCATCACTGGAGCAATGAAATCGTGCCCAACTATGGCCCTACCGTTAACTGTAAAAAGAAAGGTATGTTTATCGGCGTTAAGGCTTTAAAAGATTTCTGCCATGGAGGACTTCTATGGGCACATGAGGATAACAAATATCATCATCAAAGAGGCCATTGTCAAATTCAGTGACAATATGCCAAGGAAATCGGCATTCGCTAGGAACTATAAAGTTGTTATATTTGGTCGTGGTAACTGGAGACGAAATAACTTTAATTTCGCAATGAAATCTGGTATACTGATGGGTCTAAGCTACAAAACGGCGATACTGGTGCCGGCATTGTGGCACATGATTTCAAAAAGGTATACCAATGGGTAAGCTTGCTACTATCTTTAAGGCGGCGTTTTACGCCATAGAAATATGTGTGAGGAAGTGCTTTCGTAGTAGGCTCTCTGGTGGACACATCTACATATAGCCTCTCTGAAAGAGCCGATTGCATCGCCAAACGCAGAACGCAAAGGCTTTTCATTGGTCCATGAACACTTCTGTGGACTATTGTATGGATATAAGGAGGTAATCCGGAAATGGGAAGATACTGAATTTGCACATACCTGGGACAGAATTTCTGGCCATAAGCAAAAAGATTTATTACCCTATCTGAAGGAGTGTCCAGTAAACTCCTGAGGTTAAATAATAACGAATTACGCATCTTTGGGGCTTTCTCACTGGCGACTGTGGCCTAAACTACCACCGCAAAAAAAACGGACTATTCGAGTCGGGCTCTTGCAGATTTTGCAACGATGCTAGGGAAACCTCGGAGCACGTCCTCTGCGATTGTCCGGACATCAGCAATCGGAGGCTATTTCTTTTTTCTTTATCCGCAAGTGCCTCACTTCAAAATCTGGATCACCAATCCGGGAAGTGTGCTTAAATTTCTAAAGAGCCTAAACCTGGATTAAAAGTAGGGCATGCACAATAGATCCCAAGGGTCGCGGTGTGGGAGTGCCCATTAACAATAATAATAAAACTTAAGGATAAAGAGTCAATGATTATTTGGTAGTTGAACTAATTAAAAATAAATAGATTAGTTGCATTATAATAACTCTCGGAGTAATATTTAAATGGCAATGCTGGCAAAATTAAACTTGACATTCGATAATTTCACAAAAAAAAACTAAACAAAGCCGACAAGAGCGCAGGCAACAAGAACACAATTCACACGTGTTCAAGATCACATTTGACCTCATTAAAAAAACAATTCTGCAAAAACGCAAGGAAACAAAAGAAGTGGAAAAACATAAAATTAAATTAAATGCATTCGAATCAGAGAGAAAATGAGAATAAAAACAACAACATAAGCAGCCAAGAAGTAAGGAAGGAGTGAGAAAAAAGAAAAAATCCACCCTCGCGTACAAAAGTTTTTATGTCTGCGCACGCGCAGCGTTCCATTTGATTTTATTGCTGGTGTTTCTTGCTGTTTGTTGTTCTTGTTGGCTTTCGGCATCATATCTGGAAGTCTGCGGTTCACAATCTTCACGTATGCAAAATCATTTCTTTGCATAAATTCGAGGACGTGCGAAAAAACGTGTCGGTTGCTGTTGTTGTTGCTGTCCTCTCGTTTTTGTAATATTTGACGTAGGTGAGGAAGAAAGGTAAATAACGAAATACTTTCGAATGCCGATTTGAATAAGTTGATGAAAAAGGAAACGAAAAAAAAAAAGGAAGAAAGAGAACATAAGATAGATGGGAGAGAAAAAAGGTATTAGAAATTAAAAAAATAAAAAAAAAAAAAACATTTGTGTATGGATTCATTTTTCGTAAATTTCTATTTACCGTTAGATCATAATACTCAATACTTCCGGTCAATTACAAAAGCAAGCAGCACAGCTGCGCGGCTAACGATGCTTCTGACCACAAAAAACAGCAATAATAAGGAAACGCCATTCGAGAGCCGAACAAAAAACCTATTTTACAATCAACTAAACACACCTACGACACTCGATGTGGGCGCCAAAAATTTGATTTTGCTATATTTTTCATAGAAAAACAGCCACGCACACACACACACACACTGTGAGCTGGCAGGAAGACACATGTAAAGGAAAATAAGAATAATAATAATATAATAACAGCAACGGAGACGACGTCTCGAAGAACTGTTCAACGGCAGCAACGAATTCTTGCCAAAGCAATGAGCAAAAAGCACGATTTCCAGCAGAAAGAAAGTCGAATATATATTCGAAATATTTAGCGCTTTTCGGTGACTAGTCAACTGACTGCCTGCTTGACTAGCTGACTGTCTGTGTGCTCGTCTATCAGTCGCTCGTTGAGTCTGTCTCGCTCTGTGCTTATGCCTTTGTGACGGCTTCTTTCTCGCTTCCGACGTCCATGTGCATTTTTTCAATATATTCGTCTATTTATTTTATCTCTCTGTCTGTCTGTCCGTCTGTCAGTCGGTGCGTCCGTTCATATGCATGCCTGCAGCTCTGTCGCTAATCCTTGTAATCCTCTGTCCACCCAAACTCAGCTCAAGGTAAAAGCCATGAATTGAATGAATGAACCGGAGTCGGCTGCACTTTAGAATTAATGTCTTTGCACACTTGGCCCCAACAAAGTCATAAAATTTATTTCCTTTTCTACATCTTGTGCCACAACATGTCCCCGCGTGTGTGTGTCTGTGTGTTTGTGTGTTCGTGTGATGAAGAGCAAATGTGCGGAGTTATATTTTGTAGAACAAACTACTCAAAGAAATAACAAATTTTTATGTCTTTTTAACATTCTGAATGACTCTTTGTCTCGCTGTTTATTTGTCTCTGTCTTCTTTCCATCTAGGAATCGTCCGGTTGTGTTTTTTTTTTTTTTTTTGTTGCGTTCGTTTCTTTAGTTTTACTTCGTTCTTCATGGAATCATTTGTTCAACGTCATAACATGGACCAGCTTAAATCTGGATTAAAATTTCGATTTATCACCAAGAACACTGCATTTAAAACATACATAAATTAGTAATAAAAACACAGAAAATAGCAGAATTCTTTGCAATAAAAACGAAACATTTTTCCAGTGAAATTCAGTAAAAATGAGTTTTGGATATGAATCAATAAAATATTTGTTAATGTTTTTATTGTTTCCTAATTATTTAAATGTTTAAAAATCGCTATCCTCTTCTTCTTCTGTTGCTTCTTCCCCCTCCAACACAAGACTTGCTTGCTACAAAAAAAAAAAACCTCTTCAACATTCAACTGTTCTGATAGATGTCACACACACACAGCTTTGCCCAAGGAATTAATTTATGAAGAAAACCGCGTTGATTTACGCAACGAATGCGCGTGAGCGAGGAACGACAAAGATTCTGCAACGCAGACGGACAGCAACGGAACGTCCTAAAAGATTGTATTAGATTACAACATCAATGGCACGGCAACAACATTCCGATAATAAAAGCAAAAATTACAAAAGGAAGCATGCATGTCTTCCATCAGCCTTTCGACCCCTCCCCCCGCCCCCTCCGCCGATGTGTTTCATCTTTCCTTTTCTGCTTTTAAAAATAAAACAATACAGAAACGAAAATCCAATTTGAAAATAAGACCAAACGCTGTACGAGCAGCACAAGAATATTTGTTGTTTATAAACTCGGCTCATGTTCTGATTTGAATTTCGTGTGAAAGTCAACAAATGCAAATTTAAGCCACAGATTACAAGCAACAAATCCGAATGCATGCTCATGGCTGCGTACGTTTTTATGCAGCAGCATCGTCCACTCAACGTCCGCATGTGAGCGCTGCATGTTGCATTCGCTGATGCTGCACTTATTTATGGCTCAACTATTGGGAAATTTATCAAAGTGAAATATTGAGTGGCTGAAGTTGATGGCAGCGGAGGCTGTGGTACATCGTGGCGGTAGTCGCAGTGGCAGGGAAAATGAGTGCGGGCCACAGATGCCGGCGAAACTTGTCCTTAAACTAAACCAAGCAACGATGTCTACGATATTCTACACAAAAGCAAATTTCTAGACAAAAAACGCTCTCCTTCGGTTAATTTCCAATTTTACTATTTAATTTTATTCGAGTTATTTAATTCGAATACGTTAATAATCGATACAATCACCCGTCATTTGAAAATCATTGGATTACTGCAATATTCGATGCTGTTTTGTGTCATGTTGTGTATTTGCCGTCGACACTACGAACTCATTTGCTACTTTCTACTGATTTATAAACTTAACTTACGTCACTAATAAATACATGCGCTGTTTCGTGAATGATTGCAGATGTTAGAAACTACTTTTTACCAAACACCGACTAAGAATTAGTAATAACAATAATGGATCAATACGACAATTGTTGAGAATAAAGGTAAAAGTAACTGTAAATACATGATGGCGGCAGTTATTTGAGATAAAAATTGCCTTAAATTAATACTGTAGCGAGCGGCGTGATGATCAGCAGCTTTTGAACAAGTGCGCCAACAACTCGGCTTCACTCAGATCCAATTTATATTTCTGTACGATGTCCTGAACCTTGAGCCGCCGCCGCACGTGCGGAGGTTGGAAGCTGCAAGCAATCAAAAGAGAATTCAAGAGATTTCATTAGGCAAGGAGAAAGGCGACGACGCACTTATCGTTATCCAAACGCCTGCGCTTGGACATGTTGTGCGCCGTCTGGCGGACTAAGTTGCCAACAACGCGACGACTCAGCACCATGCCGTCGACGAGAGGCGTGGCGAAACTCATGCGCCCCGGTGGACCCTGCAATTTGACACGCAGCAAACCCGACTGCAGCGCGTGCAGGAAAATCACATGACAATCGGCGGCGCGTGGCTGCTGCTGCTGCCCCTCCTCCCCGGTGCGAGTGTAGTGCAAGAGCTCATCTGAAAACAAACCGATTACAAGACTCATTACGGATCATGCTTCGACACCCACCGATCGGAAAATTCAAGTGGTCCTCGTAGGACTCGAGCCAGACGAGGAGTATTTTCGCCGGCGGCTGCGGCAGCAACGACGGTTTCATGGCGTTGCCTTTGCGGCGTGTGGGCGGAACTGGATCCTTGCTCTTGCTATTATCCAGCTCCAGCGAAAGGTTCCGCGCCTTATGAGCAGCGTGCTGCTTGTAGGTTTCCGAGGAATCCGAGCAGCGCATCCACACATTCGTGCCTGCAGAAGGGGCGCTGTCAACCGAAGAACTGGAGCTGGAGCAGAGCGACAGGCAACTGCCGTCGATGTCGGATCGCCTGTTCCAATCTGTGGGCACCACGAAAACGATCTCCGCGGACACATCGGCCCAGTAGAGGACCCGCGATTCGCCATTGAACTTAAGATCAAGACTAGAAGTGTTGGTCGAGCGCTGCGCGGTGTTCTTTAGCGCCCATGAAGTGCTCACAAAACCAGTCCAGCCCGAGTGTTCAGCGATGTCCACCGGCCAACCTAAAGCAGGTGCAAAGGAGCTCATTTTAGACGGCAATCTTTTAGCTTCCTGCAAAGCGCCTCTAGCAAAAGGGGCAGAACCCACCTAAGGTCAACAGCATGTGGCCGAAATGCACGTCCAGCGTGTGAACGTTGTCCTGGTGCATGTTGGCGACGATGTCCTGCGCCGACGACTGCCCGGACTTCACATAGAAGACGTGCACCGTGTCGTGCGAGCGCGCACTCATCTTATCCAATGTGGCCAGCTCTCTGGCGAAGTTGCTGCGCTTCGTGTCGAGCACGATGAGCGAACGCGGCGGCAGCACGCCCAGCGACTCCGACAGACTGTTCGGATTGCGCTCCTCGAACGAGAGGAAGCCGAAGTGCGAGAGGAAGAGACGAGCCGCTTGGAACTCGTGGCAAACGGGCGGCGGCACGCACTCCTGCGCATGGCTGAGACTTTCCGAGCTGTTGTCCGCCTCAGCCCAAGCCAGCTTCTCGAGGATGCTCTGGTTCTCAATCAACGACTCCAACTGGCGGATGCTCTCGGATCCGTACTGCTCGCGGATCTGCTCCAGCGTCGGAATGGAGAAGTCCGCCACGCAGGGAGTGACTTTGTCCACGCCGTCGGGGTAAAACTTCTGCTCCGGCTCGAGCCGAGCTGGCGGATCGTTCATGGGAATGGGGCGGCCGGGGTTGGCCGCATGGTACTTGGTGCCGCCGGATTTGCTGCGCGGCAGATGGCGCAGCTGCATTGTCCACGAGTGCCGGCCGAAGGGTCCCCGAATCAGCACTAAGGAATAACTATAGATATCAGCTATAACAATTTCACTCTCTCCAAGGACTTACGAGTAACCGTTGGCTGAGGATCCTGATCGTTGCCAAGAGGCTCTTCAAGCAGCGCCAAAATCGTCGAATTCTCCGTGACGAAGTATTTGAATTTCGCTATCGCCTGCTCGAAACTGACCGAGTTATGGGCGCCGGCGTCGGAGGCGGGCAGCGTGCTGCAGTGCTTGATGAGCGCCACTTCATCGAGCAGGCATGAAATCGACTCCGGGCCGCATTCGTTGGGAAAGTAGCCGACCTGCTCGAGAATAATGGTGAGTAGATTCTCGGCGGCATCGCGGACGCGCATCGACACCGGCTTCAGCTCCTTCTCGTCCTTGAACTTGGGCTTCTCGCCGGGCTTGCCGACGCTCTTCGACCCGGAAATACCCAACTCAACCACTTCGAGCACCGTCTGCAGGCAGTCCTTGTCCTGCAGCAGGTACGGGTGCTGCATGAGCCACGCCGACGTGCACTGAAAGGCGGCGACGATGGTGCTGTGCAGGTCCTTGCTGTGGGCCGGCGGCGGGCGCGAGCACTGGTAGCAGATGTAGTCGCAGATCCATTTCACGGCCCGTTTACACTCCAAAGCGTCTGTGGAAATTATCGTAAGACTTTGACTTGGCTCTTCAATTTTTACTAACGAATCTAGTTGTTTGTTTTTTGTGTTTTTTTGTGTAATTTTTCCATTGCATTTTGAATAAATTGATTTAAACGATTTTCAGTTTATTGAAGGTTTCCCAATTTTTTTTTTTTTTGATTTATATACGAAAGGAAGGGAAGAGGAGGGAGGAGAGGAGAAGGGAAAATTTTAGTTTTTAGTTTTAATTTGAAGAGCGATTTAAAATTGATGAATTGAATGAGGATTGAGGATTGTTTATTGACCGATTTGATATTTTTTAAGTTATAATTAAAATTATTTTCGTTTATTAGGTTTCCAATGAAAGATATACGAGTATTTAATATTATTAATTATATACAATTCGTTGTTCAGTTAATTTTAAGAAGTCAATAAAACAATTCAATGGATACGAAGTGTTTTTTTTTTGGTGGTTTTTGTAGGTGAATGTTTTCAAATGATTGCAATAATAATAAATTCAGCGAAATTTCATTGATATTTACATTTGTGTTGGAAATTCAATATTTTTATTATGTATTTTTTTTTTATTTTCATTATGAATTCGAGTGCATTTGTAGTTGGTTTTTTGCAGGATTATTAACAACATTTTCGATAGAAACATGTACGAAAAGAAGAAAAAAACATAAAAAATGTTTTTTAATAAATCCCATTTTGCCCACAATAAAATATTTTCATTTCAAAATTAATTATTTGAAATATTTTAGACGAAGAATAAGACACCAAATAAAGGAAAATATTCGTTAATATGAAGAAGCACGAGAAAAATTCAAAGAAATGTTAAAAACGTTAAAAAACATGGAGGTTTTTTTGTTGTTTTTTTTTTTTTTTGTGTACGTGTATGTATGTGTATTTTCATTGGGTGTGAGGCAAGAAATGAAAACAAGAGAAAAGAAGAAAAGAGAACAAAATAAATTAGTAATTATAGATCAATTTTTATTTACCAGTTGAAAATTTCCTCGCTGCGCAGCATCGAAACCACACAAAGGAACAACGCAAGAAGAAGAACAAGGAGAAGAAAGAGACGCGATTAAGATGCACAAACAAACGAACAAACAAACAAACAAACGAACAGATGACAATAAATAATTCAAAGTCAATAAAGAAAATAAAATCAACTCAAACGCAAGATTTTAAATTATTTTTTTCTGTGTTAAAAGCGTCTTAAATACAATAAACGAAAAATAGATATTAATAAAAAAGAAGTAATAGAAAAAGGAAAACCCAAATAAATATTATTTACTATACTAAAAAGTATTAAAAACATAAAAGTCCTTTTTATTCAATTTCTCTTGTTAAAGAACGATTTTTTTATTGGTTAAAATTGTATAAACAAAATGTAAATTTGCAGAATATAGGAACCGAAAGTAACGAAAGTAATAAAGATATTAGTAAAAGGCATCCAATAACATCCACCATCACCATAAACACCAGCAACAACAGATCTCAACTCACCGGAATCACGTATGTGCAGACGTGCCAAGCCGGACAAGAGCTCCAACGCCGCCAAAGACACATTCAAGTCAGTCTTCCACGATGAAATCAGACGATGACAAACCAAGTAAGTGGCACGAACGAACAAAGCATGCGCGTTGTCTGCACGTCACCGAAAACAAATAAAAATCAACGCATTAAAAGCTGCTTTCAATGTGGCATTACAATGAATTCTGTGATAAAAACACATGACATGCGCCATTCGTCAAGCGGAAGCGGAGAGGGAAAGGGGAGGTCTTCGAGAAATTGTTCATTTGAATTTATGTAATCAGAAAATTATATCCAAATTCGTCGTCATTGAAAGTAAAAGTTAAAAAATATACACTAAATTTAAGCAATTTTTTAATAAAAAACTAAACAATTGTATGTATTTATAAATGAACATAAGGAAATAATTAGTTATAATTAAAATAACCAAAATTGCAGAACTAAAATCTATTTAAATCTACAACACACAGCTTAAGCGCGGACACAAACCACAACAGCTGTGGTGTGCTCAAAGTGCTCTGTTTTCTCTTATTCTTTCTTTCGTTATGCTCTGGCAATGCTTCAACATATTGTATATCGACTGCGTAATTTTATAACTCAATAAAATAATTATTTACTCTTTCTTAATATATTAAAAATATAATAAATCACAAAATTACAAAAAGCCTTAAGTTCAAACGTTTTTAAATGGACATCATAATCTCAGAGCTACACACACAGCAGTATAGTGACTACAGTTAATAACAAATATATGATTAGTTTTAATAAGGCAAACTAAAATGTTAAATAAAAAATATAAAAGAAAAATTTACCATTAACTGAAGCACTTTCCAATTCATGCAGCAGCTCCATGGGAAAGTCATCAGAGATGGTTAAACTAGGAAAATCATGTTGTGAGGAGATATCACGTCCCAAGGCAGCGCCACCGAACGAGCCGCCAGTAGCAGCAGAGCCTGAAGCGCCTATCGTTGTAGTGCTATGGCCACCGAGGCTGGCATTGCCGACGCTGGCTACGGATGCGGAGCGCTCCGAACAAGCTGATTTAGAATTTGAAATGTGTATGCAATGCAATGAGTGTGAAAATCAATTAATGCGTGTTTTAAGAGTACGTGATAAGGACTGTAATGAAAACAGACTGGCAAAGAAAAGCGGCAAAAAGGTATTTGATTAAATAAATTAGTTTTAACATTTTAAAGCATAATAACAAAATGTAATCGACATTTCATATTATTTCGTAATTATTACTACTTTAAATAAAATAATGGAAAAAATCTATAAACAGAAAATCTATGGTTAAACAGAAAATTAAATTATATGTTTAGAAGTACAAAAAGTGAAAGAAAATGCATAAACACCTCACAGGGAAAAGACACAGGGAATGTGATAAGTGTGTGGATAATCATAAATATCAAGATATATTTATATAAGCGGTTGCTTTGGCATATATGAAATCTTGAGCGGTGCATCCACGCAGAGCCATCGACTATTCTTTGAATAGATGGGACTTCGCAATATCACTTTTATCGGTACGCACCATCCTGGCAACACACCAAGGATTTCTTATATACTACATACGTAGAGAGAGGCTTTGCTTTTAACCATACCCGAGCTTAATAAATGACTTTCGTGTGGTAGACCCGGCGAGCCGCCATGTTGCCGATCCGAAGCCACTGTTTCGGTATCTTCGAATGTAATCGAGTCCTGAACGGTAAGCAGCAAACCACCAAGCAGCATATGAGTATTTTGCGCATCGCTTTCAACTTGCAACGCAGTCATTAGAACATTTATAAGACGTGGTTTCAGCTGAATAAATGTAGTTATACTGTAAAGAGTAGAATTTCTGTAATACTTCCACGAATCACGATTATAATAACTACACTTTTAGGTTACTCACCGTTCCGGCGACTCATTGGTCAGATCTCGAATGGGTAGCATTTGGAAATGCAACGGCAGAACCAAGAGCGATAATAAAATGTTAATAGAAGCGCGTCTCAGTTCTGTTTTATTAAATGGTATAGCTTGAGATTTTATTTTTAAATCTTTGTCCGGCAGAACAATCTCTAAAGCGGCTATAAAACCCGGCAACAACACCTGAATGCCATCCAAATCCAAACGAAAAAGATCGGAGGAGTTCAGCAAAATGCTGGCAAGAGTTTCATCGCATTCTTTGGCTTCGGTTATTTTCAAGCATTGCTGCAGAGCCATATAGAAACGAGCCAAATAGACGGGAAGTATCTCTTCACCGGTTTTCTTGGCGCAGAATATTTTGCACAAAGTACCGATGGCTTCAGCGCGTCCAGATTCATACTTATCAATGGTCAACGTAGGCGGCAAACTGTTGGGATCGTTTAATGAATTCGGCTGTGAAAGAGAAATGCTGCCTTTGCGGTTTTCCATGATCATCGAAGAGGGACGCTTGCTGGCTTCACTCGCTTGCTCTGTAAGAGTAAAATTTGAGAAATATTATTTATGCAAAGGAAAGGGAAGGGAAGGGACATTACTTTTGGTATTAATCAGCCAAGCATCGCCGCCAATGTGAGCTGCTTCGAAGAGCCATTCGCCGAACAGGTGCAAGATGCTGTTGCACTTGGGACGAATCGCAGCCAGTGGAGGACGTTGTTCCAAGCCGATCGAAGGTAAGGCTTCGCAAGTGCAGAGCAAGTATTGAAAATAGTTGAATTATTTTAATGTTTCATGAATATTTGTGGAGTTTTCTTGATTGTTGCCGTTTATTTAACTTACAAGTTAAGCTGCTTGATGATGGCGGTCCCGAAGTAGGCGTCAGAGGTGCCTGCACGCTGGATGAGCGCGACGTAGTCAAACCAATTAAAGCTGATTTGCTAATACCTGTGATCAGCACAAGTTTTTTTTATTAGTTAGTAAAAATGTATTTAATTAATATTTTTAACAGTGGAAAAGAATAACATTTTAAAAGATAATATGACGCAGAACATGAAATTAAGAGGCGTTATTATTGCTGGAGATAAGAGGAATGGAGAAGAAGAAGCAGGTGGAGGTGAATGCAATCAAATACAGAATAAATTTATGAAATCAGTTGAATTTTTAGTGAAGATTTGGCTACACATGCAACAAGAAACTTAAAGTATTAGAGAATAATAAAAGCAATCAGATAAATTTAAATAATTTGATAAAACGAACGCATTAGACACACCTTCTTTAAAGTGTTAATATTTAATAAAAAGAACCTTAATTTAAAGAAACCAAACGCTTTGTTTTTAACATTGAAAACAATCTAAAATCGGTCAAATTTGTATAGAACAATTGTGTTAAGAAAATTAAAAGGCAAACTTAACACGATCACAAGGCATTAACACGACACACGAAGATGTCCTTAACAAATAGATTGCGCACCCTTTTGTTGTGTTGCTGTCGGAGTCACGCTGAAACTTTTCGCCAAACGACGCTGCAACGGAGGAGTCGGCGAGTGCGGCAAGAGCTGCGTCAGTGCCGAGACGTGCTGAGCATCCACAGCCGATACGGAAACTGATGTTTGTTGGGTCGCATTTAAAGGTGTACCGAAGGAAATCGAGCCACCAACGCCGGCTGACTGACTGCCGCTGGGTGCCACACCAGCAATACTAATGTTATGTGTTGCTGTCACACTACCAACTGACGCCGAGGCATTACCATGGCCCATTATGACATTCAAAGTGGAGCCAGCTGCACTGCCACTTAATCCCGCTATTAAGTTTTCTCTAATGAATTGCCCTGCACCGTGTAAATTTAAATGCGGATGAGGAAATTGGTGAGTTTGGTGGTTTTGCTGTTGTTGCTGTTGCTGAGTTATGTGAGTAGAATGAGAAGTGCCGCCCACAGCAGCAACATTAGCAGCGGCAATGCCGGCTGCAGCTACATTGGGATTAGATTTCGAAGTGCTGCTATGACTATTGTAATGATAATGATGGTGGTGGTGGTGGTGGTGGTGGAATAAATGATGAGTGCTGGATGAGTTCGAGCTGGTGGCTTCATTTAGCGAGAGACGTATATCGAGAAGATTCGTGATGGCTTCATCATGTTGCTGTGGAGCTGGCTGATAAATACCTACTTTGCGAATAAGTATGATTATGGTGCAGAAGAGATGTTGATGGGAGGGCGTGAAGGGGACAAAGAACCCATTAGAATACCGTAGGAAGAGAGATGAGAAAGGTTAGAAATGTAAAGTGACTATGAATTGCATTACTACAGATAATATTAAAAACTAAACACCAAACACCGTTCATTTTTAAAAAGCCCTATGAAACCCCAGTAAAAACTTCTACAATAACTGATTATGAAAAGAAAGAATACGAAAAGTTTTGGAAGATTAAGATGCAAAGTAATTATTGATGAATTATTGCTATTTGGCAACTCTTAAGACTTCTTCTTCTTCTGTTTCTGCCGTTGTTTATATCTCACCTAGAAAGGCATCGACCTGGCTGGAGACGCCTTTTATGGCTTTTAAAAAAATTAGAGGCAGAGCTTGCAAGCAATGATGCTGAAATGTATCGGCTCCTTTCTCATGGGTCAGGGCCCACTGCACGAAATGTGGAGATTTACTAATAACATGAGGCGAACACAAAGCCGTCGGATTTCCAATGGTGCGTAGAAAACGATACCAACTCTGAGCAATGCAATCATTGCTCATACCCGAAGGAATAAGTTGGGCATCTTCGTCAGCTACAAACGTTTGAAAACAGTGCATCCATAAAGTATAACAAAAGCACTTTCAGTATACGAAGGATTTACTTACATATTTTTAACTCGGGAAAAGCCGGTCCATAAGTGAACTCCAGCAAACGTGCTGTCAAAGCCAAATTAACGCGGTTCCATTGATCGACCAAGGCAACCCGATGACGCCACATTGCACAAGACTCCTGTAGGGTCTTCCATAACGAAGGCGATGGAAAACAGCGAACGCACGCCAGCAACCACACTTCAAATAACACTGACAGCACGCGTTCGCACAGCTGATCGCCCACATCATCCTTCACTGTAGGTGGCGCCAGCAGAATTTCGTTAATGGCCAGCAAAAACAGCAACAAACTCTCCCAAGTGTTGCGATCCATGCTTTGTGATATTTGAGCCGTTTGCTGCAAGGTGCGCAACACTCGGTGGCAGAGAACCGTTTGTCGGTTTATAGTATCAGCACCTGTAAAAAATTGATAGCAAATTAAACATTAAAAATACAGAAAATCAACTTGTAATTGTAGTATTGCTTAACCTACCCAGTGAGCTTTGGTATGTAAATGGTAAGGCTTGAAAAATAATTTCGAATGAAAACAACGCAATGAATTATGTACCGATGAAGGAAAAGTTTTTATTGGAGAAATTTGAATGATTAATTTGTGGTGTTTTTAGACAGAACTCACTTTCGCCTTGTCGTGGTACAAATAAATTGTGGAAATGACTTATGATTTTGCGGCAATACATATTGGCGTCCTCACAAATGGGCTTGGGTACACTTATTCGCGGTTGAGGATGTAGCGCTGTCATCCATTCGCAGTAAACATTAACGCAGTCTTTGAGCGTTTCGTGTTCCTGCAGCGGTAACGATAATCCAAAACAAATTACGTCCATACACCAAATGACCTATGATTAAAAAGGATTAAGAAAAACATTGCGTAATTATTTGAAGGAATTTGTAAAAAAATAAATCAACCTCTTCATCTTTAACCAAATGACTAGGCTCTGCATTCTGTGTGATGCCCAGGTTTGTGGCCAACTGCTTCACTACGGAGACGGCCACTTCTCGTCCAGCGGAGGCGGGGAACTTGTTAAGCACACTGTAAGATTGTGCCCCACAACTGTTGGCGCTAATTTGTGAAGAGAGCGAAACCCATTCAGAGTACATTTTTCAACAAAACTCTTTACAAAGATTTAATAGAAATAATTCAGTTGAATGGACTGCAGACTTTCCAAGTAGCAGATGTTCAATACGTTTAATGGTTCTAGTGCAAAATGCCTGTCGGCAAATTACATCTACTCAGGTATAATTTCAGAAATATAAAAAACATGGGTCGAAATTCAATAACAATTCCATTTTTTCACCATTTTTGTTCTTTTTCACAGTTGGTCAGGTGCAAAAAAACATAGTCAAAGTGTTCTTCAGGATTTCAATATTTTCTAACTAGGTAATAAATATTTTTGGAATTTAGCACATTAGTTTTACTTTTAAAAGTCCAAGTGGTTAAAATTAGCCATTAAAAAGGCTCTTTTAAAGAAAATATTTTTTCACGGAACGAAAAACTTCTCAGGTGTATATAGCACCAGTGTCAAGTTTTTTGACAGTTCGCCATAAGGATTGCGGTTAAATAAACATTTGTTCGAAAAGTGTAAACATCATTACATAATTTTAGATTAATGTAGTAATTATGAAAAACATGATTTAAAAAGGAAAATTTTTAAATCTGAATTATACTTGACATGGAACTGGAAATTCAGACTGATTGTGCATTAGTTTTAAATTGTCAATATTGTTTTATTTTTTAAATTTTGCGTAAACTTAAATCTATTAAATATTGTATACCCCAATTTTTGTGTTATTGAGATGTTTAGTTTGTTTTTATAGTCCCCAACAAAACACAAAACAGCGCTACTGCTTCTTGTTACTGTGTTAAAACCCTTTGAAGTTCCGGCAGTTATTGGTCCATATCTCCTAGAAGATACGAGTTATCCCTTGCGGTGGATAGCGTTAAATAGACACATTCACGAAAAAAGTGTTTTTACCGAAAAGCCCATATTTTTGACTCAACCCATATATATAAGTTTGGACAAAACCGGTTTGAATATTTTTATTACTATTACTTCGCCTGAAAATTATTTTTACTAATACATTATAACTGATTGATTATAAGGTGGCAGTGGTGGCATATTTACCGATTTGTTATAGGAAAGCTCTCAAAAGCTATCAGTGATGCCAACAACATGATATAACTTTAAAAAGGGTCAAAATTTTCTTTCTTCTTTAGATAGAGGTATAATATAATAAATCTATGGAAAGAACTGAATTAAATATTATAATCAACTGGGATTAATTTTTGCGATAAAAAGTTTTTATTGTTATTTTTATTGTGTGCTGTAATCCTTATGAGTTGTGAGCCATGAGTTGTGAGCTTAGAGCACATATCGGAGCGATATATACATATATACTAGAGAGCTGCACAAGACGTCTTGATACGACAACGTGTCGCAGTAGTGCAGTGTAATGTCGTGTGGTTCAAAAATGAAAGCTTTCATGTCAAATTGTTGAACGATTCAAGACATCTGCCGAACAAGACATTATGACGCATTTTCACTGTGTCATAGTGCGACACTATGGCACTATTGCATATGGAATGCACTTGATGAAGGCAAACTGCTGCTTTTGTGTATTTCGTTTCGAGGTATGGCGACGTTGATGTTTACAATAAAAACAATAAAAAAAACACAATCCCCTTGTGCGTAAAATGTACTGCGTTGTTGTTGTTTCTTTCGTTTGTTTTATTTTACGATCGACTTGTTTGTTTTTATTGTAAACATCGTCGACGCCGTACCAGTCGACAAGCCTGCAATAGTGCCGCACGTTGTGATGCGTTGTTGTCTAGTGTCGTGCAGTGCAGTGTAGTGTCGTCCGCCATGTTTGTAGTCATTTGTTGTCCTTTTTTAGTCAAGCCTTTCTGTTCAAGATGGCAATAGATTGAAGCTAACATTATTATCGTGTCGTGTCGTGTCATCGGGAGACTTCGTGTAGTGTAGTGTCGTTCATTTAGCTAGCAGACGACAGTCAATGGCTTGATTTGATTGTAACAGAGACACTGCACTGCACGGCTGGACATTTTTGGTATGTCTTGAAAGTGCGTTCAAGACGTCTTGTGCAGCTCTCTAATATGTACATCATTGGGAAGGTAGTTTTAATACATACATATTTATAATTCATCTTTTGAGAGATTTTTCGAAAATTTTGTACTTTTTATGGAAATACAATTTTTTCCAAATTAAGTTCTTCCGAAGCCTATATCCTAATTATTGGAAACGAAATTCCGTCAGCGCTCGTGAAGTTTGGTTTGTAGACAAACCGGTTTCTCCGATGTGCCATTTTCAGTAACACTACAAACCAAACTTGACGACGGATGACGGAATTTCTTTCCGAATAATTATGTAGCCCATTTCACGCCGTCGGAGATCAAAAACAATACGAAGAGTTCATAAGTTTTTTACAGGTAGATGCCAACTTCTTTTATTGCTCGCTTGTGACTATGTTGACTGAATCGGCCGATTTGGGGACGGGTCTTGCGACCATGAAAGCCTAGTTTACAAAAATACACAAGAGCCTCTCGCAGAACAGGTTATACACATCACCTTATCTTGTGCCTTATCTGTGACATTGCTAATGCTTCCGTCTGGGGAGAAAAAAGGATTCTACAGTTGGGACGAAAAGAATTGAGTTTGCTGTCTGAATTGATCATAGAGCCTGGCGCGCTGCTCTATGTTGGTGATAATTTAACACTCACTCAAAGACTACTTAAAACAGCGGGCCCACTCTAAGGCGATGGGGCCTTCATAAGGAGAGGCCTGTTCATCATTAAGAAGGGGGTAACTTTGGGAGTCGCACGAAGGTCTAAAAGCTAGCTGATATGCAATAGTTAGTTATTTTATGAATGGGATTTTTTACGCATTTTTATACCCTACATCCGAAGGAATGAGGGTATATTCACTTTGTGCTTCCGTGTGTAACGCATTAAAGGAGGCGTGGCAGGTATGGAAAAGTATATATATTCTTGATCAGTGTCACCTCCTGAGTCGATTTAGCCATGTCCGTAGTCTGTCTGTCTGTCTGTGGAAATCACGATTACAGGAGAACGAATGAAGCTATCGCGATGAAATTTTGCACGTATATTCTTTGTCATCCGAAACTCTGTGGGATTGAAAATGGGATAAATCGGTGCAGCGCCACGCCTACTTTTTTAACAAATACTAATTCTTTTAACAATATTTCAACTTGTAGACTTAGTTTTGAGCTTCAATTTTGTTTCCGAATACATCGGTACAGGTAGATTAAATTTTTAAAAAAAATGGGCGTGTCCACCCACGAACATATGACATTGATATAAACCGCAATTCCAGAATAACGGTTGGAAGAATTGACTTGAAATTCGGTACGAATATTCTCTGCCATCATAGATAACTCTGTATTGAAAATGGTGAAAATCGGCGGGATGTAGGGTATATAAGCTTCGGTCTGACCGAAGGTACCCTTACTAGTTATATTTACTGTATGTTCGTATAACTTGCTTTCAAGTGCTTTTGGCCTGGCAACAGTACTTTTTACGTTGTTATTTACCACATGTTTTACGTAGATTGTCAAAATCATTAAATGGTCGATCGTTACTTGCTTAACGGAGCACTCTAATATCGAATTTCTTTTTATTAAAGTGCTTCATCTTAATTTTGTAACGAATTTTGAAGTTATCTACTGTCATAGAGGCAACCTTCCTGACTTTCCAGCAGTACTGGCCAGCATATCTGCGTTTCGGTATTTAAAAGGAAGTTAATTTGATATGAGCCGTTTTTGTGGTCATGCTGCTGTTGATGCTAAATTAGGTGAGAGCAGCTTCCCCGCTATTCGTAGCTGATCACTTTTTATACCCTACACCTTAAAGTTGAGGGTATATTCACTTTCTACCGGAGTATGTAACGCATAGAACTAGACAAGATAGGTATGGAAAAGTATTCTTGATCAGCATCACCACCAAAAAATTGAAATAACGATGTCTGTCCGTCTGTCTGTCCGTTGAAATCACGATCACAGGAGAACGGATTAAGATTTCAAAATGAAATTTGGCAAAAATATTCGTTGCTATGTTGGGGTGTTTCGTATTAAGAATGGGAAAAATCGCCCAAGAACCACGCCTACTTTTTATATCAAGAGTGCAGGTACCTCTGTTTTGCCTATTAAAAAAAGAGATATCAGCATCACTTTTTGAGAGAAGACAAGAAAATTTTATATGTAGGTTAAGACTAAAGCCCCAACCAAGCAGTGCATAGAAAGCCACTGAACTCAACGACATGTAAGCTATGCATTCCACGGATCAGTAGAACGACCAAGCAATGCATGGAATTCAATCAGCTGATTCATTGTGACCATACTATTACAGTGCAAAAAGTTAAATAAAGAACACAGATTTTAGTGAAAGTGAAATAAAATTAGTTCAAATAAATAGCTTTATTACTTATTTAATATCATTCATTTTTTATTTCAGTATGAAAAAGACTGATATCACAACACAGAAATATTTTTTTCAGTAGTAAGGGTTACCAACTGACACAGATAGATTTGCGAATCGCTGCGTACGCTTCTTTAACAGTGAAGAAATCTTTTCAAATTGCATAAAAGTGCTTAAAAACATAAAGATGCATAAAATACTGTTCTTAGCAATTATGTTTTAGTGGTTGGGACTTTCGAAGAGAGAAAACACTTTATTAAATTAATATGATCGCATTTTGTATAAATTTCAGTATCTAATATTTGAGGAGATGGTGACTCTGTCACTACTGATTGTGCGATCCAGACCGCATGATTTCTATGCATTCTATTCCTAACGAAAAGGTACGAACTTGACGAAACCGTGACTGTGCACTGTATGGGTGCCCACATATGATTCTGTGTATTCGTAGTTTAGATTTCTATTCCTATGCATTGCTTGGTTGGGCCTTAATGCTTCCAGTTGATATGCCAAATATGGGCGTGATCCGCCTACTTTTAGTTTACATAGGTCATGGAGAGTTTTACATCGATTGTATTGAAAAGTATATAAGTTTCCTGAATAATGGTGTACATAATATTGTAGTTTGTGAACCAATAATATTCTGTTGGGAAAAAAATGGGCGGGCCATGCCTCCTTATGCTTTCACTTATGAAACTGTATACAGCTATCATGACGGCATAGTTGTAGAAATTTCATAGGAGTATAAAGTTTTGCCTTTTAGAAGTGGTGCGATATAATTATTATTATATATATACTGTATATTTATTATTAGATATATAATATATATATTGTATATATATACGAGTATACTATATCGCACCACTTCTAAATATATATACGAGTATATATGCAGCATTAAGGTGTAGGGTATTTCGGCTACAGCCCGGCTGTAGACAACACCTTTACTAGTTTTAATATTTCATTGTCTTTATGTTTTCCTAATTTTTGTATTTTCACTGTTGTAGCCGGCCCCTGATTTTGCTTTATGTTAATTGCAAATTAGACATACATATGTAAATTGCATGTTATTTTTAAGAATATTTGTAATTCAAATTGTATATATTAAATTTTCGATTAATAAAGTTTATAACGTAACGTAATATGCATAAACCATACCGTCTTACCAGAGATAATAATTATCTCTGCGTCTTACTTAGACCTGATAACTTTTAACAGTTATTTAGCTTCTCTTCATATACCTTACATGGCATGATCCTCAGAGCTTTTCTTCACAAATATTAAATAATCAGATTAGAAATGTGTATTTTTATTGTAATCAGTCTGGCTTCAAAAGGAAGCCGTTTGCTTTACGGGTGTGCCCCGCAGGGCTCCATCCTTGGACCCCTCCTGCTTATGCTTTATATTAATTATCTACCAACCGTTGTTTTACGTATCCACATATTTGCAGATAATGTTCAGATTTTGCTACCTTGTGAACAAGAACAAGCCGAGTGGGTTTCTGGTTCTAAGTCTAAGGATCTTAGAGCTATTTCTACGTGGGTTCAATCTAATGAACATTCCGTTTCATCGAACTATAATTGGTGATGGCTTAAAGTGGGATGGTTAGGTTTCCAAAGTGTGTAGATGGGTATATTGCTCTATTACGAGCTTTTACCAAATAGAACATTTCTTGTCTCAGGCTGTCGGACTTTGCCCTGCAAAGAAACTGTAGCTGCTTCATTTTCTATACTGCTGTGAAGTGCAGTCTGCTGGTCTACACTTTATATCCGCATTCGTTCTGTCGTGGTTTTGCTGTTTTTTTGCTGTAGGTAGGAGGGACAATGTGTCCCACCTAGTAAAATCAGCCTTGGGAATGGAGCTGACGGTACTTTTTGATCGTGGACTGCTTCGCCTACTAAATTTAATAGGGTAGTTCCTCGTAGTCCTGGCTCGATTAATTACTAAATCAGACATAACAAAAAGGCTTTGCGGATAAAGGCTATATTAGCTTCGGGAGCACAGGCTATATAAAAGATAAAGGCTATATTAGCACAATTAGACCATAAAAGTCCATTGTGATGAGATCTGGATCTTTCTCCCTCAACTACGTCAGCCACGAAGTGCTCTTTATAGTATATCAGTGCTCTTTATTTTTGAAGGTTAAACCATTATAGCACGAGATAATACAATCTTAATAAAGGTACAATTCACAAATAATAACTACAAAATTCATTAACAGTTTTAAATTAAAGCAAAAATTTTCAACTAACTCAGATGCTATACAAAAGAAAACAGGAACAGTTGAACACGTAAAAGATAATTAAAGAAAGAATGTAAAAATGTTAGTAAAAATATAAGATGCGCGAGTACTCAATTACCACCTAAAATATATTGACATAGCAGACACTTAAATGTTGCTACATGACCAATTCTCTGAATGCTGCAAGGCAGAGAATTCTACAGTCTGATTGCGTTGATAAAGATTGACGCTCAGATGTGAGGCAGGAATAATTAAAGTTATATATATTTTTGTTACGCTGCGAGCTGGAAAAAATAACTCTTCCAAGCAAATAGGATGGTTCCTTGAGAATGATAACTTTGTGAAGCAAGCTTGATTGTAGCTCTAAAAACAAGCAAGCCACTAAAAGATATCCTATGCAATTCTTGTTATACAATGACATATGAACAAAGCCTCTGAGACCAAACGCATAGCGTATTATGACATTATAGGCACCGTCGACCTTACGTTTATGTAGCTTATAAACGTGTGTGTAAAGCTTACGTCTTTATGCAGTGACTCAGAACCCGAACTTTAAGCGGATCATATCGCAAAGATTTTTATAAAAATAGACTTCCAGCTGGGCCTGTGTCCTTCGGTCTAGGCAACCTGGGCAGCTACATAAGAGATGTAAGACGGTCTCCTTCTCCTCGTCATCTCTAGAGCTCTTAAAATTCATTTGAGAAAAATCCAAGCCTCCTAGCATGAGCCCCAAAAAGGCAGTGTCATAATCCCTATCAATCGCCGAATGTTAGCCTTGAATAACGTAAGGAGATCTGGCGAGTTCTTCCGGGGATACCGAAGTGATAGTTGTCTTGCTGCAATTTGTCTTTTCCTCCCACCATTTATTATTAGCCTCTTTTAAGGCGTCTGCTGTCATTATATTTGCAGGTAGCGTATGGCATTTCTGCATCTGGGTTATCTGTTATGTTTACTAATTCAGCAGTTCCCTGGAATGTTACTGTGACCTGGGACCCAGCACAATTTTAAAGGTCGCTGGTCCGCCATCTTATTAAGAGATCTTGCTACCACCATAGAAGTGGTGAAGTGTGGCTATCCGTATAAATGCAGGCAGTACTTCCCGAATGGCCATTATTTATCTATTCCAAAGGTTTTACAGAACACCCCCGCCCCCAACTCTACCCCGCAGCATCGAACCACGACGTCTATATTCGTGAAACACTTAAACTTTACACCAACAATTTTGCGAATAACTTTCATTTTTTATTGGTAGGTACGTTGAAAATGAATTTGCTAATATAACTATGATATATTAAACAATTTGATTCAGGATTATGATAATACAACATTTAAGTATATTTTGTTAAAATGCTTGAATTGCTTGCGATACTAAGTTAAAATACAATTAATCTGTCTTTTATTGGCTTTGTGCATCAGTAACGAATATAGTATAAGTCACTTTATACTTATCTTAGTCCTGTATTACTTTGTCCAATTGCAAATCAAATGAAATTTTGGGAAAGATTTTAAAAAATATTAGCAATATAGGATTTAAGCTAAAAATTTGTATCAAAATCAGGAACGAACCTAATCATCTTTTTTCTGATCCGCGGGCTTGGCATCTTCAATGGCCTTAGTTTGTCCGCTGCTACCAGAAGCATTTGGTTCCCCTATCTTTTTTTGGTTGGAATTTTGCTCCATTTCGCCAGAGAAACCAAACTCGTTGACACGTTTAAGGTCGACGCGATATTGCCAACGTTGATAGAGGAACACAAAGAAAATTATGTCGTCGCGGAAACAGCCCAGACGATACATTGTAGGCATTTTGATAACGAACGCAAAGATGTCATCGATGAATGTGTTTAAGAACTTATAAGTCATCATACGCCAAGGCATGTGTGCTACAGACTTTAGCTTGTAGTTGATAAATAGTTGCGGCGTCATCATTATAAAACCGAAAGTAAGTAGATAGCCGTACAACATGTTCAGCACGAAGGAATACCAGCCCTTGTGTTCGTTGTAGAGCAATGAGTATATAAAGTAGCCGATGAGCAGTGGGAAACATGCCCAACCGAGGTATTTAAAGGCCAAGTTGTCGTATTCTTTGGTAGCACTTTCGGAATAAGAACCCTTGTCGTTGAAACTAATTCTAGGAAATATGCCCAGTAACTTGTCGTCTCTATTGTAGTTAATGTCCATAACTTTGTTGATCTTCCAGATTTCAATACCAAGTCCAACAAAGCAGGACATGCGTATCATTAGATTGGTCTCGTTATCGAGTACGTATAGAAGAACGATAAGCGACTGGAAAACACCGAAGAATACAGAGCGTACTGACAGACCCTCGAGAGACTGTCGGTTGTTCCAAAACTGAATATCGTTCTTGAAAGCTAGGAGCTCGAAGACTGAGTGCAGTATGGAAATGGCGATGGTAAGACCTAGTAAATAAACGTTCGTATCAAGCATCGTTTCTTTCAACGAATCCTGATCCTCGTCCGTTTCCTACACACCAGCAAAAAAAACCAATGAAATGAAAATATTTATTATTTTTCTCGAAACTATTACCTCTGAAGATCCCGAGTTCAAAAGATCGCCAAACATGTTGCCGGGCCACTTATTCTTCATCTGCTGCGCCGCGTAAAGTTGCCACTTGAACATCCCTAACGGCTGGAAGGTCAGATGTAGGTCTAGCTCCGGCGTTGTCTCATTTATGGGGAAGTATTCGCGTTGTAAATTCCAGTAGTCGTTGATAAACACAATCGGAAGATAGGTATGACCTTTCTGTACGAACTTGACGTACTCGTCCAATGGTGGTGGAACACCTCCCTGCACCCAGTTGGTCTGGTCCACAACTATATTGATTGTGATGTTCGGATGCCAATGCGATACTATTGTATCCTTGAGCTGAGCTTGATCCAACTCTATGGCCAGTTTTTCACGTTCGCTGGCCAAAAGATTATAGTTTCGGTTAACGCGTATGCGTTTATATTTGTTCAGCACTTTGCAATGGTAGCCCATCATCCCCCTGGTGTAGTGAGTGTTCGCAGGATCGGGGCTTTCACCAGACTTTGTAACAAACGTATGCAAGTACAGTGAGCCGTTTCTCATTAATTCTGGCGAGGCTTTTATTTTAAGACTTTGCTCATAAATGCCATTCCCCTTGGGACCGGAAGACCACACGCCATATGTGAGGTCTTCTTGCAACCAAATAAGATTTGATTTCTGTTTGAAGTCAACATGGTCCTCGTTGTCAGACAGCCAAACATGCAAATCAAACAACGTTCCGTTTTCAAAGAAATTCCAGGCATTAATTTTGGGACCTGCTACACTGTTTTGCTGAGTGCTTTGATTTGGTGTTGCACTTGGTTTGCGAAAGAAGGATGTTATGAAATATATGATCAGAGCGCGTAATATAATTGATTTTGTCATAGCAAAAAATGACTCTAATTTGGTAGGTTGACGTTGAGCTGCCGCCGTATCGGTGGCGGTATCAGATGCCACAGGCGCTTTATCGCCTGTAGCCTGACCAGCCTGTGAAAAGCACATCCAAAGTACACATTAAATCAATTAAATTATATTAGAGTAAGTGAATTCATAATATATATACTTACATTATTGCCCATGATTTGTGGTTGTTGTTGTGTGTCAGTAGACATATTTTACTTTATTAATTACTGTTAGAAAAGAATACTTAGAAAATTCGTGTAACTAATTAATAGGGCATTTTTCCCGAACGGAGGCTGATTTTATTCTTTCACAAATTCTCACCATCTGTCTTGTTACAAAAGTCCATAAAGCCAATAGAACACCCAATTAATTTCAGCGATTTGTCGTAGCTCAGCTAATTATTAGAAATTACTTTTCCGAACCTTGACTCATTTCTTAAAAGTACAATTTGCACGTCACATGTCGAGGTAACGAGAATAGCTATTTACGACTTTTGGGGTGGTTTTTCGTGGAAAGTGGCAGCTATGGAAAGATGATGGAAAGTATGGAAAATATACTTATTTAGAAAAAAATTATTAAAACCCATATATATGTATATACCAGAAAATGAAGTCTGTTACACCATTTTAAATAAAGAATTATGATTTTTCTTTCCTAATTCATTAAGAGTTTATTTCAATAAAACTAAAAATGACACTGTAGAATTCAACAAAAAATTGTCGTTGGTGTGTGGCGACACCGGATGTCAAAATTTCTGACATTATAATGCCTTAAACACATACGATGTCGCTCAACGGCATTTGTCGCTGCACTTTTCAAAATTACACAGGCTCTCTTATGCGTGTCTCACATCGCAAACAATAGCAACAATCGAAATTATTTTTCTTATCAGAAATATTGTTCCATTAATCTATTATCCATATTCATTTCATATCGAGAGGAGTGCAAAGTTTCATACGGATTGCAAGCTCCGCACGTATGATAGCGTTTTTCATTTATAGCTAAGGTCCAATTTATATAGAGGTTTTAACGGGAGTCAGTTAATTTTGAATGCTTTTTCATGTTGACGCCTGAGGGGTATCTCTCATTGCGGCCATTTGACTGTTTGGTTTTCTTACTATTGTATTGCTTGTCGGTATTGCCGCTCACGTGTTACTACATACTTAATTGTGGACTTCTGCTAACCTTGCTAACGTAGTAAAATTAATCCCAAATAGCACGAAAAGTACTTACTTTTACTTTCAAAAGCAATGCACTTTTATTTCATGTCTGAACACTTTGGACTCTTTGACGCATAACTTTTAGGTTATCATCCGCTTGCTCTTCTTACAATTTTATTTGCAAAACAACAACAAAAGCGTGATGCATAATGAATGAAATTCCCTCTTAATCTAATAAGTTGAGTTGTGTGTATAATAATGTTGGGTTAATGAGTGTTACATTAATTATAAAGTTTTTCACGGACACTTCTATAAAAAATCCACCTCTTTTACGACTGCAAACTTCTAGAACCGAAATGATGACCCGAACTACCGCGGTAATAGGCTTTGTATCTCCCTATCAAATAAAGGCATTAAGTTGTCTTTAATCTAAACACTACATTAAGCTCTTTTATCCTCATTTATATATTAGGCTATATGTCATTAGTTATACTTTTTCAGCTCTATCAACAACGAAAAAATCTTTGCGGTCACTCTAGTCTGTATTATGAGTTATAACTACCTAATGTTCCTATATTTTTATCCAATATTGTCAGAACTGTGCAAGAAATATTATTCCTTGTATATGTGATAGATATACTTGTATATAATAATATACAATTTAATAAGAGATACTATATTTAATTTACGTATTAAAAAGAATATCTTAAAAAAAAATAGTTTTCAAAATTGTGAATAATTTTTCATTTGTATATAAATTTTTTATTAATGCACTGGTGCTTAGCTAAAATATTGATCAATATACGAATATTTATGGCAGTATGAAAATATTAGAAATCACATGTTTTTCATACATGTTTTATTAATGTAGTTGAAATCTATAAAGGTTGTATGAATGTTCATTTGAATTTCTACTAATATAAAAAGTTTTAGCTGGCAATGCTCTGAAGTAAAAAGAGTATTCTTCCCTGCTGAAAATTCCTTTTTATTCTGTGCATTTCATTTGGCTGCACGTTCGAGGTAAGAGATAAATCGAAGATAAAATTTAGAAAATATAATTTCTTGCATTAAAAAATTGTTAAAAGCTGCAATAGTTTTAATTTGTAATACTTCAAGCTAAAATCTGCGAATAAACCAAAACTTTTGCTAATTCTATTCTTTCTAACCTAAGATTGGCTTTTACACGTAGCGTGTAGCTAATTGTAATAACAATTTTTAAGTTTTCGCCATCTTTTCTTCATGTGACTTAGAAATTCTGTTTTAATTTACAGAAATTAACGCGATATGCAGATTTTTGTTAAGACTTTAACTGGTAAAACCATCACTCTTGAGGTTGAGCCTTCAGACACCATCGAAAATGTCAAGGCTAAGATTCAGGACAAAGAAGGCATTCCACCGGATCAGCAACGTTTGATCTTTGCTGGTAAACAACTAGAAGATGGTCGCACCCTTTCTGATTACAACATTCAGAAGGAGTCTACACTTCATTTGGTTCTCCGTCTACGCGGTGGTATTATCGAACCTTCATTGCGTCTCTTGGCACAAAAGTATAACTGTGACAAAATGATTTGCCGCAAGTGCTACGCTCGTCTACACCCAAGAGCCACCAACTGCCGCAAGAAGAAGTGCGGTCATACCAACAACCTTCGCCCCAAAAAGAAGTTGAAGTAGACTGCTGGAATTCTTTGGCAGAGGAAAGGAGAGATTGCAGAACGTTATTTCTTTGCTGTTTTTTATATACTTCAAGTTTTTTTCATGGAATATTTTGTTTATAAGATTTTAAAATCTAAAAAATTGCAATGTTCGATTAAAAAAATTTCAAGCATATTAACCAAATTTTGATTTTCTGTAATACATCTTATATCTTAAATAAAAATAGAAGTTATTGATTGCAACAAATAGACATGGGTTTGAGTTTGTTATTAAAGAAGAAACAATTGAAGAATTGATGCAGTTGCTCGTACGGGCGAATGTCTTGTTGTAAAAGCTGCAACTGGGCGCTGAGCCTTAAATACATTCCTGTCCTGTTTTTGCCAACAACGGATTTAACTGTTTCTGAGAATTCTTCGTGTATAACCAGCCGCTGCGACAAGCAAAACCGCATCTACTTCCTTCTGCTTCTGGTATTGCTGATGCAGTTTTTGCTTCTTCAACTTGTTTGAAGCTAATTGCGTAATTACCTAACTGCGCATTGCATCTTCCTTTAGAAGTTTTTACTTGCATTCCAAGCGGAAAAGGTAGTTTAGTGCATTCATAGAATGTTTTTTCCTCATTAAAATCGGTTTCTTCTGTTTTTCTTAGTTTGCACAGTCCAAATGGGGAGAAGTATATGAAAGAAATTACAAGTGGATTGATTGGGGTTTGCTTAAACGGCGAAAGTAGACAGACAGGAAGTTGTTCCTACTGCTAAAATAATAAAACACGATTTAATAAGTATTAAATACCGTTGTTTGCGAATCTGAATATTATATTCAGTCTAATATTTAAGATGAAATTAAAATATAATATATCAGCATACTTTTTCTTCGTTTATATTTGTAAAGTTTTCTGATTTAAAATTATACATACATATATATATTTGTTCTCATATTTAATTCTAATGTAATATGCTGCATCTGATGAAATTATATTATTGGCATCATTTTCTACCACCGAACGTTTACGGTTGTTTCTATCACGGTGGTTCTTAAAACACAATTTTGTATCTTCCAGTCTACCGTACGTTCAGCGACCTTGCTTTCGTTCAACTTTTCCAGCACTTCCCGACCAAACGTTTGGCTGCCAGTACTGTCTGTATACATACTATAGATTTGTCTTTTCATGTATACTCGCTTAACTCTTTCCTTCTCAATTTGCAGCAAGCAAAACCGTACCCTACATATGCAAACGTTTGCTTTTTTGTGTACGTTTGATAGCACAAACGAACCCGGGGTTCGTTCGGTTGATAACGATACAAAATGCTACATTTGACCTGGAACGCACAAATAGTATGGAAAGTGTTGTTGTGAATTTGGAAGAACAAACGATCTACGTTTCTCAATGTAAACAATGGCTCGCCGTTCGTTGAGTACACATTTTGAACAGCTGTGTTATGAAAAGTACAAAGCAACACAAGGAGAACCGAAACGTTCGTTGGTAGAAAATGATGCCATATGTTTAATTAAAGAATAAGTGCAGATTTTCATTATTCTTCAGCGTTGTTAAATACGTCGCAACAACCATGATTTTGCCAGTGATGAAAACATAAATATGGAGGTATATTTTCCACACAACACAAAATATTAATAAGCTTGCAAAAGGAGTTTCTTAAAAGTATTTTCGAAATTGTTAAAGTCGAAAAATCCAGCAGTGAAAATACTCATTTACGAAAACGTACGCCATCAAAGAAGCATTAATTACGAAATAGAAGAATATTTAGCGACTGCTTCACCACCGCGCAACATTTTTCGTTGCAATTAAAATTATATTAATTGAGATCGTTTTTTTTTTGGAAGGATTTCGCTTCAAAGATCAAAGCAAACTTTTAATAAATCCAAAAGGTCAAACATATAAGGTAAGTTATTATAGTAAACAGTTTTGAAAATATATGGAAATAATAAAAGTAAAAACTGGAAAAAGTTTTCAAGGGTCACCAAAAGGAAAAGAGAAAAACTAAAACTTATTTCAATTCAAACTTTTCACCAGCCAACTTTAGTAATTACAATTTTTTTTTATTTCCTTTGTTAATGTTAATAAATCAAACTGAAATATGTAATAATTTTGTAAAGAGCTGAAAATATTGCATTTATTTATACAAAAAATATAGACAACAAACTATTTTATTTTCGTTTTAGCTTTATTTAGCAAGTAATAAAAAATACAATCTATTACGATGATTAAATATTTTGAAGATAAGTAAATAAATTTATTTTTCTATAAAAAAAAGGTGTAAGTTTAAGAAAAGACTTCCTGAAGAGGTGAGCGATATTGATGTGAGTAATTCTCCATAAATGTTATCAATCAAAGTGTCCATCAGCATCTCACTACGATCCTTCAATTTTCAGGATTCCGAGTGAAACATCGTAAGTAAAAGATAAGAAATGGAAGAGAACTGAAAACGATTTTCCTTATGGATCGGTCACTGAATTCCTTACATCGTTCCATACAGCTTTTCAGCTGGATCTTTTCCGATCTACTACCAGCCTCACTTTCTCTAGATGACATGGAGCCAATGGAGTAATTAGCATTTATTAAGATCAGGTTTAATCGGGTTAATAAAGGACCCCATAATAAAAAATACTATATTTATATATTGATTTATATATGTACATATCTGCTTGTTTTAGAAAAGAAAGAAAGAAAGAAAGAAAGAAAGTCATCGTCCGTCATAGTAATATAGAAATATACTTTTTCTTGGCCACTTTTTAATAAAAATTATGAAATACAGCATGAAATGCTTCAGAAGTCATCAACTGTTGAAAAAAAAGCAATCGATGTCTTATCGTTGGTTTTTTTAAATGAAAAATTATATATAGAATAAAATTTCTTTACTCAAAAAATAATATTGCTTCGAGTTCGTGTAATAAATATTAATAAATTGTTATATAAAATACCGTGTGTTTTCTCAATTAATTACAAGATTAAACAAGATGTAATAAGTTGGCTGCATTATATTTTAAGCAGAGATAAATTATCTCTGATTTTAAGACCTCGTCTACTCCAATAGCTGCTGCTGTAGAAGATCTACGAACGGAAGAGAAAGATGGAAATTAACGCATTAAAAAATCCTTGAAGGGATTTTAAGGTAGGATATTTTTGTACCTTTGAAAAAACTTACATTAAAAAATTTGCTTTGTTTTATTAATGCAGTCGATGAAAATTATCGTTGGTGTAGTTTCTCTTAAATAAATAAACTTTTATTAAAAACCAGCATTATTTTTGTATACACGGAAATCTTGAACAGTGCAAAGCTTCTGAAAAGTCTGGACTTTTCCTCAACAAAACTGCCAACATCCACATGAGCACCGTAGCAATAAATTAATTAATCTTTTTTCGTGTTCCGTCTTCTTTTTTCCAGATAAATATTTCAACAATAAATTGCTGTTCGCATATCGAAGAGAAGAATAAATAAATATATAAATGTGTGTTTGTGTGAAACGATATATACGAAAAAATATATGAAGGGAAACCATGTAGTTAACACCATATAAATATATAATACAAATAAACAAACGTATATAAGTACTTATTTAAAATGCTAAATGATCGATGTGAAAAAGATTAATTTTTTCAGACAGAAAAACAAGAAGAAGAAGAAGAATTAACAACAATTGGGAAAATAAAGATACAAAAAAAACAACATCGCAAGTGAAATATGCTTGAAAAACAAGCACTTGAACGAGAAACTGAAAAGAAAATTTAATTGCTTATAAACACATTGACGAAGAAAGAGACAGAGCGAGAGGGGGAAGAACGCAAGAGAAAGCAGATAGAAATGGATGAGAAATGCAGCGGAGGACAATAAAAAAGAAAACAAGTGTGAGAAACAGAATGAACGAGAATAAAGTAATTATTTTAATGCATTCATTACGTAATTGAAAAGCTGAGCAAAATAAATTTATCGATAAACAAAGGAAAACAAAAAAAAAGGAAAGGAAAAGGGAAAAAGAAAGTTATAAATATGTAAACTTACATAAAAATAACGGCACCAAAGTTGCACAGTGGCTCACAGTTTATTTTCGGTCGACATTTTTAAAGAATCAATTATTCAATAAATAAATGCATTGAAATAAATAGGGAAATAATTTTAATTAATGTACAAAAATAATTATATTTTCAAAACAATAGGTTTATAAATTAGAGCAGCACTATAAAGATTTATTTTTCAAATAGGCACTAGTAACGCATAGAAGAGTTATAAATAAAAACCTTATCCAGCGCTTTAAAATTGATCGTTGTTAAAAAATAAACAAAAGTTCTTATAGGAAGAAGCGCAAAGTTCTTCTGATAAGAAGTGCCAAACTCGCATATAAAAAAGTTCTGTTTATTGAGCGTATTCTTCCTTTTATATTTGTTCTCTTATTGGTTATTTACATCGTTTGGCTGGTTTTTGCTTGTTTGTGACCGTGCCGTTCGTATTTTAAAATAAATAAATGGCGCAGCAAGAAAAAAGGAGTGACTAATAAGAGCTCACGAGACTCGCGTACAACGACACTCGATTTACGATATTCGAAAGAGAATCTAACAAGATTTACTGCTATCGATTTGGCTTGTACATGGAAAAACGTTTTTTTTTTTAAAATAATTTAGAGTCTGTGACAAATTCTAATCTTAATAAATTGGTTTTTGTTGCAAAAACGTTTACGTGTTATTCGATGTTACTATTTAATGAATTAGTTTCCATTTTTAGTCAACAATGTTTTCATTAATTACTCAGCATTTTTGAAGGAGTTTATTTTTATATTTTATGCTAAAATGTTTTCATGGAATTTAAAATTCCACTCCGTTGCATTTTCTGTTTTGCGTTGGCTTGTTAGCTATTTTTTCCCGTTGCATAATTCATTGTTTTTTATAATTTTTTGATGGTTTCCTTGCTGAATTTCATAGTTTTTTCCTGTTTATTATTGCTGCTGGATTTCTTTTCTTTCGTCCTTTTTTCGCTTTCGTTTTTTCCTGAATATCAAAGAATCACTTTTTCTCCAATGATCACAAGAATGAGTTTGTGTACGAACGAGGAAATCAGAGTCTTCTTAAAGCAACCAAAAATCGATTTTCTACCCTTAAAAATGTTAAAATAAGATTAGAGTATAAATAAATAATATTATTATATTTAGAAGAAAAAGGATTTTTTCTTTAAAAAGCTTGAAAACAAATAAATTTCCTGACTTTCATCTTTCATTTGCCCCCCTCCAATTTCTTTGATACCTGATTTGAAGCATCACTTTGTGCTGATGCGGAAGTCGTTCTATTACTATTTAAAAACGAGAAGTTTAAGAAAGTCACTCAGAACTAGTTCCTTCAATGTGCTTGTCTCTTTCATGTGCCTCTCTTCTAATAACTCTGGCGCCACATCCCAACTTCTTTCAGCAACAATGTCTTTCCACATTAAATTCTAGTTTCTCTGTGCTTTTCTCTTTCCTTATGAATGCCTTCCGCATTTTTTTTTTTTTTTGATATGGTTCCATCTTTTGCTCTGGAAAGGTTTTTAATTCAATTCTCTTATACTTTATAGTCACAGAGCGGGTGAGCGAGACATGTTAAGCTGTGCTCCGTGCTCATCCCACATTTTGTAAATGTTTTTCCGCATTTTGTGCTCCACGCGCTGACGTTTTTTTAAAACATTGTTTTTTTCTGGATGTTTTTTGAGTAGCTTTCTGTACCACCAACAACCACAAAGAAATAAAAGACAAAACGTAAAAAGAAAAACATCGATATGAAATGATGCTAACAATAAAGATTTTTTAGGCCTCGTTCTTGTTGTTGGTCAGCAGTATTTTGACCAACTTCAGACACTGGACGTCAAAATGTGCATTTCAACGGTTTTCGAGTGGCTTTCTTTGAATTTGTTGTTTTGACTTTTCTTTCGCTTGGCTGTTCAAATAATGGAAAATATTTATGTTGTCTAAAAGAACAGAAAATAATATTGTATTGTATATATTTACGAGAATTTATTACCTGTTACACATACATCTTCATGTACAACTTTAAAATTTAACTTATTCTGAGAACAGTTGCTATAATCTGGGTTTTTAGTCAAATTTTAAACGGTGTCAAATCTGAGAGTTCAAAGCCATTATAGAAAAGTTAATCGGCTTCTTCTTTAAAAGGTCTTTAATGAAAACGGATTATCTTTGGAAAAGAAAAAACACATCAATTGGTCGGTCTGAAAAACTTTCCGCTGTGTTCCGTTTAGTCAGTTTATAGTTGAGGTGATCCATCAAATTAAAGTTTCAATCAGTTTCAATGTAACTTTGCGGTGGTTTACACGTAAATGATGAACTCAACCTCGAATGACATGCAATGAAAACAGCTGATTGAAATGTCTTCACTGGTTGAAAAGAGAGAGAGAGAGAGAGAGAGAGAGAGAGAGAGAGAGAGAGAGAGAGAGAGACATGAGGAGGATTTGTCAGAGAACATTTTAAAGCAATAATTTCAAGTAGAGGTGATTTAGAGCGTGTTATGGAATTCAGATGGATGTATTGTGCACCATTCCAATAACAAATCCGTAATATAATTACAATTTTTCAACATAAACATGAACCAACATCAACTTTCAACAGCGAAAGAAGAGAGATCAATTTTATATTAGTATTTAAAATTGTTTGATTATTTTGTTTACTTGATTCTACATCAGTTTCTACATCAGAAAGTTTTCGTAACCTGAAATGGCTGCAAGATCACTTCAACTACTTAACGACAGCTTATCAAATTGTGAAAGACGCTGCATAAATGCGAAATGAAATTCCACAATCGAACCATCTTCAAATTATATATCATTACAGTTTATCGCACGTAACTTTTTATGCGATAACCATGACGCCGGGAAACGACGATGTTGTGAAAACGCGGCTGGTATCATGATATGCAAAACCGCAACGTGGCATCGTAACAGAATCATTACTTGCATTGCAAACCTCTCAAGATTCGCTCGCAGAACTATTCGCGAACTGCTCAGAGACGTGCATCTGCGAGCAGTCCTCTCCTCGCATCAAAGTGCGAGGCAAAGCAAAAACCAACAACTGCCGCCGTGTTTACGGCAAGCACATGAACGTAACAGAAATCTTGTTCTTTCTGATATGGTTTTCTTTATTCCAGAAATCCTACGAATCTATGCAATTTTTGCGTGGATATTTCTTGGAAACGAAGATGAGCTCTATAGAGTTTATTGCACTATGACGTAGTGTAGACAACACACGAATGAAATGTTTTTTAATAGCACGCGACCCAAAAAATTGCTTTATCAATTTTGTCAATTGCAGTTAAATATCGTCCTCGTTGTGCTTAGTGTGACGTCGGCCCAAAAAGTACATACAACATTAGCTAGAAACCAAATAGACGCTTGCAGAGGGAACGAACCGATAGGAACACAAACGTAAGAAAAGAAATCTGTATAACTGGCCAAAATGAGTAAACGTATCTTAACGAAGTTGAACGAATCATGTACGTCTCTCTCACTTTACGTACTACGTTTGGTTCCTGGAGAACCATACAGCTAAAAGCCCCAACCAAGCAATGCATAGGAAGTGAATGAACTCAACGACATGCCAGCATGATAACCAAACAATGCTTGGAATTCAGCGCGGAATGTAAAATAAAGATCACACACGTTTCTTTCGTACAAGGCTTGCCTACACCCAGAAGTGAAATTAGGAATCGCAGAACACGTGTGTTGGAATCTGAATACCCACTTAGACGTACTTAAAATATGTTTATAACTTTAAAGCATGTCATGTAGCATATTTTTTAATAATTTCGAGTTAATTTTTGGACTTCTTAGCAGAGAAACCTTAAAAATAACAACATCATATCAGATTTAGAAAATTCAATTTGCAAATAAATGATGAGCTGGTGACTCTGTCACTACTGATTGTACAATTCAGACCGCATGATTTCTATGCTTTCTATGCCAAACGAAAGGGTAAGACCAAAATACGTAAGGAGCTTGCCGAACGTTTGCATTAGTCTTGTCATGTGACCTGATGCTACGCAAGCGTACAAGTACATTTCCAACAGCTTTTCTCATAGAATGTCGAGCAGAAAACGAGTAGCTCCGTGTGCTTCTTCCTTCTTACGGAAGCCAACGTACTTAGATTGACAATGGGAGGAAGAGAGAGCAAGAACAAGTGTGTGTTTTGGTTGTCTATTGAGCGCGTTTTCAGACTGCGATGGCAGCTCTGGTCAGCACTTGATGTCAACTGTTATTCTTGCTCTTCTTCTCTATTGTTGGTTTTTTTATTATAGTTTAAGCAATGTGAAAAACTTGAAACTGTACTAAAACCATGTGGACACAACTTGACACAAACACTCGAAAGGAAACATGCATTCACTGAGTAAGGAAAAAAAGTGAAACTTGGAGCATGCCGTGAGTGGCAACGCTGAAATGTTTAGTGTTCCTGGATAGAAAAAAACACCTTTTTAAGCAAACTTGTTCACATCACGTGAGGAAAATTTTATAACAACTTCAGCGAGACGAATGCGAAAAAGAGAGGCGGATTTAGTGATGTTTAGAGAATTAAGTTTGCAAGTAATAGCATAACTTTCATTTAAGCTTATTTCCCAAACTCGAAGCTAAATTTAAAAAACTTTCATACGATTTAATAATACAAATTTTGATTTCTTCTTTCAACATTTGAAAGAAATGAGAATGAAATGTGAGAAAAATGAATGTTGTGAATCAGCCTATCGTTGGGATCAAAAAATTCCCCTAACAAAACAGTGGAAATGAAACGAAAATAATTTCAATCATCTGTTAAAAAATATTAAGAGCAAAAATTGGGGAACAAAATGAAAAATTGGACAAGCAATAAGCACAATGAAATCATTAAGGTGTAAACGGTTTCCTAATGAATGATTTCAAATGCGCATTTGGAGTCGGTGTACGCGTAGCACAAGGCCTAGATGAAGCTAATGGGATAAGTTCAATAGAATTTTATGGAATTTCAAAAAGATAAATAAGCTGTAACCTAAAAAGTAGATATTTATATTTTAATTTGAATCAGTAGAATATTGAATTTCCCATCTACTGGACCACAGCACTCAAAAAAACATCGCAGGGAAGAACTTGACGAAAGCTTAGATGCGTACATAAAGCTTAAGCGATTATTGTAACGGCAAATCAGGAAAAGTGGCGAAGGTAGCAAAAAAACAAATTCCGAATACAAAATAATGATACACAAATTGTTACAAGAGAGACAAACACCAATAGAAACAAGAACGGAAATGAGAAAGTAGATTGAGTTGATGAATACAAATCTTCACGCACAATTGAATGTGATTCCATTCATTTATCATTCTATTGAAAACGTTTCATTCAATTCCATCTGCTTCAAGTCAATTCAATTCAATTCAATTCAATATTCAATTTAATTGAAGAAAGTTTAATTTGAACTTGAATAAGCTAAGGCTTTTTTATCATCACTTGATATCGGCTCGCAAATGTTAAAGATGTGTACAAATGTATGTAAGCGTGAGGTGTATGGATATATGGAAGCTTACATGAAACAAGATGATGATGCAACACATGATTACGTGCGAGTTGATGAGGGTCTATTCTGTTCCGAAGGATGTGTGTGTTCTGCTTTTAAGCAGACTTCGGGAGAAGTCTGATATTTTTATAATTCAATATTGCATTTGTTTTATGAGAAATCATCGCAAACAATACAAGATAATTTTCCGGAGCACAAATTAAGTGATGAAAAGTTCTCATTGAGAACCGAAAAAATATTCGTAAAAACATCGTAAAATGCTTCCGTTCAGAGACAAACACAAACGAGCGCACTCATGAATAAACGACACACACACACATATCGAATCGCCTTTGCGTGGAGAACGAGCAATGAGCTGATGTCGAAGGAATGAACCGAAGCTTAAACGAAGCTACACATAATTTAAATCGTAGTTCGTTTATTGTTTTAGTTTAGTTGCTGTTGTCGTTTGTTTATTGCAGCTGATTGATTCATTGCCGTGTATAAAAATTAAACAAGTGAACTTTTTCCATTTCGTAGCAAACTAATTTCCACATGAATTTATGTTTTTTAAATTAAAACGCAGTGGAAATGTCAAGTTCTGAGCTAAATATGACCAACATTATATAATTATTTGCATTTGCTGATGTCGATTTTAATTTAATCATAAATTTGGACAACGTTTGAAAGGATGTTCCAATTCCCAGGCTGCACGAGTGTCAAGTCTGCTTTTGAAGCAAGCCACCTGCCAGCTTCCAGTTCGTGGCTCTCTTTCAGTGAAACCCTATCGAAACCTAACTCAGCTGTAGGTCAGTCCAGAACAGTAAAAAGCATAAAACAAAACTGCGTAAAAGTGGACGTAAAACTAGTTTTTCTCTACTGCTCGAATAAACTTCCTCTTCAATGGAATTCTTTGGCGTTCTTCGGCGCAGTGAAGCCCGTGAATCCCATTTGTGGTCGAAGCTGAGGAACAACAACATCAACAGTGGCGAGAAATGCATAAAAAATTAGGGATTTCTTTAGATTTTTTGCGCTCTTTTCTCCCCGAGACAGACGGTTCCCTGCAGTTGGCATTCTTGGCGTTTACTTACCAAGTTTCTCTGTCATTTCTTTGTTGGAAATCTTTGTATGGCGCAAGGTAAACTCTGGAGCAAGATTATTTCATTGCAACTGAATGTCCATTCGAAACATTGATAAAAGCGATATAGAAAAATACTATTTCAGTTTATCTTCCCGATTATGGGATAATTTTAATTGATTACACGTGCAATTTATAATAAGCTCAAAGAAATTAGTTATAAAATACATTTTAAATAACATTTAAAATATAGATAAATAAATATATATAAATAGATAGAGTTTCTAAATTTTCAATATCATTCATTCATTTAGTATTATCACGCCTCCAGCCAACTGCTCAGCTCGTATTCGTAATACTCATAACCGTTGTCCAATCCCTGCTCATCGTAGAGCGACTTCTTGTCCACAGAACGAAGCACTTGGTTTAATTTTGGGAGTACTTTGATTTATCCACGGCTCGTTCCTTCTCCTTTTCTAGACTCTTCTCTTCCTAAGTAACTAGAATGTAATTGAGTTTAATTCTGAATTTTATTATTATTACAAAACATAGACTTCACCAAAAGTGATGATTTTACTATCGATCACGTCGAAATCATACTTCAAGTAAACTCAGAAAAAATCAGTATTTTGTGCCACAGAATATTTCATGTACAATTACTACCGTTCTATATAAAAAGCTTAATTACCATACATTTCCAAAATAAATATATTTGATTATTTTTATCTACGTCTTTTTGTATTCTGTAGTTGATAGAATTTCCGTCGATTCTCCAGCATGAATGAAGTCTTCAGAAGTAAAGTTTTTAATTATTCCGCAAAACTTTTTGTTCATTGCTTTTCGGCCACAAGGTCTGATTAAAATACCGGAAAAACCTTTTATTTAAATAAATACTAAAAAAAGACTGGGAGAAAATATAAAAACGTTGTTGTTTACATACTTTATTGGAAATATTTAGATTTCTACAGTATTTGGGATAATCGCTCGTCTGCGTCTCCAGTCAATATTAATGCTGATAAACAAAGCAAATCACTAAAGTCTATAGTTTTTGTTATTAATATACACAGATAATAAGTTTTTTCAAAGAGCTGCAAGTGTTATATATAGTTCCTTTATATTCTCTCTACGAATTTGAGTTTAATTTTCAATGTCCGCCACCCCTTTCCATCTGTATATTTCATATGTGAAAAATTTCCAATCTACATCGCTTCCTATAGTTTGTCTTTTCAGTGAATTCTCCGCGTATCAACTTTTTTGTGAAATTGAAATTTATTGAGCCTTTTCAAACAACATTATAAGTATAATTAATACAATTAACAACCTTGAAAAATTAAAGACTGTAATGTGATATCTAAAAAACGTGAGTGTTGGACAGTACGAAACTTTCGATGACAAGACAACAATAAAATTTAAAATAACATGGAAGTAAATCGCTCTTGCTGCCGGAGCTAAAATAGATTGGAAGTGCAACTCCTAAAAAAGAATATACTTAAAACTAACTATGTACAATACTATACTTAAAATTAATTAAAAACTAAAGATAACAAAAACAAGAAAAAGAGTAAACAATTCTTCAAGATACTATACGCTCACCTCTATTCGAACCGGGAATTGATCTTTTATAAAAATCATGACACAAAGAAACATTTAGATCAAAATTTGCAGGATCTTATTTACAAAACTAACAGGTGACAAATATGACGTATTTGACCAGTTCAGAACCCTCTGTTGGTTCAAAATATCACGAATGCAACTGTTCTCATGACAGGCAGCTCTAATAACAAATCTGTTCAAGATGCCAGAAACGTAAAGTCCGATCGGAAATACTTTAGCCTCCTTATAGACAAAACTGGTTTAATAACGTTTTGTAGGTGATTCAAAATATTTCCCAAAGCAATGTCTCAATACCTTCCTTCTAAAATTTCAAACTCTTTGTTGTAAAATAGATTAAGTTACTTGTTTATATCTATTTATTGTATAAACAGGAATATGTATAATATTTTACTGTCATTATAAGAAAAATTTATTATTCGTATACTTTCAAATATATCGAAAACATCAGGTTATGGGCCCAGATCGAAAATAATATTGTAATAAGACTTTTCGTAAAAGTTTAGAAGTGAATTAGCGAAGAGCTATCGTGCCGACAATATCAAGGATTATATATTGTGGAAGACTTCAAGATGTCGATAAATATGCAATTAGAGAGACTGCGCGGCAGTGAAAATTTTGAGGATTGGAAATTTGCAGTCACAGCATATTTTCAGATGAAGAATCTTTGGAAGGCGATAGAAGGCACGGAAGTAAATTCAGATAAATTAATTCAAGCAAAAGCTGAATTAATTTTATTGATGGATAAATCAATTTATCCACATATACGCGAATCCGAAAGTGCGAAAAGTATATGGGATACGCTAGAGTATCTCAAGAGTATTTCAAGATAATCCTGATCAAAAAATTTTGCTCCACAAACTTGAAAGATGTTTTGTCAACAGAGGACTATGTGAACGAGGTACTTAACACTGCACACAAACTGAGAGGAGCTGGGTTGAAGATTGACGAAGAATGGATTGGATCGATGATGCTAGCTGGACTTCCTGAGAACTATGAGCCAATGATAATGGGGATCCAAAGTTCGGGAATAAAAATTGCCAGTGATGCAATCAAGTTGAAGTTGATTCAGGACGTTAAAATAGAGAGTGTTACTGAAGCAACGGCATTTTCTGGACACAGTGAAAAATTTAAGAAGAATAAAATATTCAAAGGGCTAAAATACTATAAGTGGAACTAGAATTGGAGAAGTTGAAATGCGAGTACGAACATCGAAGTCAAAAACGCAAGACGTATCATTCGCAGATATACTGCATGTTCCTGAATTGTGTATTAATTTACTGTCGGTATCCAAAAGAGTTAAAAAAGGTCATGAGGTACGGGTTAACAGCAAAGGATGCAGAGTAATTAATAGGGATGGCAATGGAATCGCAACAGGGGATCTGTTAAATGATATGTTTCGGCTGAATCAAGATAAAGGAGAAACTGCATATTGTACAAATGCGAAGCTATCACACAGAAAAAAATATCGGTTGTCATATTGACAATCGGTGGTTTTCAACTTGAAATCCATACATTCTCGAAGAAAAAGCCGACACGAATCTGACGAAATTGTACAACCGGTTGTCAATATGAAGATTTCATGGTTTTCACTTTTCTCTATTCAAATTGTTCCTTTTGTTCTTCATATCGACAACCGCAATTTTCACATTGACAACCACGTGCATCATATTGTAAAAGTGTTGTGTGTGAATACAGAAAATATAACGGAACAGGGCAGAGATTGCGGCTGGTTGTTGTATTGACGACAGTTGTTTTCATTATGAATATCTACGGTTTTCATATTGAAAACCACAATCTTCAACTTTAATGTGTATACCGAAAAAATAATAACTGTACTACATCAGTTATTCTTATTCAGAGTAATTTTTGCTTCATTTGTGCGAAGTGCTTGAAGAGAGTGGTCACGCAGTAAGGTAATTGAAATTAATTATAATAATGGAGTGCTTTTTGTGTAGAACTACATGTTCGGAGATCCAAGATCTTATTAAACATTTAAAAAAAGAAACATTATTTGAAAAACGGTGATTCTTTTATTTGTTTCTAACTTCTAACCAACAATATCAAGAGGAAAACTGTTGTCGAGGAATTAACAAGTTTGAATGAAGCCGACTCTTGCAAAGGTAATACCCACATACATAATATTTAGAAATTGATAATACAAAAATTTAAATATATTTTAATATCTCTCAATTTTACTCTTCTTAAAAAATCAAATTAAATATTAATATTAAAACTTTAATTTTTTTCATTTTTCCAGATACTGCTGTTATTTCGGTTCTAAAAAGGATCCACTTGCATCTTTAGCCGACGAAGCAAGCAATCAGAAACACTAATTCTGGTGCGAAATCATACCAAAGATTCACTATAAAAGATTGTCAACTGGCTTTTCTGTATGAAGGCGAAAGCATTCAACAACTTGAAAATCATATGAAATTTTTATTATCAAAAGGAGAACCAATACAACCTTTCATAATGGCTCTAAATAATACAGAATACTATGTCTACCTAGATAATAATAAACTTAAATTTAACAATATTTTAAGAGCAGTTGATATTTCCTTTAAAAGCTTCTTTTTATTTAACATTAAATATCCATTGGCCTGCGAGCATTTTTGGAGGTTTATTGAAATTTTTTTTATTTTAATGTTAATACCGACATAAAAAAACATTCAACTAAACTATGTGTAATGATAAAGGAGTTAAGGAGATAAAATTACAATAAATTTAAATCTTTTGTCCAGCGTGAATACCAGCGTTTTCAATTCTCTACTTTAGGTTGTCAATATGAATACCAAAGTTGTCGATAATACAATCGGGGTTGTCAATATGACGAACATTGTTGCCGATTAATAACAGTAAAATTAAAAACCACGAATTCGTCATATTGACAACTGTGGTTGTTGGCTGAATTTTGACAACCATATTTTCAAATTGACTACGAATGTTGTCAATATGACGTACACTTTTGGTTCTGTGCAAATGAGGAAATTTGGCACAAGCGCATGGGACATGTCAGTAATGACAACATGTTGAGAATGGTAATTGAAGGAGGAAATCCAAGGGAATTAAGTTCTGTCTCAGAATTCGTCGGATATATAGTATACCATGACTATGATTTTGATGGTTCTTTTTAGATGACCCATTGGAACATACACTGAGGAGACTATAGTGTGGTGCTCTAATGAGGAACCAGTTTTGGGCAGGCGGCTCGCCAGCTTATTGCCCTCAATGTTTGAGTTCCCTGGAACCCAGCAGAGCTTTACCGTGTTGTCTCCCATAAGGCTCCCAAGCGCTTCTCTGCACGTCAAGACAATTCTGGACTTCACTTCTACCGCAGATAGTGCCTTGAGGGCCGCCTGGCTGTCAACAAAGAAGTTGATATTCTTATTGAGTATCCCCTCTTCAGTGACAACGTTAGCAGCTCTTTCTATGGCGAATACCTCGGCTTGAAACACGCTGCAATCATTGGGCAATCTGTACGATCGCTGTTCATGTAGTATGCTGGAAAAGAAGCCAGCACCCGTACCCTCCTCTATCTTGGAACCATTGATGTAGAAGTCGATACCTCCGGGAAGTTGCTGGCCTGATAAACATTTCTCTCGGTGAGAGAAATCAAATCGATTAGTAGAAAGTCGAACAGCCGTATAGGCCCATTTGAAGCCCACTTAATAAGTATACGTATTGACGCGATGCGAGTGTGTTGAAATTTTTGAGGCAAGTGGGAGAAAACCCGCGGATTGATCTCAACGTGCACACGGATCATATTCTACCGAGATTGATTTTTGACGGATTTCTCGACGGGAATATAATCCCCGTGAACCACACAACCATCTTTCCATGCTTTAATTTTAGTCTCATATATTGCAACATTCATTAGGAACGAACTACTTCCCTTGTCGTTCTGCACTACCAACAGATCCGGATGCTGCACAGAAAGGCTTCTCACTTCCTTATACATTGCTAACAAAACCCTTTCACACCTAATTTTGACCTGCCTTGAAGAACGCTTCGCACAGGAACGATACCTTATCCACGAGGTACGTTTTTGAATCCAAAAACCTTTTAACGGCCTTATCGTACAAGAATGTGGCAGCCTCAATACCATCACGCACAGTCACTACACCAGGCAGACAAAACCGCGGCCCAAAACTCAACAAGGCCGACATTGACACATTGGTCAAATTCTTACAACAACGATCCACTTCACGCGGCAGAATCGTGTCGGTTTCCTGCTCTATCAAGACCTCGTGTCTGTTTGGATTCACTTGACATGCACTGAAGTTGGTAGCGAAAGCCCCATACAACCCTCGACGACGCCCTCGCACAGGGGTAGCGCATTAATATCAAATACTTTTGCATCATCATCCTGTTTGTGCCGGGCTGGATGACTTCGTTTTGGTCGAGATTCTCTCGATGACTCCGAATCCGGGCTTCGCGCTACGCCTTTGTCCACTGACCTGAGCGATTTTTTCCACAGGAACGTAAAATGAACTTTTTCTGGTGACCAATTGCTTGGAGGAACCTCATTGCTTACGTCGTCCTTTAGAATATCCTGCCGCTAATTGAGGGGCATTTAGTTTTTCTCCACGGTTAGAATCCTGTCACTACTTGAGGGACTTTCGGATTTAACCTTTTAGAACTCGCGGACTGGTCCCTGTTCGGGCTCCAATTAAACTTTAACGTTGGTAAAGGTTTACAAAAAATCTTTTGTTGGCCGAATGGTCTTTTTTATTCGACTTCTTTTCTAGAACTAACTTAAATATTTTCTAAATTAAAATCTACAGCTATTCTGTTGTGTGTTGACGGCGTTACATTGCTGATTCAGCATTTCCACGGGTAAGCTGAGTTGAATTCTTTAACTGTTGGGTTGCTCGTGTGGGGTGTTGAGTTGCCATTGCTGATAGCGGTGTGATCTGTTGTGTTGACTTGTTAGGTTGTAAATTAAAATAACTTTGGTTTTTTTAAGAAAGATTTTTATTGAATATTCACTGATTGCTACTTGTATGTACACTGACTAAACTAGACTAAAAACTTAAGATTAATTCCTACTATTTATATGACAAAACAACCCAAACGGGGTCGCGATGGCGGATTTGGGTATGTCAGCCGGCTCAATTGGAATCTGGTGATACGCGCGCTGCAGGTCGATCGTGGAAAAATTGTTTAGTGTAGAGGATGTGTGTAAAGTCCTGTATGAACGGTATTGGATATCGGTCCGGTACCGTGATTGCGTTCAACAACCGGTAATCACCGCATGGGCGCCATAACCCCTCAGGCTTTCTGACCATGTGCAGTGGGCTCACAAATTCCCTGATCGGTCAGGAAACGAAATTCGTCCATGCCTTCAGCTTGTCTGGCACGCAAAGGCGGACCCTCTGTTAGGATGTGATGTGTGCAAAGGCGTTGCGCAGATTGTACGTAAAGATTCGTCCTTTCGCTGGACAGATTGTACCTTCTACGTGGATGTTTGTGGCCGGGTCGATTAATTTCTCATTTCTTATATGGACGAGGATGCCAAAATGTTTTATAAAGTCAGCACCTATAATCGGGCTGCTAACTTTTGCTATTATAAACTCCCATACTAGGTCGCGCTTTAGGCTTAGGTCCAACTTAATTCGCTTACGTCCGTACGTAGCTATGCTGGAACCGTTTGCCGCATATAATTTTTGCTTATGTCGGCCAAACGTGTCACCGTCAGCACGCGTGTTTCTCGCGCTAGCACCTCCACTCCTGTTAGGGGGCCTCATCAACAAGACTCGGAGCAGGCAGTCCAACGAGTCCTACTCGCGCCAGTCGCCTCCAAGAAAAAGAGGAACTGCAGCATCTGAACGATCGCCTCGCCTGCTACATTGATCGGATGCGCAACCTCGAAAACGAGAACAATCGGCTGACGGAGGAGGTGCACCTGGCACAGGAAACCGTCCATCGTGAGACCACAAATATTAAGGTGATGTTTGAGAAGGAGCTGGCGGCCGCACGGAAGCTGCTCGATGAGACGGCCAAGGAAAAGGCGAAGCTAGAGATTGACGTGAAGCCTTTGTGGGGGACATATAAACGAATCCTTATCTGGTTTTCTGGTCGTCGAGCGTCTTAGTTTTTTTGGTCATAGGTTCTGGGGTGATTGCAAGAAGTACACATTGTTGTATGTGCGGTCGTTTACGTGATGTGTAACTGTGTCGCTACAGAAAATAAACTTACTTCTTAACAGGTACTGCAGATTTATAAATGAAATGCACTCAACAAATTGGCTCCAATTACTTTTGGAAATAATAACGTAATTAATTCCATTGCACATATAAAAACTGACTTTCAAGCTCATGCTAAGCTCGTTGTTAATTTTCGGTTTGCAAAATAATTGAAGTTTTAAGTTACAATTTTTAAGTTCCCGCTTTTGGGGTACACTTTTCTGCTTGTATGCAGAGGCAGTTATGGTCGAAGTTGGACTGCATATTTGGATCGGGAGATTGTCGCTGAAAAAATATTCGAAGTGCGCTGGTTGAAACGCATCCACTTAATTGTATATGGTGCCAGATATTGTTTTCGGGTGCTGCTGTTGATGAGTTTTACAACTGTTGCTGTTGGTGGAATCACTCACGAGACAAACTGTGTTCATTGCATATGCGTTTAATTGTTGAATATAAATAATTGCAAATGCAATCTTTATTCAATCAATTTCCCGCCAAACACGAAATAGTTCGAAAAAGTCTTCAAAGACGACCTTTTCTTAGCTCCAATCAAATCAAAAATTTGTTTGTGAGCTCTTGGCCCAGGAAAAATTGCACTCAATTTATCATTAAAAATTTTGGACTGCTCAATCTCTCTTGTCTCTTAATAATAATATTTAGCAACTGAATTTGTTTACAAAGAAGCAAGTAGGCTGAACTTGAACGGTTCAAATTGCCATGGAAAATTTGATTCAAATTTTTCTACCAACGATGCTTGATTTGAAACAAATGTTTGATATTGTCAGAAATAATATATTTTTTACTATCTCTAATAATTTTTTTTAGAATGAACCGCAACTATTTTATTGAACGAGGCCGTAAACTCTGAAACTGAAAAAATCAGTTTCAGGGATTGTGAGATTTCTCGAAGAGGGAGGAAAATGTTTTAATATATCAGTAACAAAATCCCTTCTAAACAAATCCCAATTGGTGTTTTTGAAGGAGGTAAAAACCTTGGGAGAATGAAGAAGAATATCAAAATCAGAGAACTTTAACTGCAATTTTAATGGAAAGTGATGAGAAAAAGTAGGAAGGCTAGAAATTTTAAAATTTGGAATTACAGAGTTTATGAGATTAGAGCTAAGTAAAAAGTGGTCAAGGAATGAAGAACCGTTGAGATAGGAAGGATGGCGATCTGAAAGTCTTGCAAAGCTCAGATAATTACGCTGCAACCAACCAAAAAGTGCATTACGGTTAGTGTTATTGAACACATCAACCTCCAACAAAAGACCCATCAAAATTTTGTGAAAAACGTGATAACACAGAAAGACCATTAAAGACTAATGAATGGGGATAGTTACACGGAAAGTAAACCGAACCAAATAAATATTTTTTGCGAACACCATTAACAAATGTGTCAATGGACACAAACAAATTTACATTGACTTTCGAGAACTTAAATGATTTTCTCAGCACAATACCAACTCCTAAGGGACTTTCATCCCGAATAAATGCGTAATCTTCCAAATAGACCTTATGATGTGCTCTCAAATGAGTTTCCTGAACAAATGCAATGCCAATGTTATTAGAATTTAATAATTTTAGTAATTTAAGTCTACGGCTCACTTCAATTAGTGACCTTACATTAAATGAGAGAAGGTTGAGTACATTATGGCCCATAAGAATTGTAAACCTGCTGCAATAAACTCATGCATTGTTTTTTTGGCTTCTGCTTCCGACAACGAATTAAAATCTTTTAAAAATTTTTTAATTTTGTCCTCAAGAGAGGACATTTTTAAGAATTCCTGTATTAAAGGAGGCTTTGGAGGACATTTCGAATCAGGTACCTTAAAAAGGCTGGCAAAAGATTTGTTTGGAGAAATAAAATCTGAATTGGCAACGGCGTTTATAACATATATCTGAGGCCAACATTTTCCTTTCAACATTTTCACTTTTACGTTTGTTTTTCCTCTCAACGAAACTTTTAAAAACAGAGAAACCCCTAAAATTTGAAGGATGACCGAACTGCTTACAATTTGCGCAGAACGGGGCATTATTTGCATTTGAAAAAAACTGACATTCCCCCGGTAAAAGTTTTTTATCACACTTAACGCAAGAGAAAGGTCTGTTGCAATTTTTGACATGTGACCCCATTTCTGGCATCTCGAACATTGAACCTCTTTTTTTGAATCTCTTTGCGATTCCCAAGAGATTTTTTGGTTAAGCAGGAATTTTAGAGCTGTCAACTCATTTGCTGACTTTCCTAATTATAACGTTACAAGAAATAAACTAGTATCTATGTTGTTGTTCCTTGTAAACACGCTTGAAAAATTTGTAACCTTTTCTACAATATCATCAACTAAGAAATCAATTGCATTCCTGATCTCCTCAACCTATGTCTTGTGATACAGACCCCGCAAAACCAATCTAGCATATTTCAGGTGCTTGGGAGTGTAAGAGTACGACTCCACATTTTTGGATTTTAGCAGTTGCATCACCTCTGAATGAGCAGATGCATTTTTAAAATAAAGCTTCTCTTATCCTTGCTCTTGTTAACAATTTTAAAAATGACGTGGGTCTCATTTAGTTGCTTTACTAAATGTTTAATATCTACACGATATAAGAGAATTGGTCGAAAAAAACTAGTGCCCAAACTCCTAACGTTGGTCCTCGTTTGTGCACGTTGGTCCTGTGTCTTCAAGGCGAACGCGGTCAAGTCAATTTCCAAATTGCTACCAGTTTTGCGACGCTTTAGGTCAATTCGATCATTGCCATCAATATCAATTGTTGTCTATGCTGACAACAGAGCAGTCCATTGATTCAGGTTGAATGGACGTCAATGCAGAATGAACCTCAGAAGACGGTTGAACGTTAACTGCAGGATTATCGCCAAAGAGAAATATATGCGAATCACTGGACACATTCTCAGCATTAGCACCAAAGCAAGCATTCATTAAATCCTGCCCCAGAGACACTTTAGAAGCTCTTATTGTGCCCTTATCCGGCGGCTTTTTTTCGAATCACAATTCTTTTTTTGAAGAACCGACATTTCAAGCCGGAAAAAAGCTAACTTTGTTGTGATTTGTGTGACATCAATCTAAAAACCTAAGAATGTCTATTAGGCTTACGTTTCCGAAATTGTACTCAATCTCACCTCAGGCATTATACAGTCTATATATGCTTCGAAAGGCGTGTTCCCCGATTCTAAAGGCCACTACAGATAGAGTATATACTGTCTTACACTTTGAATCCGGATGTCTTAAAGACCTTTCATTGGAATGTTGAAAGTTCGAGACGGTTTGTGTGACCATCGAAACCGATAGGTGTTTCAATTTTTATCTTACATCTTATACTAAGGGCTCGCATTCACACGAGTAAGGTTGTTTGTTGGAAAAACCCATGAAAAGAAGGCAAATGCAGTCAAGAAATGGATCAATAATTTGCAATTGATATCTATTGGCCGAGAAAAAACATATTTAAAAAAAGTTTTCGGGCCGTTTTCTCCTCAAAACCGCGATATAATTGCATGAAAACAATTTCTTTGTTGAGAATGAGAAGTAATGCGGTAATCGATGGCCTGGTAGGAGTAACCAGGCAAACCGCCTCGAACTCGCACCATTCCAAAATAGTTCACAAAAGACATCCCGACTCGAAGTGTAAGTCAATATATACTCTATTATAATTGTATTTTAAATTCCGAAAACTGAACCCCAAAGCATATATGTATGGAGCATATGACTAAAGTGAGGTAGCGTATAATTTTGGAAACGTAATGCGAATACACATTCTTACCTGTTTGAAAAGCAATCGCGCTTTTCTATTGCTCCGATATTTTTAACGATTTCGGTCATCTTCCCTGTGATTCCATTCTGGATATCAAGTTTCCGGACTACAGCCTGAATTGCGTTACTCTGAAATTATACATATCCATAGTATTTAGAGTAAAGTATCAAGCGATGTAGTTTTACCATTTTTAACAGATGGTGGCGCCCTTCTTTGGTCTTTAAATTAACCAATCAGTTCGCTTGCCGTTTTGACTTCCCGTGTTTGCGCTCCGCTGACGCTTAGATTATTGCTGAAATTTATGAGTTGCACTCGAGTCACTCGAAGTGCAGTTGAGCAATTCCAGAAAAATAGACGTCTTCGCATGTTTTTCGTTCTTTAATTTATTTAAATGAGAAAAGTGAAAAGATCAGGGATCATTTTGCAGTCGACCTATGACCAATAAAACAGTAGAACTCAGAGCAGTGTCCATAAACAAATAAAATTTATAGACGCGATAAATAGAAGGATAACAGAAATTGAGACAATAAGAAAAAGGAAGTTTTCAACAAAATTGAGTAGAAAGCTCACAGATAAAACTCTGAGAATCACAGATTCTAAAACTTTTTGGACATTGGTATTGATATTTAGCTTTATATAGTATGTATAAGAGTTCGTCCTCTCAATTGTGGTCACTTGTAATTGCCAACAGTTTTCCAACAACTACATTTCTAATGAAATATATAGAAATTAAATTCATTTTTTCAACACAATTTTTCTAGGCTATATTCAAGACTCTCCCAGTATAGAAAATAGTAGTTTTCCTTTTTAGTAGAGATACTATGAGAGAAGCGTTACCTAAAAATTATAATACGCCCCCGCCCCCATTTAGGAGATATGAGACTTTTAAATTTGAAATTTTGGGAGGGTCTATATCTCCGTAATCCCGGCACATATCTGAATGATATATACATCTTTGGAAAGGCAATTCAATATCTATAATACTTGTGTAGAGACATTTTTCCGGAAAACTTTTACTTTTCCCGTAAAACGAGATTATATATTTTCCTACTTTTTTTTATGTTTATTAATTTTTTGAAAATGAAGTTGTTCAGAATGTTATATAATAGTTTATATTTGAGAAAATATAGTTAATAACGCATATTTACGTATTTTTTTATTAAAATCGGTGCAGTGGTTTGGGAGAAAACGGAAATCAAAATTAGTCAACACTACTTTTTTAAAGAAGCAATATTTAATAGCTAGCAAAATAACATCTCAGGCAAATAACTTTAGACTATGTATCGCGTGATTTTTTTTTCATAAAAATTGTTCATTTCAGCAACAAAAACAACAACAATTTTTCGACTGCGGCGCTTGTCTACCGTGCACAACGTTACAATTCAAAACAATTACTTGACTTCTTTTCTTATTTATATATTCACATTTCTTTATATACTTTACTTTAATACTTATAAACTAAACTATATACACCTTACATAATAATACAATAATACGAGTATTTTAATACTTATATCATATAAACTAAACAATATACAACTTACATAATATCTTACATAATAATACAAAAAAAAAAAAACAGTAGTAATAAACATCTGACTCATCAGACTCTTCTTCTAAATCCCTATCCGATATAGTTCGCAGGCAAATTTCAAAAATTCGGATAATAGTTCCTTTTCAGGTCGCCAGCAATAAAAAAATGCCTTCTTCCGTGGATATTCCGGCAGGAAGTATTTCACGTGGCGCCATAACCCTTCAATTGTGTTCGTATGGGCGCCACTTTCCGGATCCTTGAAATGCTTACTGTGGTTCACGGTTAGGTGCTTATAACCCAGTTTATTTAAACACATGAATGGCTACAAATTTTAAAAATTAATAAAAATTTTTTAAACAAAACGGTAAATAGTCATACCGGCCAGCAATCCGAAATTATTGTGGTTCCAGGCTTAATCATCCGCTGCACTAAAGGAATTAAATCCTTCGTGGATCGTCCCTCCACCGGAATGAGGAAGCAGCAGTTACTCCCACGTTCAACCCCACCGACGAACCACTGATAGTTTGCTTCATGGCCCACGTTATTTTATCGTTTGCCGAATTTCAAACTTTCGTCAATTTCAACAATTGTTCCGGGGCCACCCAGTGGTTCCTCCTTGCTCGTGGCAAGAATTGCCACTTCGCGGTGGAACGAACCCCAATCTACACACGTTTGCGAGCTAATTCCGACCTAAAAATAGATGTTCATCAACGAATGTAAATTTTAAAATCAAAATTAATTAAAAAACAATACCTCTCTGTTAATGAAACTCATAGGCACATTTTCCAGCCACAAATTACTGAATTTTACCATTATGATACATCGAGAGGTTGGACCTCTTGAAAAAAGTGCCGTATTGAAGCGACAACTGACTATTGCCTTCTTATACCTATATGTGAATACCTATGCAATTTAAAAAAAATATAATAATAATACATAGAATTTAAAATATACATTGATTCAATTACCAATCATGTAATAAACAAGTGACGCTTTCTAATTTACAAATGACGCTTTCTGATTAACAAGTGACGCTTTTTGATTTACAAGTGACGCCTTCTGATTTACAAATGACGCTTTCTGATTTACAAATAAGGCTTTCTGATTTACAAGTGACGCTTTCTGATTTACAAGTGACGCCTTCTGATTTACAAATGACGCTTTCTGATTTACAAGTGACGCTTTCTGATTTACAAGTGACGCTTTCTGATTTACAAGTGACGCTTTCTGATTTACAAGTGACGCTTTCTTATTTACAAGTGACGCTTTCTGATTTACAAGTGACGCTTTCTGATTTACAAGTGACGCTTTCTGATTTACAAGTGACGCTTTCTGATTTGCAAGTGACGCTTTCTAATTTACAAGTGACGCTTTCTGATTTTAAAGTGACGCTTTCTGATTTACAAATGACGCTTTCTGATTTACAAGTGACGCTTTCTGATTTACAAGTGACGCTTTCTGATTTACAAGTGACGCTTTCTGATTTACAAGTGACGCTTTCTGATTTACAAGTGCCGCTTTCTGAATTACAAATGACGCTTTATGATTTACAAGTGACGCTTTCTGATTTACAAGTGACGCTTTCTGATTTACAAATGACGCTTTATGAATTACAAGTGACGCTTTCTGATTTACAAGTGACGTTTTCTGATTTACAAGTGACGCTTTCTGATTTACAAGTGACGCTTTCTGATTTACAAGGGACGCTCTATGATTTACAAGTGACGCTTTATGATTTAGAAGTGACGCTTTCTGATTTACAAGTGACTTTTTCTTATTTACAAGTGCCGCTTTCTGAATTACAAATGACGCTTTCTGATTTACAAGTGACGCTTTCTGATTTACAAGTGACGCTTTCTGATTTACAAGTGACGCTTTCTGATTTACAAGTGACGCTTTCTGATTTACAAGTGACGCTTTCTGATTTACAAGTGACGCTTTCTGATTTACAAGTGACGCTTTCTGATTTGCAAGTGACGCTTTCTAATTTACAAGTGACGCTTTCTGATTTTAAAGTGACGCTTTCTGATTTACAAGGGACGCTTTATGATTTACAAATGACGCTTTCTGATTTACAAGTGACGCTTTCTGATTTACAAATGACGCTTTCTGATTTACAAGTGACGCTTTCTGATTTACAAGTGACGCTTTCTGATTTACAAGTGACGCTTTCTGATTTACAAATGACGCTTTCTGATTTACAAGTGACGCTTTCTGATTTACAAGTGACGCTTTCTGATTTACAAATGACGCTTTCTGATTTACAAATGACGCTTTCTGATTTACAAATGACGCTTTCTGATTTACAAGTGCCGCTTTCTGAATTACAAATGACGCTTTATGATTTACAAGTGACGCTTTCTGATTTACAAGTGACGCTTTCTGATTTACAAATGACGCTTTATGAATTACAAGTGACGCTTTCTGATTTACAAGTGACGTTTTCTGATTTACAAGTGACGCTTTCTGATTTACAAGTGACGCTTTCTGATTTACAAGGGACGCTCTATGATTTACAAGTGACGCTTTATGATTTAGAAGTGACGCTTTCTGATTTACAAGTGACTTTTTCTTATTTACAAGTGCCGCTTTCTGAATTACAAATGACGCTTTCTGATTTACAAGTGACGCTTTCTGATTTACAAGTGACGCTTTCTGATTTACAAGTGACGCTTTCTGATTTACAAGTGACGCTTTCTGATTTACAAGGGACGCTCTATGATTTACAAGTGACGCTTTCTGATTTACAAGTGACGCTTTCTGATTTACAAATGACGCTTTCTGATTTACAAATGACGCTTTCTGATTTACAAATGACGCTTTCTGATTTACAAGTGCCGCTTTCTGAATTACAAATGACGCTTTATGATTTACAAGTGACGCTTTCTGATTTACAAGTGACGCTTTCTGATTTACAAATGACGCTTTATGAATTACAAGTGACGCTTTCTGATTTACAAGTGACGTTTTCTGATTTACAAGTGACGCTTTCTGATTTACAAGTGACGCTTTCTGATTTACAAGTGACGCTTTCTGATTTACAAGTGCCGCTTTCTGAATTACAAATGACGCTTTATGATTTACAAGTGACGCTTTCTGATTTACAAGTGACGCTTTCTGATTTACAAATGACGCTTTATGAATTACAAGTGACGCTTTCTGATTTACAAGTGACGTTTTCTGATTTACAAGTGACGCTTTCTGATTTACAAGTGACGCTTTCTGATTTACAAGGGACGCTCTATGATTTACAAGTGACGCTTTATGATTTAGAAGTGACGCTTTCTGATTTACAAGTGACTTTTTCTTATTTACAAGTGCCGCTTTCTGAATTACAAATGACGCTTTCTGATTTACAAGTGACGCTTTCTGATTTACAAGTGACGCTTTCTGATTTACAAGTGACGCTTTCTGATTTACAAGTGACGCTTTCTGATTTACAAGTGCCGCTTTCTGATTTACAAATGACGCTTTATGATTTACAAGTGACGCTTTCTGATTTACAAATGACGCTTTATGAATTACAAGTGACGCTTTCTGATTTACAAGTGACGTTTTCTGATTTACAAGTGACGCTTTCTGATTTACAAGTGACGCTTTCTGATTTACAAGTGACGCTTTCTGATTTACAAGTGCCGCTTTCTGAATTACAAATGACGCTTTATGATTTACAAGTGACGCTTTCTGATTTACAAGTGACGCTTTCTGATTTACAAATGACGCTTTATGAATTACAAGTGACGCTTTCTGATTTACAAGTGACGTTTTCTGATTTACAAGTGACGCTTTCTGATTTACAAGTGACGCTTTCTGATTTACAAGGGACGCTCTATGATTTACAAGTGACGCTTTATGATTTAGAAGTGACGCTTTCTGATTTACAAGTGACTTTTTCTTATTTACAAGTGCCGCTTTCTGAATTACAAATGACGCTTTCTGATTTACAAGTGACGCTTTCTGATTTACAAGTGACGCTTTCTGATTTACAAGTGACGCTTTCTGATTTGCAAGTGACGCTTTCTAATTTACAAGTGACGCTTTCTGATTTTAAAGTGACGCTTTCTGATTTACAAGGGACGCTTTATGATTTACAAATGACGCTTTCTGATTTACAAGTGACGCTTTCTGATTTACAAATGACGCTTTCTGATTTACAAGTGACGCTTTCTGATTTACAAGTGACGCTTTCTGATTTACAAGTGACGCTTTCTGATTTACAAATGACGCTTTCTGATTTACAAGTGACGCTTTCTGATTTACAAGTGACGCTTTCTGATTTACAAATGACGCTTTCTGATTTACAAATGACGCTTTCTGATTTACAAATGACGCTTTCTGATTTACAAGTGACGCGTTCTGATTTACAAGTGACGGTTTCTGATTTACAAATGACGCTTTCTAATTTACAAATGACGCTTTCTGATTTACAAGTGACGCGTTCTGATTTACAAGTGACGCTTTCTGATTTATAAATGACGCTTTATGATTTACAAGTGACGCTTTCTGATTTACAAGTGACGCTTTCTGAATTACAAATGACGCTTTCTAATTTACAAATGACGCTTTCTGATTTACAAGTGACGCGTTCTGATTTACAAGTGACGCTTTCTGATTTATAAATGACGCTTTATGATTTACAAGTGACGCGTTCTGATTTACAAGTGACGCTTTCTGATTTATAAATGACGCTTTATGATTTACAAGTGACGCTTTCTGATTTACAAGTGACGCTTTCTGATTTACAAGTGACGCTTTCTGATTTACAAGTGCCGCTTTCTGAATTACAAATGACGCTTTATGATTTACAAGTGACGCTTTCTGATTTACAAGTGACGCTTTCTGATTTACAAATGACGCTTTATGAATTACAAGTGACGCTTTCTGATTTACAAGTGACGCTTTCTGATTTACAAGTGACGCTTTCTGATTTACAAATGACGCTTTATGAATTACAAATGACGCTTTCTGATTTACAAGTGACGTTTTCTGATTTACAAGTGACGCTTTCTGATTTACAAATGACGCTTTATGAATTACAAGTGACGCTTTCTGATTTACAAGTGACGCTTTCTGATTTACAAGTGCCGCTTTCTGAATTACAAATGACGCTTTATGATTTACAAGTGACGCTTTCTGATTTACAAGTGACGCTTTCTGATTTACAAATGACGCTTTATGAATTACAAGTGACGCTTTCTGATTTACAAGTGACGTTTTCTGATTTACAAGTGACGCTTTCTGATTTACAAGTGACGCTTTCTGATTTACAAGGGACGCTCTATGATTTACAAGTGACGCTTTATGATTTACAAGTGACGCTTTCTGATTTACAAGTGACTTTTTCTTATTTACAAGTGCCGCTTTCTGAATTACAAATGACGCTTTCTGATTTACAAGTGACGCTTTCTGATTTACAAGTGACGCTTTCTGATTTACAAGGGACGCTCTATGATTTACAAGTGACGCTTTCTGATTTACAAGTGCCGCTTTCTGATTTACAAATGACGCTTTATGATTTACAAGTGACGCTTTCTGATTTACAAGTGACTTTTTCTGATTTACAAGTGCCGCTTTCTGAATTACAAATGACGCTTTCTGATTTGCAAGTGACGCGTTCTGATTTACAAGTGACGCTTTCTGATTTACAAATGACACTTTCTGATTTACAAGTGACGCTTTCTGATTTACAAGTGACGCTTTCTGATTTACAAGTGACGCTTTCTGATTTACAAGTGACGCCTTCTGATTTACAAATGACGCTTTCTGATTTACAAGTGACGCTTTCTGATTTACAAGTGACGCTTTCTGATTTACAAGTGACGCTTTCTGATTTACAAGTGACGCTTTCTTATTTACAAGTGACGCTTTCTGATTTACAAGTGACGCTTTCTGATTTACAAGTGACGCTTTCTGATTTACAAGTGACGCTTTCTGATTTGCAAGTGACGCTTTCTAATTTACAAGTGACGCTTTCTGATTTTAAAGTGACGCTTTCTGATTTACAAGGGACGTTTTATGATTTACAAATGACGCTTTCTGATTTACAAGTGACGCTTTCTGATTTACAAATGACGCTTTCTGATTTACAAGTGACGCTTTCTGATTTACAAGTGACGCTTTCTGATTTACAAGTGACGCTTTCTGATTTACAAATGACGCTTTCTGATTTACAAGTGACGCTTTCTGATTTACAAGTGACGCTTTCTGATTTACAAATGACGCTTTCTGATTTACAAATGACGCTTTCTGATTTACAAATGACGCTTTCTGATTTACAAGTGACGCGTTCTGATTTACAAGTGACGGTTTCTGATTTACAAATGACGCTTTATGATTTACAAGTGACGCTTTCTGATTTTAAAGTGACGGTTTCTGATTTACAAGTGACGCTTTCTGATTTACAAGTGACGCTTTCTGATTTACAAGTGACGCTTTCTGATTTACAAGTGACGCTTTATGATTTACAAGTGACGCTTTCTGATTTACAGGTGACGCTTTCTGATTTACAAGTGACGCTTTCTGATTTACAAGTGACGCCTTCTGATTTACAAATGACACTTATGAAATTAAAATTACGCTTTCTGATTTACAATTGACGCTTTATGATTTACAAGTGACGCTTTGTGATTTACAAGTGACGCTCTCTGATTTACAAATGACGCTTTCTGATTTACAAATGACGCTTTCTGATTTACAAGTGACGCGTTCTGATTTACAAGTGACGCTTTCTGATTTACAAGTGACGCTTTCTGATTTACAAGTGACGCTTTCTGATTTACAAATGACACTTATGAAATTAAAATTACGCTTTCTGATTTACAATTGACGCTTTATGATTTACAAGTGACGCGTTCTGATTTACAAGTGACGCTTTCTGATTTACAAATGACGCTTTCTGATTTACAAATGACGCTTTCTGATTTACAAGTGACGCGTTCTGATTTACAAGTGACGCTTTCTGATTTACAAGTGACGCTTTCTGATTTACAATTGACGCTTTCTGATTTACAAGTGACGCTTTCTGATTTACAAATGACGCTTTCTGATTTACAAATGACGCTTTCTGATTTACAAGTGACGCGTTCTGAATTACAAATGACGCTTTATGATTTACAAGTGACGCTTTATGATTTACAAGTGACGCTTTCTGATTTACAAGTGACGCTTTCTGATTTACAAGTGACGCTTTCTGATTTACAAGTGACGCTTTATGAATTACAAGTGACGCTTTCTGATTTACAAGTGACGTTTTCTGATTTACAAGTGACGCTTTCTGATTTACAAGTGACGCTTTCTGATTTACAAGGGACGCTCTATGATTTACAAGTGACGCTTTCTGATTTACAAGTGACGCTTTCTGATTTACAAGTGCCGCTTTCTGAATTACAAATGACGCTTTATGATTTACAAGTGACGCTTTCTGATTTACAAGTGACGCTTTCTGATTTACAAATGACGCTTTATGAATTACAAGTGACGCTTTCTGATTTACAAGTGACGTTTTCTGATTTACAAGTGACGCTTTCTGATTTACAAGTGACGCTTTCTGATTTACAAGTGACGCTTTCTGATTTACAAGTGCCGCTTTCTGAATTACAAATGACGCTTTATGATTTACAAGTGACGCTTTCTGATTTACAAGTGACGCTTTCTGATTTACAAATGACGCTTTATGAATTACAAGTGACGCTTTCTGATTTACAAGTGACGTTTTCTGATTTACAAGTGACGCTTTCTGATTTACAAGTGACGCTTTCTGATTTACAAGGGACGCTCTATGATTTACAAGTGACGCTTTATGATTTACAAGTGACGCTTTATGATTTACAAGTGACGCTTTCTGATTTACAAGTGACTTTTTCTTATTTACAAGTGCCGCTTTCTGAATTACAAATGACGCTTTCTGATTTACAAGTGACGCTTTCTGATTTACAAGTGACGCTTTCTGATTTACAAGGGACGCTCTATGATTTACAAGTGACGCTTTCTGATTTACAAGTGCCGCTTTCTGATTTACAAATGACGCTTTATGATTTACAAGTGACGCTTTCTGATTTACAAGTGACTTTTTCTGATTTACAAGTGCCGCTTTCTGAATTACAAATGACGCTTTCTGATTTGCAAGTGACGCTTTCTGATTTACAAGTGACGCTTTCTGATTTACAAATGACGCTTTCTGATTTACAAGTGACGCTTTCTGATTTACAAGTGACGCTTTCTGATTTACAAATGACGCTTTCTGATTTACAAGTGACGCTTTCTGATTTACAAGTGACGCTTTCTGATTTACAAGTGACGCTTTCTGATTTACAAATGACACTTATGAAATTAAAATGACGCTTTCTGATTTACAAGTGCCGCTTTCTGATTTTAAAGTGACGCTTTCTGATTTAAAAGTGGAAAAGGTGTAGACTGTTCAGGTTAAATATCGTTTTCTCCCAAACCACTGCAACGATGTTATACCAAACAACCTCATTTTCAAAAAAATTAATAAACAAAAAAAAAGTAGGAAAATATATAATCTCGTTTTACGGGAAAAGTAAAAGTTTTCCGGAAAAATGTCTCTACACAAGTATTATAGATAATTCAATATCAGATATGAATATTATTATTATTATTTTTTATTGATTTTCTTCAGATATGTGCCGGGATTACGGAGATATAGACCCCAAAAATTTCAAACTTAAAAGTCTTATATCTCCTCAATGGGGCGAGGCGGAGGCGTATTATAATTTTTAGGTAACGCTTCTCTCATAGTATATCTACTAAAAAAGAAAACTAGTATTTTCTATACTGGGAGAGTCTTGAATATAGCCTAGAAAAATTGTGTTGAAAAAATGAATTTAATTTCTATATTTCATTAGAAATGTAGTTGTTGGAAAACTGTTGGCAATTACAAGTGACCACAATTGACCAACTCTTATACATATAAAGCTAAATATCAATACCAATGTCCAAAAAGTTTTAGAATCTGTTGTGGGGAGCTACAACTACAACAACAACAACAACAACAACAACAAAAAATCGCTTATACTGGGAAAGGGTAGATTTATTCCATTTTTCTATTTTTAAAACGAAATTTGATATATTCCGACTAATTTAGCTTACCTATAATAATTGTATTAAGTTTTATATCGCTGTTGGCCTTTTTTTAATGTTTCGAAAATATAATAACATTTTTTTGATGAAAATTGCTCGTTCAGTTTCACTCACAAAATAGAAAAAGAAGTAATTTCCGTAAATGACAGGAAATGACTGCTGATATAGGAAAAATGCGTAGCAGTTGCAGAAGTGAAACTCTCGTACTTTTTTTGTTATCAATTTTATCGGTCAAAGATAAGAATGATAGAATACAAGATTGCATTCCAAAGTTTCAAAAATGCGTCGGTCTGCGCATCGACGTAATTTTTACCAATTAAAATGTCAGAACTAAAAAAATAAGTAAAATTGTCAACATTGGTTTTCAATAGAAACCTTTAAAGAAATATGTAGAACGAATATGTGAGTATAAAGTAAACATAATACATATGAAAATGAAAGTAAACATTTAAAATTAAACCATTTAAAAAAAAACTGTTTACGTCACGTTAAGTTTGCGACAGCCACACAATAAATACATTGAGAAAAATTACGTGAGTCGTTGTTGTCATTTTCAGCTGTTATTGTTAATATTGTTTGTTTGTTTGTTTGGAGGGACCCGTCCACCTAGGCATCCACGGCCCATTGCGAATGCTCCTAAAACGTCCCGTGGGATTTCATTTCTGCTGCATAGGCCTCTTCGGTTATGGCCTACCCGTTTATATCGGGTAAAGGCTGTGTAAAGACGGCTTTAGAGCTTCTTATCATCGTTAAGAGATCCTTGAGTGGTCTATCTGCAATTTCCGCAAGTTCGCAAAAACCAGATCAGAACGAGTTCAGGCGTCGGCTTGCTAAAGCTAGACATCGGCAAAGCAGATGAGCTCCTCGGTCTCCTCCTCGTCAGTATCATCGCAGAATCTGCAATGATCCACTTTGGCACCTAGTTCCCATCTGGATACCATGTCGCCAATAGGACAGTACCCCGTGATGACTCCAACGGACAACCTTAGCTGCTCCTTCGATGAATGAAGTAACAGCCGCGACTTACTCCAGTTAAGTTGACGCCACAGGGTTCGCGTGGTAGCGCAATAGTTTCTGTTGATCCAGTTGCGATTGGCTCCGTTCGTCACTGTGGAGTCAATCATTGTCTTCACAATAGAAAAGAGCGCATATAGTGAACCGCCTCTTGGAGTTCCAATGAAGCACCATTTCGCGCTAACAGGTCTGTCTGTTCATTACCCTCTATATAGGAGTGCCCAGGAACCCAGCAGAGCCTCACGTTGTGGATACTTCTAAGAATTTTCACCTTACATTTGCACCCCATAACTCTTGTCCGCTTTCACCATGGGTGAAATAATAGATAACTTTATTTGTTAATTTTTCCTTGTGGACCAAATCCGCTGCTCTCTCGATCGCGAAGAGTCTGGGTCTCTCAAAATCTGGGATCCTGTATTTCCTAGTGAAAACGACAAGATCAGTCTTAGTCGGGTTTACCTGTAGACCATTCCTATCCCCCCATACTATGGTCTTACTCAGTGCCAACGACACTTAGCGTGGCCAAAAACTTGCCTGAAACCAAAATGGCTATATCGTCGCCATACGCTATGGCATTAATACCTGTACTATGGAGTATCCTAAGTAATTCGCCGGCCACGACCAGCCACAGCAGCGGTGAAATAACTCGCTCCTGCGGAGCGCCACGTGTGACGTTCATACGTTGATTGCGCCAAAGACCGGACTGATGACTCTGGTTCTCAACATCATTGCTATCCATTCTGCAATGGCGCCTGGTACCTCAAAGTACAGTAGTGCCTCACTAATGGCTTCAAGTTTAACATTGTTAAACGCGCCTTCTATGTCCAAACACGCTCCAAGCGTGTACTCCTTAACCGCTAACGATCCTCTATTTCAGAAACAACAGTTATTCTATTTCTAATGTATCTATCCAGCAGTCTCACCAGTGTCTTTAAGAAAACAGAGGAGAGTGAGATGGGCCTATAATTCTTAGTGGAGAAGTGTGACGGCCTACCTGGTTTAGGTATAAATATGACGTTTACACTACTCCACGCATATTGTTAATATTTAATTATTTAAAATTTATTTTTACAGAAAAATAGAATTAAAACTTTTAACTTCGTTTGTTTCCTTTTTTTGACACTTGCTGCCAGCTGCTTTTGTTTACTTTAATAACTGGAATTTAGCAGCGTTTTCAGTAACTTGAGCAGCTATAAATAACTAATTTAATTGAATTCTTATTTCGATGGTAACCTCAAAGTAGGAATCAAAACTGAAGTGGAAACACTTTTACGTTTACATCGACCACAAGCAATGACTTTGGTCCATAAATATTGACATATGCGATTGGAAAAACGCGTCGCCTTTGCCACGAATTCGAATGAAAGAAGAAAAGATTCTATATTCTATTAAGCTATTCTATTCTTATTAAGCTGTTAAAAATCAGCTAGAGAATTAATATTGCGATATAATGCGTATGTACGGTTTTTAAATGCGTTATTTCATCTATCAAACTTTGCATATGAAAATAAGCAATAATCACAAAAAATTAAAAGACATATATAGTAAATTGGCGGATGATTTGTTCAAATTATGTGTATAATTTCCACATAAAACAAATGTAGAGAAATAAGACGGTTGCGACAATATACAACAACAACAATATAGACAATACTGGATATATATATAGTTGGTAAGAGATTGAATAAATCTATTTAATTTTCGGAATTTCAGTTCAATTTGTGGTTAGGTTTCTTTGTTTGCATTTCATACGATTTTCTGTAGATGTATAGTGCTTCTTTCTTTCTCTCCCTCTCTCTCTCTCTCTCTCTCTCTGCCTCTCTCTTTCTCGACTTTGTTATATAATGAACATAAGAATCAAATATACTTTTGTCATTCGCTATTTCCTGTAATTGACAGCTGATATTTTGTACCTTAAAATGTCAATCAAACGTTTGATTTTATTTAAATAATTGTTTTATTATTTTATAGTATAATACCTAAAATATAAAATTAATTGATCTCGATATGGTAATGATGATGATATTGGAAACAAGAAACATTTCAGAATAAATGACAACGAAGTTTGTCCTTTTAATCTGGTTTTTGCTTTATTCCTGTGGTTTTCGTTCTTTTAGTATCCGAATGTCATTGACACATTCTTTGGCTTTTGAGCTGTCAAAATTGCTAGAAACCTAATTATTTTGTTTTTTTATTTGCTCGGTTAACATTCGGTTTCATTGACAAACTTTAACTTCTGCCATGTCAAGCAGTCAGTGTTGCCAGGTAGAACGATGCGAAAGTTTCCACTGAGTTGGCTGCCAAACAAATGACGCGGTTTCTCTACACTGTAAAACTATTTAATTAAATTGGTTAGGTTGCGGTTGTATTCAAAAATCTTTGTTGGTTTTGGGTGGCTGCTTTTTTTATCAGCGGCGTTCTTCAATGCAAGTTAAAAATAACAAAGTCAACATAACAAATGTTCAACTGATCAATTGTTCTATACAAATAAAGCAACGTTCGGTCCCTTAGAAGGACCGTCCCAAATGCTAGATTTTACGCTATCGTCAATAACTTCTAAATGCAGGTTCATAATCTTTTTGTCTTCTCCATTATCAGGTGCTCATCAAATACCAGACAGGAAGATATGAAGTCGTACGGAGCCAATCTGTTACCGGATCCAAGTAATCATCAAGCAGCTATTTGACAGCTGTCAGCTGTCCGATAAGAAGCGATCAGCGCTGGAATGATTGTCAATCATTGCAACTACACGTCGACTCGTTGAAATGTCCGTTAGTTGGACGTCGGTAACATCAGCTCGTTACAAGGATGTCATGAGCTAAAGATTTCATAACGAAGAAGCTTTGTTATGCATAACTGACGTTTCATAAATGACAACGAAATCCGAATTAATGACAGTTCCCTCTGTCTCGCTCTCGTCGATTTATTACTCGTCCACAACTACAACAGCAGATATTCCGTTAATCTAAAACCAGCCACACAAGCAACAACAACTGCTTGCAATTTACGTTGCTTCTTTCCTTCGGTGCTTCGGTTTTGTGCTCAGGTGACTGCCTGTTGTTGTCGCCGTCATCGTTGTTGTTGCTTCTTGCGAAATGTCGTCATTTCCGTTAGCTGTTGACCGTCGTTCTTGTCGCCATCAGCGATTTGAATACGCGTCCGTTTCCGTTTCCGTTGCTGCACACTTCAGTTGTTGCATTGTTCCAGTTGTTGCTAGTAAATTGTTTAGTGTTGTGTGTGTGTGTGTACGTACGAATTAGTGACAGGTTTTTGTTTGATTAATAATGAATTTCAGGACATGCTTTCGCTGCAATCTACCAGAACAGCTGCGTTTACGCTTGCTTTGCATTTCTCGCTGTGTAGATGAGTGTGTGCATGTGTTTGTGTACGTGTGTATGCGTGTGAATGTATTTGGCGATATTTCCTTAATCAAATAGCAAAATTCTTAAATGAGCCGCAAGGAGAAGGATTGTCATTGCGACAGTTGAAGAACGTGATGATTTCACATAATCACAGATTCTTGAACACATATGAAAATGCAGCCGGACACGCTTCATTCAGTCACTATTTATCGTTATAGTTCAAGGTTTTTTTTCGATTTACTCCATGCTTTCCAATGTACAGACTTCAATATGAAACTTAAAGTTCTTCGAAGTTGGAAAATAGTCTCAGAATAATAAATAGTGGATTATTTAAACATAGAATAGATTTATTTTATATTATAAATACGAATAGAAAAAAGCTCTAAACTCCAATTTATTAGTCGTTAAATAAACTTAAGATAAAAGATGGTCATTAATTGCCAATCGCTTGAATTGTGTAAATCTCCAACAGCCAATTTCAGCATCCATTATTAATTGCACTTGGATTCATGAATATTCATGGTTATTTCGACTATTCTTGTGCCATAATAAATCCCTTCAACGAAGCGAGCAGTCGCAACATCGACTTAACGAAGTCCTCCAATAAAAATTATTTAAATACGAGACCCTTTAAAGGACGAGGAAACACAGAAGTGGCTACACAGATGCAATGCGAAAAGGTCGAAAGCTTTACGACACGATTTTAGCATACGCAAGTGGTTGGAAAGCAGGATCTGTCTACGTTGCTGAAAAAAGGACTCGCAGCGAATAACAAAGAAGCTGACGAAGGTGAACGAAGTGGAAGGAGATGAAGAAAAATGCTGATGGCTCTCTTGTCAACTTTTTTATTTCCTTCGCTTTTTTTCCTTTTCTTGTTTCTAGCAAAACTCCCACAAAATACATCGATCATAAAATTGCCTTTTTTTGGATCGTTCTTTATTTTTCTCTCTTCTTGAGATTGTAAGATTTTTTTAGACCCTTTTCTACAACCTTTTCTTTTGTCAAAAATAAAGCGAAGGTGAAGGTGAGCAGAACTTTTGTTGCTAGCAATATGTTGCGTGTATCTATCTATGTGTTGGACTACGTGAACGATTGACAGAAGAGAGAAAGAAGGAGTGAGGGACGAAGTAAGAGAGCGAGATGTTTCGAGAATTGGTATTCAGAACTGCAATGCTAAAGTGGGAAGAGAGAACGGGCGGAGAATGAGACAACAAGAGGAATTAAAAACCATTCTTTGTCCTCAGTCAGCATTTTGGCAACCTGTTCGCATCTACGTGCCCAGCCTCTAGACTCATGTATAAAATTAGTAAAGGTTGGCATGAATAATAACAACGTGAATGATTGCAAATCGTCCTTAGAACATTATTTAATGGCGCAAACACATAATTTCTCATTAAATATTCTTTATAACGTATATCTTATTATCGACGTTAGGGACGAACTAGGAAGAGAAACGCTTCTATCATCATCGAAGGGAAAATCAATTCATTTATTTCATTTCAACCAAGATTTTTGCTTTGACTGTGTGATTGTTGGGTTACCTTTTCGCTGGACGCACTGCCGTCCAAGTCATTTCAAAATCGTGCTCAGATTGTATCATCAGCAAACAAAATTCATTGTTTTTCTATTCCTCATTCGTTCCGTTGAATACTTAATCATTTTACGGAATTCCAGGCATAAGCTATTTAGATGTAGGATTCATAATTAGAGCTAAATATTGAAAAAACTCTATAAATATTTCTATGTTTTATATTTCAACTATTAACAGTGGCTCTAATGGTACGTTTACACCGTCTGTTTACCTCGCTTTTACCGGCTAATTCCCAAATCATATGCTTAACTTCACGTTTAGCCATAAAAATTGGTGGCCAAGAGACGGATAAGGTTGAGGCGAGTGATATCCTGACTGTGCATTGCGATAATAAGTTGGTTCTTGGGCGAGGTTGAAACATGCGGACAATAAAATAGCAGTCTGTGCCGTTTGTGTGGCACCGCCTGATCGTGTCATTCTCCCTGATGTTAATTTTATAGAGGTGATCTTCACATCTCGTGTGACTTGTCTTAAGGCTGTTAATGCAAGCGATTAAATCGCGTAGGAAGGACGAACCTTTAAACGAGGGCGGAGTATTCACTATGCGAGCTATGGAATAGAGATGACTGGCAAATACCTAATTATCCCAGACTTGTAGCCAGGTAGCTGCATGTTTCTTCTTGTGTTAGGCCTTCAAGTCTCTGTGGAATAAGGATGAATGGGACAGAGAAGAGTGAGCGTGAGAGACTGCAATATAACGAATTAAAAGCATCTGCTTTTATTATGGTTTCAACTTTTCATTTTATTATGCTCATTTATACATATGTACTTAATATAATACATAAAATATATATGAAAATATATGTATATACAGCGACTAGAGATTGTATTCTTGACGTTAGGACAAAGTGATTCGCGGTGGAGCACAAAATTAATCAAAGGTCCACATTGTGACCACTTGTAATTGAATTATATTCAAGTCGCGAAATATTTTTATAAGTTCGCGAATATAAAATGTTATAAAAAAATCCCTAAGTTCGTAACAGTGAACAGAGAAAATACGACAAGCTAAGAAGGTTGACGAGCCGGCGCGACTAAAATTGATTCACGCAAGACACTACATTCCTGCAACATTCGCTTCAACAACGGAACGGTTATCGTGCACAGACAGTTGCCGTTTTACGGTAAATTGGTTGAGGCGAGATCTCTTGGCGGTTAAGCAGCTGCCAGCCACAGAGAACGCCTCTTCTGATGACGCTGAGCTTGATGGTATGGAGAAGCAAAGATTTGCGAGCCTTGCTATTCGCGGGTACACCTGATAAAAGAAAAAAAAGCTTAGTTGTTGAAGAGCATAACTTGTCAAGAACCAAAGTTATTATTTTGTTTTCACCAGTCGATACTCTCGGTTTCAGTTATTGGCGCGTCGAAATATTTCCTTATCTCTGTCATCAACGAATCGTTCGAAGTTGTGGCGAAATATTTCAACATTACCATCCTTCTTTCTGATAATTTCTTTTAGATTTTAAAAATTTTATATGAATGAAGTCATTACAATTATATCAATGTTATGTTTTTACCTTTGGACTACATGAATTAAAAGCGTTTGAAGTTTCTACACATTCGGGTGCATTGCGGACAAGATTTTCTTTTGTGTAGAATCCGTAAGTAATTGATGACTTTAGAAGAGTTGTGTTTTCAGCATCGGGGCTGATTCTATCCAGCCAGTTTTGGTTTTTTTGACAAGGATGCATTAGGGATGCGACGACGTGAATTTTTCTAATCTTAAAACGGCTTTCGAAAGTATTTAATGCAAATTCACATAGATTTATAGTAGCGTAGAAATTAGCATCGTCCAAATGTTTTCCCAACTCCGACTTTATGTTGAGAGAACTTCTGTTGAGAACTTATGTTGAGAACTTCGAAAAATGTTGCATGTTCTTCCAAATTTTGCAGAAAGCATAGTTCTTCTGCTCTGTAACTCAAAACTGCATTTACCTGCTTTGCTTTTTCCACTGTTTTTTTAAAATAAGGTGGTCAGGATGTTCAAGAATATCATGAGTTAGCAATCGATGCAAGGCTATGGGCAACGCAATCGATTCTGTCAACATTTCCAATTCGTAAAGCCGATAACGAATTGCTTGCACCATCGGTAACTGCAATTATATTTTTGTTTTTTAATCCAAATTCTTCTAAAGTCATACTAAGGGTATTGGCTATAGCACTGGCAGTATGAGGGTGTGGAAAATATTCCGTTTTCAGAGATATACCCTTGCTTTTAAAATCCAAAACGAAGTGGCATTTTATATTTATGTAGGAGAGTTTTTTGTAGTTATCAGTCCACAGATCTAGCACCAGCGCTATTGTTTGTGGGGCTTTAGCAGTACCTTTTTTAATTGCTTTCATGTATACGTCTTGCAGAGCTGTTGAACCAAGTGAAGTTGCTCTGGGTAGCTGGGTGCCTGGTTTCAGTTTTTCAACAAACCCCTGAAAACCTCTGCGCTCTACAATGTTGCAGCCTGCAGATTGGTACAAAACATTTCTGCAATTAATCGGGCATTAGAAAACCCTTGAGTTTGAGAGTTCGAGCTGCTGGGCTGCGCGAAAAGTATTTTATGAGTTGCATTTTTCCCCAAACTAGGAATATGTTGATCGTGCTCCAATCGTAAATGCTTTATAAGGTTTCCGGTGGATGTGGACAGGCTGAAACTGTTAAGCATAGAAAGTTAAGGTTATATGTGCGTTAAAGAAGGTTATATTTTCTAACAAATTATGGAGATAATTCACTTGTAGGAAAAAACGGAGTAGGTTGTATATAAAACAGATAAAATCTGGTTTGTAATCTAAAATCTCACCTTACGTGCGCTACAGAAAACTGTTCGCTGCGCAACCGGTCATAGATCACATAGACTGAAAACCTAGAACAAATCAGCTGACACAAAAATAGACAGCATGTTGTTAGTGGAAATTTTTAACCTGAAGCTACCCTGCTCTATGCTCATTTATTTTTTATAGAACTCCCTTTCACTCTTAGAATTAAACCGTCAAGACTCCACAACTAAAACGCTTTAACTTTATCAGAACAGGAGACTCAATCAGATAATTTTGGGAAGAAAAGTCCAAAAAAGTAAAATTTATAAAATGAAATTAGAAGCAATACAAAGAAAAAACTTTGCAGTAAGAATTTTACGATGATATTGAAAATGAAACGAGACACGCATTTCCCAGAATAAGGGGACACCCAGAAACAAAGACACGACACTTGAACCAAAAAAAGATTAATACAACACACAAATAAATATTAAGTAAACTGTTATTTCATATATCATATTTACTTACCATTTTAATTTAATTGGCTTCCCCTCGAAGCACAGTTTGCAAAAATTATACATCTTTAGAATGATTTAATTTTTTAGGTGCAAGGCACCAAAATAGCGCCAAACAATGGAGCTTGAAATTCTCTTCAACACAATTTTTGTTTGTTTCTTAATGTTTTAATTTTCTTTAATCAATTTTTGGAAGTCACTCACGGTTTTGTCTTTTGTTAAATTTGTAAAATCCAATTCCATTCTTAACACCACGGCGAAATAAAGAATGTGAAAGAACAGCGAACATTGGAACAAATGGAAGACCATCAGGCTGAGCCGAAAAGTTTTTTTCGGCGGCGTAACGACAAATACCGTCCCGGCGGCGGCGGCGCACCTAGAGGCACCTAGAGAAAATTAAAAAGAAAATTAGTAAAGGTGTTGTCTACAGCCGGGCTGTAGCCGAAATACCCTACACCTTAAAGCTGCATATATACTCGTATATATAAGATACATAAAATAAACTATAATTATAACTGCTTAACTATTTCTGTGCGTTACAAACACCGGTACTAAGTGCGTTTACTCTCAAAATTTAGGTGTAGGGTATAAAAATTTATTGCAATACTGGGTGGATGGGTAAAAAGTAGGCGTCGCCCGCCCATTTTTTTCCCAACAGATTATTATTGGTTCACAAACTACAATATTATGTACACCATTATTCAGGAAACTTATATACTTTTCAATACAATCCATGTAAAACCCTCCACGACCTATGTAAACTAAAAGTGGGCGGATCACGCCCATATTTGGCATATTAACTGAAAGCATTAGTCTAAACCTACATATAAAATTTTCATAAAGGAATGAAGGGCAATAAAGTTGGATCGTGCAAGAGGTGGAATGCGCACAGTTGCCATTCATTGTTATGAAGGGAGGGTCTGTCTGACCGTAAAACGAGAAAGTTTTCAATGAGGAAGGGTTCGACAGGTTTTAGATAAGATTCGGAAATACAGCCGACCGAGATGTAATTATCGTGCAAATATTGAGCCAGATTGATGCGTTTACAATTCGGGAACCGGAGAGATCAAGAACGGAAAAAAAGAATCCTTAAGCGTGTCCACGCCAAAAATAGGCTCAAAGCTGAGTGTGTTCAGAGTGGAAAAAATAGGGTGGCTAATGAGTGAATGGTTGTCTGATAAGTAGTGTCTGCAGGCGTTCCGCGGCGACAAGCGAGCCGGTTGAGAGGGCTTTATGGAATTCAAGTGAAGTAGGTGAAGCGGGAGGTTGAAGAAGAGGTGTCTTTACGTAGGTTGGCAAAGGGAGTCTAAAAATGCCTTAGAGGGGGAAAACTGTGAGGAAAGTTGCGCTATTGTACGTAGGCAAGAACGACAAGAAGTTGTTTTTTCGCTTGCCTTGGGACACAATAAGATTGCCAAGTAAAGCTTATTAAGGCTTGATCTCTTCAGCATTGATGGGGTTTAAGTCTTTGAGATCACAGCAATTAGAGTTGACGCACCTGACTGGCAAGCTGCAGGGAGAAGTATAATCGACTGTGTGATCAAGAGAATCCATTTTTGTGTGCAACAAGACGGACAAGAGACGTGCTGTTTGGAGCAGACTTTAATTGAGTGGTTAAATCTTCAGCATTTTTGGCACTAAAGCACTTCTTCTCTTAAAGAGGAAACCGGGAAGTGAACCCCGCCAATAATAATATGTGAAGGGAAAAAATTGCCTGAGAAAGTAACGAAAACTGCATCAGAAGTTCTCTCCATTAAAAATTCTTTTGATTTCCACAATTGCGCACAAGAGAGTTGCATAATGTTTTTTTTTGCATATGCCAGATTAAAAAATCTCATCCTCTGATTATTTAAAAAGAATGGAAACGTAAACTTCAAAGTTGTTGGCCGGAATTGAAAAGTGAGCGCAGATGAGAATCGGAAGCTAACTTGTTGGTGATCGCCATCTCACTCGTAACGAGCTTAAGCTTCCTCTTGTTGTAGTTGTAAATAAACTTACTTACTTTATAAGTATTGTTTATTTTTATCACAAAATTTATTACGACTTCTGGCACTTGAACCGAAGTAAAATAAAGGACCACACTCTTTTGTGGTTTGAACTTGACTTCATTTTAATATTAAAAATCTTACAATTTATAGCGAATTATTGTGTATAAAATGCTAACTTTTTGTCTATGTTGCGTTTTGGTGACTGCCGAATTCCGTTCCCATGAAGGTAAATGCTTTTGTTCCCATCACTTAATTACATAGAGATAACACGCAATCTAACACCACAAGGTGGAGTAAATTGTCAACAACGTATGTACAATTTTTAGTTTGCTGCTGATGCATTTGTCACCGCGAACTGCATGGTTCAAACGGTTCGCAGACAAATTCTCACGGATGAGCATCACGGTGACCATTGCATTCATGGTCAAGGCAAATAAATATAAATAAAGTAAATATCTGGCGTTGGGAATGGAATGCAGCAACCACCAAAACTCAACAAGTATTAACGCTGTCCACATTTCCGTGCGGTGTCACAAAAAAGGAATAGGAGCCGTAAGAGCTGTCACAAAAGAAGAAGGGCCGAATTTACTGGCCAATACATAGTTCTCACAATTCTAGATTTTTTTTGTTGTTTTTGGTGTGGTTTTTGGGACCCCAAAAAATTTCTTGCCGCCGGCTTCTAGTTACTGGGACATAGCCCTTTAAATTTACAAATTCGATACTGAATATCTCCTAAACTATAAGACATATCCGGCCGTTACCGGATACTGTTAGATAGATAATTGCAGTATCTTTCACTTCTGTTAAGGTGTTTTTAACGTAGAACCTATATTTTTGTGTGAAAAGCGCTTTTAATGTTTTTAGAAACTTTTTTTTACCACAAATTATTGTTTTACTAAATAAAATACATAATAACATGGCATAATTATGTAGTTTTTATAGAAACTGGCCTAATTACTCGTATCCTGCTATTTTTTTTTTGTTAGAATTGGTCTAATAGTTTATGACAAAATTGATTTTACAAATCAATATTGCATACTAATTTGATACGTTTTTCCAACTATCCTAGTCCACTTTTTATGAATAATATTAGTGCTGAAATTTTGCAACGATGATCGTGGTATCAACTTGGAATGCTTTAGAGTACCGTTAGTCGTTAAAAATTCTTCTAAATTACGAGTGCGTCTTTTGTAAAAGTGAATTGAAAATGAATTTTATTGATTTGTTAGATTCATTTAACAATAAAATTGACGGTGAAATCACGGTTGATATAATTGCTAAGTTGCAGGAATGGCACCTTATTCCGGACAAGAGTATTCAGTGTCCAAATGGCCACTTCTTTGAATTGCGTCCCAGGAGTGAAGCGTGCGACTGCTTCCACTGGAGATGCTGCAAGTCGTACAAAAATCGGTCAAAGAAGCTTGTGTACTGCAATACTTCTTTGTCCACAAGGAATGGCACATTCTTCAAGAAATCCCAATTTGCTTTTATTTAAAATCGTAGCGTTCAGCTATTTGTGGTTGCTGAACAATTCAGGCAACACAATAATGAAAGAGGTATGGAGCTTATAATATACGCGAAATTTTGTTTGGGTTAAAATTTGTATTTATGTTTAGCTAAAAATAAGCAATAAAACACTAGTTGATTGGGCCTCATTTGACCGAGAGGTACTGATTGCTGCCACCAAAATTTAACCAAAGATTGGTGGACCTGGCAAAATCGTCGAAATAGACGAATCAAAGTTCGGCAAGCGGAAGTACCATAGAGGACACAGAGTTCTAGGGCAATGGGTTTTAGGAGGCGTTGAACGTGGAACAAACCTTTGTTTCCTCGTTCCGGTGAAAGTTCGCTCAGCGAAGGTTTTTTGTAAAATACATTTTGAAACATGTTGAAAAAGGAACTACAATAATAACATAAGCATTTACTGTATTTTATAAACAGGATCTTAATTTTCTACTGAAATAATTGTTTCTAGGGTTACAATAGTTTTAGTGAGTTAGGGTGTAAAAAACAGAAAGTTAACCATTCGAATAACTTTCGTGACCCCATTTCCGGAGCCCATACCAACACCATCGAGGGATTATGGCGCCATATTAAGGCTTCCTTGCCAGTCACTCGGAAGAAGAAATTCTTTCGTGGCTACTTAGCTAAGTTTATTTTTAAGCGAGACTGCCGTGCAAGAAAAGCGAAGATTTTGCCAGAATTCTTCAGATATTCTGGCTTTATGTATGTCCCTTTAGCGAAAAGAATTCAATAAATTGAAGCCGAATAATAAAATCCGCCCTTTTCAGGGCAAAAAATTGGAGATGTTGGAACTATTTAGAATGTAGTCGTGTGTGCATGAAAGATTCAGCGCGGCAGGAGAAAAATTTTTATGAAAAGAATCGCGCGATTTTCGGTAAAAGTGTTCCGAGTTCTGTATGCTGTTAAGCAATGAGAATAGGAATAAGAAAAAAGTAATAATTGGCGAAGGAAAATAGCGGGTATCAGGAATATAGCGGATTACTTAACACGTGTGATACACGCGAGGCTTGAATCAAGAATCAATATTGTTTATGGTTTACAAACAACATTTTTACTTCCTTATACAAGAAAGTAAATACTAGAAATTTCTATATTGAGATTTTAATGGTAATACACTTTTTCACCATTCCTGAGTACGTTTTCGTTAGTTTGGACGTATCGTGTGTACGTATCGTGAGTAAGTAAAAAACGGAGAGACGTGGTAATTATGTATTTGAGACTCTAATAAGACATAGTGCACCTCCCTTTTTGAATGAACTCGGGGTCCCCAAAAAGAAGCTTCTCTTGCAGGATTTTTTAAATGCAGTCATGCATAACTCAAAACAAAACACCGCTAGAAAGTTAATATTTGGTGTTTAGGGCTGTTTTAACATCCAAATATAATTCTAACTTTTTGCTTACAATCGAAATATTCTCTGCATAACTAAGTACAACTTTTTTGTTTTTGCCCGCATCAGACATTTTAATTTTATTTTTATTATTATATAATATTACTAATTTTTATAAACACCAAACCAAAATAAATGGACTCAATTGAAGAAACGCAAATAAGCAACTGTCAAAAATAGTAAACATGTTTAGTATTTGAAAGTAAAACAGGCGCTGTAAACATACTATAATTGTCATCCATTATACTTTATACTCTTTTTTTATTCACTTAAGAAACCTTTTTTCAGATGAATGTAATTAAAAGTGGATTCGAAAACTTTTTTTGGCACTCATTCAAAGTTCAAGGCAGGAGCTACTGAAATTTATTGCCGCGGATTGAAGACATTTCATTCCGCCGAACAGAGCTTATTTTGCTGAACAGATTTAAATAAATTATCATAAATTGGGTTATTGTAGTACCGAGGAAAGGACTCCGCAAAGCTAGACGAGATATGTCGCAACTGATTATATATAATTATGAAACAATGTTTTGTCTCAATGCAGCGATATATATAAATGTATATTCGATGTTATCGACAACCAAATTCAGTCATATTAATTTCAAAACTGACAGTTTCTGGGACTGTTTGTTATTGGATTAATGCAGTTATTTATTACTCCATAAGCTTTAATAACAAAATAAATAAAAATTGATAAAATTAATTTTTGCATCGATTTGTTTTTTATTCTATTAGCCTGTTCACATGAAACGGGTTTCGGCTGATTTAAATCAAATACGTTTTTAGAAGCTAAATGCAGTTATAAGTCCGCATTTATACAATTGATATTGTTTTTCATAGAAACTTTCTATATATTTCACTTAAATTCCATCGAAATAGTGGATTCAGCGCATTTCAAGCCTGTTTTGAGGTATATCTATTTCTGTACAATAACAAGATCATTGTTTATATGCGGCTTAACAGTTGCGTGCTAAAATAAATCCGATTTTTTATGCAACCGAAGCGAATGTATATATGTAAATCTGACAATGCTCCAAAGTTTATTTATGCATGATTATAATCATCGCAACAAACATCATGGAAAAAAATGGAAACTTCTGTTCCCTTCAATATTTTGACAGCTCCATTTAGGAACGAACTGAGGCGATGAAAAGGAATGACGCTAATCACAGCTGATTTCAGTATAGGATTAAATAAAACAAAATTTTCTTTAGTTTTTCTATAGAATGCATGCGTTATTACGAAATAAGAGCAATTATTAAAAAATCTTAAAATTTTTAATTGATTAATAATTAAGTGTTGTAATGTATGTATGTAAAAAATTTGGCTACAACCTCAACATTATCACTTTTATTCGGTGCAATAAAATTTATTTGTTACAAATACATCAAAATATAATATTATAATAAAAAAAAATAATAAATTTCTACAGCTTGCTCATGCCACGCGTCAAAACGCACAACTGGTTCATGTAATGCATGTGGTCTGGCCAGCGGGATGGGGACGACGTGGAAATACTTTTGACGTAGGCGCAGCATGTAGCACTGTGACAAAACCAAATCATGTCATTTTAAGGCATCGCCGACTGTGCCGCATCGTAGTCACGGCGTCAACCGAAATCACTTTGAATTGCAAGGCGAACACATCAGAGTTGATTACAATGGAAGCGGCAACAATAGCAAGAACGACCACAAACAGCATGCATTGTGCGCTAAACACATCAATGCAAGAATGACCTACAAGAAAGAGCAACGCAAAGAATGTTATTTTGAGAATCGCTTTTGTGAAGTTACGCAGCAGATGGCAACTCTAGGCGCCATTGCAATGCTATTATAATAAGAACACGTTTAGAAGAATACAAATAAGTTAAATTTAATTTCTAAGTGGATTCGTGCCGCACGAAAGACAAAGTGCCTGTTGCAAAGTGTGTAACCATTAAAAATGTGGGTCACACACAAGTCTACGGATCGATTCATCGATTTCTTGGCCGTTTTTCTCAGGTATTAAAGTTTAAGTAGATCGTGTTAGTCAAGAATTTGACATTGGTAGGTAATAGCAGAGCTTCCTGCCGAATTTAGCTCACATAACTGAAAACTTCGCCGAATCCATGACTCATTCATATGGTGTATATATTGATAAGCAAATGTTGATTTATTACACATAACGCTGATATGCTTGTTCCCCCGAAAGCCATCAGTCTACTCAACTATTCTAATCAGGATTTACGTGGGCTTCTGGAAAGCTCAATAAACACTGCGTAAGGCTGGCTTTGCTTGCGGCGCGCTCGGATCCAGTCTAATTTTGACACCATTATTTCGCTCAACTCTTGGGAGTGGGTGGGCGCTAGATGAGAAGAGAAGCCAGCCATGAAATGTCGTGCGTGCGTTGATTGCGATTTGATGCGGACGAATGACGCCTGCAGGCTGTGGAACGAAAACAAAAACTAGTTTTCTGCATTTTCATGCACGCAGCACTACGCAAAACTCCAGCTCGTGCTGTAGCTGATGACGCACAATCAACCTGCACACAAATGCACTTTACTCATCGATGGCCTTAGAGGATTTTGTGTGTGCTAAGTTTGTTTTAATTTCTTGCATTTTGCTTGCACACAGGACTTATTTATCCCTTCCTTCGCCGTCTTCACGGCCCATCAGTTTTCTATACTCTCTTAAAAGTGTCAGTAGATGTCTGCATGCATTCGTATGCGTTTGTCAGTGGCTTCACATGCTCAGTCAAGCTTTTGATTGAACAATTTGCCTCGGGGACCAACCAACACATGACTGAATGGACCTAGTGCAGAGTTACGCAGAATTAAGTTCGTACAGTTGCTTGCTTCATGTACATAGTTCGGTTTCGGTTATGTTTGAATTGGTTTGGGGTTTCATTGTTTCTCGTCGTCAGAAGTTTGCACTTCTTCCTCCTCTCTATCTTTGACGGCGTGTCCGTATGCTCCTTCTTCGTCCCTTCATCTTGCGTCTATTTCTGACAATTCTTCGACTTGTTGGTCGCTCACCAAAGTTCTATGAACATTCGAATCAAGTATGCATGAATTTCCAGCAGTTGGTTCTTGCTGTTGAACTGTTGGGACGACAGAGCAATCAATTTTCGTGTCTTGTTGTGTGCTTGCTCATAAAACCTAAAGTTATCGCATGTATGTATCTCTGAATATCGAAGCAGTTCCCAAATAAAATCTATTTTATCTGCCGCTGCGACTTTAACTGTTCCGGAAATATTTCCTTTAAGGGAATATAACATTGAATATAGTCTTGTAAATTACCTAAATCGTGTAAAGGGTAATTCTATTTTTGAAACATATCCGCAACAGAATTTAATGCCCTTTATGCCGAAGCTTAACGACTTTAATCTCTGCACAATCATCTGAGTAGACTCACAACATTAACCCATATTTTAATTTATGGATTATCGTTTCCCAAACATTCGCAAAATTTACCTATTTATGTATTTTCAGCGAGGTTCGTGAGTACAAAAAAAGGCCAATATGCCTCGTGCTTCATACAACTGTTCAATTCAATAAATTTAGTTTATTGAGTCTCTCATATGAAATTACATTTTCTTTTAATGATTCAACACTCCAATCAACAAAATATTCGATCCTTTTTCCATTATATTTACAGTGGAGTACGAATTTGGGTTAATTTTAGCTCTGGAATCGATATTTCAACCTTGACCTTACAACGTGAGCTTTTGTGAATCGATATGCTGCAAACTAAACATTTGTTTGTCCGAAACCTCGAATTTGTCGAATGAATTTTCCTTTAGGTTCGAAATTTTAGAACTTGCCTAACTAATTAAAAGAATGGGTGAATGGAAATGCGGAACTTGGTCTGAAGTTAAGCAGCAATTACCTAAAATTAATCCCACGGCGGCAATTTCATCTCTTAATAAATTTATAGACTTGTGAAAAGTGTCTGATTGGAATCAGATTCCGAATTTCAAAACAAAATGGAGAAAAGCGATATAACAAAAAAAAAATTACATGAAATTATAGTCGAGCGTGTAAACAACATTAATTTAATGTTTATATGGAAAATTGATCTGGCCTGGACATTATTTTTTGCGGTTATTCCTGGACTTTAGCAAAGCTTTTCGTAATTTATAAAGCTTCATGACGAAATAAATTTTCGAAAGATGTATTTTCGTATGAAAAGTGGCTAGTGCTATGCACATAATCGGTAACCATTGGACTAGTGCTGTGGCCGGCGCCATCTTTAGTAGTTGCGTGAATATATATAAACATAAAATCGATTGGACTCAACAGCGTTAATCTTAAAACGCTTTAAAATAGAAGAAACTGTAAACAAAAACTACTGAATTATCTACTCAGTGAACGAGGACAACACAGAAGAAGCCAACTGATTCTAGAAGCTGATTCCAGTTGCTTTTTAGTTGCACTTCAGTTGATTTATCTACATGATGCTGGGACAAGTGTAAATCGGTTTCTGTATCTAAATATGCATTCATGCATTGTTCTTGGCACTTGTACCTGTGTTCAAATTGTTATTTTCTTATGCTGCTGCTATCTCTTCTCCTCTATCATCTCTTCCTTTACCTTCTCCGCCTTCTTCTCTGCTGAGGAATCTTATCACTACAGCAGTAAATATTCCACTGTACAGGGCATCACACTGGATATGACAATCGCCTTAATTTATATACAAATCTACATGCAAAGAAATTTCCCTTCAGCCTGTGCCAATCCATGTACCAAGTGTAAAGGTTTTTTGTGTGGCAAGTGTGTATGTATTGCCTTATATTAAATTACATCATTCAAAATAGTTGGCAGTGAAGCATGTCGAAGTTTTTCCTCCTATCAAAGATGGATCCAAATCGAGATGCAGCCGAAGTGTTTGCATTCAATAATAAATAATCTCTCAGTGCTATTGTTAAACTGTGGTTATCACAACAATATAAGGGCGTCTAACTGTATAATATTCAATTAAATCATTCGTGATTGTAATTGAATTAATCCACCTTTTGACAGAATCACCTCAAAAGACTTTGTTTGAACGAGTCTGCATTTAAACTTGAATGGGATTTGGTAAAACGCATCCATGGATATGAAGATTGAATTCCAAGTAAGAGTCCATCAATTGTAATGCTTTAATAACGATATTGGATCTTTTCAACTCGCAGCTATTCATTTGCACTTTATACAGAAGGCAGCAGAGTAATTTCTATGGAAAATATTTGATTGCTGTTATGCAAATGACAAGAACTCTGTTCGGTTTGTTTTGTAAATATAGTTTAGACTGAAGTAAACTAATATTAAAATTATTAAGAGTTCCATTGAAATTCACAAATCGCTGAATAAAGGAAATAAATTATATATGAATGCAGAGTTTTTCTGTATGTTTGTTGGGTGTGTAGCTGTGTGTGTTGCTGACATATGTTCACCTTTGAAATGCATTCTGAAAAACATTGAAAATTTTCAATTAGGTTTTGTAGCAACGAGTGTTGGCAACAAGTCTGTGAAAAGCTTGAATGCATTAATTTCTTTTTCATTCTTTCGCAGTTTGCAACGAACTTACACACACACACACGCACACAGGCTCACACATTTAACGCTTTTAAAGTTTTCCAATTACAAAGTTTGGGTCCGCAGGCAGCAAATTTAACTCACAAATACGAAAAGATTAAAAAGCGTGCCATAAAAACAGTAGCACTAAATTTCAAATATACACACACACACACACCTTCAATAATCCCAACCATAAACAAATTACCAAAATGCAAGTTCGCAAAATGGGTTTTCCTTTCTCGAACATCGATAAATAGTGCAACTTTAAAACGGTCCCAATTTCGACAATCATTCGTGCACCATTTTTAATTCTTGCTGAGCTATTTTTCTATCTGTAGCTTTGCCTGGCTGTGGGTCTGTTTTTCTACGTGAATTCACTGAAGCACACACACACGCTGATCGAGTGATTGTTTTTAATGTTATTGTCCTTTATTTATGGCTTGATTAGAAAGACACATCCAAAGTAATGTTTGGGGAAAACGAGGACAAACTTAAGATTAACAAATAAATTAAAGAAACAATAAAAGCAAAGAACAAATGTCAAACTTCTGTGCAAAAACTTACTTTATTTGTATTCATTGTCCAAACCACACGAAGCTAATAAATAATTTTGAGTGGAAATAAAGCGACGGACATATAAAGATTCATTTCTATGCATACGATTACTCCAATAAACAGTCAGTCAGTCTGTCAAAGGCGCCTCCACTCTGCAACAGACGCTTTTCCAATTGCTGCCAGCGAAAGTAATTTGAAAATATCTATAATAGAATAGTTTTTTTGCTGTATAGATTCGTAAAGTTCTCAAGAATCTTGTTTTTCCAATTGCAGTTGATAATATTGTTTGTAAATTCCTTTTCTTTTTATATCCTCGTATGTGAATATTCATGTGAGCTTTCTTTGGATACTACTTTCTTCATCTTGAGTCCTGGAAGTAAAACAATACTAATTACAAACATTTTAATCGAGTTCACAGAAATCTCCATTCAGTCACTCCTCTTCTTCCTTCTGTCCATGAAAGTATTTCTATGGAATATCTAATTTTAAATACTTGTGAAATAGATTTACTCCAACGCCTCGTTCACTAAAGTTTTTCGTCCTTAAAACCTATGGGCGGCGGTGGGCGGATGGAGGCAGAAGGTGACGAAGAAATACTGAGGTCGAATGTAACAGATTGAAAAAAAAAACACATAAAATGAAAAATGGACTTGGGAAAAGAATGAAAAATGGGAAATGAAAAATGAAGAATCCTAGCAAACAACTTGAGAAAAAGTAATTTTCAACTTGAAATTACAAACCAACACGACGGATCTGTCTGCGGTTCCAATGGGTTCACCAATTGGGCGCTGAGGGGGCTGTGCAGGTCGTAGGCAGCGTCCCTCCGTTCAGTTATGTGGCTTCTAGGAGCCAAAGCCAAGCCAAACGAAGGAGTTGTATCTCTGGGGAAATACGAAAAGAAAGAGTAAATAGAAGAGGCATCATTTCTGGTTTCGTCTCTTGTATCTACAGCAGGGATTTCATAACGTCTTCAAGCGATTAGCGTGTCTTTATTCAGGCGCCAAGTTCATGGCATTAATAAAGCACGAAACCTTCTGTCGGTCATCGTGAACACAGGCAGCCAGTTTTTGATCGCACTTGAACGAAATCGCCCCGAAATTGTCATAATCACGTAATTAATCAATTTGTTTATATCAATAATCTTATTAACAACTAAAGGTCTTCATATTTGTTGGACTATTGTGATATTTATATAAAATAAAATTAAAATAAGTAAATTATAACAAAATTAAATAATAATAAAATAGTTTATCGATGAATGCGCCACTTTTTAATGTTGTGTATTATTTTAAATGTTTTTTGTTGTACTAAATTCCTAAATTTCCCAATAATTTCTCATTCATTCATTAATATTCTCACATTTTTATGCAAAACAAAAGTCATATAATATTAGAATTATTAGAAAATTGATAAAATTTGTTATAAGAATTTCTGAAACAATGAAATTTGACGATTTTAGTTTTCAATCAAAATTCCATTGGAAACATGAACGCTTTTTCATAGTGTAGAGTATCTTGTTGAGCAGCTAAAGTCGTACAGCAGCGGTGAAGGGTGGGAGGGAGAATGGCACTGAGTGCTGTGTACCTCTCTATATCGATATTTCCACAGCAGGAGCAAAGCACCACTGCGATGCGGTGCCCAGTGAATTCGGAACTCGTTCAATTTAATTGAAATTTTCGCATTTTTGGCTGCTGCAACGGTATTTCCTCAATTAAATGTTGCAGGTATATTTTTGGTAAATTGTTGCAACACAATATTTCCGTTCCTTTTCTCACCGCGCGTTGAGCACTTTGGAAAATAGTGTTTGGGTCGCGTGGTTTTCGGATTAAACAGAAGCCAAACTGAAGCTTAAACAAGACCCAAATCACTGCCAATTAAATGAAATACATGAAACATTCCTATCTATGGGATTGTTATGAAATTATGTTAGTTTCCGAAGTAGTTAATATGTTATTTCAACATGGAATGCAATTTCATTTACGATTGCACTCATTCCAAATGCACGCTCTAATCGTTTGTAGCGATGACAAGTGGTCAAATTTCTATTGAAACTCAAATATTAAAAAATATTTGCCATTCGAAGTAAATTCCTGAGTTACACAAATGCGACTCGGGCGGAATTTAACATTTAACTACTTTCCTGCTATTAAGACTAATTTATATTATTTAACGTTTATTGATCTTATTTACAGAAGAGACTTGGCATCCCAAATTTAGCTAAAGCGTTGACCACCGAACTGAGTCTTTGGTACAGTCCATGATTCCCAAACAAGAATAATCAGTGTTTAAAGCTAACTCGCTTTTTAGAGGCAACAATACCAACACCGACGAGTTACAGGGTTTCGCTATCGACTAGTGATTTCAAGCATATAATTGACGATTAAGCAGTCATTTAAAAGTGTTGCATTTTGTTATTATGCTGCACACACAGCTGCAGGGAAATGCTTCAGCTGCTAATGGCAGCTGTCACTGGATCTGTAATTTCATTTTGCATCGTCGACTTTAGTCATGACTCTTCAATTAACGACACCGAGCAATTTGCTATTTGGCAACATAGAAAAAACATGGATAAAAACTGAAGAAACGACAGCAGTTACCGCGGTGAGTTCACATAAAGACACATCATTCTACTTCCATTAACAATAAAAGGTAAGAAAATAGCTATAAATAACTATAATAATAATATAATAATAATAATAGCTATAATAATAATTGTAATCCCATTGTAATCGCGAAAAATGCCGATATTCAGATTTAAAGGGTAATACGCATTTTGACCATCTCTGAGTCCATTTTGACTAGTTTGGTCCTGAGGTTGAAATATTGTATTTGAGGCTCTTATAAGACGTAGTTGTGCACCTCCCTCTTCGGATGAAATCTGTGGCGCCAAAAGGATACTTCTCTTGCAAGATTTTTCAAATTTCATGCATAACTCAAAACCAAACACTTCTAGAAAGTACAAATGTTGTATATAGGGTTGTTAAAACATCAAAATATTCTGTAATAATTAAAATATAATAATTAGAATATAATTCTGTTGAAGGATTCTATTCATAACTAAGTACTACTTTTTTAATTGAAATTATTTCACCTACAAGGAAGTCATGTGTTGGCCACATCGGACATTTCATTTTAACATTCATGAAATACAAAAATAAATAACACAATACAGAAAGATTCTGCGTTAATGTAGAAATAACTTCTTCTTCTTCTATTAGGTTTATACAGGAACCTTCTTCATCTGATGACATCACTCTCCAATGTTTTTTATGGGTTTATCACTTTTCCGATATGATCTGTGATCACATAGTATAAAGATAATATTAGCAAAATATGCACTTGTTCACGGTTTGCTCGCTATCAGAATTAGGATGACTTTGGTCTGTCTGCAAATCAGGCGAAGTTCTAAATAGTTATCATCCAAATAACTTTTTTTTGCCTTTGATTAATAAAGTTTCTTTTGAATAAAATTGCACTAGTTCTTAACATTTGAGTAAAATTTTATTCTGAAGTTAACATTAGCTTAATTTTTTGAAATAGTAACTTATACCACTTTCAAAATAAATGGCTCATATAAGTCCATCACACTTTTCCTTTCTTAATACTTATCGCAAGTTGCTCTTGATGCTTGGCGCCGAAGTTCGTAGCAAATGTCAATTTTTCTCTACGACACTCAGAGCTCATACAGGCGGAAAGGTTCGCTTCTGATTAATTGCAAGGGGCTTGGCCAGTTTTCCCTTTCATTTGGGAAACCACGAACTGTTGCCAACATCATCACAGTTGTAGTTCTTGCCTAAATCTTGACTGATCACTCTGCGCATAAAGGACGCTTATCTACGCAAAGCAGGTAGATAATGAAGACGATAAAGCTAAGGAAATATGTATATGAAGTTGATAAAGCAGCAGTTTACAGAAGGCAAAGATGAACGAATAGAAACCTAGGTTAAGGGTCTTCCTAGAAAGAAAATTTCAACATTGTTTGTGTCCATCCCGCCAGCAAGAATACAAAAAGTTAGAAAATTTGCAGTAACTGATGTAAAGATGAACTGATGAAATAGCGTTTATTATATTTGATCTCAGCCTCCTCATCGTTTCCACATTCTTCGTATTCTGTCGCGCATTTTAAAATTATGAATAAAAATAAACGATTATCCTTGGCGTTTAAAGCTAGTTTTATGCAGAGCTTTGTTCTGACCTTCTGTTTGAGTATATGTAGTCCACTAGCACAGTTTGGATCCCAACCTAAAAATAGATTGCTAGCAATAGTTCGTAATTGAGAAACATTGTGTTTTCTGCCTATGCATTACAATATAGCAATAGTTCGTAATTGAGAAACATTGTGTTTTCTGCCTATGCATTACATGGATATCGACTCAAGCAGCAGTGTTAAATTGGAAAATAAATGTTACTCATTTTTAAATTGCGTGTAAGTTTAACTTCGTTAATAAGAGGTTTTAAAAACATAGAAACATGAATTGAAATAATTAGAAACAGGATTCTAAAATCACCTATATTGTGAAGGCAATAAAACCACATTGTACATATATACATCAAGGTGGTCCAGCCAGGGTTGCTTCTTCCTACCATATATCTTCCTAGCTCCACTCTTTCATATAGCTAAGGCTCTTTGCACACTGCAAAGAAACGACGCGTGGAAGCGCAGGACTAGACACCGGACTATAAACTAACACATCTTAAGGAATCCTGGGAAGTAGTGTGAATCGGACTGCCTTGACTGAAATTCTAAGGCAAAGCAATTGGACGATTTCAGTAGGCTTTGATTAGATTGCATGACCTACCGCAAATCGTCGTTCAGCACCGAGTTAGAGCTTAATGATATGCCAAAGCGATTACCAGAGATCATATAATTGCTTATGCGTCGGCTTGATGAGGAAATCAGCGCTTTGTCCGGTACGAGTCGCCAACACCTCAAAAGCGTCACCACAGTTCTGACGCTGGACGTTCTTATTGAATATCTCTTTACCGGATATCTCATACAACACTGATGGAGTTCCTTCCTGCCATGGGGAAAGAGGATACCGGCAACGATTACCATTTTCTGTCTCATCAGACTATTTTTGTATAGAGTAAACACCAGGAACTACTTTTAACCTTGTTCCATCAAGGAGTATATATTCATAAAGAGATTGCATGAAACATTTGTTGCCGGCAACATTGTAAAAGTTGTGCGCAACGATTAGGCCTACTGCGCTGTCAGCAGCAAGCTGAGCAAAGCAGAGCAAATTTTAGACCCGAAATTTACAACCGAAGTGTTTTTTTCTGTAGTTTTATGATCCCTAGCGCGTTGTTGTTGTCTTGAACAACTGACGAAATCAGCATGGCAATGATCGATTTGTTGATTTCAGCGGGGTATAAGAGGCAATGAGGGAACTTCTCTTCTTTCTGTCCCTTTACAATAACAAATCATTAGTAGTCGTCTGTCTGCTCAGATTCCTTTTCAAGTTATATTTTTGTAGAAATTTTACATTTCTGATTTTGTGCGTGCTACCTTTGAGAGGTTGGAAAGAGTATGCCTCATTGGCTTTTGAGATGAATGGGTTTCTTTTATATATTAGATGCTGTAGATTTATAACTATTGTAGCATGTAGAAACAATTGATATGCGGACGAAAATTAATCTGTTACGTTTTATAAGCAATTAGGTTTATGTATGTGCGAATTTATTCGGAGTGGTTGTGTGCGTACGAGGATTTGGCCTTACTTGCAGCAATCGTTTTGCATATGATATGCGTGATCGATGATTGATATTATCGAGACAAAACAATGCTGTTTTAATTTTGCTTAGTTATACTTTTAATCCATAAAATTACAAATAAATGAATGAATTAATGAAGATCGCAGGTATTGCTTAACGTTAGGTATTGATCAGAAATTTTAATTTGTTAACCAATGAGATTGTAAGTAACAAGAAAATTTTTAAATTATTTTACTCAATTTTGTATTACGTTTAATATGCTAAGCAATATCCAGCAAATAAGAAGGATTACAAATAAAATGTCATCATTTATAAGCGAAGACTACTCTTATTCACAACCCAACATCCACAGCATATGCAAAATCACAAAAATTCAAATTTCATTCAAATACTAAAATTGAAAACAAAACAATGACTACTGCTCATAATTTGCTATTGTAAAAAATTAAGAAAAGGTCGAATTGCCCCGTTGCTTCTCATCCCCCGAAATCAACAAATCGATCATTGCGACGATGATTCTGTTGTTCGCGACAACAACACCGCGTTAGGGACCATAAAACTTCAGAAAAAAAAGCAAAAAAACACTTCGGGTGCAATTTTCGGGTCTCTGCTTTGCTGGTTTCTCTGCTCCGCTTTGCTCAGCTTGCTGGTGACAGCGCAGTAGGCCTAATCTTTCCGCACAGAAACATCGTGTTGCTGGAAAAAAATGTTTCATGCAATCTCTTTATGAATATATACTCCTTGGTTCCATAGCAACAACCTCTTGTTGCTGAAAGTCGCAATGCAGCTTCAGACGTTGCATCCTTAGCAATTCCCGGGTTGCAATTGATGTGGAAGCACCAGCTTTCAAGCCAGTCAGCAAGAGGGGCAAATTGCTAGGTTAATGCAGGGTCTGGCGACTATAATATGAGGACGTGATCCCAGGTTTTTCTTTCTCGAGTGAGGGTCTCCGAAGAAGAGGAGACGATATTCGAATAGATTTCCAGCTTATTGACGACTTGCAAAGAATTGAAACACTATCGCAGTATATGATTCCGAGGAGCGACTCTGGTCTATGTGCCTTCTATGACCTCTTAATAGACCAATTTTAAAACAATTTACAGTACCAGGGAAAACACAAAGTGCTGGAAGCAACACAATTATCGTTCGAACGGGTATTATATTCGTATAATTTATACGCAGTTACACACTGGGCTGAACCTCTTTCTGATGGTATAGCGCCTACGATCCAATATTACCTGGTAAAATGCACAAGCGTTAAACAAAAGGCGGCCAGAAATCAATAAACTTTGAGTTAATGAGTTACTGTATGTTAAAAAAGTAACATGTAGAGAAAGCTGTAGTTTCAAGATAAGAAAAATTTTCCTCTTTTATTTCAGTCCTTGTGTTATGTTTTCCTTACTTTGGCTTGCCAACTATTAGTTCCATAATTAATAATTATAACAAAAAACCCCCTAATAAAACCATCAGAAGAAATATGGAAGTATTCCTTCTATTAAAAAGTAAAGAGTTGTTTCTGCAGTTCACAACTGATGCAATATACAATTTAGTACTTAGAAAAAAAAATATTTGGAATGATTATCGACGCCTCTTCGTAAATTTAACCAATGTGCGACGTCGAAAACTAAAAACTTTCTGTGGCCAAACACCGAACACTACCAAAGAACTGATTCAGGCACAAACTTCTAGAACAACTTTTATTTGAAAGTATAGCGTGTAATCTTTGCATGTATGTGGAAGTATGTTGATGTTTATAAAAAACAACCGTCAGCTGCTAAACTTCGACTGCAGTGCGACCGAACAAACGTCCTTTCCTATCGTTCCATTGGGGGTCATAATGCAGCCTCACCGAAGGTTTTTCTAATAGCTTTCAATGGCGATTCAACACAAAATGAAGCATGGAACGACATTAAAAATCGTGAAATAAGGGTAGCTTGAAAGTCAGAAATATGACAACTTAGTTGTTCATGAATGTCGACTGCAATTAATATAACGTGCAGGTGACAATGTAAAGAAAGATTTAAATCTATTGTATTGTAATTGTCGCTGTTAAATTTAACATCCTGTGCTAACATCCTCAAAATGTTTTGCGTTTAGGAAAATGGGCTTAGAAACGTTTTTAAAAGTCTGTGAATATAACTAAGTTGGTCGAATAACTGCCGCAAACTGGCCGAAATTATTAAAGAAGAATAGCTAAGGGCACCATATTCTCCTGACAATAAAATGTAATTCCGGTCTGATCACACTACGAATTCGAATTGTATACCTCGGTTCTGCATTTCTCCATGTCTGTCCAGTGTGTCATGATTACCTTAATAGGTAAACCTATTCTTTTATTGCTGAATATTGATATCCTACTAGATAATAATGGCTTCATTATCTGAATAAATGCAGACCAACTTCTTTTTTATGTTGTACTTCTCCGAAGCAATATTACGCAAAACTCTAATGTATCTGGAAAGTCCATAGCAGGAAACCTTTATCGATATTGAAGTATGTCGTAAGCGAAACCGCGTTTGTGTATCTTAGGTACAACTGTGGCGTCGACACCGCTGCTTGTATTTAATGCACCTTAGAGGAAATTTTTAATGCAACTTTTGTTCAACCAAAAAGACAACATTAAGATATTCCTTCTTTAGTCTTTTTTCTATTAAAGAAAGAACGAAAGTAGTAGGTAGTAAATTCAAACTTACTACCACCTCTGAGATGCTTGATGGTACTGTTAGACACTAGTGCATCCATAGTGCAGAGCAATTATAGTATCCGTCTTTCGAGGCTGTCAGCTTCAATGGGAATAGGCGCCTCTTCACGTTCTTCAACATGTATAGCTTAACTATGCCTTTATTTGCACAACCTATTAATTATATACAATATAACTAAGCAATTCTTCAATGGAACACGGTTTCAGAAGGCGGAATATTCTAGTCTTATATCGGTTTTCTAGTACGGATCGGTCTTGCAGTAGAAAATTTGATAAAAGTTCGAATAGTTCAATAATTCAACAATAGATCAATAGACAAGAAAAGTTTTACCGGTTAAATTGCAAAATTAGCTTTGCCGATATCTTCCTCATTCCCATCTAAAAGTTCTTATTTCTGACATTTTTTATCAGAAGTCGTGGTACCTCTATCAAAGGATTGCTCCTGAAGGAAGCAGCTGACATTCGGTCGCGCTGGGTTGTTTCATTCGCTACTACGAATATATAGAATTTGCTGCATGTGTTGTTCGTAATGGGCGTCTATCTCCATCTGTTTGTATTCTGTCAATTCCAAGTACATGACAATTTGCATGTACGTATTCGCATGTACGTATTCGCTCAACCTACAAGAATATTGTTTCTATTCTATACAAATAATTTTTAATTTTTGATATTAAAACGCACGTCAACGATGTTGAGCACTTAATCGTCCACGGTCGCTTATTGGCTATTCACTGGTTTTTCTGTTAAAGTTGTTTTCAGTCAAATGCAGATTTCTCGTGTTAGTATTTTTATAATCTGCTATTTTTGCCTATTCACTTCTACTCTCGGGAACGAATTGCAAAGTCTAGTGCACAGTCTTGAGGAACGTATAAATGTAACAGCAACTATTTATTATGATCTGTTGGGATCAGAGTTAATCGGGAATCTGCTGCAGAATAGCAAAGTACCAAATATCGTCATTCGCAAGGAAACCGAACTCGACTTAAAGACTCATTTCAGCTCGCAGGTCTTAGCCATTGTTTTCGTCGAACCGCACTTCGATGAAAGACTAATGACCACTCTGAGAACAACTCTGAGAGGTTGGTGTGGAACGGACGTTGTCTTTATCGCCGAAGATATGCGGGACGCAGCGAACTGGATGTGGCTTTTTGAATGGTGTTGGTCGAGTGGCTTATACAACGTATTGTTGCTCTCCTCGCAGCAACCATTAGAGCTTTTTACAGTCGGTAAATTTCCTCATCTAGAAATAATAACAGTAACGTTGACCACGTACTTTGAGGAACGCAACGTTTGGCGTGATTTCCACGGTTACCAAATAAGAATTGGATTTGTATTTGATCCGCCCAGGACAATATATCTAAGTAGGCCAAGTGGTGAGAAAGTATTGGGCGGAACTACATTCGGAGTAATGCAGATGTTCGCCGAACGCCACAACGCAGTCCTTGTGACTGCGACTTTGAAACACTTTTCCTTCTGTCACAAAAGTTTGGAGCAAAAGTTAATAGACGTTTGCGTATCTGGAGTGATTGTTCGTGAGTACCAAAAATATGACGTCACCGTAGTGACGAAGGTTAATTCTTTCGACTTGATGGTTCCGTATGCACGGCCTCTGATCAGATACAAATACTTCCTTCTGCCCTTCCATTTCGAAACTTGGATGGTTATAATTTTAACGATATTTTTCATCGCAGTGGCAAGATCTTTGTTGCATTGGCGGCATATTGCGAAATGGGATTTTAGCAGCTCTCTACTGTCGTCATTTAGTAGTATGCTTTATCTAGGATTCAAGCTAACAAACAAGGTGAAGTCTAGCGTCAAGTTATTGATTTATATCATCATGTTGACAAGCGGATTTATTGTCACGAACTTGTATTTGGCCAAGCTGTCCAGCTTTCTCACTTCTAATGTTTATGAGCGACAGATTGAGTCCGAAAAAGATTTGCTAGAGAAGAACATTACAATTCTGGTAGATAACAATGTAGCGGAAGCGCTAATGTTTGTACCTTTTCCGGAAGAACTGAGGAAGCTAATTAAAATAGTCGACACGAAAAGCTACCATTCATATCGCCTTGCATTGGACCCGCAGTATGCATACTTATGTGAAGGTACGGAATGCTCGTTCTTTCTGCACCAACAGATTTTAATGATACGTCCCCGAATGAAATTGATGCCACAACAGATCGTGAACTTCTTCGGTGCGTTACCAGTTGCGATGGAATGGCCTTTAAAGGAAGAATTGAATGACTTTATTCTACGTCTTGGAAGCGCGGGCTTGCTTGGAGAAATTGCCTCGCGATTTTATGAAGAGGCCAGAAACTCTGGTTTGCTAAAATTATTCAAATCAACAGAAGTTCAGGAACTTTTTAAACCGATAGCTATGGACGATTTTCAAGTGTGCCTGATAATATTTATGCATGGTTATGCAGCTGCTTTTTTAGTATTGTGCATGGAGATAATAATATTTTATTCTGCTAACGTCGTAAATAGATATAAGAGAATGCTAAGAAATTGTTAATAGCTTTTCTAGACTTTAGATACTATTGAAGTCCTTTAGTTCTAAATGTTCTTAAATAAATAACTGCTTCGCAAATCGTCGATATACCTTATCAGAAGTACATAACTTTGATTTGAAGCTTTAAATATTTTCAATTTAATGATTCAATTGTGTATTTCAATAAAAAAACTAGTAAGGGTACCTTCGGTCAGACCGAAGCTTATATACCCTACATCCCGCCGATTTTCACCATTTTCAATACAGAGTTATCTATGATGGCAGAGAATATTCGTACCGAATTTCAAGTCAATTCTTCCAACCGTTATTCTGGAATTGCGGTTTATATCAATGTCATATGTTCGTGGGCGGACACGCCCATTTTTTTAAAAAATTTAATCTACCTGTACCGATGTATTCGGAAACAAAATTGAAGCTCAAAACTAAGTTTACAAGTTGAAATATTGTTATAAGAATTAGTATTTGTTAAAAAAGTAGGCGTGGCGCTGCACCGATTTATCCCATTTTCAATCCCACAGAGTTTCGGATGACAAAGAATATACGTGCAAAATTTCATCGCGATAGCTTCATTCGTTCTCCTGTAATCGTGATTTCCACAGACAGACAGACAGACAGACAGACAGACAGACAGACTACGGACATGGCTAAATCGACTCAGGAGGTGACACTGATCAAGAATGTTTATACTTTTCCATACCTGTCACGCCTCCTTTAATGCGTTACACACGGAAGCACAAAGTGAATATACCCTCATTCCTTCGGATGTAGGGTATAAAAACAGTGATAAGACGTAATGTATAGCCGAGTTTTTTTAATGAACTATTGAGTTCTTCTTCACAGAAGTGATTCTTACCCAGGTTTTATACACGTTTCTATCGAGGCTATAGGAAATTTGCAAACTTCACACTTTTTTGTAAGTGCAGCCAACTTCACACACAGCTGACTTGACACTTGGGTAGCCTCTCAACAACTATTTAAAATTGTAAAATTATTAAAGTAAAATAAAAACAAATAATGAATAATGGAAGTATCTTGTAAGTAAAATATTTCAGTTATTATTTTTACTGAAAAATAATAATATATCATTAAATGCTCCTTTTACTTTAATAAAAAATGTATATGGATATATATAAAAATGTGAATTTATTTTTCAGAACGCATAATGACTTCGAATATATATTAATATATTGTAATATAATTATATATAATTTACAAAACATTGGCCGAAAAATTTATAATGATAAAGTTTATATTAGATCCTCGTCGCTCCTTCTTAACATGAATTGAGCCGGTTTCCGCGCAATGCACATTGAGAACTTTTTTGTCACTATCCACAACTAATTGTATTGCAACGCTGAAATATTTGTTTTTCCTATTATAGTATCAATGGATTCTGCAGATGGAGCTTTTATTTTTATTTGTGTTCTATTAATAGTTCCAATAATAACAGTAATACCATGCAAAGCCTGTGTTATTTTAAGGATTTCTGTTCGAGATAAAGGCAATCTTATGCAGTTGGGACTAACTTTTATTAAAAATTTTGTGAGATTATTGACGAAGTTCCATGCTGTAGATTTGGCTGTTCCAAACAGATTTCCTAGTTGCCTGAATTTGACGGTGTTTGCAATGTGCCACAAGTACATAAAGGTCTTGCTGCTGAAGTCTTCCAATTGAATTTCGATCACCTTTCTCTATTTTATATAATTCAATAAGTTCTATAACCCTAAAACGTTTTAATACAATGTTACAGTATCGAGGAAGTCATTAACTTTATGGTGGCTTTCATTTCCTTGTTCAGTTGCACTAAACGATGACGATGTTGAAGAGGATGATGAAAGAAGATCTTCTTCAATAACGTCTTCATAATAATCTTGCAGAAGTTCCTGTAAATGCATCTTGTATATAGCTAACTGCTTTAGCGTTCACAACAAAATAATAATGTATGTACGTATGATAAGCATTAAGATTTCACAGATGATGAAATAACAGATGACAACTTTGACAACTCTTTTAAAATGAAATGTCCCTTATCGTGTTTTTAATGAACTGGATAGCAAGACCTATATGGTTCATTAAAAAACACGGCTTATGTAGAAAAACTTCTGTAGCTTCTTTGGTTCGAACAGTTTTTTCAGACAGTTGGATTGGTACAATGGATTTTAGTGAAACGTGTTCATCAAATATTGCACTTTCTTGTTGAAATAATCAAGCATGTATTAAGAATGTTACAGCTCATATTTCCATAGACGACAACATCGAGAATGACGGCTGAAAACCTGATAACCGAAGGTCGAAAAGAATATGTTTTTTCTTTGGTATATACAATTAACAATAATAACTTCTTAATGGCAAAGGAAATATTAATGAAGACAAATTCCAGAGGACAATATAAGTCAGATTTGTGGATAAGTTTGCTACGAATAAAGCTAGAAACAAATATAGCAACACCAAGCCTCTCATACTATCTGGAAGAAATGTATTAATACAATCCAACTGGAAATTCTTTAGATATATCTGGTTATACCCATGTTTTAGAATTGCAAATAATATCAATATCAGATTCTGAGTACAGATAACGGGGCTCATCAATTTTGGGAAGCAAAATTCAGGCATTAAAATGGAGAAAATATTAATATCATACGGCAAAATATGATTTTTGATAGGAGGAATTTCATTCGTCGCTTTTCTCATTGCTCCACAAACTGCCAAAATAGTCTGTGATAGACTGCTTTCCAAGCTTCTGAAAGTAATCTTCAGATTATTACAAATTATTAAAATGGATTTTAGAATACAAATAATAGCAAGAGAAACTCCTCAATAATTCGTTTGTAATTTCTTTGACCAGATGATGTACAGAAACAATTTATTCATATAATTGTAGAAACTATTTCCCAAAAATATATAAAAAGTTGAAAATAATAAATTGCTTTCCAAAATGTTTTGACTGTGATTATATTATTTTTTTCAAATCCTTGATTGATTCTAGTGTAAAATTAAATTTAAAATGAGTTTAAGATTGGGTTTCGAAAATGAGTTAAACAATTTTCAATCGTAGCTGTAATGAAAAGTTTTTGTGATTTGTAATTTCAATGAAGACGGTTCAAGTACTGGACCTTAACCAGTGTAAACTGCTTCAGTAGCAAAGATCCAATGGAGCCGCTTACGACGAAAACTTCCCTGATGATACCGGAAAACCCCTCGACTTCATACAAGGCCATAAGTATTACCACACAATTGTTTCCGAAGGCGACGATCGTGTACGCATTCCACAGCAGGCACGACAGCAGATACTGGCTCAGACTCAATCTCTGAAATGGGAAATAGTTACCGAGAGCGCCGCACCTGGAAAGGCACAATTTACCGGAAAGTAGACGACCACAAGGGCCGCACTGTTGAGCAACAAGGTGACGTCCCGGACAAGGTAGAGTGAGGCAGCTGGCGTGTTGTTGTACCCATAGCGTTCAGCAGCGCCTGGTCCAGGAAATTCAGTAACCGGAATCAATATGAACGCGTTCGCACACTCACCTGTACCGGGGAAAGCCCATTCCAGCTTCTCGTTGGCCAATTGAATGAGCAGAATCAAGTAGTTCACAATAATTAGCTTCACGGTTGCCGTTCGTAGCTCCAGCTTCAAGTCAGCGTTCTGTAAGAGAATTTCAGGGTTACTTGGAAAGAGAGATTTCAGAGACAAAAAAAAAGGTTCCGTAAAGGAACAAAGGAAAGGAATACCTTAAAGAATTTATTGAATTTGCTGCAAAATCCTTTCACTACCATTTTTAATAAAATTGCTAGTATTTTCCGATAACGAGTAAAATTTTTCAACATCAATAAAAATTTCCTACGCGAAAGGGTGACAAATAAAATTATTTGAAGGCAAAAGCAATTGAGACCTGGGAATTTAAAACTTAAAAACTTAAAACTTGGAATATATTTAATTTCAAAAGGCACTTAGATTTTTATTGATAATCTATAAATACTCAAATAAATCGCCACAATAAATAAATGCATTAAAATGAGGACAGCTTGAAAACTGAATATAAATTCAGAGTTAAACTCTGCCATTTCACAAAACGGAGACTAAAATTTTATCCTTTGAAATAGTCTGGAAAACATTTTGATATAAAAGTCCGGCAGCTGTATAGGACCATGTCTACACACACACACACGCACACACTTGCACTCGCGCATACAAACGCAGTCACAAGTTCCGGCTGACACTTTCAGTGACAACCAAAATTTGTGTGGATTTTTCGCGCAGTAACGTGATGTGATTTTCAATTTTTTCTTGTTTTTCGTGTGGCGTTTTGCAGACTTTTAAGCTGCAGTTAAAAAGTTTACTAACGGACCGCATGTTGCGTCAAGCGTGACAGCTTAAAAATGCTCTATTCCAGTATCCTTCGCTCCCTTTTAGTATAACTGACACATGTTGGTTTTTTGTTTTTTTCTTCTTTTTCCCACCCAATCTCTTTCTCTTTTTCGCTCTCCCTCTCTTCGTCTGACCTCCTCCTCCACTCGATGCAACTGATTGCGCTAAATGAGCATCATTACAGCGGATGTCCTTTGAATGCGCTAAACACTGCGAGAAGCAGTGAAGCGGATCGGACCAGAAGCGTTGCATTCCGTTGGTTTCGAAAAATGCTCAAAATGCTGGCGTCGCCTCCCTCGTCGAGGGCAATAAAAACTTGCACAACAAATTTCATCGGAGCGGATTTAGGCAACGGCAACAAGGACACCGACGACCAACAGCAGCACATTTAATTACGTCATTTGAAGGGGGACAGCCGCTAAAGACGGATACATTGTAGCGTTTATCGTTTTTGTTGCTATGGTAATGAGTGGCTTTTAGTGCGCGAGACTCAGAAAAAGAACACGTAACAAAAAAAGGCGAAATAACGCCATGTTTTTCAGCGTACTGTCAATCACACACACACACACACACACACACACACACACGCGCGGCTTTATAAGTTAAATAGAATGCTTTAACTTTGAGCTGCGATATTTTAACTTTAAAAAGTTGGCCAATGCGTTGGTTTTCTGCCAGCAGCAGAACCTGCAGCCTGCTGTGTGTAGAAAATAAATACGCTGCTGTTCCGAGTTGCACAAGCGTGAAGAACAAAAAAAACAAAAAACAGCTACGAACGAAGCAGCACCGAAGAAGAAGGAGAAGACCACGACGACGTAGAAGAAGCAGCAAACAACAGAAGCCATCGCTGTCTTGCTTCATTTTTTAGTGTGCACATAATTTAATGTGCACCACCAACAGCGAAGTCCTTCCTTCTGTGGGCCATCCATTTGCCGTCGCCCGCATCCGCGTTCCTCCAGCCGCGATGTCATCAGTGTCCTTTGCTCACTCGAGTGTAGATTTTCCGTGGCTCACGAACGAACGCCACACAGAATTCCTCCTTCACTTACATATCCAGCGTCCTCTCTGCGCCTTTTCCCCCATCACAGAAATCAACCCGCAGAACTTTATACAGATTTTCGACTACTTTTGTTATACCAAAAATTTACTTCTTTCCGTCAAATTCCAGCTACATTCTAATATCAGCGCGGTTTTTCTCTCAATAACTTCGGAACCGTGGCTCCCAAGGAGTCTTATCAATTATTGCCACATCACTGTAAAAGTGATGAGAACTGAAATGGAGTTGAATAGGAAACTTTGTACATAGACAAATAATTTTCCTCGTGAAATTTATATATAATATTTGTATATATTATATACTCCGTTCCGAATTTAAGGAAAACAATTGCAACAATATTCAACGAACTCATGAAGTCGGGTTCTGATGGTAAGTTCTGAAATAATTCACTATACAGTCTTTCAGTTCATCAAATTTCTTCTATACACAGGGGAAAAAATAAGAAGAGGTTAAAATATATTCCGAAACAGCGCGGGAGAAAGCACGGTAAGTGTAGCCCTTTAGTGTAGATTTTTGTAATAGATTCCAACATCGAAAAACCTTTTATTAAAAATTCAAAGGACAAATCCTTAGAAATACTCAAATATTTTATAGTTTACTAACTGATCCGTAGAATTCCACTCTTTCTGACCCTCTACCATTCACGATGTTTTTAAAATCCTTCATCATTTAAAGTTGTGTAATTTTCTTAAAAGAGGTCGCGTTCTTCTAAAAGCTACAGAAACCTTCCTTGGCAGCTGGGCTACGACTTCGCCAAGTTTTAACTCTTTTCGGATACATAGTTTCCGCGGTTAGCCGGGACAAACCAACGGACTTGAAGTTTTTATGTATGCAGAAGATTAATAATCTTTATTAATATCCTTTATAATGCGTGGTGTAACAGCCAACCTCGAAAACCTTTGTAAATATCTGCATTTCGTAGGATATCTGAAACAAGAAACCGAACAAGCAAAAAGTGAAAAGTTCAAGCGTCTAGACGCATCAATCAAAAGTCATTTGTATGTCATTCACACTCGAGGTGTCATTTACACTCGACTGAATGATATCATTCGATGAAACAATCAACGGAGACGCGACGGAGCAGAAATGAGAAAAAGTCGCTGTGTCATTCGAAGAGCGATTGCCGAGCAAAAACCTAGGCAAGCACCTGAAAAATATAATTGCAATTCTATTCAATGAGAAGAGAGCATGACTGGGCGAAAAGCGAAAATTATGATGGATCAAACATCAATCAAAAGGAGTTTCCTATCCATTTAAATACTTCCAACATTAAAAATGTTACAAATGGCAGAATGTTCACAGCACAGCCCAGCACACATCCTTCGCATGCTTTCTTATACCGCAGCTTACGCCTTCGCGCCTCCTCCACGAACCTATTACGGCTGCAAATATTTGCCGCACAAACATCCATAAAATAAATGTCGCTGCCTCCGTCGTCCTCTCATTCCTCATTTTTGTTTACCATTGAGCGCTTTAATAGATGGATTTCAGTTGAAAGAGTAAAAATCCAATTTCAAACTCCATCCGTGATATTTTATAGAGGAATGTATGGGAATCCCTTTGAAGGAAGATTGAACGGCAAAAGCGACAAAAATGTCGCCGGAGAAGGAGCAGGAGAAGGGGAAGGGGGAAGGGGACTTTAACAACATAATATATCAAAGCTTTCAATTTATCTGCGTCAAGTCGTGGCATGTCTTTCGCACATGTACATAATAACGACAACACCAACAACACGAACAATGGCGGAAAATACAGTGACAAAAGGCAACGCAGAAGCAATGGAAAAAACCACACCAACAACGATGATAACCTCAACGACAACTCCATAAAGTAGACACAACAAGAAACTGTATTTTGCTGCTTGCTTTCGGGAAAATATTTTCGGCAGTATAAAAAAATTCCCCCCATCAGAATTGCTAATGTTTGCATAAGCAAAACGCAAGAAAAGCAATCGGAGGGTGCATAAATATTGAACGATTCACCCACATTTCATGCAAAATAAAAAGCAGATAACTCATCATTCAATCGCTCATTCTGCAAAAAGGTTTTACGCCGAAGTCCTGCCGAAGTCTGTTCGAAACTATTCAACGTATTCAATTCGATATATCGAAATATTATTGAATTTTAACTATGAATCAGCTAGGAGCATTAAAAGAGCGTTTAAAAAGCGCTTCCTTGAAGCGATTTTGCATGAAATTTCTCGTATTTGTTTAGTTTACCATTTGCATTGCTACTCAAGGAACAGTTTTTTCTTTGCTGTGTCTTTGTTGATGTTGTCTTCCTCGTCGTCCTTCGCTTCGACTTGCTATTTCGCATATCCTTGGCTATGCTCGCGGTTGTCGCACTTGAGCGCTTTCACAGCTGATGTGTGAACCTTGGCTGATGGATGGTTCCTTGGTTTGACACACTTTATGTCCTCCTCTTCGTCTTTGTCGTCGTCGCTACTTTGTTGTTGTAGGTATTGTAATGCACAAAAAATTCCAATACATGCCAAATCTTTTATACAAATTCATTTTCTGCTCGGTTGTTTTTCCGATTATTTGCTTCTCTTTCTGCTGCGTCTGGTTTTGAAATTGAAAAATTGCACAAAATCTTAAAAGTGTTGGTGTTCTTTTATCAGTTTCGGGAAAGACTTGAAAGCAAGATAAATGCTTAATAAGAAGTTTTACTTTTCCTCAAAGAATTTAATAATTTCATAACAAGATTTCTTGAACATTTAAGAAGATGCCCAGCGGATAAATCAAGAAGTTAAACAACAATAATTTAGATAAAATTATTTCGTTGACTTTTTCCTTGGCCACGGTTTCCATTGACCGACTCAATTTCATTCTATTGTAGTGTTCAGTGTTGCCCTGATTGAATTTCGTACACAGCATGGCAAAAAGTCGTGCTTCTTGCTCAAGTCGTTGAGTTTCTTCGTCGTTAAACTGATTCTGATTGACTGCTCTGATTGGGTTTCGTTCTGTATTGAATGACGTTGCGGTCAGCGGCCTGCAGAAGCGTATCAAAAACATACAACAGTAGGATTTTTTTAGGTACAATGGTTACTTGTTGGACGTTTCAATTAGTTTCTTGAATGCCAATTGAGGCCCAAGAAACAAACGCAATGAGCTCCGAAGTTCGATACACAGTGAAAAGCAAGCAAAGAAGTAGACAAAAACAACAAAATGGAAATATAAGAAGAAGAGGGGAAAGTTACGAAAGCATTAGAGGAAATTCTTCATATTGCCGGAGAAATAATTTCCAGAAATCAATAAAAATATCCTTGATGGCCTTCTCAAGTAACACGAGACAGCGTTACGTAGGTTACTGCAACGAAGGAGAATGGAATCTTCACGTAAATGGATCACGTGTCAATTTCCCGGGGCGTTCGATGGAATCACGCGGAGCTGGCAGTTGCAGGGATGTGGGTTTTTTAAAGAACGTTCAACAAGAAACAAAGCACACTTCTTTCTAGAATAAGAATTTTTGGGGCGGGTCCAAAGGTAACGGAAATGAGTTCTACTTTTACTTAGCTCCTTAGCTTTTATCGTTTGACTTTAATTTTCCAAATGCGAACTGGTCAATGTTTTTAGAGGATAACAAAAGACAGTTTAAACTTTAATAAATAATGCGTTGTGTTCTTTTAAAGCCAAGAACAGCCGAATGCTTTGCCGATTGTTGCTGAAGACTCTTAAGAATGTAATAAGCAAATTTTAATTGCGATTTCTACAGCTTTTTAATTTATATAGTTAAAGCAACGGAGCAATAGAAAGAACTAAGGGGATTTCTGAAAGGATTGCAAGAAAAATAAACATTGAAAGCGCATTTCTAACAATCCAAACAGCAAACAAACGTCGTCAAGATCAACAAATCCACCAACGACGGCGGCATCAATTCGAAGCCAAAGAAAATTTGGGTCGGACGACGAATTCATTTACGAAGAATTGTCTCCGTACACGAGCGAAAGAGAGCGGCGAAAGGATGACGGAATGTCGCGGAATGAATGAAAGCTGCTGCGGATTTCAATGAGTTTTGTGAAGGTTGGCGTTTTAAAATGTAATTAAATGCAGCAGTAAAGGAATTGTAAAGCGTCGGCAGGCAAGAGGAGCTGCCAAAGAAATTAAAAATGAATAAACCAAAGAAATATTCAAATAATAATTATCCATGTAAAGTGGAAACGGAGCGCCACGAAATTTAGCAGCATAACGACGTCGTTCTTGGAGCATTTTACTTCACTCATACATCGCTTTTCCTAACCTCTTCTAACCGAGCAGCCAGGGTTGCCAGATCGTCTTAGAACAGCGGATTTTTAATATGCTTCCTAAAAAATTTCCAGTTTATTTATTTTTTTTTTTTGTTTTGTTTTATTGTCTACTTTTTTATTCAAGTTTTTATATATTTCTACAAAAGTTTTTACGATTTTTCTTAATTTTTTATCGGTTTTTAACGATGTCTTGAAAAGTTTAACGTTTTCTTCGTTTATGTGTTGATATTTTTTTGTTGTTTCATTGTTTTCATTCCTTCCCTTCCCCTCGAAGGCAAAACAATGCTTAAATCCAATCACTGCTGCCACGTTTTCCTGCTTCTTCCTTCCTCTAAACAGACTGCATTTATTTTCCATACGTTGCGGCAGATTTTCTTGGATTTTCCTCGATCGATTGGAAAACTAAGTAGGAAAATCCTTGATATCCTTGGCGTTTGCATGCAGACTTAAGGCGCATTCCTTTTTGTTGCTGTGTATTTTCCAAACATTGCCGAGCTGCTGAGTTGGTGTTGTTGCAACCTGCGTCGATGTATTTTATTCCTCTTTAAACTGTCAATCGTGAAATACAAGCGATGACTTGCATTCGAAATGTGCAGCAACACTTCCGGCTTCAACCAACTTCCGCTTGCTTAAGTTTGACATGAAAGTTATTGCTGTCGGCGTCCATGTGTGTGCGTGTGTGTGTGTGTGGTGTGCTTCCCGTTCGCTGAGTGACTGAAGTGAGTGACTCGAACGAGCGCCAGGAGCCATTAAGGATTAGATAAAGGAAGTAATGAAGTGCGCTCAGTACTCATTTTGCGAACAAGCCACTTCAGTCGTCACCAATAAATCATTGACGTTAAGTCAAATCATGTCACTTGGATTGTTTTATGTTCTTATTGTGTATCGAAGAATCGATCTCTGAAATTGTTGCGAATTTGTGGAAGTTTTCCGAACGTTGTACAAAATTGTGGTAATGATTTCAATGAAATTGAAATACTTATAGGTAAAAGTTACTTTTACAGTCGTCGAAAGATACTCATTTCCAATTCGCCGCCGTTCCTAGATCGTTCTAGTTACCGAAACAGATCCTCAACGATCCTTATTTCATATTTCTCTTCATGTTACCCAAGAGATGTTTAAGCAGAAACTCTTCCCTGTCTTTCTTTGTCTCTCTATTCCCTGTCTTTCTTTGTCTCTCTATTCCCTGTCTTTCTTTGTCTCTCTATTTCATGTCTTTCTTTGTCTCTCTATTCCCTGTCTTGCTTTCTCTCTCTTCCCTGTCTGTCTTTCGCTATTTTCCCTGTCTTTCTGTCGCGATCTCTTTTGGTTTTTCCTTTTCGCCACTTCATTTCATGTTTTTCCCAATTTCCTCTGTACATCTTCTTGAAATTTCTTAAATTTCAAGTAAGAATGTAGAACGAGAAAACAAAAAGAGGACGAACAAATAACACGGTTGTTTTTAATTTTTTTTTTTTTTTTTTTTTTTTTTTTTTTTTTTTGTTTGTGGAATTTCACTGTTATCTTCAATTATTGCTCAATAGATGTCTTCGTGGTAAATACTGTGTGTTTGGGTGCGTGTGTGTACCGACTTCGGTCCTTCGAGGTGGCTTTGAGTGCGCCTTGTGTAATGCTTTATCAGCCAATTGCACTTTGCACACTGCTGCACAGTGTCAAGCTGCCGATACCGGGCGCGGAGGGACGTCGCCGCACCTCAGCTCTCGCCACCGAACTCGATTCAGTTCTCTTCATTCAGTTTTCCGAAGCATCGATTCACAGAGGGGGTGGGGCGGAGGCGAGTTACGCGACGCGATACGACGTCGTAGACGAAAAAGACGACAGTCGTCTTTGTTGCTGATGCAGCTTCTACTTCTTCTGTTCCTTCTCGTCTTCTACTTCGTCTGACTTTACCCGAAGTCCTCCGTCATCCCCAATTTTCTCTGTCGTCCTACATATACTTCTTTTTAAATGGTTTTCATGTGGCTTTCCCTGCTGTGGGAGTTTTTAAAATTTTCAATTTCAATTTCATTGAATCTATACAACAAATCTAAGTACAGTTGTTGTTGTTGTTGTCTCTGGTATTATTGTCATTGTTGTTGTTGTTGTTGCTGCTGTTGTCGGCTCCGAGTCGCAACACATCCTTTCAAATAGTTACACAGACAAAACAAATAATGCACTAAAGCAACAAAAAGAAAAAAAAAGAAAAAAAATTCATAGAATCAATAGAGCCCCTATTTTAGTTGCTGTTTTCTTTCATTTCTTTCGATTCTTTTTGTCGTTTTCACCGAAAATTCGTTCATTTCAACAGAGTGCCGTCCCTCGGTTGCAGTCAGCGCTCAGCTCCGAGGTGGATATCTCATTGAGCCTGTTGAAAAGCTGCTATCAATGAATTTTCGGGACGGCGGGGTAAGAGGAGGGCGTGGTGTGGAGTGGGGGCTGTGGGGGATGCTTTGACTCTGATTATGCTGCTCCTGCTGCATCCACAAAGTGACAGAGTGGAAGCGGAAAAGAAAAATATTGTTTCAATTCGATTGAGAGAAAATTGGCCACATCTTTCTCTTTGTGTGGGTGTGCAGCAAGTGTTCGTATCTGTGTGTGTGTGTGTGTATTTTTAAGGAACACTTACAACAACAACAACTACCATCATCACAAATCTGAATGTAGTTTTTACAGACATTGGCACAGCTGCGTCGTTGCAGCAGGATGACATAAGAAGGAAGTCGGCGGCTCTTCTGCTTGTTCTCCTTTCCCCCCTTTCTCCTCGGCTCCTTTTCTTGTTTACCCTGTTGCCTGTCACAGCGAATTAGACGCAACATAACCGAAGGTGACATCGTCCCGCTCCATTCTCTCCATCAGCTTCGTCATCAACAGCAGTAACAACAACAACAGCAACAACAACAACTGCTCTCATGTTTCCATAAATTATTTAAGGTCATGTTTTCATCCTCATCCTTGGCTCTTTCCTTAACTCGTTTCCTTTCTTTTGAAAGCTGACTGCACTTCGTGGTGCGAGACTTCGTGGAATCGCTGCGTCATTTCGAATTTATTTTTGGAAAATATTTATTTCCGCTCGGTTTTCCATGGATACATTTTTGGGACTCTGCCGTTGGTTGTTGCTGCGGCTGCACACGACTACGACGAGCAACCTCTCGAGCGGAAACCTGAAAAAATATGTGTATTGTGAACAAATTGAAAAATTCGTGGTTGTCTCTGCACACACAAAAAAAAAAACAGTAATATTTTTTTTATATTTTTTCCAAAAGCTAATTTTGTCTGACAGATTTGTCTTTTCATTGGCTGGATATTTAAGGAAGAAATGTGCTTTCAAAATTGATCATGAAAGTATAGGGAAAACGCGAGAGAGAGAGAGGAGAAAGAGACAGTTGCTTCATATTTTACTTCTTTCTTTCTTTCTTTGTATTCCAAAGAACAAAATAAAGCAAAATTGTTAAAAAATATTCATATTTTAAACACGCCATCGAATGTTCGAGTGACAAACGATGCATAGAAGGGGATAATGGACTATATCTTCCTACGAAGAAGGGTAAATTGCTTCTTGTAGCGCTGCCCTGACTTAATTCTCTACATGAAATGTCACACAAGGTTCGCCTATTGAACATCTCATCCTTCAATGAGATGCTTGAGAATTGTTAGAAAGACTGGTATTTTTTAGTCCTCTGCTCCCTTCCAAAGCAATGTATTGGATCTGGGTAGTATTAATTTTCCCAAAAACATTTTCAAATTTTTTTTATAAATGTCAAAGTCAAATTTGAAAACTTTTAATGTATTTTTAAATGTGTCCACTTCTGTTTGGTATCAATAATTAAATTGTTGGGAAAGAGAAGCAGCAAGGTCATCACATCACCATCATCATTGCTATCGAAACCTTAATCAAACACATGGCATTAAAAGTGTTTCGACCAGGTAATCAGCTGAAGCTTCTTTGTTGTGTAGGAAGCTGGTGGGTATTTATATCGCAACTGAGGTTGACGTCAGCAACTGAAGGAGACTCTGATGTTAGAGAGTTGAAGTGCTGAAAGTTTAGCAGTCCGGAACACGGCTGACGCGGGGATCAGTGGATGCGTGTGAAAACGGGATTTGATCTTAATTATGTGACAGAGTCACCATAGAAGCAGAAGTTCAGGTCGTGATATTGTACCCTCTACCAGTCATAAAAATCTTAGCAAACGGTTGGAAATCTGGTGATAATGTTTCAAGCTAGTTTAAATTGTGGTTTTTACCATTTACGTTTCTTTTTTTACTTACACAAAAAATCAGTTTCTGCTCATAAAATATTAGCTTCAATTAAATTGTGAATATATTTTCTTTCTGCTGAAGACCATGAAACTTTTTGTCTTCAAATAAAAACCTTAATTATTAAGGTTTATTAATAACTCATCGGACCTAAATTACAATCGAGCTCTCCGGAGCTTTATTTCACGAATCATTAAAATGGATAATTAACACCGACCTAATTAAGCAGTTGGTGTTGGGTCACAGAGAATGACAGAGAATGGACAGAAGAAAATTGCACATATAATTAAGACGTTTATAAGATCATGCGTATTGATGCGAATCAATAAGAAGTTTTATAAACGTCTATAAACCTGGATCGTAGGAACCCTCCTAGAAACTGGTCTTTTTTTCACAATTTATTCCATAATTAATACAGATTGATTGAGAAGTGAAATCTGGTTTCTTTTCTCCGTGATACATATTAAAAAGCGATTTATAAACTTGTACGGAGCGACTTCGGCTTTAAAATAAGAAGTTTCGCTTAAATCAAACTCCAATTTCTTTTTTCTCTACTTCACTGATTTACAATGCTATAATATATCCGTATGTTAAACAATATATAAAATTATGGGCAATTTTTGAAATATATTCCTGGGAAATGTTATCCTGGGAATCTATTCGCGAGTAACCTTTTTCTAATGAAGTCTCCTTTAATTATATAACAAGTTTGCTTCAGTTTTATTCCTTTTACTCTTCAATTTAATTTTTCTGATAGCCGAAACATTTTTTAATTGAATTTTTAACATATTAATATATAGCTACAATGTGAAAAAATTACGTATTGTGGCAATTGGTCAGGAGACCTGTCTAATTTTAAACTACTTACGGACGGATAAAAACTATAATCCAAAATTCAGATTTCACAGCAGCATGAGGACCAATACTTAGATGATTGTAAGTAACATAGAAATACTTCTCAATGTACATATATCTGAATGTAATGTTCACTTGCAGATGTCTGATTTCATCGGCTGTTCAATGGAAGATATCAACATATAATGCTCAACTCGATCATTCCCGAGCATTCATCTTCTGGGACCATGTAAACTTGGCATTCACAGTTTAAATGCAGGTATGTTTCCGAGGAGTCTCATGTCTCAGAAGGGTGTCATTGGAGTCGCATTTCATTGAAATGATGTCTCAAATTGCGCTGTTCCGTGATTAGTCACACAATGGTTTTTATGCGTCTCCTGTCCAGGTTTAATAGAGCACTGAACTTGGGTAGAGGTAGAAACAGCTTAGTGAATTTCGTGGCACAATATCTATTTACCTTCGCTAGCGTCCATTTTTGTGTGGGATTTATTAATAGCCATTTACTCACACGACACAAAGCTTTTGGGCCAATGAAAGATTTTGCTAGTTTGTCCGCCTCTAAATCTTCTATGAGAGGGTATCCAGTGTAATTTTACTATATTATTCTTCGCTAGTTTATATTGAATGTTAACTGTTTGTAAACCGAGTCCAGAGTTTTAATGCCAGACTCGCTATCCGAGTATATTATTATAGTATTCTTTTGAAACGCAAACCCTTTTTAACAGCCATGGTTTTGGCTTGGAAAACAGAGAGTCTCTCTCACAGTCCGGGTCTTGTCCCTACGTCTAGCTTCGAGCCGTCTAGTGTACCAGATTCAATCATTTAATAGGAACCAGTCATTATCTTTCTCCCATTTTGATATGACTGATATTATAACGATACTTTTCCTGTCTAATTGATATATCCGTGTCGTAAGAGCTTCACTTCGTAGCAACATATCTGTGTCTCACTCAGTGCTATTTGCTTCATGAAATTCAGACACTCGTCTGCATTTTCAATGGCATGGAATCCCATCAAAGTCACCTCGTTGAGAAGATCGCCCTGCCTGAGAAGATACCGAGGTAGTTGTCTGTAGAGTGACATATTTCATTGGTTTACCGAATCGTTCTACCGCTGGGCTTGAGCATTATCCACCTAACTAACGACAGTGTTACGCGAAAGCTACCAAGAGCGGTGTTTATGGATTAAAAGTACTTATTACTGAAGACTCCTTCAATATCCAGATATAACACAACACCGATTTCCGCCTCTGTAAGTAAATTAAGCATTTCGCGCACTAGAAAGGGGCGATCTTTCTAGATCTCATGTCAATTAGTTTCTATAGGCTCTTCAAAATGAAGAACATTGGCCTTAAAGGCCGGAAGGTTTTTAGATGGTGAAGCTCACTTCTGTCAACCTTCTTATAGAACCTGACTGTCACTGTTTTCCAAGCTATTGGCATATACCCATATGTAACATTAACTCTTCTTGCATAGAAACATATTTTGTTCCAAGGTCTTCCAAAAACCAGATATTTAATCTTTAGTTTGTAAATCCATGAATTTTCTAATCGATTGACCTTTCCAATACTAAAATATTTATCGCCATGGGAGAATTACGCTCGAGAACACAGCAAAAGCAATCGAGATGATTTACTAGAAAAATAGAAATCATTCTGCCTAAAGTCTAACGTCGATTGCCATCGGGACCTCAGCTGCTGCTGCTGCAAATTAATAAATTATTACTTTGCAGTTGGCAGCCCTGAAAGTACCGTCCAAATTCAGCTAGGAGCAGGAGCTACATCCAGCATGGATGCACCTTGAAAGTCGCGCCATGAAGTCGCGTCAAGTCTTGGGTGTTGAGGCGTGGCTGGCTGTAGCGGGAGAGCAAAAGCAATTTTCGGCCAAACAAGCAAAAGCAATCTTGGAATCGGCGAAAGGGAGCGGATGCGCTGCTTTAGCTCCTGGCCAAGGAAGATGAAGATGCCGCCATTAAATTAAGTAAAGGAAATTGCTTTGATAATAATTTATTTTCTTCTTTTTGTTTTCTGTGTTTCTTTTATTCCCGGCTTTCGGACGAGATTTGAGCGCCGAACTTGGAAACGGGACTTTTTCTGTTAGTTTTCCTCGTTCAAGTTCTTTGTCGCCTCTCTTCCTCCTTTTGGCAATTCAAATAGTCGTCGCTGGAACCTTTTCGTCCTCCTGCCCATCTTCGCAAGTCTCCTTTGCTCCTGTTCCAGCGTTGCTTAGTGAGCTGAGAAGCTTTGGTGGGCCACATAATTTTGCTCTTTTAATATTCGTCCGGCGAAAAGGTAGTTGTCGTTGAGTTTGTTGGTGACTGTTGACTGCAGTCGAGTGGCGAATCATAAAGTGGGCAACTTGGTGGGCTGCAGGGGACTAAATAGGGTCTCTCAATGGACGAGCTGCGACGATCCTGCAGCCAAGCAGTCGCACTTGTGCCAAGCTTGTGCAATTAAAGCGAGAACAGCATGAATATTGTTCAGAGATGATGTGCTGCAAATGAAGGGCTCTTTCCAAGGCGCTTGTTCTTCGCTCTGTTTTTTTGCTCTATATCCGTGCGTCCCTTGATCCACCCACTTGTTCAATTGTGCCGCAAATCGAATGTCAATTTTCGAGCCATTTCACGGAACACTTGAAGCACACTGCAAGGCTGTACTGTAGGAAGAAAGACGAGGGGTTGAGTGTGGCTGTGGGCGGCTGTCCGTTGACGGTGCTCCACTTGAGTGCCTCTCATTCAAGCATCCGTTCTTTGAGTGGCGCTGCTGTGTTCTTGCAGCGGTGGTTGTTGCTGCTTTTCATGCTCTTAATGGTCAATCCAATTAATTCCATTGCCTTGAATTAAAGTCTGCAGCGGATTGAAGAAGGCAGCCTTCGGTTTGCGTTTGTGTATCCAATAATATTTTGGTTTCCGTGTTCGTTTGCTTGACGGCGTATGTGACGCGTTTGATTGCATTCTGCGGCTTCCTGCGGTAGAATTTCCATCACAGCGAATCGCCGATGACGAAGCTCTGTTGGTGTTGCGGTTAAGCTTCGACCTCGAAGTTAAATTAAGCAAAACTATGCGCTGCAATAGCTTTTAGCTGAAGTGTGATGTTTCGGATGAAGGAATTTAATCAGCGCTAAAATATTGATTGATGGAGTTGATGGAGGACGACCCAACAACTTCAGCGCGGTGGAAAACAACCGCACATAATTTACATTCATTCATAAACTAACATTGGATATTATTTATAGAGGTACAGAGAATGTATGGCTCTAATTAATGTATTACCTCCCCGCCAGGTTCAAGTTTGTAGTTTAACGATCTATAAAAACACTGAATTGTGGCTAAGGGTTGGGAAAAGTCCTGTCTTGTCTATCAAACTTTGCGCAACACGAGCAACGATGAAAAACTAGGCTTTTCGACCTGACCTCAAAAGCAAAACTTAAGGCTTAGAAATTTAGTTGGGAAACTTTTCGGCAAGCCATTAATTTTTGTGCTATTTCGGCAATTAAATGTTGGCGCTACAAGGACACCAGGAACTTAGTTGATGAACATCCTCTGGAGTTCATTGTTGCGTGTACAGAGCAGTGAAGCGCGGCAAAATACCCGAAACAGCTTCAACGTAAATCTCCTGATGTTCATGGAATTTACAGCACAAACTTCATGCAAAAATCGATAGATGACGTCAAGCTGTTATGGAGGGAAGATAGGTGGGCGTGGCAAGAGTTGCTATTGGCAGTTCTGCGATGTGTTGCGGAGTGTTGCTTTGGCATTTTCGGTCGTTGTTGAAATCTTCTTGAAATTGCTCTCAGAGTTCATTTTAATGTTATTGTTCTTATTACTGTTATTGTTTCATGCTTCTGTTGTTATTGCAGATCCCCGTTGCCATTATGAGCGTTTATGACACGCCGTTAATGACTGAACACCGCTGAACATCGAACGCAGAACCGAGGCAGTCATGAAAGCAACAGCATTAAGTGGTCGTCGGCACCATCGAATGGAGTGGGCAACCGAACAGCCACTTGGATGTTCCAGCAACAAGCTCGGAACTGCGAAATTGCAAACTTTCAGAGCTGTCATTTATGCTGGCGAAGAACACGTGTTGTGGGGCCCAGCGACAAAAGGACATCGCAGCTTCTGGGAGCAGCGCAAAACCCTTCTAAGGTAAACTATGATTTATATTTATGACGTGAGATGTCCGCAGACAAAGACACACACTCGCTCACAATCGAGCGGACAGTAAAAAACGGAGATAACGGCTTTATATTGGGCTCGGCTGAGTGGAGGAAGGAACGGCTTAAAGTGGCAATGACAAGGACATAAATCTATCGTAATGACGTGTAGAGGCACCCGACACCAGTCACCGCTCCGATAGGAACAACGTTTGCTCCTTCTTGTCAAGCATCCTTCGTCGTCGAGTGCTGCAACTGCTCTAATTTGCTATGGCATCATTTGTAATCGAGTGCCGCTCCACCTTCAGATACTCATCGTTTATCGTCGAGTGCATCAATAATGATGATGATTCTCTTCTTTCTCATCTTCTTCTTCGCCCGACTTCTATCCGCCGTCGCATCCTTCGCCCCAATCGACCCTCTTCGATTCTTATGCTGTTTTTTGGTGAGGGAGGGAAACAGAGCAAAGCCGAAACCACACGATTAAGAATCCTGTGCTGTGCCCACACCATACATTTATGACAAACCCACCCTGCGCTCATTTATCATTTCTTTAAATATTCAGGTTAATTAAGTGCTTTAATTTATCCTGACCTGCGACGGCTACAGCAAGCAATGCGATAGAGGATGCGTGAAAAACCTTTAATGCTTGATAAATCTACTGTAGTTCGTTTCTACCTTAAGTTTTAAAAAAATTTAAAAACTATAGAAAAATTTTGTTTGAAAATATCGTGTTGTCATGGCAAGGGGAAAATTTTTCTCATAAATAAAATTCTTTTCAAACGTATAACGTTATATTTTTATAATTTTTTGTAGCTAAAATATTTCCGGCCTTTAAAAATTGTTAAAAATCTGTAAAATGATTTCGAGATTTCTATATGTGGTACTTCAAGGGGCCAAACTAAAATCAGCCCTTTATTCGCGAAACATCAACAAAGTTGTAACGCCTGACGTAATCAACGCTATTTCAACATCGGTAAGATGCTCAAAAACCTATGCATGGGTGCCAGATCCATATTCCAAAACCATTACCGACGATGTCAATAAGAGTGGACATGTCGATGTCAAGATAGAGGATAAGCCATTTTCGCCCAATGACAAGGACACCTGGAAGGACGAGGAGGAGGAGGAGGAGGACAATCAGACTCCCATCGAGATGCCGGACATCTATAACCCGGATTTCGGGTTTCCGCTCATCCCGCAGAAGCGTCCAAGCTTCGAAACGATCTACCATTTAATAACTGCTAATCGCCCAAAGCCCAATCAGATGCTTCTTGAACCTCCAAAGAAAATTTCCGAAACGATTACTAAGAAAATTGCGGACATTGATGCCGACAAGGCATCTGTCATAATAGACGATGATGATATACCATTTTTCCCCAAAGATATTGACGCCTGGAAGGATGAGGTGGAGGGCGATTATACACCCGTCGAGCAACCCGACGTTTATAATCCCGTTTTCGACTATCCGCTCATTCCAACCAAACGTCGTGGCTTTGAAACTATTTACGACTTTCTGGGCTATAAAATCATCAAGACTAAGAAAATGCTGGACGCTCCAAAAAAGGGCACTGGGGAACCGTTTTACGACGAGAACGGGGAGGACGTCACCGTCGATAAGGGATACGAACGCGTTAATGACGATGATATACCATTTTTCCCGAAAGGCATTGAAGCCTGGAAAGGTGAGATTGAGGGCAATAAAGACGCCGATATACCGTCCAGCTACAATCCGGACATCGAGTATCCGCTCTTTCCGACAAAGCGCTCCGGCATCTATACAATCTTCGAGTTCAAGGGCATTAAAATCATGAGCCCCCAGAAGATGCTGCTAAGCAATGGATTTTTCGTACCACGGGCCTTCAAAACTTTGTAAATTTAGGATTTTGGATTCACAGATAATCCAATTCCTTAGTTCTGTCACTTAAGAATTTTGTTGTGACTTTCCCTATGTTTGTATGCGCTTATGCTATGTAATATAAATTACATACGATTAAACTATGTAACATAAAAATTGAAAAAGGGCCGTGTTTCTAATTACTTGACGTCTATTCGCTCTTATTCGAAAGCTTAAATGGGTTTTGATGAACTTGGCATTAGCCACAAGGAGTCCTGGAAATATCCCAATAAACGACGACACTATTGAGTATTTTTCTATAGCGTCTTTCTCTGTCTATCTGTCTGCCTATCTTTCGGTAATCCCTTCGAAGCTCTTCTTTCGTCGCTTTCCGCCTGAACTCGTCCGTTGGCTGCATTGATTAAGGCTGTAATCAAATCCCCCAAAAACCTCAACAAATCTGAATTTATAACCGAATTTTACAAAACCGAAGGAAGGTCTCGTGGAAGGAAGAAAAGGCAGGATCGACTGACGACGACCAACAACACAGTAAAGCTTCTTAAAAGCTTTGGATGTAAAAATTTGTTGTGTTCAAAATCCAATTCATCAAGATGTCGTTTCGGAATGAAAGCGAGGTAAAAAGGCTCAACGGAATGGATTTTTTCTATCGATTAGATTTGAATCCGACAGAATTTCACAAAAGGATTTCCTATTTCTGTTCTTTTTCGTGTAAAGTTTTCCAGGTTTCTCCTCTGCCTCTCATCCTGCCATAAAACAAGCGAAATAACTGAAAATTGATTGTATTGAATGATTTTTTAATGAATGGATTAGAAATTAAACCAAATGCAGGACGTTTTTAATACCAGCGAAAACCCTTTTCTAGTTTGACTGCAAATAAGAGCAAAGAATGAAAAAACTGAATATCGGGCGTCCATCGTTCACTCCATTCACCATTTGCTAACGACACTTAAATGTTTGGGTTTCATTTAGTTTCCGGTTGACTACGAAAACAGGACAAATTTAGTTGGAGTATTTTTAATGGACTCGTTTGGGTGTTTTTCTTGTCTGTTTTTCGGTTCACTTGATTTGATTGTATTTCGCTTTTCGTTACACTCGTTTATCATTTGGAACGTATTTTCTGGTTGCAAGTCTTCATCAGTCCCTCTGCTCGTCTTCCCACCCCTTCTTAGCATCGTCAACTACTCTGATCGCCCGCCCGTTCAACCGGAGCTGAATCCGTAATCGAAATAAAGGGACATCAACTCCATCGATCCATCATCCGACGCAACCCTCAATCGAAAGAGTTTGCTCGAAGTTGCTTCATTATATAGACACTCTGTTAAACTTTTAATCCCGTTAAAATTACATCCGTTTAGTGCTAGTTTCTACTTGCTTTGTGTTAATATTGGCTTAATGTGTTAATGTGGAGTGTGTGTGCATGAAATTGCATTTATAATTACAATTGCGGAGCTCTAGAAGGTCCCCTCAGCATTATAATAACACAATAGATAATTAAGTTGATGTTTTATTCACTCTTTGGATTATTATTATTCGGTTTTATGGCAGTCCATCGACTACTTTCGATTGTAAAATTATCCGTCTCTGTGGCTGCGCGCCTTACTCCATCCCTCTCCTCTCGTTCTATCTGCGGTGCATGTTTACTCAAAGTTTAAAATTAATTACGCTTGTTCGTGCTTTCGAAACATGAATTCGTTGTTGTAAAAATGCTCTGTGCAGCATTTCCATGTGCTGCATGACCGAACTTCGCCATTGATTGGCCTGTTGTTCACTTATCTATGGATCCGTGTTCGTTCAAATAATGTTCATTGTTATTAAATATTAAAGTTGCGAAGAATGACTTTGAATGAACGTATTTGTTTGTGGTGCTGCGTATTTGTGGAATTCTTTATACAGTCGTCTATCGAAGCACATTCGAATTATGTTTAAGAGTTTTTTTGTTTCACAATTCTCACAATTTTCCCTTCTTCACTAAGATTTCGTTTCTTCATATCGTTTACGATCTCGGTGCTAATTTCCCCGAAGGCTTCTTACCAAGGATAAGCGTATAATTTGTAAGCATCTGTTTATAGTCAGTCACTGCGTTGGCCATTTGCCGTTTGCCTTTGCTTTCTCTGTGGCAATAAATCATTACATTTGTCACATTAACTTTTGCTGTTCCGAGGACTTGACGGAAAAGCGTGAAAAACTCCAACTGAGCTTTTGTTAATAATGTCCGCAACTCGCAAGGATCCGAGGATAAAACTGCAGAAATTAAACAAGTATTTAAATAAGAAGAATAAAAGTATACATAGAATTAAATTGGTTTATTTGAAAGTTATTAAATGCATTTTCGGTTATTATTTTCGATCGGTCACTAATTAAAAAATCCTTCTAAGAAGCGACAATGTTTTGAAGCAATGGCATAAATTTAACACTAAAAAATTAAGAACACAATTTAAAGAATGGAAACGCGAAATGAATAAGAATTTCGCTTAAAATGTACACACTGCATTTTCTCCCCTTTCTCTCTCGAAATCAGCGTCAGCGCGTCGTTTGCATTGGTTTGAATGATATTTTTTCTGATTAAGAATCCTTCGGTGCAGCTGCGGCTGTGGCTTCTCATGCTTCCCACCTCTCCTTTCCCCTCGTCCTTGTAGGTGCCTTAGCGACACTGTTTCGTGTCTTCGGCGGGATGTTTTTGTGCTTCGTCTTTGCTGCCGTCTACTTGACTCTCGCTGAAGTGAAGATTGATGACTCTTTTGGCACAGCGTCTCGCAGACAGCAGATTTTATCGTCTTGACATTTCGTTTTTGCCGTCCTTTTTTACCTTTTTTTGTGATTTGATATGTGTACTGATAAGATTAGAAATCCTTAGAAAAACGAGAAGAAAGTGGGGAAAAACAATAAACAAGCGTAGCGAATATCTTCTTGTGCTGTTATTGCATTTATTTACTGTCGCAAAATTGCAACCTCGGATTTTTGGTGTTGCTGTTGTTGTTTGATGGAAAAATACATTTTTCGAATCACAAGCAGCTCCTTGTTGGTTTTATTAAGGGTATTTTTTTTTGAGTTCATGATGACATCAAAAGACAAGGGTAAAATTTAAGGATTTCTCTATGTTTTTTGAACGCTGTAAAGGACCTTAAATTAAACTGTCATCCTGTTTACTTACTCCTGCCGCAATAGCAACGTCGATTTAGCTTCTTACCTCGCAAAACTTCTTTTGACCTTCCTTTCCAGAAACATTCTGTTCGCCAAAGCCACTTGAAAACCTGGAATCTTTTGAGGTGTTGTAATCACGGTTGACAATTGTGAAATTTTCTGGAGTTTTTCTTTTTTTTTTGTATAAATAATTATTTTATAAATGACAGTCAAACTTCATGTAGACAGATTTGCCTGACGTTTAATGGGGTGAATAAATGTTTTTAGTCGGCAGAAAAGTGTGGCGGAGTGTATTGATTGTTGTACAGCGTAATGCTGACTCTGAAGCCTTCCTGGTACAGTTGTTGGTCACTTCAGTCATCTACCGTGGTCAATGAGGAATAAGATAAGTCATTCAATTAAAAGAATAAATCAATAAATTCTGGATTCGTCTTGGGGATTCCGTTCTTCGTTTAGGTCAATGGGATTCATAGAATGGGAGTTTATCCTCCATACGCGGCTGTGTTTTCCACGTGACTTATGACTTATGCTGCTGCACTCTATTTTTATTCTTGAACGTCTTTAAGGTCTATCAAATATTAGAAATATAGAAACTAATGTCATCGGACTTTCCTTTTTTATTTCCAGTATATCCGATTTCCCTGTCTGCTTGTATTATTAAAAATTAACAATAATAATAATAGTAGTATCTCAGAAGTTGACAACTGCGAACAGGAACTCAGTATTGGGACAGTCATTGCGGTGTGGCTTTAAAGAATACCTGATACGAAATAGCATAAGAGGAATAACATGCTTCTGAACAGGATACTTCTTGAAATTAAGCCAACATGCCATCGGAATATTTAATGATCACTCATACAGGTCCTGCATGGGGAATAAAGAAACCCAAGACGTACTATGTGAACTTCGTGCGCATACAAGGACGGGAATATTGGGCTGGAAACATGACTGGCTGGCCTAAAGATCCGTGAAACAGCATCCGTGAAAATAAGCTAGATTCCAGATCGGGGAGGACTTGCACAGGAATTGTGAGCATTATAAGGAGGCTGTAACAGGTACAATGCACCACTCCAATATAAACTATACGTATAAGATATCTATCTAACTAATACCATGTCTCCATCGCAGATTAACCGCCCGGATTCGCATTATCTTGCAATATTATTTCCAATATTATGGCCCGTACAATATATAATCTTCTCAGGGACTAGATTATGAAATAGTGGACCGGATAACCAAGAATATTTTGTAAGCAACAATTATGAAATTGAACTGAAAGCAATGGCAAAATCCATCACTTGATAAGAAGAAAAAGAAGCAGTAAGTTGCAAGTTCTTCATTACCAAATAGAGACGCATATTTTAGCTTAGCCGATTAAATTTTAATACCATAAAAACCTGGTATTAAATTGCAATATATATGAGTTGTCGGTTTCAATTTATGGCCTTAAATGATGTAAAATTTATTGTAAGAAAAGGCAATAGAAAATTTGTTCTGAAATTTATTACGTATTCAAAGTAGTGCAGGGAAGAAAACTCTGTAGAAAATACTAAAATTAATAGTAGTGAAAATTGGAATTTGTAATCCTTCTTCATAGTAAAAAAAGTCTTTTTTACTATTTTCAAATTAATTCCTATCAATTTAAATCGATATTTTTTCAATTTGCTATTTGCTATTTTTTTTAGTTTATTATATTTTTTACTACGTTTTTTTGGGTTTTTTATTTCCGTCCTTTTCAACTAATTGCCATTATTAATAGATCGCGATCCATTTTGTTTTCATTGTTGAAACCTTTCTGCGTTTAATTGTTTTTAATTGATTGACCGAACACGTTCAATGCTCAAAGTTCAATGCGTAAATTTTTTTTGTTTTCGTCTCGTATTTTTTCATAGTGCGCAATTTTTTGTTGTTCGTTTTATTTTGATAAAATACAATACATAATAATCGTTGCTTGTTGACTCTCCATACGTACGTACGTATGATCAACGAGCAGCCAAAGTGCGCAATTTCCGGAGCACAAGCGTCAATTGTGCGCGAAAGAGGAGCAGAGAAAGGAACAGCAACAGCAACAGCAACAACAACAATGGCAAAAGTGCAGTCAGCCAGTTCATCAAAACATCACAACTTTGGAGTTTTTTCTTTCTTTCGTGCTGGTAAATTGTTGTTGTTGTTGTTGTTGTTGGTGCTGTTCGATCTGCATTGTTCGAATACATTTGTTTGCTTACGAAATGCAACGCTGCAAGCATTGCATACATTGCAGAGGAGGCAGGAAGGAGAGAGAGAGCGAGAGAGAGAGAGAAGTGGTAAATGGCGTGAGAGGGAGAGCGATAGCGAAGGAGAGTTGCAGTGAGGTTATAAGAAATTACAAAGGTACGCTTTAAGTTGGATGAACCGAATCGTTGCATATTCGATTATTGACCCTTAACTGGCGTGTTTCCTCCACTCAGCTGTTGCCCGCCCCTCACTCTTTCGACACAACTCATTCACTCTTTCGACACCAACCGGGTTCGAGTTTGAAGCTGATGCCAGTGAAGCGATTGAAGTGGCGACGTCTGTTCTCTTGTTTATTCCTCTTCTGCTTCTGCTTCTGCGTCTGGTTGAAGTCATCGTTGCTGTTGTTGTTGTTGTTGTTGCTGCTGTTGTTGTGATTCTTCTTGTTGTTCCATTCAACTTTATGTCTGAGTAAAACTCATAGCAATGCAGCAGCAGCAGCTCAATCTTCATCGCTGACGGAGCTTGTCGAAGTTGTTGTTATTGTTGTTGTTGTGGTTCCTGGGCTCCCCCCTCTGCTCTGTTTTTATTTATAGCAAAATTGTTTGTAGGTCCCGTTATTTACACTTCATTGATTTTGTTTTTCATAAATTTTTTGTGGCAATGCATCCAATGTGAGCTTTGCAGATGCTCGAATATTTGCTGTTCAATGTCTTCCCTACAAATACAGGGTGCCGTTGTTCGCGTAAGAGCAACATTTTGTATTAATAAGCTTCGATTTTCGCATTGGTTCGGATGCAGCCTGTCACATTGCGCCGAAATTAAACACAATTCTGCAACACAAAGGATCTGCCGTGTGGTTCCGTATCCTGTAGCTGATTTTATTAATAATCGCCGCGTTGTTAACGATATTATTTTGTTTGTGTTTGTTTAAAATTTACGTTTTTTTTTATTCAAATAAATCATTGGTTTTCATTGCATAAAAAATTCTTTTGTCCTTGTGTTAATAAATAAAATAAACAAAAAAAAAAAAACAGTCGAAGAAAAACACAGCGTCGATAAATTTTTCGAGCTTATAAAGGACACAAAAAAAAAAAAAAAATGAATGAAAAAAAGACGAATAAATAACGAAGCATAAAAGTAAATAAAAATGATTCATAAACTTTTGATTTGACGAGGACTTTGATAAATAATAAAATAATAGAATAAAATTAGTTTTGATGCCTTAAAGAACACTATTAAATCCAGAACTAGCCGAATCTTTTTTAAATAAACTCGTCCTAATTTTGTTCAAGAACCAATTTCAGTTCGAAAAGCCACGTAAAATGCTGAAAAGAGTGAAGTTAATAGTTAAGAAAATTAAAGGAGAAAAACGAATAATAATAATAACGTATAACGAATAATGCAATAATAATTAATATAATAATACATGAAAAACAGGAATACATACAAAGAGTAACGTTTTTCTTATTAATTCAATAAATTTATCGTTGTAACGAGTTAATAACTCTTTGACCATTGCTTCAAATCTGCCATACTTCAACGTAAATATTTTTGACGCGTATGAATTTCCTCCTCAGCGATATTTCACGAACAAATATGGCCAATTGGCAGATAGTCAATATTTATATGCACTTAAGCAAAACAAAATCCTTTCAGTTTTTGTATGAAATTATTTTATGTACATGTTTTTATAGTGTGTTTCCTTTGGCCTTCGTTTGTCCTGTTCAATGCAACATTTTTCTGTTTACCTGAGAACTGCTTCAGCATTCGGCTGACGTGAATTTAATTTCTGTTTTTTACGGTCCTTGTTGCTGTGCTTGTTGTGGCCAAGGATATCGGCAGCGTCATTATTTCGCTCTTGCTGAAATGATTTCAGTTGAAAATTCAATCAGTTCACTTGCGCTGAACCGGAAGGTGGAAAACGAACGCCCGTCACCTTCTCCTGCTCGTTGAATACGAATTAATTTCGCTGCCACAACATTTATTTTGACGTTGTTGGCGTTTTTCGATGACATTGAGGCTGTTGTGATTTTTATTTTGCTGCGTTTTTTTATGAAAATGAAAATTAATCGTTCCCCTTTGTATGCGTTTTATTTGCTTAAAATAATAACAGCTTTCAGAAAACAAAATATATATGTCTGTGTGTGTGTATGTGAATATTTAATTGTTTATTAAAGCACTGAGAAGAAAATTCGCTGATTAAACGTTTTGTTCGTAGGATGTTCATCTTTTGTGCACCGCGTCGTATGAGCAACAAATCGGAGTTGAGGAATTCTTTAAATTTTCTTTCCTCAATTGATTTTTTTAAACTTAATTCCAAAGGACCTGTAATCAGTTTATTTGTATTCATTGTTTGTAACATGAAGAACTGTAGGTTTTTATATGGAAAATTAATTAAAGGAATCGGTCAAAAGTCCATTTTTATTTTCTTTGTTTCTTCATCAATAAAGCGAGTATTTTTTTTTTGAAAAATGATAACATTCAGCAGCGCACTTCGCATATAAATTGTCGACGGTTTGTCTTCCAACATCGCAGCATTAATAAAACTTTCGAAGTACTGCAAAAGCGACATTTATCTCCATCGCATTCATCACAATCAGCATCACCTTGAAAAAGCACACGAAAGAATATCGTACAATTTTTCACCAACATCAAATTGCTGCGCTGGAAGATGGAAATATTCGGTGTGATTCAGAGCATGTTACACATCATCATCATTAGAGGCAGAAGCAGCAGCAGCAGCAGCTGCCCTTAAATGACACTCTCCAGGAGAACTTAAACACGCGGCGACACTTAAATATGATGAATAACTCGAAAGGGTGGACAGCGAGCGAGACGCGAAGGGGAAGGGATGAAATAAGAGATCTGCCGTCGCAAGACATCATCAACGCCTGGAAATAAGCTAAACGTGTGGAAACAGCGAGACATGAACAAACGAATGACCTTCCGAGCAGCATTGAAGAGCAAAGAGCAAGAACAAGCGATATCCCCAAGGAGGAATCGAAGAAGATGAGGGAAACCAGCTTGAATGCCAAAAAAGCTGGCATAAAATACAACATAAACGAAAAGCTGCAAAAAAAGTGAGTAGGGAATAAAAAAGGCAGTGCATATTTAATGTCCTCATAAAACCAGAAAGACACCAGCGAGGAAAGGAAAATGCCAACGGAGTGAGATGTTGTTCAATGCTTCGGTAAAGACAGAAAACCTTTAAGAGTCGTGAAAATTATTTAATTGACAAGAAAATAGGAAATAGGATGAAGTACTTTAGGCGATTTCTTCTCGACTTTCTTTCTAATCGAAGAAGAGGAAAAATCATTTAAATACCTTCAAGAATCGAGGTAAATTTATTGCTTATTATTGTTATGATTGCATTCCATTAAATTAAACTACAGAAATAGTATTAATCGACAAACAAAAACTCTTGTAATTGCATTCGAGTCTTTCAAATTCGCAAACTTTGCCAAGTTTCGCAAGTTAAACACAGGCAAACGTCTACTTTTCGCCAATGCCAATACACACAGACAGTTCATTCATGCGCATCTGGTTGTGCTTAATTAAGATAAATGCTCGACTGCATTTAAAAGCTCAGATTTAAATACATTTCGAAGTCGCGTCGTCTAACCGCAAGCGCCACGGAGCCTGGTATGTGGCAAGCATTGCCACTTAAGCCGTTAGAACGAACACAGAAACGCACATAGCAATCCGCCCATACATCTATAGTCAGCGATCTTACGTGTACAAACGACTGCACAAATATATTTCCACACACATTTCCACACAGAGTCTTCTTCGATGAACTAAGAAGTGTTGCTCGCTCGCCTCATTCACCTGCAATTCGTAGAGAAAACCTTGTCAGCGACTTCAACGAGACAAATTAATGTGGCGAATAGTAAAAGCATTCATTGGAAAGCACTGCAACAACAGCTCGTGTCGCAATGGTACAGCTTCAAAGCGTCAAAGCAAACCACGGAGTTGAAGCAACCGCCGAGTCTACGGGGCGTATGAGTGACTTAATTTGAGTGATTTGATTTGATTACTTTAAATCGCTTTAGTTTAACGACAAAAATATATGTTTTCAGCTTATTTTCGGCACCTCTCTTGTGTTTTGAGCCTTGTTTAATTCGACATAAATTAATTACAACGGTTTTATGATGTATTGTAAAGGGGCGCAACGGCTAAAGTGACTAATTTACTAAAGTTTACATTATTTGTTGACGTACATGTGTATAAAATGCTTGTATTTTGATATTTAATTTAGATGATTAATTTATTAAATAACGTATAATCGCCCTCGTTCACTCTTCACTTCGCAATATTCACACAATTACTTTCAGTTCTTTCGGCCATCGTTGTGCTGTCGGCCTAATTTCTGCTTTGAACAGTGCAAATACATGAATTTATGGCATAACGTATGCATTATTTATTGATCGGATACTGAAACGGATCATGGCGAGTGCGAAGCATGTACAAAATGTGCACTACCCGTAGTCAATCCTGGAGGGAAAAGCGCTTTCAAAAGACTTCAGCTGCAGGCTAAAAACTCGAAATACATGAATGCATTTTTATGTTGTTGGAGCCTTTTGAAGCGCATTGTTAGAGCGGTCAAAAGCAGGTCAAAATTTAGTGTTTCAATATTAATAATAATAATTATTATAGTACAAGTGGAAATAATAAAAGTAACAATAAACAAAAATACTACAAGCTTTTTCACAACATTTCATGTGTTTGCAATAATACGAAAACAGAGTTTCTCTATGAAATTGTTCATTGTTGTTGTTGTTGTTGCTGTTGTTGGCCAGTAGATCAGAGTTGAAGAAGCATTTTTACTGTTATCGCCGAGTGTATACATTTCTGTTGTGTTGTTCGTGGCAAATGTCTCCCGCAGGACTTTAATAATAATAATAAAAAACGGATGTTGTTCGTGGCTGCTCAGTTGCTGGTGTGGCTGTTGAGTTCCTTCGTCCTTCCTTCGTCTGCCGCTGCGTTTCACTGTTCTACGTTATCCCTGCTTTTTTACGTTTTCCTCCAAATTTAAAGTTAATTTCAAGGGGACGAAAATCTCCCTAAATTCCAAGTTCTCAATGCTGTATCTAAGTCGGCGATATGGGACGTCGACGAGGTGGTTTCATGGAAGCGGTTTCGCTACGCTTGTGGCTCCCTTGTGGCACCTGACGCTTGCTCAGCATCTTCAAGTATTCAGCAGCAAATTGTTATCATTAATATTTACTTCATTAATGTTTAAAAATTCCATTTTGACGTTCGTGCTTTCGGAATTTGAATGTGAATTTGATTGTTGTTGGTGTTGTTTTTGTTTTTGTCATAAAATTAGAAGAAGTTTCACAGTTTATCAGTGGAAACTTGGTTTCCTTTTATCATAAGTTCTGTGTGATAAAACATGTTAACAAAGTAGTGACAATAGGAAGTCTTTTGCATTTATATTATAAAAATTATATCACATTCCTCTTCCAGTTGCCTGGACTTATTTAAATTTCGCAACTAAAGAAGGTTGTTTGAAAGACGAAGGATTGCTAAAGATCTGCTCCTGGATTCAACTTCTTTTGGACCATTTGTTAGGCCTGTTAAAGTGCCCTCTGTCAGTCTCTTTTCCGTCCTCTTATGCAATTAATGTGCATTGATTATTTACAAGGTTCTTCTTATTTTCTGTCTAATTTTATGGAGTTGTTTGTCTTTTCCTGTAAAACTTTATCTTATTTTCATTATTTTTTTTGTTCATTATTCATTATTTACTTGTTTGCAGTCGTTCTCTGTCGTTCTGATTTATTTATGTAAAGCTTCGGTTGTTTTCATCGTTGCTGCTTCCTGCTGTCTTTTTGGCTGCTTCCGTCATTGTTATAAACTGCTTCGAAATTCCGCCGAATACACTTTTTTGGCGTATTGTTGATGCGGAGTTTAGGGTTGTTCGGGTTTGTTGTTGTTGTTGTTCTGTCACCAATCCTTCAACCTATCATCAGAAAACTTTCAACGACTGTACGACATTCCAGGCGCGCCTCTTTTGACTCTTACTACGTGAAATCGGTGATGCTGAATGATCGACAGATGGAAACAGGAACCCAAAGTAAAGAACCCATCAGAAAGAAATTCAGCAATTTTTGTTAAAAAATGTTTATGTAGTAAAAACGACAAACAAAAAAGAGCAAAATGCGTGTAAAAATAAACATAATAAATAGATTACAACATTAATTATTAAAAATAAATTTAAACGAGATATTTGTAGCCCTTGTCTGTTCTTTGTTCTGTTCTTCTATCTTCCGATGAAATTCTATTGAAATTCAAAATTTATATTATCAATTTTATAGCTTTTTTGTGTTTAAATTCTATGCATTTTGACGATGGCTTCATCGGAACCATAACCATTTCCCGGTTACAGTCACTGGCGCTGTGCAAGCGGTTTCCCTTTCTTAGGCTGCATAAAACGAAAAACGAATCAATAAAGAGGCAAAACTTTTTTGTAATCCGGCTTTTGCAGTGGAGGTGCACAAAAGTAACTCGCCCGTAATCTCATTAGGAAATACTTCAGCAGCTTACGAGGTGTAGACGAAGGGAAAGAGGAACGGGGAAGAAGCGAAGCCGACGCCGAAGCACTGAAAGAGCTGCACTGAAGAGAAACGGTGCGGTTGACATTTCACTTAGTCATGAACCGCAAAGAGCTGGAAGCTGATGATAAGCGCTCGGATCGCATAAAGAAAAGCAGTCAAATAAGAAATCCGTACAGAGGCGTAGCAGGGCATTAAAATCGGTCGCGGTGGCGTGGGGAGGGGGGGGGGGGCGGCCAGAAGAGGTCACAAGACGCTGGTGACGATGACGATTACGAAGGCGATACTGATGTTTGCTTCGACGAGTCTGCTTTGTGTACGGAGCAGAGAACAAAAAGAATCTTCGACTTTGGCTGCAGCTTTAAGCAGTTTAGAGCAGAAGTTGCTGCTTGGGGATTATGTAAAGCACACTCAACATCAAACGTAATTAGAGCTGCTTTAAATTCAGATTCAAAAAGCATTTTTGGAATCTCATCAAGCGGAAGATAAAACAGTTTATTGTTCCAAGAGTTTTCGATGTTACTGCATACGTATAGAAACTAGTAAGGGTAAAAACTTATATACCCTACATCCGACGAATGATCTTCTTACCGAACATTCTATGATTTCGGCTTGTTTGGTGTAATAAATTCAATTTATCTAATATATATAAAAATTTTATATTACAAATACAAACAAAAAAAAAAAAGGAAATTTGTTCGACCTGAACCGATGTATTCGGGAACAAAATTCCAGCTCAATACTCAGTCTACAAGTTGAAACATTGACTTGTTAAAAGACTTCATATTTGTTAAAAAAGTAGGCGTAGCGCTGCCCCCGATTTATCCTATTTTCAATACCAAACCAAGTTTAGGATGACAAAGAATATACGTGCGAAATTTCGTCGCGATAGCTTCATTCGTTCTCCTGTAATCGTGATTTCCACAGACAGACAGACACTGTTCAATAATATATATATGTACTTTTCTATACCTGCCACGCCTCGTTTAATGCATTCCTTCGGATGCAGGGTATAAATACTGGCAACTCTTGTTTGGACGCTATTTTCTAGTTATTCTTTATTATTATTTAGTTTTTTTTTGGTACTATTCAGTTTTGATTTATTTTTGCGGTATTATTTATGACTAACTACTGTTTAAAAGTTAATGATTCAGTACTCGTTTTTTTGCTCATTACTAGTTTTATTATTGACGTGTTACTATTCATTCGTTACTATGAACTATTTGCTATTCCAGCAACGAACATATTTCGCTTCGGAAGAAGTAAGCATTGAAGAGGTTTACTCGTTGATTTAACTTTTCACTAGTTACTAATTACTCTTTACTAGTTGCGACTTTTTGTTTATTTATTTTGGTTTTATATGTATTAATTTATTTATATATGTACTTCATATTTCATATTAGTAAATTATTAACTACAATTAACTCTTTAGTAGTATTACTTGTTACTCGTTTTGTTGCTCGTTACTCGTTACTATACACACCTCAGAACATGATTTTTTAGTTAAGAATATTTACTCGTTGATTCAACTCTATTTGGTGCTCAAACATTCACTCGTTACTAGTGACACTTTTTTTAGTTACTGTTTTTATTGTTTATAATTTCATATATGTTCAATATTGCTTTATTATTAATTGGTATGTGCCCTTTTTTGTTCTTGTGCTTATTTACTCGTTACTTTTTATGATGTACCTCGGAGCATATCAATTCAGCCGAACATACCTACTCGTTGATTCAACACTTACCAGTCGCACCTCAGTAGTTACTAGTTATTCTTTAATTGTTACGAGTTTGTCTTCATTTTCATGGATTGTTATGGTTTTTATTTGTTTATTATTTGTTTGCTTTGTACGCTGACTTGTTTTTTGCCTTTGCGTTCGTCATTCTCCGCGTTGTTCCGAAATTCCTTCTTTTTTAATGTTAAGAAGAAGAAGTTAAGAAGTTGTGCTTGCAAACTGCTTTGTTTGTTACTTTTTGAACTCGTTACTTTTTTATTTGTTATTGATTAATGTTGACGTCGTTCGCGCTTCAACGAATGACTTCCGCTCATGCAGAAGACTTGTAAAAAAGCGACTGGATTTGGTTTCGAAATTCGTTGTACTCGTTCAAAATGCATATATAACCTTACTCGTTAATATAGTATTAATTCAAGAAGAATTTTTAAAATCCTTAATCGTATTTATTCAAGGTAAAGAGATTAAATTTCGTAGAATGACGAAATAACTTCAAAGAAGAACGCTTCTTGTGATAAAAATGACGATTGCATTGAGATGAATTCGCCGTCAGTCGGAGGCGAATGAAACATGAAAACTCTTTGAAGCAGCCACCGAAGCGAAGATTCCAACGATGAGAAAGATTATTACTAAGGCACCAACAACAACAATATTAAAAAGTGGAATTTCTAACACCTTCCAGCGTTGAATTCCAACAAAACTGCGTGCACTCTACATTAACATTGATTAAAACGGTTAATCGCTCTTCCGAACTTTCTCCTTACAGCTCCCAGGACTTTTTTCGCTTCGAAAGAGTAATTCAAAAAATAGTTGAAGGCAGGGAAGGAAGCTGGGAACTTCTTAAACGCTATGCAACGTGAACATGGAAAGAAAAACAACAACAAGCAAATGTAAAACCGAAAAGTTTGCAAATAATAGAATTTTCCGCTTTGCAACACTGCAAAAATATGATGACGTCGACGCCGGAGATGAGAAGCGAGGCGCGGCTCGGGTGAATGACTGAGACTAAATGAGTGAACGAAGGCAGCGACGGCTTCTAACCGAGAGCAGCAGCAAAAATAAAACTATTTTCCTCGCTAATAGTTTCCCTCATTTTGCTAAAAGTTTATCTAAACCTCCTGCAGCGCTATTGAAACAAAGAGCAACTGCAACAAAAACAGCAGCCGAATGGAAAAAGAAAAGTGTTCAAAAATTTTAATTTTTACAAAAAGCTGCTGTGGATAAAATACACAAAAAAAGGAACAAAGCAGAAGAAGCTGCAATAACAACGAACAATGGACTGCATAGAGGAAACTTCATAATCCAATATTTAGCTATGGGAAAAACTAAAATTGAGCATTGAAAACTTGGCTTTAAAAGGATTATTGTTAAAAAGACTGTTTACTCAAAGAAAATGGAAAAACGTATGAACATAAAAACAAAAAAAAACGAATTTAAATTTCAGGAGGAAGTCTTTAAAACGCGCACTTGGGAAAAATTTGCGTTTGCTCATTTAATTCACTCCGCTGAAACTCTGCCTACGCAAAAGAAAAGCTACGGAAAGTCAACGAAGAGGTAGAGAAAGTGCGAGAGAGAACCTTACCTGCAAATCTTTTCAATCAACGAAGCAAAATAAGAACGAACTCCAAACGATTTTCAATTTAAATTGAGCACAATTAAAATAAATTGTCTGTGAAATTAGAAACTTTGTGGACTTTTCGTGTATTTTCGAGAAAAAAAAAGTTGAAGTTCAATTATCTATTTAAATTAGCTTGGAAACTTGATTATCCCGGAGTAATTATGAGTGTCGAACATAAGCAAGGCCGAAGCTACGTCGTTCCAGCATCAAATTTGCTCACCTAATTGCAAACTCTCTGCCGACGTCTGCGGAAAGCAATCGCACATTCGTGAGCGCCGTGTTTCTGCCGAGAAACAGCATCGCTGTATGTGGAGCATCATCGTCAGGTTATCGAATAACGCGGAGGCGGCGAAGAAGCAGTTTAAAGATTTAAACGGCGCGAAGCGTAGTTGCGGCATGGAACAGCAGGCGGAATGTGTTTTACATGAATTTAAATTGCTACAAATTAACGTCACTAATTTCAGGAGCGGTGAGTGGCAGAGTTGAGCAAGGGAGCGAGTTGAGTGGCGGGTTGTCAAATGTTCCGGAAGATAAAAGTAATTATTAGAGCAAGAGCACAACAGGGAGAAGTAGTTAGCAACGACAACAACAACGACAACAGAGCAGCAGCGAGGAGAAAAGAAGAACCGAGAACTTATTAATTAATGAAGAAAAACAAACTTCAAATGAAGACAACAATCAACGAAGCAGCAGCGGAGGAAGGAGGGGAGAATAATGAAATGTGCTTAGCTAAAAGAAATTCACGATGAAAGCTGAAAAAGCAGATGTCAACAAGAGTTGACAAGTGATCAGTGTAAGTGAGCGATCATCATCGGCAACATAATCATAACATCATCATCATTACCAACACGAATGACAGCAAGAAAGACACGAAGTCATTATCATTAGCAACAACAACAGCAGCTCCACCTCCTCCGAAACAGCGTCAGCCATAAAAACATCCATCGTCAATAAAAGTGGCAAAAAAATGGCATCTCCAAGGAAACAGCACGGAAAGAAACATTAAGGAGAGCACCAACAACAGCACCAACAGCAAAATCATTAGCAGCAGCAACATCATAATTGGCATTCGTAATCAGAAAAAGTTGGACAAGTGCAACTTTGGGAATTGTATTCGAAATAATAGCACCACTGAAGGAAAAGATATAAAACTTGGTTCGTTGTTGTTGTTGTGACGGATGAGAATCTCACGTTTTAAAGATAGTAGAATTTCCACTCCTTTCTTCGTGTCCTCTACACATTTTGGAGCATAGAACACAGAATTCCTGGCAGAGCCTCTTGCAATGAACTTCTGACCTAAACCTAATGTCGAGAAGCCAGACCTCTACCAAGGTTCCAGCTTTTCATGAGCTTTCATCGAGTACGCATAATTACAGAATTTATAGCAACGATATGAGTTTCCTAAGTATGGAATCTATGACTCTTCGAGGCGTCACAGTTGGAGGCCTATTCGAAGACTCCCTTCCCTATATTCCTAGGCGATGTTGGTGCTTCTTTGTAGTCGCTGTATTGTCCGTTTTGAGAGACCTCGCGTGTGCCAAAGGAAGAGAAAACTCTTAAGGAGACTTTTTAAACTTTGTAGCATTCACTTTCAAGCAGATGGGGATAGTAATTAAAATCTTAAGGCGGAACACAACGACTATGAACAATCCAATTCATTTAATTTCTCCTGTCTTGTTTTCATTATTTTTTTTCTTTTTTTGTTGTTGCCAAAAAGGAAACTAAAACTAATCCATCGAAAGTTGCTTCCAGCTTCAAATTAAGTAACTTTGTTGTGTCAATAGGAATTAATTAGAGTTGTCTTCGACATCAAAATCAACTTCCGTCTTTGGCAACGCGAAGCCAGATTCCTCCGGCTGCAGAACAGTACAAGAACACGACTCCCTCACCGAAGTGAGTACCTATAGAAACAGTAACAACATCGTCGCAGCTGTGATGAAATTTTAATGTTGATGCCATTTAATTGTTTTTCCAAAGTGCGACTAAAAGCTACAGGCACGCTTCGCTTCGCCTTTGTAAGTAGTTTCGTCTCTTGCGTAGCTCTGTCAAAGGAGGGGGAACGGATTTAACTAACTTTAAATAAATAAGCAGGTTGTGCTAATGGAGAGCATGTGCTTTCTGTTTTATGTTATTTGAATTTGTGTTCTGTTATGTTTTGTTTAAAGTCCATTAACAGCAACCATGAACACTGAAAACCATAAAAACAACAGCCATCGCGTTGTCTCGCTCTCGCCGACACAATAGCTAACGACGATTCCTAATCCATTTTACGGCGGAAAGAAGCGGATAGGACAAAGTCATACTGAGAATGAGAGAGTCGCAATGATGTGGAACGCAGACTGGACAAAACTTGGATGTCTTGAATCCGGGGTGGTTGAGGTTTTTTATCTTCAAATAAATGGCTAAAGTTTTCATGGCCTTCGAAGAACCGAAATGAAACTACGACGGAAATAATTCAAATTAAAATACGAGAATCAACGAAAATTGAAGGCTGATGGGATGGCGAAAACGGGCTGGAAGAAGAAGGATGGGAGAAGAAGTCGCAGCAAATATGGAAGACATACCAATTATATTCCATAACTAATCGAAATCGCAAATTGCAATAAAATAGCAGCAACTTTGCAAAGCATGGAGAAGTTTTAGTTTCAGCAGCCATTTGAAAAACTTCATTTGTGATTACAATAACACGATTCACAAGAGTTCGTTCGAACTTTTTTCCATTTCTTGTCCATTCTTTCTACGTTCGGTATTGAGCCTAACTGAAGTTCATTCCATTTTGTGAAAAATTCAAAATATTAACTGCGGAGAAGCCTAAAAGCAGGCAGCAAACATCGTGAATTAGTGAATAAGAGGCGGCGGGCGAGATCAACGGCAAACGTAACAATTCCGAACACAAATATGAACTTTCAACAAGCATCGTTAAAGGAAAAGAACAACAACATCGACCGAAATGCAACACAAAACGAAAACCAGCAACACACTCGTGAACTGTAAGTTTTGTAGAGGAAATACAGCGCTCCGGGTGCATGTGCCCATCGTCCCGTCTCCGCAGCTTGCTAAAGCTTCCTACTAAATAATTAAGTGCACTCGTAGGTTCAACAAACGAAATACCTGCAAATAAAATTGCAATCAGCAGCAGCAGCAGCGGGCAGCAGCGTTGAGAGGAGAAGCATTGAAAAGCCTCACAACGGGAGATGCAGAACAATCACAAGAACAACAGCCACTAAAATTCACCAGTACAACAACAACCATTTAAGCTGAGGCTGTGCGGCGGAAATGCTCTGCGCTGAAACGTGAGTGAATGTGTAACATTTGCTTAATTTCCCTTTGGGAAAGTTTTTTTTTTTGTGTTCACTTTAATGGCAGTTCGCAATTGCAACAACTGCAACAGCAACCGACTTTGTATTGCAGATTTGTTGAGTAAAAATTAGAGGCAGGTTGTTGTATGAACGTCTTTTGAATACGTTCCTTGTCAACGCATTTCGAAGGGGTGGAGATGAGCGCTTGGAGGCGAAGACACACTCACAGAAGTTGCTGGGGAAGTAGCTCGACGACTGCAACAACTGCGTCAGAAGTTGCGACAAAGCATCTCCGGGTTGTGACATTCCTGCTCACGTTGAGAGATTGGAAGGAGTTGAAGGAAAATTAGCTCAAATTGTGGGTAATTCATGTGAGTTTTACGGTGTCGTCGTTTTGGGAAATTGTGTGCAGTAGATCCTAAAAAATATGAAATAGTGTTATTTTGGAAAATAGTAGTGCGATTCTGGATTGTAACAAAGATGACAGCGAGGTTGCAATCGAACAAAGAAATCCTACAGACGGCCACCGGCGGTGTGCCGAAACATTGTGAATAATTTAAATAATTTGTGTGGATTTATTATTATATTTTTGCTCACATAAAGGAGTTACCGATCGGTTAGAACAGGATCCTGAAGGTCGCAGCTCGCAACAGTTTTTAAGAGCTGAGCAACGGTCTGTAAGTTCCAGCCAAGGCGACGAGTTGGGGGGGGGGGGGGGGGGGGGATGATTGTGACAGAGGCGCTTGCAAAAATACAAATCACCTCATTCGGGTGCTCTTTTCCTCTCTCTCTCTACCACGAAAGTCCTTCCATAGTTCCATTGCTTCGACTAAATTATAGCTGCCATTATTAAATTATTCAATAGCATCACGGTTTGAAAAGTGGAAGAAAGAAAGATTAATATCTAATATTCTTTAATTCTATTTTTCTGTTAATATAATTTATAAAGTCTATGGGATTGAGTGGTAAAATGTAATACTTTCTTGTGCATTTTTAAACAATTTCTTATTTAAGAGCCATGATCCCATTAATTTCATATTTACCCTGATAACTTTATTCGTCTCATGTGGCAGTATTTCTTATCTTGCTTTGATGCTCTTTTTACTACTCGGCTGGTGAGCTCGCCGAGCATCCAGGTCATGCCAGGTGTTAGGAATTTAGACTATCACAAATTTCGTAGTGGGGTGGTATCGCTGTCGCTGGGACTGTCATATGTCAACGCATGTGTCCACAGTATAATACTTTAGTGGTAATATATAATACTATAGTGAATTTCCTTCTCTTCTTCTTCATCGTCTTCTATGGAGTAATACAATAATTTGCTTTCTTTTCAGCTGGAAACCTAGTATGAATCGTGACTTTTTCCGAATCACGCAGTGAAGGAAGAAGATGCTCTGAATTGACCTTTGAATGAACCTCTGTCCAAAGTGGCTTCCTTGTACCGGAAGGAATCCTTGACACACTTCGGGCGATTGTTGCAATTTTGATTCGTAAAATTCCGAGTCTCTGCACAACAAGGACTTCACTACATACGTTGGCGTTATTATGGCTGTTCAATCCAGAGATTTATGTGCTGTGTGTACTATGGACACAGACGCAGAGATAATCGCGTGCCAGCTGAACAGAAGAGAGCAACGATTACAAGGTAAGTAATATCCAAAGATCTATAAAGCCAAGCAAGCATTCACGTTAATATAGAGACCATTCTCAGACGCGTTCAGATACAATGGAATCATCAGTTGGTGAGTGGATAGCGGAGGCGGACCCAGTAGATATTGAACATATCGTTTAGGGAAGCACAAGGCAAACATAACGTCCACAGTATGACAGGACAGTACGCATTCTTAAGGCAGACTGTACACATAAGGATACACGTGTGAGTAGACTTGAGAATATTTGGTATTGAATACATCAGTACATTATGAGTACTCCTGATAAAGACGCTCATATTGTGCTCCATATATATTTAAAATAGATAATAAGAAACATGTGACTCCTGCGTGACAGCGGATTGGCTTAGGAGAGGAATGTTATGCCTAGGTTATGCTAGGTGTAAGATAAGAAAGATAGACACAGTAGGATAGAATATAAAGAAGAGCAACTTGTATATATCAAAAAACCGGTGCGCATTTGAGCATATGTATTTAGTGGACCACCAAAAAAATAGACAGTGCTTCTATACTGCTCCTGTTTTTATTTTGTATTATAGTATTATGGTTCTTGTAAAACTTCATTCAAGACAAACAACGAATTCAGCACAAATAAAAAAGCAACAAAAAAAAGAGAAACAATGTAGGAAATCGCAATCGAGGAAAACAGTAAAAATATGGACATTTTAACAGGCTCCAAAGATATTTATAAAGAAAAAAAAGCAGCCAGCAACAACAGAAATAAACACTTTAATATCCTTTGCTGAACTGGATCCTTCGTCTGCTGTTCCTGGTGCTAAAAATATTCTCGTTCTTGCTGCTTTCATTGTAATTGTTCGTATTTATAACGTGCGCATATTTTACAACATGTCGACTTTATAACGGTTGTTGTTGTTGTTGTTGGTGCTCCTGCTGCTTTTAGCTGTGTAATAAAAAATCTGTACGCCGGATACAAATGGAGCGGGGTAGATTCTAGACTGCGCGGTTCTGGTGAAATAGTGAAGCCTGGCGAAGGGAGGAAACATCCCAAAAAAAAAAACAGGAAGGAAAAAAACACTAACACAATTTAAAAATTCTTAAAATGTATATCAAAGTAACAAAAAATTTCCGAAAAAGGATTCCATGCACGTGTGTGGAATTTAACTGTTTTTTTCGGTTGTTTTTACACGAGTGAAATTTATTTATTTAGAATGATCCTGTGTAAACTTGTATGTATTTTCCTTCGTTCAGTTTTTGTGTCATCCGTATTTGTTTTCTTCTTCTTCATCTTTATCTCTCTCTGCTTGCCTTTCCTTGAACACCTTTGTGCTGTACCCTGCTTTATTCTGCTCAAAGTACTTCGATTGCAGATCAATTCGCATTTAAAGTTGTATTTTATTGTGTGATTGAATTTTGGAGAAAATCTTCTCTTCTATGTTTGCACCTCCGTTGGCCGCAGGTTTTTCTCCTTTTTTTTTAAGTATTTTCCGTGAAGTAGGCAAACGTTTTACAAGGAGCAGACGTTTATTCGTTGCTTCGTCTGCATGCAGCTTCTCTGCACTTTTGCATTGCGCAGCTTTTCCTCCCCCTCCTCCCCTTCTCCACTGACCCTGATGTCCTTTCAGCTGGCGGATGTGATATTTTTTAGTTAGATTTCGCTCCGGCGAACGACTTCCGTTTCTTTGCCTTTTTTTATGTTTCCATTTCGTTTGTGGTGTGTCTGGATTTTCTCCGTTCATTTCAAGGTTCAGAATTTATTTGGTCTGTTCTCTACTTCGTTTTATTTTCGGTTTTAGATTCGGATTTCGGTTTCTTCTTTTGTTTCCAAAATTCGATTAGCCATTTGATCCTTCCAAGGTCGGAAAAAGGGGGAGAGAGAGTTAATTAATGTCCGTTATTGAATGTCTTTCATTTTTCGGATTTTCCGTTCTTCCCTTTAAATCTTGCCTTTTTTTTTATTAAATTTCCCTTTTTTTTGCGCCGCTTTCGTCCTCCGTAGAAACGCCACGCTGTGTTGTAGCGATTTAATCCTGCAAATAATTACAGGCTTTCCGTCTGCTCCAGTCGCGACGTCGTGTTTGTCCGTTCTACTTACTTCAGTGCTTTACTTTTTATATCAAGTCAAACAAACAGAGATCTGCAAACAAACTCAATCGTAAAGCAATAAACAGAGAGTGGAACGCAGAGCGAGAGAGTGAGAGAGAGCGAGTGAGAGCGAGTGAGAGAAGGACATAAAGCACATAGGCATGGACATAGAGTGAGTACGGGGCTGTGTAGGTGTGTCAGTCGTCGTGGATTCTTGGCATCCTTTGTTTTCGTCCTCTTCGCAAAGTTTTCGTTGTAATCCTCGGCTTCATTAGCTGCTTTAATTAAGACTGCGCGCTTAACTGCAGCTCCCACCCGTCCTGCTTCTTCCATCCCGTCAGGCAGCCAGCAGAACACGGCCAGGAGCACCAACAGAAATCCTTCCACCAAACACTCTACTGGCCTGTGCGGGTCTGTGTGCCAGTGCGAGTGTGTAACGGAAATTAGAACCTTGATGAGTGCCTCTGATGTATGGCTGCAAAGCAGATGGCGATGAAGGACGAAGGCGTCCATTCTGCGTGAAGACATGACTTCAAAACGGACCAAGGCTTTAATATCCATTGTCTTCGGGTGAAGCGAATTGAGTTTCATAGGCATCTCACTCATGCCCACGTTTAATTAAGTTTCTGTGATTTATTACAAATCCCTCAAATACGTTTTTGCAATATTAAAAAGAAAGCAATAATTAAAGAGAAATAAAAAAGATAACGATATTAAAATGCTTTTTACTTGTCAGAATAATTTTGCACTTAAGTTATTCTTACTTATTGCTAAACTTTTCTATTGCTCCTTCTTCGTTTGTTATTTCTTCTGCTTGATGGAAACTTTCCCGCTTAAAGTTGGCGGCTTTTCTTTTGAGCAATATTGCTTCGTCTGCGTCCGTTGTTGGCTTCCGTTTTTTTCCATTGAAGTCGTCGATGTTCAATTTTCTTTCGTTATTGTTGTGAAGAGCCGATCCAACTTCTGCTTCGTCTATAACAAATTCAATTTAAACTTCAAAATCAACTTCGACTTGTGCTCCTCGAAATCGCCTTTTAGTTTCTTCATTAATTTCCCTCATTCTTTCATTCATCTCTATTCACTCAAGAACTTCCCATACAATCTAGCAAGTAATTAATAATTAAAACTTCATCACATACCATTATTTTATGGGTGAAAACATCACGCTGTGTGCTGTCAGCAGTTCCTTTTCCGAGGATTCTAAAGCATCTCTGTGCACTTGAGGATTTACCCTTGATACTCGACGGTTTCTATTATTTCGATGTTGTTTAAGTGTCTATTTAAAGTGTCTATAATGTATAGAGGGTCTTCACATACCGACTAAAAAACTTTTGTCCAATGCAAATTGTCTAACGTCACGCTACGATCGTAGACTTTACATTATACAAAGGTCTGAACGTGAAGAAGAAACCTTTATAGAGTTACTTAAAACTAAAGAAATGTCCCAAAATCTTGCATAAAATGAGCATCTACAAAACCCAGAAAAATATTTTTTTATTGTTGATTCCTATGAACACCTATGGACAGACTTCGTGTTCGTAGGCGTATGCCTTTTTATGAGGGAAAGTTTTGTTCCTTTATTTCTCTTTATTGAAACATTTCGAACATTCAGTGTTTATCAGAAATTATTAATTAAGCCAGAAAGTTGTCTGAAATAACATGTATGTTGGTGGGACCTCTATATACTATAGTCCCCATGGGTGTAGTGATCTTTTTGAGGTATTCTGAGATGGTATTTAATTTAAATATCCATGCCGTGCTTCCATATATCAATATGATTCACAGTTATTTGAAATATTTTCGCATTTACTTCGAAATCATAGAGAAAAATATTTAAATTGAAGGTCTACAATTTGAGGGACACGGTTTTTTGGGTCGGTGTAGGTTTTATAACCGATTGTTGCTTCTAATTGGTTTAGGTAAAGTATAGTGCTATTTTTCTTTTCTGATTACGTTACTGTCAATAGTTATTTTAGTTAGTTATATAGGTAATTAAACGAACAAAACTGAAAAACAAAACATACCAAGATGTTATAGTACCCGCTTGAAAACCCCTTTCGACCACGCCAAATTTTAAAAAGAGAAATAAGAAAACTAACCTACGCACCCACTGTCTTAAAAATAGATAGATAGATAGATAGATATAGAGTATTATTGGTAGGGCAGAAACAACAACCATCGCTTAGGTAGAGCCACGTGAGATTCAAAATATTAATTTTTATTACATTCACTCGCATTTCTTTCTCTTGCTCAAAATTTGGGTTGGCAGGAAGTATAAAAAATTTTAGAGTTCGGTTTCTCATTTGGGAAATGGCGCTTAAATGCGGAATTTGGGGTCGACGTAAGTCGCTATTTTTGCAGTTTTTCGTTTCTCTTCAAGTGCTTTTGCTATTGAAGTTGGCGTTATTTCCCTAATCGACCAGCGAGTGTTTGACTCTTCGACAAATTCAGTTATTTATAAAATTTTCTACATTAATTTTATTAACTGAGTCTGTGTGGTCATTAATAACGCGGCTGTGACGGCGCCTCCGACTGCGGCTTTCAGTTAATTTCGGAAATCTTTCACCCTTCCACTTTCTCTTCTCCGTTCGCTTCTATTTCCTCTCGATTATTCGTTGTTCCCTGATGTTTGATGTGATAACTTAATTGATGTTCGGATTAAGGACTTCATTTTGCATTGCAATTAATCTGGAGACTACGAGGAAGTCAAATTATGTTACTTAATTATGTTTGTCAGGCCGCGAAAGAATAAGAAGAAAAGGAGAGCAACGAATACAAGGGATAGTACTATATAGTATCACTTTGTTGCGATTAATTTTTATATTAAGTCATAATTTAATATATGATTTTTTTTTGATTTATCTGAAATTAAACTAAAAATGCTTTGGATTTTATGGTAAATATAGGTTCAAGTAATAGAAAAATAATAAATGAATTGCATTTCGGATTCGGTGGGCAGCAGCAACTTGACATCACGTCAAGCAGACAATTTTAATGTTTAAATAAACTGGCGCATAAACATTTTCCGTCTCACTTCCACCCGATGACACAAACACATACACACACAGATACATAAGCATTTAGTTGGCTCGCGTTTTGTTGCTCTGTCTCTTCGTTGTGTTTTTTTGGTTTGATGTTTGTTTATGAACTCATTCTAGTTCACTTTATGGGGATACAGAAACTGTAGCAGAAGAAGAAGAAGCGCAGATACAAAAGATACCAGTGGCAATAAAAACAGCAACAACAACAGCAACAACGAAAATAGCGACGAGACACCGACTTAAGTCGGCCAACAACGTCTGTTGTTATTGCTGTTGATGAGGCTTTGTTATTTCAACGCCTGAGAGAATGGATAACTGCAGTTTTAGCAAATGCCATGGCATGCTTTTAGGCGCAACGACAACGACAACGACAGCAGCAATAGTGTCACTTTCACATGTTGTTGCTCTGTTTTTAATTGTTCGACTGCACAAGAATTGCAAAAACACAAAATAAAATTGCACCAAAAACTAACCAAGAACAACAACACATCAGACACACACACACACACACGTGTACACAACGTTTTGGCACATCTGCAGCCCTGATCGTGTGGCAGCAGTATAAAACAACAACACCAACATTCTAAGCAAGTGACTCTTGTGGCTGTCTGTCTGCTTTTATGCCGCTGCATGTGGGTTAAGGCTGTAAACCGTATATTTATGGGCGTGTGCGATTGTGTATAAGGTATGTGCCACATATAAACAACACTAACAACTGCCGCACACAAATATCGACCAACGCACAGCCGAACAACTACGTTTGAAGTGCTTGTCTTTTTTGTGTGGTGTTGCTTTTGTTTTCGTGTTTTTACACTGCATACTTTGCAGTCATAATTCACGTTGTCGTGGTTGTTGTTGTTGTTGTTGTTGTTGCTGGTCGCTCTTTTTCACTCTCACTCTCACGTGCACCCTTTCTACGTCTCTTCATCTTCCTTTCAACTTTATCTGTTGCTGTTGTTGCTGCTTGTATTGGCGCATTGGGACTGTCAAGGCACCTGAGGCTTGATAGTGACCAGAGAATTATTGTTGCATACTTTTCTGTACTGCTCTTTGCTTCTCCGTTAATATTTTATTCACGCTTTAGCTTCGTGTATTTGGGTCACTTGAAGGTGACCTACAACTGCAGCAACAACAGCATCATCAGTGGATGATTTTTTCCCTTCTATCCTAACTGAATACCCAGGATATACGTACGTTTCTATATATATATATATTTGTGTGTGCATTTAGTGTCGACTTTATTGCAGAGTGGTTTTATTTTAAAGGATGCTGCAATTTCTGTTTTTATTTCGTGTTTTCGCTAACAGCTTACAGCAGATTTTCGCATTTAGCGGTAGCAATAATAAAAAAAAAGAGCGTAACGAAAGCCACCAACACCAATTACAGTAATAACAACAACAACAACAATGTTACACACAGTAGTGTGACTCTTTGTGTGATTTTTAATAAAGCAACAATTTTTTCAATTTTATTCCCTTTTGAAAGCCAACCGAAACCGACTCATAATCCTTTAATATCCTCGGCTACGATCTCCGCGTGTCTCTTTTGTGGGAAGGATTTTGGATCTTCCTTCGGTTCGTTTTTATGCTTTTTAATCGGGTTTTTAGACACGCTTTCCGCCCACAGACACACTTTAACCACTGCGTATTTACAGCGATTTTTTTATTAGACACAAAATATCGCATAGATTCCCAATGTAGCAAGGATTGTTAAAAGACAGCCATTAGAAATCATTTACAATAATTGAAATTTGTTTATTTTTTTATTTGAATAATGATTTGCAATTCAAATATAAATCATATAACTTCGAAACTTGGCACATCGAATATACTTGATTCGATGTATATAAATATATATATATATATATATATATATGTATATTTATGGCATTCTCGATTTTAAAAATCCCGATAGTGCAGTTGACTGACATCTTGGAAAAACTTCTTTTTCTACCGAGCAGAAATGGTAAGGTAAAGGTAATTCAATTTCTGTGTCACCATTAACAGCCCCGAGGAAAATAGAGCGATGGCCTGGAAAATCACTGATACTTTTTCTGTTACGGACTTATTTTACCCTTGGATATACCCTTAGATAAATAACTTTCGATAACTTCTACTTCGGTGAAATGTGATTTTATCAGAAAAGCTTTACTGTTGAAGAAGACCAACGACGTTTAGTGCCTTTTACATTAATAGTTTTTTGAAAAAAAAGTGAATTATTAATCGTTATGTACGAATAATTATGAAATTTTTAATAAAGTGTTTTCCTTCTTCAGTAAGGGATCCTTTTAGCTTTACTAGAATATTTCTAAGTATTCGAATCAATGCAATACTTTGCGAAGGAAAGCAATTTAAGGACCGGATCATCGTTTCCTTTTTGCATTCGTATAACTCCACGTTTAATGAGTTAATTTAATGTAGCAGTTTTGTGACTATATTCGCGGTAGCTACTCGAACGTATGTTTTATTAGATTGCTGGAAAATAGCAATAACGCTGGTCGATAGGGCATCGTATTGTATAGGGAAGTCGTAATTTATGTCACCACATTCCCATAAAGGATCGGCGGACTAGCATACATAGACGAATAGAAATTTGGCACAAGAAATGTAAACAGAGGTCTTCGGACAGTATGTGTGCAATACTTGATGGTGATGTGGAACATGGCACTGTTCCCTGATCCTGTTTCATTTCGAGACCACATTTCTAGTGCTTTCACAAACACTATTAATGGGTTATAGCATCGACAAGGATATAAATGCCATTTTTTACAGAAATCCCTGTGAATTTAACCTGTTGCATGAAGCAAAATTACATTTTATAGTTCCATGGGTCGTCAGATTGAGAATTACTAATAAATAAATTCTGATAAATAAAAAAATTTCTATCTTCGCTTTCCTGCTTCTGTTATGAAGACAAATTTTCGCGTTCATCGGGGAATTTTGTCGAATATTTATTGTGAAATTTCCCGTCTTCTATATATATAGTTTCTTCTTTTAACTGGGGTACATTATGCTGTGTTCAGTCCGACTGGCTCCACTCAAATCGGAGATCGTTTGAGAGTGCTGGAGGATATGAGCTCTACTTCAGCCAATAACAAAATTTTGTTACATTCTCTTGATGGTAACCCAATTGCAAATCTCTGGCCGATCGTCAAGTGCAGAATTGATCGAGGAAATTTTCGGTACTCAGACAAATTCTGTAAGACGATTGGAAATTCTTGGGACGAAATTCCAAGGGCTTAGAATAAATAAATAAATGATGAACCTGAATTTAAAAGTAAAGAACTCAATAAATTGTGACAGAAATGACCTTTGTTGGGTCCTGAATCGTTGCAGGATCAGGACTAGGAAAATTTGGTTTAAAATCACTCAAAAAATAAAAGGAAATCTTGATAGTTACTTGTAATATAAATTGTCAGGAGGGTGGAAATATTATCATCTTTGGTAAGGACAACAACATTCAAATAATTGTTATGTTTCTCGAGCAAGAGCCAAGCCACTAAGCATCGTTATTTGTGCTCCTCTCCTGCATTTTTCATACACTCCAAGTTGATATATACCATTCATATGTCTGTATAGCCCCCTTTAAGCCACCAAACCGCAAAGCACACCAGCGACTCGTCGACTTGGAGCAAGACTTCCTTCATTGATTTGCGGCTGTTCTTGTGAAATGAAGTTACCGTAACCGCTAACAACAACGGAAACAGAAGCCATAATCGCCACCGAAATCCATCCAATCCAAGAGCAGAGATTTTGCTGAAGATTTGAGCGTTGAATGTGAATGTCGGCCAAAAAAGAGAGCTTTGCTACTGGCGATGATGTCCACGACGGCCGCGAATCAAATTAGGACTGCTTTTTGAAGTAAATGAAAAGAAACAAGACACAAGTGGTATACAACAAAGGATGTAATGGAAATACTTGGAAAGAATAAATATAATCAAACGCCAAGAACACAGATTGTTGCATTTATGGTGATTACATGTATGAAATCTTTGCGCTGATGTTAAAGATACTGAAGAAGAACACAGAAATTTGTAGAACGTGCAACTGAAAAGACGTACGTGTGCCCACGTGAGTGAATCCGAAGAACAAACCCAGCAAAAACCAAGGAGAATTTTTAACCAAGGAGCCATTTGTTCTTATTTGAGTGTGTGAGTGTGTGTGTGATTGTATAGAATGCAGAGCATTCTAGTCATTGCGCTAAGCCATAAGGTGTAGCAGCGATGCGGCACGCAACGTGACCACAAATGAAATGCTCAGTAACGCTCATGAAACATATGACAGTTTTGTCTTTGCGTTCGCTTCGCCGCTCTCTCGCTCTGCTGAGCACGGAAGCGCTCTCAAACGCACACGCCGTGACACTCAGCTTTGAAGGTATGCGTTCGAAGCGCTCCGATGACTGATGGCATGCAGCAGAAAGCGACTCAGCATCTACATCAAAAGCCACTTGGATGCCATTCAGTGTCGCTGCTGCAGCTGGGGCTGCGGCTGTGGCTGCGGGTTCTCTTTTTGGCATTTTGCATTTGGTTTAACATTTTAGCAAGCATTACTTTTCTTTTTGTTCCTTTGCCATTCATGCAACTCCTCTTCTTCCATCGCTATTTCTTTCTTTCGCACTTCTTGTCCTAGCTGGCGGGGTGTTTTTGTGGGGCAACATGTGCGCGTGCAAATAATGTGAGTTTAATAATGTGGCAATAATTTATGACTGCCACAAAACTAGTGCCAAGTCAAGATCCTGCAGGCAAAGAAGAAGAACATCGACTAGAAGCAGCAGCAGCAGCAATTGTTGTGGAAATGCACTGAAATGCATGATGATAAATGATTTAAAGATTTCCAAGGAACACTTTTATTTTGTATTCCTCCTCATTTTCAGCTCAGCTTCGAAATACGTAAATGATTCTTATGATAGTGACAAAAAAAATGCAGAAATTGTATTTATATAAGAATTGTTTGATAGCATAAATTTGCTATTATTAGATTTCAATAAACTTTGCAGATCGACTCAAAATAGACTGATGAAGCCTCCAACGATGATTCAGTTAAATCAGATTCAATTAATTATATTCTGGATGCAGTGGGAAAAAATTATAAGTAAGGATTGTATAGGGAAGCAACAACAACAAATACCGGAAAATATTCCGATGAAATCTACAGGAAACTGAGAGAAGAACAGCGAAACACGCGTTGTTCGAATTTTATGCTTACGTGATGAGTTAACTACGATTTGTGGAAAAATCTGCTCGTCATTCGCCCGACGTCGGACAGCCTTGATATTCGACACGGAGGATGGAGAAAACAACTCTTAATCTGTATCGAAATTGCCTTTTCCATAAGCATTCGTTGCTGAGTACTTCGACGAGTTCATGGATAAAATTTTATTCATCGTCCTTTATTTTCTCCTCTTTTCATTAAATCAATAATCATTCATCATCTCGAGTCATTATCCTGTGTTTATTTTGCAGTTATCCTTCGTATTCTAGTGGCTGGGTCCTTGATTCCTTTGATTGACGTTCAAATCGATTCGCTCCGTTTCTTCGTCTCTCCTCTTTCCATAATTGAACAACGCTTTTGCTCTTTGCTCATAAATTTCACTTTAATATTATTATTATTATTCTTATTGTTATTTTTAGGAAAGGAATATTTCGAGAAACTCAAGAGAATCCAACGTCAAGTCCTTCACTTTGACAGGCGCCCGGAGTTCGGAGCAACGGATGACGTCTTGAAGGCACTTGAATACTGCAAATGCACGCGATGTGCAAATAAGTGCAATAATAATAAACTTAATGCGGCTCTTGTGCACTTTAAAATTTCAGCAGAACGGCTTTAAGTTTACTTTAAACATTGGAAACTGCGTTGAATTGGAGTAAAGAGAAAGAAATTAAAACATTTTAAAATAGACATGGAAAAAGTCTTCTCAATCAGATTCCGGATTTTTGACGCACTCCAAAAAAATTTCATCAGATTTTTATATTTCGCATTTATCGCGAAATCCTTTGGTTTCAGCGGCGAGCGGTCGCCGACGTGTTTTAAATCAAATTACCAACGAATTTATGCAGCACATAAACAACGTTAACGAACGTGACAGTATTTCCGAGGCTGGCTTCATTAATGGCGCTTCATGGAGAAGCTTTGTTAGAAAATTTCAGAGATTTCGGCTGATTTATGGATGTATCAAACATTATTTACTAATCACTTCACATAAAAGTTCTTTTGTGTTTGATTTAGCTTCAATTTAAAGATTACAAATTTGGACATATTTCGAATTGTATTTTCCGAATTATGTATCGATTCGTTCCTGCTTTTCACCCGAAAATTTCGAATTTAAATGTAAGGAACTGACCTACAAGATTGGTAATTCTACTCATTAACTTCATTATTCAACAGAACTTCATCAAATCGATTTGTTTTTATATAAAGGATTAAAATGATATTCAATTTTAGATCCGATGGAACTGTACATACATCCATTTCAACAACTTCTGAATATCACAATTTGATCGTTTGATGCCAAGGCCCTAAAATTTACCATCGCCTCATATATTGCTATCAATTGAATTGTTTTTACCTGAACACGCTTTAGCCATGCCTCGTTAATTCTGCCTACAAATATTACACTGAATAATCTCGGTAATCTGCCTCTTCTTTACTTGTTTGCCCATGAAATTTATAATCTACTCACTAACAAGACTATAAACTAATTAATCAATAGAATCTTTGGAATTCGGAAGAATTTCTGTGAATGAAACCTCTATCAAATCACTTAATGACTTAATAACAACAGAAAGAATCAGTAAATTACTTATTTTCGAGTGCAGAAACAATGTTTACACAATCGATTAACACCTTTCCGCTTTTAATTCAGAAAGCGTCGCTGTAAAATCAGAAAGCATCTTTTGGAAATTGCATAGAAATTGTCTATGGTGTTTTCTGATTTAAAAATGATATTTCTAAATTATAAATGACATTTCTGATTTACAAGTGACGCTTTCTGATTTACAAATGACGCTTTCTGATTTACAAGTGACGCTTTCTGTTTTACAAGTGACGCTTTCTGATTTACAAGTGACGTTTTCTGATTTACAAGTGACGCTTTCTGATTTACAAGCGATATTTCTGAATTACAAGTGACATTTCTGAATTACAGTTGACGTTTTCTGATTTACAAATGATATTTCTGAATTATAAGCGACGATTTCTGATTTACTAGTGATATTTCTGAATTACAAGTGATATTTCTGAATTACAAATGACATTTTTGAATCACAAGTGACTCTTTCTGATTTACTAGTGACGCTTTCTGATTTACAAGTGATAGTTCTGAATTACAAATAACATTTCTGAATTACAAGTGATATTTCTGAATTACAAATGACATTTCTGAATTATAAGCGACGCTTTCTGAATTACAAGTGGAAATTGTGTAGTAGCATTTAAGCTGTAATGGAACTTATTTAGTAAAATCGCGTTAGTCTCCATATTATCAAAAGTTCTTTAAGTTTTGATTAATAATTCATTTCTCTACTTCGACTTGCGGAAAATGTGGAGTATATTTCACGGATTTATAATCGAGGTTGAGTCTGGGATATGTTCACAGGCTGCCTTCCTTTTTTATGTAGTTTTCGCCCCTTCGCTGTGTATAAAGACAAAGAAATCTTCTTACAATCAGTCTTAATTTACAATTAAGTATCTTTCACAGCTTCAAGAGTAGAAATATTTGAACTTTACAGCACTTTATAGTATTTTCAAGTGTAATTTTATAAACTACGTCGCTGGATTACAATCTTCCAGTCATCGTTTTGATTACTTTTGCTACGCTTAGCAAAAGGGCAACAAGAGAGGTTAGCACCATCGAAAGCAGCAACAACAACCACAGCTATCATGCGCTGATTCCTCGTTGTTGTTATGTTGGCTGCCAGGATATGCATTAAATTTTATTTGAAGTTATTATTATGCGATTTCTACCTGCCAGTTATTTGCATAACATAAATGCATGTTGCTAGTGACTGCGAGTGTGTGTATTCCCACAGGACATGATCGTGTGTCTGTGTGTTTGCCAGGAGCGTCTACCTCAACGTTCAATGGAAACGACTGCGGGCTCTGTGAATGCAGAATGCTGCAAAATTGCCATGCTAATAAAGTTTATTTGCTTAAATATTCAATTTGGTTGGTCTGCTAAGAGGACCAGCGTCTGCAGCGAGGCAATCGGCCCTTCAAAATACTCATACGTCTACGAAAACCCGGGCGCCCGAAGCGCTGAGAGATTCATTCGCTGCAGGCATTTGCGAGTCAGCTAGCAACTAGATACACGCAAATAAATCTCCTCCTCTACATTTACTTACGTATGCATGTGTTTGTGTGTGTTCAGCAAGAAGTCCTCTGAGCTCCTTCGAGAAGCTTTGGCAGGGACACGCAAGCAGGAAGAAGCAGAATCAGCTCTATCTTTCGCTTGTCATCTCTCCAGAGCTATAATTTAGTTCAGGAATCTTAAGATGCATTTATAAATATCTTCTTGATATCAAGGTTTGGCTTAAAGATTTGTATTTCTGAATCGTCGGGGCTCGTTCACGACATGCTTTCAGGTCAATATAAAACGAAGTATTAATAAAAAAGGAGTATTTTCTAAGGAAATTGATAAAGTATTTGCAAAGGAAGGCTTAATTAATATTTGATGAATCGTGACTTGCCAATTTTTCCTTTTAACGTCTTGTAAGCTTTTCAGTTGACACTATAAACTTTATACTATACTGTTAAAAATTGAACACCTTCCAGATAAGCTACAGTCCGACAAAAATGATATGATGAAGATATGTCTAGTCCTAAGGAGACTCAAATATAACTAAAAGATGCGCAAATCGAAGATGTTAGTCCAAAGTAAATATAAGGTAACATGTTTAGTGATAATTCACATTAATTAATTTCCTGGGTTATTTCAGACAATATTGGTCAACCGGAAGAAGCTAAGAATACACGGGGCTATTTTCGGACAGATGGAGTAAGCTTAGAGGGATGGGGCCAACTATTAACATTAGGATTAAACGAGGAAAACCTAAAGAAAGCGTGTTTTCCACCTGAATAACTTTGACTGGACCCACAGTGTAAACCAATTATTCAGGACTGTAAGAAGCTGTCTGGCAAAACCTACACGGCTGTCATAGCAAGTGTTTACTAGGTAGACACCCTGAGAGCGATCACTAACTGAGTATCCAGACTGGTATAAAAGAGGATGTAAGATCATGAGCTTGATTACTCCTTTAATGGCATAACAAAGGGCATCCAAAGGCCCTATGGACCTGAACTTGAGTGAGTATTACGTATACTAGCAACGGGACGGAAAGGCCTGTAAAAGACCTCCAGCAATATCAATTATTTCTATTCTATTATTTACTTCTATTATTAATTCTATATTAATTACTTAATATCAGTATTCTCAATCGTCTTTTTGCCTCAGCAGCCCTCTGTAAAGGATCTCGGTCAGTCCCGCTTTGTCAGGCAGAAGATGTCAAGCGAACAAACGTCCGGACAAGCAATGGCGTATCTCAGATCTAGGGCACTAAAACTGAAGCTGGCCAATCCGTCCCAGTTGCAGTTGCGATGAATCAATACCTGGTAGAGTCTTCCACCCTCGTTACTCTTGGAGAGATCTAACATCACGTCTAGTAGCCACAAATGCAGCATTTGCAGTTTGTTCGATTTTGTTATTAGAATTCATAATAATGCTATAGCACCAAAAATAAATACCAATAATTGTAATCAATATTCAAACTATATAATTATTTCCATTGCGATAATGTCGCTATAGTCGGGCCACAGGCTTTGTTTTGGCCTGTGTATTAATTATGTATATACAAATAGTTTGCATAACTCTTCTCAATGGACTATTTATTCCTGACCAAACAATAGATCTACTCAACTATTTCTCGACTCTGGCCCCTGAAGTACATCTGAGATTATAGTTATATTTATTATTGCGCGTTTATAGCGTACATTCGAGTTTCTGTTCGTCACTTTTCTAGATTCTATACAGGAATATTCCTAGGAAAGAAGAGAGCATAAGTAAACTTCGCGGACTGAGATATGATACACAGGAAGCTGAAATCTACAGCTCGATCTATGAGGGATGTGCTTTCGTGGACTACGTGGTAATTTTTGGCATTACTGGCGAATATTTGACATTCGTTTGGAAGATATAAGCAAAACCAGCGATAGGAATTTCCATATTAAGTTAGTTAAGTGGCTAAGGAAAAAGGTTTTTAATTATTCGTATTCATCTTTTAAAAAGTGTACAGAATATGAAGAATTCGCAGTAGATAAACAAGATATAATCATGTTGCTTCATCAGCTCATCGTCCTTACGTTAGTTGCTATAAATTTTTTGGCTTATCTTTGGTCCTCTCTGTTGGCACGGGCACAAGTTCCTGGTTGGCCGGACCCTCAGCCTTGTCTTCGTTTTCTCCGTGGCGCTTTGCACAGTTCATATAATTCTTTAGGTTTATCGCCTTCCTTATCCTTGCTGTCGGGCTGACCCGCGCAGATCCGCGACCGTTTTCCACAGCGCCATCAGTCAAGATCTGGCTACAGCGACGACGATGATTGCGAGGATGAAGTTGATGTTGGCGCTGAGGCTGACGGTGCTGCCAGCCCAGTTAAGAACTGAGTTAAGTACCGAAAATAACAAATTACGACAGAAACGATGCAGTAAAAAGGATGTCAAAAAATGTACACAAAGATTGCAGCGAAAAGAATGAAAAAAGTCAGTCCGCAGCCAGGAGTCGTTAGAATTGCCGCTATATGAGATGAGTGATCCTTGTGCGGCTGTGAAGCATCGAGCGTTGAGGCGACTCATTCTACGTTCCTCGTTCCTTCGACGGGTTTCTCCTTTTTTGCTTCTTCAGTTTAATTTTTTCTGCGGATTTTAATTGTTGCTCGAGATCATGCGCCTTGAAGTATGCTTCAATTGGCCCCATTTATTCATGGTCAGTAATGCGGAAAGGCGGCAGTCGGTGCGGCTCGGCTGCACTTATTTCGAGTGCCTCATTATGAGCGAAAGGCTTGAGCGAAGCTTCAGCAAGATTCGTACACAACTCGAGCTGAATTGGAGCAGAACTTGAGTAGGACTAGAGCAATGCCCGAAGGCGTACCAAAATAGAATAGTGTCATCGTTGTCATCGTCCTTATTGTTGTTGTTGCCAGGCATTTTAAAAGGTTCCATCATTAGTTGCAGCTTCCTAATTGCTGCTTTTGCTGTCGTTGTTGTCCTTATTGTTAGTGATGCTTTGTTGCCCTCAGCCAGGACTAGTAACAAATCATTATCCACCGTTACGTGCATTAATTATACAAAGAAGCAAAAAACAGCGAGAAACTGCAGCGATGCTTGCACAAAATCCAAATTAATTAAAATGAACTGTTGTTGGCTTGTATTTGGACGTTGATTATGTACAGGATGCTCGCCGTGAGTCCTGCAGCAAGAAACTTTTCGGCGCTTTGCATGGAGTTGATGCGAAAGTTTTTAATTGAGTCCTAATAAAGTGAAGCACATCGACAATGCTAAACGGAGTCATTGAAGTGTGGATTATATCCGAAACTCAGCCAGCAAATGAAAGGCGGGGAAAGAGCGAAGAAGCCTGGAAAAGGAAAAGAAGGTTGCGAATCGAATAATCAATAGTTACCCTGTTGGTTAATGTCCATTTTACGGCTAAATCAAACCTTGTAAACACTTCATTAAAATTCAGTAAACTTCGTTTAAAGATGCGATTGACGCTGAGCAGGCCACTTAGAACTACAAAAACCCAAAACAAATGTCCAACTTATGTCTTAGCCGCACTGATCTCAGTGCTAACAAATGGTCGACAAATAGCTATTATTTCACGAAACCCATTTGAATTACGAATGTCAAGGGAACATAAACTTCAAAGCGAATTGAAGGAGTTTTTGTTTACTCTGCACTTTGTATAAAAGTATAAAATACTCAAGCGTCGATTGCTTTTGCCATCAAATAATATTATTTGTCACACTTTCGAGTTGGAAATTTTTATTGATGTTGAAAAATTTTAATCGTAATCGGAAAATAATAGCAATTTTATTAAAAATGGGAGTGAAGGGATTTTGCAGCAAATTCAATGAATTCTTTAAGGTATTCCTTTCCTTTGTTCCTTTGGGGAATCTTTTTTTGCATCTCGAATCTCCCTTTCCAACTAACTTTCTTACAGGACGGTGACTTGAAGCTGGAGCTACGAACGGCAACCGTGAAGCTAATTATTGTGAACTACTTGATTCTGCTCATTCAATTGGCCAACGAGAAGCTGGAATGGGCTTTCCCCGGTACAGGTGAGTGTACGAACGCGTCAATATTGATTCCGGTTACTCATTTTCCTGGACCAGGCGCTGCTGAACGCTATGGGTACAACAACACGCCAGCTGCCTCACTCTACCTTGTCCGGGACGTCACCTTGTTGCTCAATAGTGCGGCCCTTGTGGTCGTCTACTTTCCGGTAAATTGTGCCTTTCCAGGTGCGGCGCTCTCGGTAACTATTTCCCATTTCAGAGATTGAGTCTGAGCCAGTATCTGCTGTCGTGCCTGCTGTGGAATGCGTACACTATCGTCGCCTTCGGAGACAATTGTGTGGTAATACTTATGGCCTTGTTTGAAGTCGAAGGGTTTTCCGGTATCATCAGGGAAGTTTTCGTCGTAAGCGGCTTCATCGGAACTTTGCTATTGAAGCAGTTTACGCTGGTTAAATGCCAATATTTGAACCGTTTTAAATAAAGTAACAAACCATTTGACGCCGGCTTGGTCTCACAGTTTCTAAGATTGTTCAAATGCGTCTTCGAAGGTCCCCTCTGCATATCAAGAAAAATAATTGAATATATTTCCTAATACATTATAGAAAAATGTATTTAATAAAACACAATTCTAATGATTTTTGCATAAAATGTGATTTCGATTTAATGCCTTATTAACAAAGAATTGAGAAGAAAACTGACAGCAAATATAGGAATAATTATTTGCATCCGTTTCCATAAAATTTTCACCAACATGGATAAATAAAGAAGACGCTTTTGTAAGAAGAACAGGTGTCCAGGTGAGTAATACTTGAATCGAATTAATAAATAATAAAATAATTAATGAATTTTACGTGATTCCAAAAAGATGCGGAACTAAAGTTAATCCTAGATTCAACAATTCAAGCGGAAACATTTCGCTTATAAAGAAATTCGTAGAGAAAATTAAACATTCGATTACAGGAATTTGTTTCGGAGAGGCTTTCAACTCATGAACGGCATTTGGTAGCCAAGGCCATTGCAATCCTGCTACATTTAATTGGCGAAAGGATGCCGTGTTATGAGGTGTCGCAGTCGCTCGAATATCGATAAATCGCTTATTTTGAGCACGTAGTTTAATCATGGTGCATTTTCTGCGTTTCTCAATTTCCACGCGTCGCCAAATAAATTAAAACAACAGAAACTGGAGCCCGACAGCCTCGAAGGAGTGGAAAACCGATTAATTCTCGTGTCTGATAAATTTTTAATAATAAAGTGAAAGAAATAATCGAGAATACAAAAAGAAATAAGAGGAGCATCACCAGGATTTATTTTCACATCCATCTTTAAAATTATGTTCGTATTTTTTGAACTTTATTAAAATTAAAATTAAAATTGCATTCGAAAGAAGAGAATGAAAAATGCGTAAAATGCTTAAATATGAAAATCGTGGGTATAATTTTCATTATTGCAGTTGTTACTGCTGATGAAATCAATGGGAAAAACGGAATAAAAGAGTAAGAAACAAAAGGCGAAAGATGCGATGGAAAACTGCGCAGTTTGCGGTAGAAATCGCGTTGGTGTGTCAAGGAAAAGCGCCGCAGGATCTGAGGAAACGCTTTGTGTCGTATGTGTGTGTGTGCATTTAAGAGCAAGAAGCAGCACAAACACAACAGTGCCACAGAGATGCATACATTTAATGAGAAACGTGTGCACTTCGAAAGATCCTCAACAGCGACGCACCAACAACAGCGACGAGCACAACAAAAAGCAACGCGTTTCCGTTTCCTCTGCATTTTAAATAAACTTAATTATGATGTGTGGGTGCACAGCTGGACGTGGCCCGGTTTCGCGGTTGCACCATGCACGAATTCGCATTAATAAAGAAAGCACGTTTCCATTTATTCTGTTGACCCGAGGCGTCACTTCACACAGCAAAAACGCAGCAACGCAGCAGCGCAAGGAAATCGAATGAAATTAATAACTAAAATATCTGATGTGGCCAGCAATAATTTCAATTAACAATTTCCTAGAATCCTTCAAGAAGTAAAGTTAGGTTCTGTGTTTGGTTTTGAGTTATGCCTGAAATTGGAGAAACCCTCCAAGAGAAGTGTCCTTTTTTACCATGTCCTGCGACTACAATACCTTCCTGCATTTATTACGTATACAAGGAAGTAAAAAGGATTGCACAGAAATTTAAATTATAGACGTTTCGTTTGTTTAACGAAATCGGAGAAATAAATAAGAAATGCCAAAGACACTAAACGAAAAAACGCAGCCATGAATTTCGAGTTTCTGCTCGATGAAATATGAAAAACTGTTTTCCGATTAACCACGGAATGATCTCTGCTGACTGAAGGACATCTTCGGAGGCTTCTCGCGACATTCAATCAACAGAAGACGAGCTCTGCGATTGCGAGCGGCTCGATTGAAGATGCTTCGACTTAAGCGCGAGCTGTAGGATACGAGCAGCTGCGATCGCAATACTTCGACAAAGGAAACAATAAACAGACGGACGCAGCAACAGAATCACTGAAATTCGCACTGGGAAGCGGCGTTGCTGCTGCTGCTGCTGTTGCCGCTTCTGTCGCTCATGTAATTTTAAGAGCGTCGCTCGTGGCATCCGCAAGAAATCGCTTTCGCTTTGCCTTTATTATTTTCATTGCTTCTTCGCTTCTCTGCTTTCATTTGTTTTGCTTTGAGTTTTTTTTGTATTTGTGTTTCTTTTTATGTGCAATTCACCGGAGGCGGCTGTTGGCATCTCCTTGTTTTTGTTGTTGTTGTGGATGCTGTGAAATGCGATGCTTTGTTGCCGTTTTTATTTCCTCCGCCAGCTTTTCAAATAACGTCCAAGTGTAAATGCAACAACAGCAAAAAAAAAAAAAAGAAAAAAGAAGTACTTAAATAAATAAAAGCTAAACTATAATGAAATGTTTCCAATGAAGTAGATTTCACACAACAACAAAATAACTTCGTTTCAAATGAATTTTATTCTAATGTTTTTTCCTGTTGTTTCCTGCGACTTTTCTAGTAATTGACACAGTTTTCTGTTATCCTTTCGCCGTCTGCTGCTCTGTTCGTTTGCTGGGATTGTGTCAGTTGGCACACAACAACAAGCAACCCAACAACAACCGCAAAGCAAAGCCACGTGCTACTCGAAAGAGCAAAAACCTCATATGACAATTTTATTTCTACCAAAAACTCATTTAGAATGAAAACGAAACAGAAACAACAGAGGATATCGAATTGATGCAGAAAAGGAAGACATTTTTTATATAATAAAAAAGAATTGGCCAAAGAAATCAACAAAAAAGAAAAAGAAAATGTTAATAAATAAACAAAAAATAAATTAACGAAAAACAAATCACAAATGAATTTGTGATGAATAAAAGAATGGATTTTGCGCAATAATTAATGATCATAAAAAGCAATAATTAACGAAATAACACCAAAAAAAAAGAACCAGAAAGAAATCAATTAAAACCAAATCATAAATAAATTAACGCCATTTTTATGATTTTGAATATTTTTTTAAGAAATTCCTCCTTTGAAATTATGCTACCTTTTTAAGTTTTCACTCCCTTTTTCAAAAGAGTTGCCTGTCTCTGCTAGGGACCGGTTTCTTTGGTGGCAGGTGGCGATGTTTTTGACGCTTCCGCTGAGCTTCGATGGTTCCATATATCAAAGTGTCTTCAACTTCAGCGCGCGAGAATTGATTGCATTTCATGCGAGCCATAAAAAAGCAGCCTTCAGCAAACAGACGGACAGACAGACAGACAGACACATCGCAGAATGAAAGGCGGAAATCGGAAGTAAAAGTCGAAGGTGTGCAAAGGTTTAATGGCAGCTTCTGTGGTTTGCTGCTGTTGTTGTTGTTGTTATTGCAACGACATTCATCCATCATTGAAAGCTTTTAAGCTTTAATAGTGCAGAGCAAACCTGGTGCTTTGTGTCTCGCGCGTCCTCCGCGTCCTCCTCGTTCCTGTTCAATATGTTGCGTGTTCCTGAGTTGTTATTGGTTTGCTCCGAATTTATGGCAACTTTTAGTGCAGCTCGGCGTGAAGTGCTCCATGTGCGCGGCGCTCTTTAAGCGACTTGCAACTTTCGCGACTTTCGCGCATATTTTGACGTCCGTCGTACGCGAGATTCTTCCTCCCTCAACGGCTGAAATAAATACTACACAAGAAGCCATGTCTCTTCCCTCATTTAACCGAGTTGCGTGTGTGTGGATGTGTGTGTTGCTCTAACGGTAATTGAAAGAGCGGCACTCGAGGACTCTTGGAATTATGCAACTTAAAATGTGTTCATTGCCGGAAACGTAGTTTTCATTGCACTCGAACGACATTGAAACGAGTTTGCATCTTTTAATTTGCATTCCAGAGAATAAACTTAGGATTAAGTCCGTTGTGAGTAGATTACATTAATTATTCACATCCGGTTGCCATTCGAGGAACCCTTTGCACTGGGCCATCAGAAGCATTTCCTTTGTAGATTTGCTGTTTGATAGGTTTCAAGGTAATTTTGTCCCTTGCTCTGTCATTCTGCCTCATTAGTTTCATCGAACAACCCAGAAGAGGTTCAACCAACTCCTCACTTGGTCTCATGTCGAGTCAAATATTCTTTACTTCACTACAAAATCTTTACTGCACTCATTCGTGAACTCAGAAAATTGCAAAAATTGTAACAAAACTGCAGGCAACGCAGGACGAAGGCGGGAGGCGAGCAGATTAGAGGAATAGAAATTCCAATTCTGTTTTATACTCTCAAATGTCGAGCCATTTATAAGCACTTCGTAGACACGTCCGTGAAGTGAGTATAGAAGAAGCACGTAGAAAGAGTGTGGCTGTGGGTGTGTGTTGCATGCATGTGTGCACTGTGCTTATGGGGAAATGTTTTCCCATTGAAAGTTTTTTGAGAAAGTCAAAGTTGCAATCAATCAAAGAATGAATGAAACATTTCAATTGTGAGAAGTGAATAAACCGGAATAATAAGTACAACTCACACACACACACACACACACACATGTAATAGAAACACCTGCGTGTGGCTTCATCACTCTTTACAATAGCTTCTGATCATCATTAAACTCACTGCTAAACAGCAAACTCGATGTTCATAAACAACTTAATCAACGTCGAAATGGACGAGTTGAAACGCGATGCGAAGAGATTCACGATGGATGGTCTTCCCGCACGGCTCACACAAAATGGAGGCTGATTGTTGCGCGGTGACGACGATGACAGAGACAGGCACCCAACACTGCAGCCGCAAATGCATCTTGCTGCCTCGTCTACGATCCAATTAATAATAACTCTTTGCTTTAAAATAATTTCGATTTTCGAGAAACTTGCTTGTTTCCAAAACTCCGCCATCATCACCTCAGCCTTAATCACCATGAAAGCCTTGTGAGTTCGTCCTTAGGATTCAGGCATCTCGAAACCATCGGCTTCATAAATAATTGATTAAATGATGCAAGACCCATCAATTGTTTCGACACAATGGACGAGTGTTTCAGGACAGTTTGCAAGTGTTTCATTTTAATTAATGTAATATTTGTATATGAACTGTAAATCAGGTCCGTTTGTTTGGCGTCGGCTATTGTATTGCATACTCCATTCAGTTCAAGTATTCAACTGTAGTTTGCAGTTCATTAAATTTCCATTTAATTATGGCTCAAGAAATCGAATGTTAAAAAGGGACTTGCTGTTTGTAATTTCTGTTTCTGCTTCTACTCTATGCAACTTAGATTTTATGAGGAGGATATTGAAATTCAAAAATCCGGCGAGTGCTAAAAAATTATTAATATGAACTACATTCAGTTTCAGTTCTCTTCGTGTCTTTCAATTTAATTTTCTTAAATAAGTATTAAAATCAAATTAATTGTACATCATACGACGTGGTGACCGAAGCAAACAGAAAGCTAAGATTCTGTTTATTTGTGTATATAATAAATATTTTCACGATCGAATCAAAAGTTTTTCATGTTGCTGCTCATGGTGCATAGTTGATGCCACTTTTTTCCTTCTTAAAAAGGTGTTTCGATGTCTCGTATCCAAAGAAACTGCGATAAAGACAACGAGACCTACGCTTCTCGTGTATTTCATTTGACTACTAATGATAAGTGAAGTTTAACTTAATACACATATTTGGAAGGATCTCCTTGCTTTGCTTGTTTCGGAAACTGGATTTGAATGAAGTGATTCTGCGAGTTGAATATGAAAATATTTAATTTCTTGTGGACCATGTTATTTTCCGCAGTGACTGTCTATGCATTTGGATTAGAAGCATTCACATAGTTGATTGCTTTCTGTACGAACTTTATTAATATTTTTTCATTCAATTTCCAACGCGGAGAATTCATTCGATAAAACGAATGAAAAGATATATCGTTATATGTGACTGTGTCTGTGTTTCAGTTCTGTTGATGGTGAACAGAGGGGAAATTGGAAGCCATTCATATCGATAACTGCGTTAGCGTTCTCCAAACTTTTCCGATACTCCTATTGATGACTTTTGATGAAATTTGAATTTTAATTGAATTGGTATCCAAGTCTCACAGCGTTGATTCCATTTCGGGTGTCCGAAATTCAAGCTATCGAAATTTAAGAAACTCTGCTTCTTGTGCTTCTGATGCCAATTATTGGAGCCGTGTTGCTTTTGTCAGGTGAACACGACAATTTTGCGAGGCATTCCCCGATGGAATAGCGCAACAAGCAGCAAACAACGCTGAAATTCGAAATGCGAATGTGCTTCGTTGCTGGCTCCAGGCCGAAGCTACACAAAGCAATTCGCATAGGAACAAAGCGACGGGATAATAAAAGCCAAGCTTATTTTCGATGCCAACTGCAAATAAAATGGACAAAAGTGTAACAACGCAAAACACGGACGAATAAGTAAAAAACATGGCGCAAAATATCCGAAAAACATATCAGCAGAAATAACGAAAAACATGAGATATTGAAGGAGCACTGGGTTACATCCTGCAAGGACATGGATGAGTTTCAGGCTCAATGCACACCGAATTACGTAAAAGAATGCAGAAATCGTGTTATTTATTTAAATTATAAGAAGGATCTTGCTCGAACGTCCATAATTTTAAGAATAATTTTCAAAAACTTTTCCTAGATTTGACAACAAAGAAATTGGTCTCAGGTTTTTCAACTCAAAACTATTTGAATTTTTCTGAATACGAATAATCCAAGAGACCGCGCATCACGAAACTATGAATTATTTAAACAATTATTAAACACAATTGCAATAAACTCAAAAGCTTTCATAGGAAACTTTTTAATTAAAGTATTTTAAATTCCACCCCATAGGACTTTTTGCTATTCAGTTCAACAGCAAAAGAAAACACTTCGTCCAAAGAAGTCAACTGAGGATGGTTGCATTATGTGCACTAAAATCAGTACTGAAAATATGCGTGCTTTGTTATTTGTTAGTGTGCTTTATAACAGATATATTCCTTCCAAAAGAAAAATCGAGCCCTGTAAATATTCAAAAAATGAGCTAACGACTCCGTTAATTGAAAGATTAGTTGCTAGTGATTTTTTCGATCCTTTTAAATGAAAGATTTGTTTATGAGCCCTTGGACCTGGCACAGTTTTGCTCAGTTTGTGGAAAGTTGCAGGGAATATAAAATGATAAATATATATAATGAATGGAGTGTATCAATCGAAATCAATAAATTGGGAAAAGTAATTTACGAAAATTTTAAAGATTTTATTATTTATTATCTCGAATAAAATTCAAATCCTCCAAGGAAACTTTTTATCTGTCCTCTAGTGAGTTTCCTGAATAAGCCCAATGCTAATGTTATGTAATTTTAATAACGGTTTTCTTCCAAATTAAATCGCCCCGTTTCTATTGCAAATCACAAGCTGTGGCCTGCTCTGAAAAAGCGTCGCAATATCGACAACTGAGGTTTGCAATGAACAAAACTGAACAGAAAATTGCATTTGTCTTTTTTAGTATACAGTTGCGTATACCATCACCACCTGTACTTTTCTTGCTATTAAGTGCACTTAGTTTCGCGTTAATAACACATGGCTTGATAAATTGCACATAGCTAAGGTATCTTCCATCTCTAATCGTTGAGTCAGATAAAGAGCAATCGTCTGCCCTGAAATCGCTCTTGAATTTCATCAAAGGTTCTCTTCTACTAGTTAGATCCAGAATCGATGTATTTACAATATCTGCAATGTCCCTAAGAGCAAATTTTGTTTATGTACTTTTTCAAATGTGTCGCTAAAGCATTTACTTTCTCTTCGTCGGTATTGAGTTCTAGAAAAGTGTCGTCTAATGGGTTGTGACTCACCATTTCTGGAAGCTTTCTCTGCTGTTTAGTCCACAGAGGTTTTTAATAATTTTATACGGTCTGTTGCTCATTTCTATCCTCGAAAAGTAGTTTTCCCAGTACTGGTTTTCAACTATTCGAATGCTATCTTGTATAAATTTGAAGATATTTCTTATTATTGCTCTAAGTGTATTTTGTCTTTGTGGATCCAAGCAGCTTTTCAAGGTGCGTCTGAGTCGTTTTTTCTCCGCTATGTATCCTAATATATTCTGCGGCAATTGTGTGCATAGCAGCTTTTAGTATATCAATACTTATGTCTATTTCCACTTCACTCGCAACTTTGTCGACTGGCAGCCAACTAGGGGAAACTAGGACAAGTCTAGGAATAAACTACAGGTGTTAGTTACTCTGGTCGGATATTTCGGCTTGCAGAGAATCAGAAAAAAGTAAAAACGCGTTTAAGGAGCTGAAATCTGCATTTGAACCCTTGCTAAAGTGGTTCAATGAAGTAACACTCAAGGACATGATTCATGAGGCCGATAAAACCGCCAAAAGTATGGCTGTTATGATGTTGCGCAGTGCATGGAATCAAGAAACGCCAAGCACTCGGAGTGCCTCTAGATGAACCAATCAATTGCGACGACGATGCTGATGATGATGACGATAACGACGACCAGAACAATCAATCAATTGAAGACACACCTCATATCATCGCAAAACATTTAGTAAAATGTGCGGATATGTATACATATATTACAAGAAATGCAGGCCGATCGCCATTGAATTGCTTAATAACTTAGTTTTCTGACCTATCTTATGTCTTAAATAATAAATGCATTTAACTTGATACATTTTATAAAACTTAAACCACACAAAAATAATAATTATCGCTATTTCCTTATGGAAATGTTAAAACTTATTCTTCTATCGCACTTTTTTATATTCTCTGAACAACATCGCTAAACTGTTTGTCGTTGTTGGCTAGTTCATGGGATTTTCTGATGAATTGACACCCCATTTAAATGCCACTCGGGTTGGTTCGACACAGTGGAAAGTGCCAGTCTTTTCTTTCTTTATCAACCAGCTGGACTACTTGTCCAATTACAGGCTTCCTTCAATGAAAGAATCGAACAAGTAGTTAGTAGCCTCACTTACGAAGGCTCACACGATGTCTATATATTGCTGTATCACCGTTGTCAAGAGCATCTGCATATGTCGGGCAGTAGGTGCTCTACTGGGAATGCGCTGTGATTGTCCTGTGACCTTATCTGGTTCCGATGCAAATAAACAAGAGATTTCACCGAGCTTTGCTTTGTATAAATGCAAAGAGTGTAATACTTCGTCGAGAGTTAAGTTGTTAAGAGTTCTGTGTTATAAGAAGTAAAATAATATAAACGTATTAAAAATTAAAATTATATCGAATCCAAAAGATTAGACAATAAAGCAAAAGACGGAAACATTTGAAGTTATAAGTTGAAAAGTAATAAGAGGCACTGAAATCAGTCTGCATTCGCATAATTGCAATGAGATCAGAAATAACTTCGTTTTCCTTGAAAGCGTAGTAAGTTTTTGTTATACTGCTTTCTCTGTCGTTTCCTTCCTGCTTCTTTATGACTTTAATATTATTCGTAAATGAATTCTTCGTAAACTAAATGCATTAAACGGGACTGCACCAATGACAACTTCCATTCACGGCGCACTCGTACATTTCATTCCCTTTGTTCACCAGGACGTATGAGTGACTTTCCTAAGGCCGCCTTTGCAAAGGTGCGTTACATTCAACGTCATCATCCTCGTCGGCATCATTATCAGCATCGTTTTATGTCGCTTGAATCTGCAATGAAATCTGCTTTTTCTACTTGGCAATGCGTTTTTTAAATATCAACATTTCTTGGGTCCTTTCGCCACCCTTCGGCAATTCCTTTCCGCTTGTGTGCCGGAGCCCGTTGCCGCTCCCCTTTTAATCAAATAAAATTAAATATTGCAAACGTTTTCCTCAGAATTCTATGCATGATAAATTGTTTGCTGACAGCGCAAAAAGCGCATAAATCCTGCATCCTGCGACTTTCAAATATTTTAAGTATGCATAAATAAATGTGCAGCAGCAGCAGCGACGCTGTAAAACGAAGCACAAAACAGAAAATAACTGAAACGAGACGAGACAAGACGACTGGGAAAAACAGGAAATGGATGAAAGAAATGAGGACGAAAATTCGACGGTGGATTTCATTTATTATTGTTATGAAAATGAAGTCGAAAGTAAATATGGAAATTACATAAAATCCTTGAGGATAAAGCATTCAATTCAAAGTGAAATTAAGATTCTTCGAGAAATAAATTCTAATTCGAAAACAATGAAAAAAGAAAGATATACGAGAAGAAAGAGCAAAGGAAGAAGTTGAGGGAAAGGCGAGCAGAGGAGCAGCTCCTTAAAATTATACTTTAATAAGTTTGCTCACTCCTTTTCTGTACTTTATGTTTTCCTATTTATTTATTTATTTATTATTAATGGATATTTTTATAATTTTATTTATTTATTTATTGCTCATGGTTTCTTTTTATTTTAGGGTTCACTTTTATTTCAGAATACTTTTCAGTTTCCTTGCATGTTTTTCCTTGGTGTTTGATGTGTTTCTTGTGTGAGCTTTAGTTTTATATATTTTAAAACTATTTTAAATATTGATTTCAGTGGTTTTCGCGGAGTTTTGGTTATTTCTTTCCGCAATGAACAATAAACAGATCGAGTTGTTTTCTTGTTGTTATTGCTGTGTGAAGGCTCGCTGCTTTTTGATGCATAAAACAGAAATTGAATTGGAAAAACGCGAGGAGCAAAAATAGAAGAACGAAAAGGATTTAAAGAAATCTTTTCCTGTTTTTGTTGGGCTTTAATATTTCAGCGATTTGCGTTGTGAGCGGGCGTCGAGGTGGGCAGAAGATATATTTTATTTGTTTTACCCGCTAAAAATCTCCTTTCAGCGGCTCAGCAGCACGGCTCCCGGAATCACCGTCAGGAGCAAGATAAACGCGCCATTTTCTCGCTGTGAGAAGCTTTTTCAGAGGAAGACATTCGTTTTCATGCAGCGCGTTTTGACAACGAATTTACCACGCCCACAGAAACATCCTCAGATAGGAGGACGAATGTTTACGAGTATTTCTGTGTGTGTGTTCGCTTGTGTTTGTTCTTATATTTGTTTGCATGCGTTTTTGTTTATGATGGGTTTCGCTGCGTTGCTATTTCTGCGAATCCTTTTATTAAAAGCACTCAGCTTGATATCCTGCGATGGTGCTTCTCTATTTTTTCCTTGCTTTCTCTCCGCACGAGCACCAAACACAAATTCGTGCGGTTTTTTACACAAGTTTATTTTCGGAGCGGTTGAAAATATGCAACAAATTTCACATTCCAATCATTAAAGGAGAACTTTTTGAATAATTTCACCTTTTAATTTTACTTAAATATTCAGAGTTAAAAATCCTTTTTTTTTGTTTGTTTTGTTTTAATTATTCTTTCCTCGTTTTTCAGATTTAATCTGTTAATTTTAAAATAAGTTTTAGAAGAAGTTTTAGGGTGACTTTTGATTAGTCTCATAATTCAATAATTTCCGATGAATTTCCGTAATTTCAAGTTAATCATTTCATGTGCATGTGTTTAATTTATTAGCTGCTCAAGACTAAAAGTTCAAAAGCACACGAGCTGAAACGGAGCAGATACTTTTCCGCATATCCGCGCTCTCCGCCTCTCCGCGCCTTCCTCACACCTCCGTCCGCCTCTTTTAATTCAGATTCAAACATCTGCAATCGCATCATCAGCAAAGGTACGAGTAGAAGCAGAAGTTTATCAGCTGCACGTGATTTTCATATAGATTCCGTCGGCCGCCCCTCCTCCCTCCCGCCCCTCGCACACTTCATCGTAAGTAGAGTTCTAAGTGTATCACAGTCAGGATTCTCGTCCTGCGCCTCCCTCTGCTCTATGTAGATTCGGCTTCGTGCAGAAAAAGTTGAAAAATTCGGCCAATTATTTTGCATTTAAATGCAGAAAGCAGCGTTGCAGTGCGCCACTGTTTCCACGACTTTTTGGTAGTTGAGGTGAGTGGCATTGGTTTTTATTTATTTCCCATTTGCCGTAAAAGCCGGAGCAAAAGCAGAAGCCGTGAATCTGCTTTGCACACACGAAATTCAATACTGCGCCAAGGAATTCTTTCGAAACGTGCCTCGTCTATGAAACGTTGGAGGATTGAAACTTTTGTATCGCTTCTTCACTCCTTTCATCCCCTTCGCAGTAGCACTTTTACCGTTGTTGCGACTATTTCTGCTTCGTGAAGAGTTTTCGCAGACTTTTCCACGTCGTGCTTCAGGAGGCGCTTGGAATCAACACGTAGTTCGAGTTGGCGCATCGCTCGATCGGTTGACAAGCTGCAATCAAAGCCTCCTTAGAAACACTTCCTCAATCGGCTCTTGACCGGCCTGAAAGTCTGAAAAAAATACTTAAAATCGTACAAACACTTTAACGACGCTTTGATTATGTGCAGTCATTCATTTTGGTCGTTATTCCGCTTAAAGTTTCGCTCCTGATCTCGCTGCTGCAGTCGAATTATCAACCTTTCGTCACCTTCTCTTTCGTTGTACTTCCTACTGTGGCTTTATTATTGCTCCTTTCGTTGCCTCCGCTCCATCTATTGATGCTTTGCTGAATTCACTGCAGAAGATTTCCAATTTAAAATTCATTAACCCGAATTTGTGTACTTTATTCTTTCGGCGGCTTTAATTTACTGGCAACTGAGGTCGGCGGCAAGAAAGGGAGAGAATAACCGACTTTGGTGAAGAATTAATTTCTATTTTTATATTTTTTTAATTAATTTTCGAAGAAGGACCGCATCAGGTTTAAGGAGAAAAATCAGTAAATTGAAGCTCACATCATTTCTTCTATTTGCTTTCTGCTTTTGTCCTTTCACTCTTCCTTTCTTGCTCTTATTTTATACCCACGTGCACCACGTAATTAGTTAACTCACATTAAGAAAGGACAAAGCCACACACGGAGAAGCTGCGAACTGGAAATTTTAGTTGCCAGCAACAGTCACGTGTTCGCATTTTAATCCAACCCACACAATAAACGAAGAAACGACACGTTGAAATCGTAAAATAACACACTTGAGAGTGTGTGTGTGTGTGTATCGCTTATGTATGCGTGAGAAGATTGGGTGTGGCACTGATGTTTCCTTTTCTAGATTTATTGATTCCTCTTAGATTCAAAAACTCATCTGAGACAGTCTCCGATGGCAGAATGATAACGATGGTGATCATGACGTGTGTGTGATGAGCAGTACGTGTGAATTAACTGTTCTTCAATCAAAGAAGCATCCCTTAATTTCCCGTTAATTATTTACGAAATTAAAAGGGAGGACACGCAGATGATTCCTCGACATGTCCAATTAGCAAAAGTAACACGTCATCGAGAGCAATTACAGGGGACTGCAGTGTAATCGATCGAGTTTAAGCAGCCTGTAACCGTGTCTATATAAGAAAAGATATCATTTGAGAAAAAGCAACTGCTTTCCGGTCCGATTCTTGCTGCGACCCACAAAATTGTGAGCGGCACAAACGATTAATCAGCGCAGCCTAAAAGTATGCAATCGCGTTGGCTTTGTTAATGTTCTTGTAGTGCAATTGAAATTTTATTGAGCCACTCTAAACACCAATAAAAGTAAAATTAATTTGATTAAAAAGCTGAAAAAAATCATAAAATTTCAAGCGTTTAATGCACAAATATTTAGAAAACCTGAATGAGGAACAGTAACAAACTTTTAAATGACGAGTTAAAATTAAAATTTATAATAAAAACCATTGTAATAATAAATAAATAAATAAATAAATAAAAAAAGAAATAAATAAATAAATAAATAAAAAAAGAAATAAATAAATAAATACATGAATTACAATTGATTTAGAATTGAAGATGTTGTTGAGGCTGATTTTTTAGCATTATAAATTAACAAAATTCAATTGAAGTTCTTCTGTCGCGTGACGTATCAACCGCAAACTGCTTTAATACAGGACGAAGCTATTGCAATACGGAATAAACAAGCTCGACTTTTATCTGGATCGAAAATATCGCAGACACATTCCGAGGCATGTCTTCGGAAGTGAGTATCTACGGAATTTAGTGTGTAGAGCGAATTCCCTCTTTGAATGCAGAATAGCTTCGAAAAGCGAATGCGAACCAGCGACTAAAGGACTGACGAAGCGACTGGCAGGCGTCCGGAGGTCCATCGGATCGAACTGACCGAGCGCCTGGCCATTTTACGCTTTAATGGTGCTGGAAACGCTTACAAACGGAAACGGAAACGTGCAATTTTTGTTATTCTCCTTGTGTAGCTCTGTTGCGGGATTCTAAAGCGAATGAGCAAGGGACGAAGGAGGAATAACTTAAAATGCGTACCAATCGACACAGACACATACACACAGAATGATCCTGTGCGCCTCATGTCGCTGGGTGTGTGCGAAAGGACTCGTTATTTAAACCAAGAGGCGTGCTGTAATCGGGCTCTGTGCGTGTGTTGAAGAGCGTAAATATGTTGGACATCGACAAGCAAAGCACGTTTGTGTTATAAATACACTTTTGGCTTCCTTTTGTGCGTGTGTGTGTGTGTTTCTATACATTTGCAGAGCGTATAGAATCACATATGTACGCTGGATGCTTCCTGTCATGGGTAGAAGACCTGCACGAGGTCTAGCAATGCGTTCGAGTGTAGTTGTGTGCGTGTTCATGTATATGATTTAGCGGTTTTCTGCTCTGGCTACTTTCACACATGCATGCAGCGTATTTATTCATATATTGTGCAAATGAAGTCACGAGAATTGATACACTTTCCGATATATATAGAAATGATTGAACACCTCGTCCTTAAAGGGTTATTTCACATTCATTTCCATTACAGTAATCAAGGTATTTTTGTCTCCAACGCACACACAACTGAATTTAGCAAATACTAGTGAAGGTCTGCTCAACACCGTCCTTCGAAAATGGCGAATTTCAGGTGCCACGAATGTTAATCCTGGCGAAGCGCTTGAATCATCGCTCGTTATCATTGATTGAGCTCAGTCGCCGGATCATTTATCACCCGGCGACGCCGCAGACAGACAGACATGGAAATAATTGGACTTGAATCAGGTGCTCGGCCATCAACAATCAATCGGTCACCGTCGCCGCAGCAACGACGGCGGCCGAAGCGAAGTGACTCTGATTTCGTGTTATTTGCGTAGCGCTGCGATATGATTTCGCATTCATCGCTGTCAAATGTCAAATTCCAATTTTAAAATAATTCACTGACGTCGATGCTGTTGTTGTTGTTGTTGTTGCAGTGGTAATCCGCTTACATCGCCGATGCAACTGACAGCCCAACAGCGAAGCAGCTCGACAAACGACGACGTCATCAAATTATCCACAGCGAAAGCTGAACAACCAGCGACCGGATGTTAGAAGGACGAACTTTTAAGAGGATTAAAGCGCGAGATGTTTTTAGAGGCGCCGATTTTTTGCTGCTTAAAATCGTGCTCAACACCAAGTTTATTAAATGATAAATAATTAATTCACAGACAACGGAAATGTCATTGTGTTGCGGCTAATAAATCATGATTAGCCTCGTGATGATCAATCACTCGCGATTAACGGCCCTGTTCTGGTTGATTACCAAAGCTCGTTAAATCAACAAATGAATTAGCAGCGCCCCCAAAAGTATGCATTTACTTTACAGTACAAATAAAGTCCAAAACTGTTGCATGTGATAATACAACTTCCGATTTTAATTTACTTATTTATTTATGCTTTCAGAGGTTGTTATTTCTGTCGCAAATAATAATAATATAATTCGCTTGGTGTTTTAATCGACCAGAATATGACAGTTATCGACCAGAATATGTAAAGCAACCTTTAACTCGATGCACTTTTACGTGTTAAGGGACGAATTTCATCGCCTTCATATTCAGAAATGTTCAAGGTTCATCCTCACCTCTTTCGAAACATTTCCTTTTACAGACGTGAGCTTCGTTCGCTTTTGAGGACTTGTTTAGGCTTCCTTCGGGCTGCATAAAAAGGAATTCGGTCCGTGCGAGTTTTTTCGTTTCTTTCGAGGATTTCGGAAAGGATTATGATTTAATTAAATCCTTAAAACGGTCGCTGCTTTCGTCAGGTTTCTATTATTTTTGTTTATTTGTTTTCCTTTGGCTTTTTCTTCTTCTTTTCCCTTGGTTCGCATGGTCGTCGTCGTAGTTGCCGCGGCTCTCGCTCGGCGGTAATAATTCCATCGCCGACATCTATAAAACTCCATTAAGCCCATAAAAGCTAAAAGCATTTCGCATTCATAATTCTTTGTTTTCCTTTTTCTGTGCTTCTCTGCTCCCTGTCTCCCTCCTTTCGCCACCGTTTCCTTTTCCTATTCTTTTTTCTATTGCATTTCTTTTAGTGCACTTCGTTGACATCCTGCATCAGCTGCGTTTCGTCCTTACGCGGATCTGAAATGCTCGACGCCGAAGGACATTTCCAGCTTTGGCGAAATGCTAGGAAATTTCGTGAGACAAGATGATATAAACAATAGTAGAAGCAGTGGGCTAAGAAGAACTCCAGAAAATCGATTTTTGTTAGAATTGCGATTAGAAAGGACTGAAAAAACGGACTTTAGAACCAAAGGGCTTCAAATAATCAAAAGTTGCTGAAGACCATTGGGTTTAATATACGTGGGAGATTTAAAGAATGGAGTGGTAATGGTGCTTAACGTGAGAGAATGAATGAAACTGCGAATTCAGGGATCAAACGCAACATTCGACAACATCACAACGTCTATGGAGGTTCTGGAAGCGGAATCAACGTGTTAGAGTGCTCTCAACAGACGTGGTAATAATGGATATAATGTGGATAATGAAGTAACAAACGGGATTTGAAAGTTGGGAAAACAAACACAATGTAAGCACCAACGCAAGCCAAAGCAGCCTTCAAAGAAAAAGAGAAGCATGAACGGCTCGGCTCGTCTCGGCTCGATTCGTCAAGACCCGCAGCTCCATTATGGCGCTTATAGAAAGTCGAAAGCAAAAGCTTGCATAAAAGGAAGGCGAATAAAAGTTTATTTAAGGAAAGATCCAGCAAATTATACGCTTTCTAGAACGAACCGCGGACATTTGAAAAAGATTTGAAAAACATTTGAAAAACGTGTTCTTAAATACATATATAATTACATTTAAATAATTTCACTTTATTTACACTATGTTTTTCTTCAGAAGCTGCATTAAAGCCGGAAATATTTAACAATTATTCAATTGTGGCGGGCGTTGATGAATGCGGACATGTTTCGAGTCGTTACTTTGACAGGCGAGTATTCTGTGGGCAGTGATTCTGTGCTAGTGATTTATGGGCCGTGGGTCTGAATGGAGCGGACACACGAATGCAGAATTGACACATCTTAAGGGAAAACTTCTGAACGCAGACGGCGTGTTTTACGGTGAAATCCCAAGCCAATCGCCAAAGAATGTCGTCTTTAATTCAATAATAGTTGCAATTATATTAAACGCGGTATTAACTATTTACAATCTGCTAAAAATATTGAAATGAATGAGATTAATTTAAGGTTTTAGTAAGGTTTAAACTGTGGTCTTTGTGAGAGTAACTCTTTTGTTGAGCATGCATTGAAAAGAATGACTCACGCGGTGCATTTTTGAAGAGCTCGGCAAATGAGGAGGCTTTCAACATGCTGAAAGAAGCCAAAGTCGACATGCAGCATGCTGCAATCTGTGGCGTGAATCCCTTTAACATACACACACAAATTCCAAAGCTTTAGTGTTCATTCATTTGCACTTCTGACCCAAATATTCAGCCAACAAGAGTAACAATTGAAGCGGTGAGCGGTTGTACTATCAATCATGAATGTAAACACACACACACACACACACACACACGCGCATACAGACACACAGTATCTCATAAAATTATAATGTATCGAAATGTGAAACTTTGCTTCGCGTTTGTCGTGTGAAGGTTGTCATTGCGAAGCTTAAAGCGCAATTCATATTCAGCCACACACACGATTACACACACACACACGCCTGCAGTCGTTGCAGGGACTCTGCACCAACACAGAAATAAACCCAAAACAAAACAATTAATCATGAGCGCTACAAACGAAGTCTCTGGATAGAGAGAAGTTTGTAGCAAACAAGATTCAATGCACGTTAACAATATAACGCCAAAACACACACACACACACACACACACACACAATTACAATTATGTTTGGCTTGAGCAAAGCTCGATTGTTGCTGCTTCCGATAGAGTTGCCTGCAGTTGACGTCGTTGACATCCCGATAAATCTATGGATATCTGCGAAATATATTTCATTTTGTGGTTACATAATAAAGGCCGAGCGGACTGGTTAACAGACTCACCAACAACAAAAACAAACCAGGGAAAATACCATAAAAAGGAAGCTGAGGAAGCATCTAGAGCGATGAAAAACAACGACATCTACGAAAAGGGAAAAGGCAAGTAGCAAAAGTCCTCTAAAAGTCCTCAGAAATAATTATTGAAAACTGTTTTATATATATACATATGCATATATGATTAACGCTCAAATTTTCATTTCTATGATCCAAGTTCATTTCCACAAACCCGAATATAAATGGTTAGGAGTCGCCTAATGCTTCTTTTTGAGCAATACAGTCGCCCAACTCTAGCAGTCAAACTCAGACATAAACGGGAATTATGATGATCCGTTTGGGTAAATTAATAGAGGGTAAATTAACGAGATCTCTTTGAGTTGGTGATCTGATTAAATCTGCACAATTCTAGTAACGATAAGGGAATAACTTGGACGATGATGACTGCTGTGGCAACTGAAAGCTGATAGTATCAAAAGGCATCACGAAGACCCTCCCCGATGTACTTCCGATATCTACAAGTGAACTCCGGAATAACTTCAATTGTAACTTCAATTGAAAGTCCAATTGAAAAACTCTTAACACTAGATGGCAAGTTATTTTGACTGCTTTGCAATTTCAATCAGGGAAACAATTGTGTATATACAGACACAGCTTCCTAGAATGTCCATTTCCGGTATATACTCGTATATATGTGTTATACTTGTATTGCCGAAAAGCAGTCATTTTGACTGCTGGGGAAATTTTAAATAATCAAATTACCTTTACTATTAAATTGAGCAAATTAATTTTTGCAATGTATATTACAGGGTGATGCTGCCGCCACGCCACAATCAAAGTGTGCCGCGGTATAAACATCGCGGAGAAAACCCTTTCACCTACACGCTCTAACTTATGTATTAGTGGGTCCGTCTGCTACCGCCCGCTGTGAAGGTTGGTTTTTTCAGGGGATTCTTATTACCGATTCCGGGTCTCTACTTTGCATAGGGCACCAAGTTATACGCCTCTAACGCACTTTACTCTTAGGGCCTGCTCAGTGACACAGTGACTCAGTGACCAACACAACCAACCTTCGGTAGGGCGGAAGGAGGATCATTGATTGTATGATCGCTTACTGTAATCGATACGCCTTGATGGAGTGGGAGGCCGCGATCTTGGCACGTTGACTTTCCACCGGTTTGCTTTATGCAGTGACAGTCGGTCTAATACGGCCAAAATACAACAGTTGACGAGCAATTATTTCCAACACAAACCATGTGCAAGTTTATACAGTATATGCCTTAGTGATTTCAAACTGGCCGAGCCATAGACAAATTGTGGAAGGAATATCACGAACGACAACTTATTCACTAGCATGTCACTGGCGACGAAATTATTGGCCACAATTATTGACTAGTTATAACTATTAGGAGAAATATAAGAGAACTACCCAAACCAGCCAAACAAACGAAGGGTAACATGCCTCGTTTTTGAACTATCTTATATAAATCGGAAAATTCTGTCCTTACAATATATAAAAGCAAACCGAATAAAACAGTAGGTGTTCTAAGTTCCAGGCACACATTTGTGAAAATTGATAGAATTGATAAAAAAATGTTACCCGACTCTAATCAATTTTATAACAAAACAAAATTTGAAGTTGATATAACGAATCAAATGCCCAGGAAATACACCGTTAAATCTAGTTCTTGTAGATGGACGCTCCAAGTATTTTTAAATATTTTACATCTGGCCGCTACAAATGCTTGTATCCTTTACAAGGAGGCGACTGGAATACAAATACAACGAAAACAGTTCTTGTTTAAATTAGCAAAACAGCTTTCCACCGATGACAAAGCTGCAAGACAGAAAAAGTCATCAGAAAATGAAGACCCACAAATATCAAACACAACATATTCCAAAAAACGAAAAATTACAGCTTTTTACGAAATTATTCTATAATTAATTACGAAAAATTTCTTTGGATTCAGTCTAAATATTAATACAAAACCTTTTAGAGACTTAAAGGCTGTCGACTGATAGAGTGTACATATGCAATAATGCTCCATTGCAGACAGGCTTCGCAGATTACTTTAAGGAGTTTGCCATGGAATGTTCAGTAGATAAAGCAAATAAATTGAAAGTGTTGGGAATAGGAAAGGGCAAAACACAGAAGGCAAACAGTTTTCTATTCTAACAACAATGGATTTGGACTTTCCTTTTGTGGCTTCGAAGCTTTTCACCTCAACGGAACTCGATTCCTTCGCTTCGATTGGTATTTGTCGAGTGTACTAACCTTTCCACTGACTTTATTTTGCAATTGCAATTGCTTCAAGTTGCTGATGTCAACCACATTTCGAAGACCATCCGAAGCTTCATGTAAACTCAGGGACTTGCTCCTTCTCCAACTCATTATTTAATACTCTCATCTGCACTTGACACGATTTCCATTTTCAACCAACCGAAAGAGAACAATACCAGCGATTGAATAAAAACTCAGAATTCTTTAAAAGTATACTTTTCTATACTCTATAGAGTGTCGATCGCCGCCCGATTTCTTTCGGCTTCAATAGGCTTTGGTTTGGTATTTTCAGTTTTTGACTGAGGAGGTACGAAATTATACGAGAACGAATAGATAGTTCGAAAACAATCTCGTCATACCAAAATCACTCTGTGGTACCGTGAGAGGTTGGCTCGAATGTGACGTTTGAAACGTTGTGTAAAGTCGAGTTGGACGGGACCGACCATTTAAAAAAAAAATACTAAAAAAAAAACCTAAGTAATTGCCTGAAATAAAAACTGATTTGGTGATATTATAAAAAAAAAGAAAATAATAAAATAATATGAGAAGGAATGCATGCATATGTTTATGTTTATTTCTGGATTCGACTGGAACTCAATGCAGGAACGTCCAATGAGCCAACGAAATCTAAGGGTTGATCATAAGAAATCCAGAAATCCTACATTTATAAAGGTTAAACTCTGCATGTCAACAAAATTGTGAATTTTGGAAAAGGTTATCCACGATTAAATAGTAATCGACTTTATGTGAACGGATCCGGGAAAGGTTTTGTATAATAAGTTATTTACTGTCCAAGAGAAAACAAAATATAACCCCTTGCGTATGGCATGTCTTGAATTTGTTAAAGTAAAGTATGAACAGATTTCTATTGTATACAAAAGCACTACAAATGTATACAATTTTGTATATTTGGGTACAATTTAAACTAAAATTAATTAAATTAATAAATTTTACAGATCGGACATATAAAAAAATAAATTGCAATTTAAAAAAATTAAAAGAAATTTGGAAGAAGGTTTTTCGTGAACGTGTTTTCATATTAATGCGTGCACCGAGTGATTCAGTGAAATGTCTGCAAAACTTTATCAACAACTCATCAACAAAAATGTGTTCATATCAGGCAAAACTTCACTTTTGGAATACAACCGCAAATGGGACGTCTCTCTAGCTTGAGTACAGATGCACAATACGTCCTCTATGAACTGAAAAATTCAGCATTTTGTAAAATATTCTGCTTACTACCGCAGCTGGGTTTTCATTAGCAGCACAGTTTGTACTAACAAGGCAAAAGTTTGCAGCAGAACACGAACTCAGTTATGCACTCGAAGTAGTAATTTGCGACAATAACGAATTTACGGCTTTATGTTAACCTTGGAGTAATTTATCGTTTTTCATATTATTTTAGTTGCAATCTGTTTTCAGAATTTACTTGAATTTCAAATTTATATTGTTATATTTCAATGCTTCGAAAAGAACTCTATTCTTATAACTAATGAATGCAATAAATAAAGTGAACATATTTGAATAGTTTTATTTTCAGTTTCGTTTACAATTCGCATGAAATTAAACTTTATAGTTTACTAAATAGTAATGATAACAAATCAAAACGTAGATAAATAATTGAAGATCTTTTGCTTTGTTAAACAAATTGAATCGGAACAGTTTATAACAGAATATACCGTATTAAAATAGGCATTCCGAAGAGGTTCATGTTGTAGATATGAAGTTCTAACGAGGCTTAAATGCAGCGGCTCATAATGTCTCAGAGTGCGATGAGGAACATAGCAAATGAGGGCTATCAATAGACAGGCAGCATTCGACATCTTACAGGATTGGCAAGTGATGGTAAGTCTATCAACTTACCTCGAGATTCGTAAGGTGGTAAGTTTAAAGATACATCCCAAAGAAGATGACGCAAAGCGAACAATAAAAACAGCGATGTACTATAAGAGGCGTAGTTTGGGCTCCAGACAGGCGAGGCGTATTCCAACAACGGTCTGACAAGTGATCTATATAACAGTTTAGCAGTATTATGATCCCTAAACTCCTTAGCCCATCGTTACATAAAACCCAACATACTATGACCTTTATTAGATATATGATTTATATGTCTATGAAAACGTAGCTTCGGATAAAGAACTACTCCAAGGTCAAGAATAGATTCTACGGGATCTAATTTGAATCCGCCAATCGTATAGTTAACAAAATAGAAGTTTTGACGTCGTGCAAAGTAATTTGTTTCCATTTATTTAGATTCAGGTCCATGCAGTTAATGTCACACCACGTAACTAAAGAATTTAAATCCAATTGCAGAAAATTTGCATCCATAACATTTTTATATGCTAGAAAAAGTTGCACGTCGTCAGCAAACATAAGTACATTTCCAATTTAATGGCTTTAGGAAGATCATTGATGAAAACCAAGAACAGCAGCGGTTCCAAATGGCTCCCTTAAGGAACACCAGAAGAAACTAGAAATTCATTTGATCAATCGATGTAGGATTACCAAACCATGGGTAGATTGATAGATATATAGATTTTTGTATTGGAGTGATGCACTGTGATCTGTTGTGCCTCGTGCTCACAAACCTTGTTCAAGCGCTATCTTTTCTACACCTTTTCCACATTTAAATCAGAAAGCGTCACTTGTACATCAGAAAGCATCATTTTAAGTTTAGAAGTACCATTTGTAAATCAGAAAGCGTCACTTTAAAATCAAAAAGCGCCACTTTAAAATCAGAAACCGTCAATTGTAGTTCAGAAAGCGTCACTTGTAATTCAGAAATTATCATTTGAAATTTTCTCTGGCATTTCTGAATTAAAAGTTACGCTGTCTGAATTACAAGTGACGGTTTCTGATTTAGAAATGACGCTTTCTGATTCTAAAGTGACACTTTCTGATTTTAAAGCGAAAAAGGTGTAGAAAACTTGGAAAAGATATAGCTTTTCTAGTTTCCTTTGATCTTTACTTGAGGTTTAAGAAGAGTTGCATGGGTCAGTTGTGGTATTTAATATTGTTTACGCATTTTTTGTTCTTAATTTTACTGAACTTTGTACTTTGTAGTCAACTTTTATTCCTCTATTTGCTCTTTTCTTCCATTTTTCTCCTAAAAATACTGATCTTCACTCAGACTTTCGCGGATTTGTGGAACTCTCCCGTAAAATATTGGACAAGTGCTAAAAATAGTTGTTCTTCAGTTAAATCAAATGTGATTACGCGTCAGCATTACATCATTACCGAGGCTTGTCTCTTTCTCTCACTCTTTCTATCTCTTTCCCCCTTCTGTCTGTGGAAAATCCCCCATTTGCAAGTTTTAGTAATGAGGTCGTCTTCTGTACTTTGTATAATGTTTGCTAACCACATTTTGCGGTCTCCATTGTTGTTCTCTCGCTGCTCGTCGCCCTCGGCGCATCCTTCGCCGTTACGATCAACAAATAACGGCGGCAGTAAAATATTTGAATGCGAGTTTCACATGATTTGAGTGCAGAGGAAACTTCCTTCTGTTCTGTAAAATATTTGTATTTTATGACGTAGCAGATGCAAATTGAAATGCAAGAATGTGATGCGATTCGAAGATGTTGCTTGTTGTTTGAGAGGTTGAATGGATGTGAATATTCGAGCGTTTCAATGAGCACAACGTACGAAGGAGCGGCGCAGACGACGACGACGACGATGCAGAAGGAAAGGAGGATAAGTAATAGAGAAAATTCCTATCGTAGTAAAAGTGTTTATTGTTTTTTGTTGTGTGTGGACTGTCGGAGATGTATTTGCATACATCGAATTGCATTGTCATAATCAACTGCAACGTTGAGTTGCTTGTCATTTGCAAATATTTCCAATATTTCATTTTGACAGCAGCATCAACGAAGCCAAGCAACAACAACAACAACGACGACAACGACAGCCACCGAATGAATGCCAACATTTGACAGATGAAATACTCGAAAAGGGAAGAAACTGAATAAGAAAATAAATATCCAACAACCACAAAAACAGAGTAGGACTCAAATATTTTAAAATGAGGATAACATTTTGGCTACTTCTTCTTTCTCTTCTTTTTCTCTTTTGCTTTCACTGCTTTTACAACATTTTATTTTCTCTGATGTTTGTTTGTTGCTTCTCTTCTATTTTATGACCTTCAATCATATCCCCAATTCGTCCTTTTGTTGTGTAGTTTTATTAAGAAATTCAGAGAACATCAGGAAAAGGAGAAGAAAGAGAAGAAGAAGTCGTTTCACTCACGAGTTTTGACTGCTGTAAGTCTGGCAGTGTCTCATGTGTGTGTTTGTGTTTCCCAACAAACACACACACACGCACACATCCAAACATCCGCCTACATTCGCCACATTGAATCTCGCAGCGCGTCGCTTTTAACCTCGTTTTTATATTCGGCCATAATTTCGCACAACGAGGAAGGACGCTGAACGACAAGGATCAAGGACTGGCAACACTGTTTCCGTTGCTCTATCGGCAAATGGAACCATGACAACAACAACAACAACAACCGCTGAAATAAAAACATTTGACGTTTAGAGAAATTTTCCTTTTTTTCCTTTTTTTTATTTCCGATGTTTTATATTCTTCGACACAGCACGACGAATGTGAGTTATCATTTCAGCAATAATTTATATACTACAGCAGCAACAATTTCACTGCAACATCGAACATTAAAATATTGAATCGCTGAAATCCTCGGATATCCTTCTACCAACACTGAATTCGTTTTCAGTAATAACGCCGCTTCTATAGCTGCTTTAGTAACTACCTAATGTCTATATAAAGACTTGAAAATAAATATTTGGATGTAAGGCGATGGGTTTTCCTCCCTTTTTCCATTTTCTTTCCTGCAGTTGTTTTATTTTCAAGTGATAAGTTTTTTATTTTAAGGAAGTAAAGAATTATTCTGGGCCCTTGGTTAATGTAATGTGAAAATGGTAATGAAAATGCAACTGCATCACCTCCATCGTGTGGCTATAGTCGCTGATGTCATTAACAATTCCCATTACGTACTTTTTAACAGAAAATACCAAGCAAAAAAGCAAATTATCAAGAAAAGGATGAGATCGATTTTTGAGATAATTGATGACAATTCCCTGAGATTCCTTTGACTTCCTCTGACACTCAGTTAAGTTCTTCTTCGCGAGACTACATCGAGGCCATGGTCAAGTGAAAACCTTTAGTAAATAATTTAAAATTAAAACAGAAACTCTAAAAAGCGGTGTATTTTAGGCATGTTTTTAATTTATGGCGGATTTAAGGCTGTGAAATGTGAAGTCGGTTTCTGCTACGCACACACACACACACACACACACAGGTCGACATTCCAAACTACACCAGCAGCACACACAAACACACACGCACACGGAATGTGCTCCAATTCAGATATGAAAGCGTATTAAGTTCGGTTTTCGGCTGCGGCTCCTCTTTTATTACTTTCAGTTGGTGATTGTTGATGAGTGTTGTTGTTGTTGTTGTTGTTGCTGTTGCTGTTTTGTTGTTGTAGGTGGTTTCTGTTGCGGCACAGTTGTTGTTGCTAAAAGTTTACTTCAGTCAGTGTTACAGCAGCTGCTGCAGTTGCTGTTGCTGTTGTTGCTGTTGTTGCTGTTGTTGGTGGTCGACAATGTGTGCTCATCGTCATGTTGTAGGCAACACTTTGTTGCCGGCTGCAGCCCAAAATATGCTCCACTTTTAACGCCTAAAACGCTGCATCCGTTCGCTTCGCAGCAGCAGCAGCTGAGATCTCGTCGCCGTCGTGTGTGTTGCTGTTGTTCGCTCTGCCTCGTTGAATGAGCCGCTTTTTTGGTCCATTTTTAGCATAAAACGCAAACCGTTTTTGTTCATTCGTTTAAATTTCAATTAAACATTTTTTCGCTTTACATGTTTTTATTTTCAGTCTTTATTTTAAATGCCTTTGGACAGAAGCGTTAAAACATAGAAATTCGTGATGCGGTGGTCGCTGGGCTTCTTCTGCTTCTTTATCCCTTCCCTCCTCTTCTCTTCCCACGACTTTTCCGTTCCTTCTCTTTTCCTTTATCTGTCCAAAGAAGAACTCGCATGAAAAGAGCTTTTCTTTAATTTGAATGTGTTTTTTAGGTTCTTTCATTTTGGGACACGAAATTTTTATATAAAAGAAAAGCAATTGAAATGAATTTCAATTTCAAAATTTTTTTAAATATTTTCAAATTTCTTTAGCGATGTTTTTAAAAGCATTTTTCACATAGAAGCGTTTTCATTATAAATTTATAATTTTCACTTCACTCGAATCGCTCAAAAACTCTAACACACTGAAAAATGCATGCAGCTAGCGAAGAGGATGTGGACAAGGACGCGGAAGTGTACGCGGGCGAGGACGTGGACGTGGACGGGACGTGGACGTGTACGCGGGCGAGGACGGGAATGGATCCGTGGATGAGTTGCCGACGCTGAGAGCAGCAGCAGCAGAAAGGACGAATCTTCCTGCAATGAACAGGATATCATTTATTAAAATCGCACGAGAGTCACAGCTCCAGATGCAGTGAAAGCCGAAGTCGCCGATGACTGCGATGCTGATGACGAGCAAAAAGGTGGAATCCAGCAGCTGGCTGACTGCATGACACAGCGACCAAACGACCGAGTGACTGGCTAACTGAGTGACTGCGCGGCGTTAACGTGTCCTGTTAAATTTTTCATAATTTCGCAATTGCCAAGGATATCCGAAGCATTCCCAGAGGATAGACGCAGCAGCACATCTGAAAAATCCTGAAAAGTGAAGCAAAGCAGAGGAAGAAAAGGAAAAGAGGGTCGTGCCGAGGGCGGGGCTGGCGGAGGAGGCAGCGTCAAGCGCTGAATGACTTTTAAGCAAAGTAAACTAATCCACAAGAATCAACAGCGCAGCGAGGAGCTGACGGCGACTCCGCCTGCTGCGGCAAGTGTTGATGACACGTCGCACACAAACACGGCGGATGCTGAAGCGATAAGCAAACAGTGAAGATATTAAGGACAAAGACCGAGCGATAAACAGTCTTTGTCATAGGCAGCCAAGGAGAGCCGCAGAGCGACAGGCAGACAGAAGGACGAACGGACACAGATGAAAACAATGAAGGACGCACGGAGAACAAGAACCCGAGTCGTGTTGGAAGGAAGACGAAGAGCGAAATCGGCAGCTTGACGAGCGGACAGACGCAGTGCGTTGCGTTGATGTCGAGCTTTGAATTGCAAACGATAACGATGCGGCGTCGTTACAGTGACGAGGACGCGGCGAAGAAGCCGCTGATGACTGCACCGAAGCCAGCAACGGAAAGGATGTGCCAAAGGATTTGAGTGAAATGTTGTGAGCCGTTGACACCGCCTGAGCTGCCCCAGCGCCAAGCACCACATCCTGAGTCGCACGACGCGGCCGACTGTGTGCGTTTGTGTGCTGAAATATGAAATGTCTTTTATTGAGCTCAACTGGCAGCAGCCACCCGCAAACACTTGGACTCTTATTCGCTGGGACTCGTCCGTATCTGCGAAGGACATTCGCCAGCTCGAGCTGCGCCGGAAGCGTTCGGAAAGCGTAAAATTAACACTGAATCTCTATGAAGCGCAATGGAATTCATTGCTTCGAACGTTGTGAGCATCGTGATTTGCTTTAATTGCGCTGAGCGCTGCAATGCTTTAAAGGCGGCATCAGTGAAATGACCCTTGACCCCGTTAGAAGCCTGCTTTAATCTGTGTAAATCTTCGAATGCGAGTCAATGGAAAGTGGCTAATTTTAAATGGGTCAAAACCAACTCAAACTCCAATAAAAATTGAAACGTTAACGATCGAAGCTATATAATTTTTATTTTTTAAATTAAATAAATTTTATTTTTTTTTTTTTTTTTTTTTTTTTGGTAACATTAGAAAAAAATTATAAATAAAAAAAGAATTTTTATAAAGGGAAATATTTCTTAGTCTCCCTTCGAGTTCCTTCGATTTGTGATGAATTTTAAAGTGAATTTTTAGTCCTGGCAACTCCTGCCAAACGCTATTCAATTCTTTAACTTGAACTTGTGATGCGTTTTTTTCTGGTCCCCATCTTTTCTTGTGCACGGAATTCGGCAGGAATTCGAGGCAGCTGCTTTTGATGGTGGCTGCGGCGTGAGATCCTGCAGCACCTGGATGCATGAATTTTCGGAATTTCCTTCGACGAATTCCTTGACTCGGCTGCGTGTGCGAGCGTTTGTTAATGCGAACGTGTGTGTGGGAGTGATTCACTAAACATAAACGGCGATTCTTCAAATGATGTCAATTTAAACTGCTGCCGAAGAAGGGAGCCGCGAAAAGCAACACACACATCGTATTTATAAACATCTGGTCTTTAGAAACATGTTGACAACGAGCAATTCACTGAATAAAATGTTGCTGACGATTTTTAAAGACTTTTTCAAACATTTATTGAACATAATGAATAAAAAAAAAATTGAATTACCTTAAAAATCCAGTAGAAGACGATATCTTAATGTTTATATAAATTTATTTAGATAGAATAATTCATTATTTATGCTCGGAAAAATTGCGAACCTTGAAAAGCAATTTAATTAAACTTTCAATGAGTGTGTGAATAGATAAGAAAGGTAAGTTTTCCCCTACCCTGCCCCCGCACCTCCCCCTGCTGCTGTATGTGTTGTCGTCGATACAAAGAAAAACGCTTGAGTGTAATTCGAGTTGTTTGAGTTGTTGATGCTGCTACTACTTAAAAACTTTTGCATTAAAAACTTGAACTCACGAAATTCGCACAAACTTTGCCGTGAAGACAAACCGAAAACACACGACAGGACGCGACACGACGAGTTCATGCAGAACCTTCCAGCGATAAAATGGAGCAGCAGCAACAACAACAACAAGAAGCACTTGTATCACTTATGTTCATATATCGCGAGGTACTTTAAGCAGAATACGAAAAGTTCTTTCAATGTTTTCACGGAGAAACTTGAAATTGGAATTTTTTTTTTATTTTATTTTTTTTTTTTTTTTTTTTTGTGGCACTCATAGGAAAAGGACACCGAATCGAAAACCGACGACCGAGTTTTTTCTGTTTTTCTTTGTTTCGTGTGCGCTGATATGAAAAAGACACCGAAACCAGCAGCGGCGCCTGTGACAGGAGTTTCACGGTGGCTACACACACACACACACACACACACACAGTCGCACCCACACACATACAACTGCTCCGAAGTTTTGATAGACATCCGGCAGCCTGAGCAACTTCTAAGCAGAAAATCAACCGACGGATTGACTGCAATCCGCTTTTAATCCTTTTATTAAGGATGTGCAAATGCGATGCGCTCGGCAGCGAGTTTTTCGTCATGATTCCGCATAAGTACATTTATTGTCCGTCGCTTCGTCTGCTGCATTTTCGCCTTTTCTCAATAACAATAAAAGTAACGGCGACGGCGCAGGCAATAACGCCAGGAAACAGCAGCAAGGACATCGCCGCGGAGCATGTAAAGGATATAAAGCCACTCGCTGAAAATGTTCTGTTGTTGGCTTTATTTTCGCCGTCTCATTTCCGGTTGCACTTTTTGCTGTTCCTTTCCGTGCCTCGCTTTCTCACACTTCATCGACCATTTGCCGTTTCCTGTGTTTTCGCTGCTCCTCTGCCGTCGGCGTTTGCGCTGTCCTCCGCTTCTGTTCCTATTTCCTTCGCATTTATGCTTCCACTTCTGAGTGGAAAGTTTTTAATATCTTTTGCTGTTTAATGTTTCGCTGCGTTATCCTTTCGCGCTGAAATATTTCAAGCTACTGTCTGCTCTCGACATCGAATAATCTGGGATTTTATTTCCTTTCCTGGCGTTCATTTTGCCATCTTCTTTGTAATTCATTGTTTATTAAAGGGCAACGTTTATAATTAGAATTAACTTTATTCAGTTGCGGTGCATTTCTGTATAAACAAATCTACTTTGCGGCCGTTTTCAACTGCGGCAGGCATTTCCGGTTATTACTGTGCTTCACCAACGGACGACAGTGAATGCCTCCTGCACGTGCAGAACAAAGGAATCAAATGCAAAAGCAATGAGCGAAGGAAACCACAAGGGGAGCCGGGTATGAAATGAAGCGCGATGCAACGAGCAGAGTCAGCGTCGGAAGTCAACACCGAAAAACAGCCAGCGACTGACCCAGTAGCGAGATTTGAGCTTCCGTTTTTAGTTTTTCGCTGACTTCCTTCCTCCAGCGACTCCAATAGAAGCGACTCCAGAAGCCACGCGGCTTGACATCGATCAGTCCCTGCAAGAATCCATTAAAGGCCTCGAGGAAGCCTCGGAGTCACACTTGCTACGCCTTGTTACATCATTTCTATTCCCTCGATCGACGAAAATTCCTTCAACGCTTGTAAATACTTCAGGGATGTTCACGGAACCTCCTTCAGCTGTCTGTGGGTTCCTCAAAATGCCCTCGTCAACATCAAAGGACATATAAACTTTAAACAATTTCCGTGAGCTTCTGATGAGACCTTTTTTCTTGATTCGTCATCGTTCAAGGAACAATGTGCTCGTTGGTGGAATCACAGATGTCGCCACACATTTGGAGGTCGTGGGCCGACTCCATCAGCAGACGGTGCTACGGAGCGCTCTTGAGGCGCCCCCGGAGACGTGCTGACTGTTTGCCGGGTTGCAGAAACACCGAGCAACTTGTCAACATCACTTCGTCGTTGAACCGGAAGCCGAAGCGCTACAGACGACGCAACGCAACGAAATAATTCCAGGAATAGGAAGAGAACAAAAAGGATTTTTGTGTTTGCATTTAAATGAAGGAGGAAAGTTAATTGCTTAAGAGCTTCCGGCTCGTTAACTTGGAGAGCGTCTGTGACACTGGGCAATACCTTCGACAAAACAAAAGGAAGCAGAGCAAATAACAGCAAACCTTGAACGGCGAATAGGAAATGTCCTTTCGGTGTCTGCTTCCTTCATCCTCTGCTGGCTCCTTCTTAGTGACAATGCGTAAAACAAGAATTCCTCTTTGGCAATTATACTTGGGCACGTTTTTTCTGGCGGCGTATCCTCGTAATGACTGCTGTTGCCGGCGACGGAGCGGACTTCGTTGCCAATGTGCTCGAAGTCCTTCTCGAGGATTGTGTCGTTATTTACTCACAGCACAACAACGGCAACAACGGCTTTTAAACGAACAATAGCCTCACCGCAGCAACGGGCTTTTCGCTTTCGGAATCTGCGGCTGAATGTGGAAGCATACAAAAGGATTCCTCTGACGTACACCATGCAGTCTTGAGGAGCTTCAGATAAATAAACCAAATCATAACGCATCACATCACGTCTGTTCACGTTCACAGCACAAGTCCTCGAAGATTTCCTCCTGCTCTCGGCCAGGAAGCCGAGAAGTGCTTTGGAATTGTAGGCGAATCAAAGGAATGCAGCTGCTTTTTGCGTAATAAAACCTGAAATGCTTTGCTTCGACCCGAAGGATACTTGTATTTTTCCCCGCTTCCCTGCAGCAGTAAAACTCTGCCTTAAATTTGACATTCGCTTTAAGGCATAAATCAAATAAATAAATCAAAATCAAACTGTTCCTACGCATTCCCTTTCCACGCACTGCTTTCTTCTAGCGGCGATTGCGACCTTCTTTCCTGAGTCGCATTCGCAGCAGCGATACTAATTATGACAAATATGAACAACAGCCTTAATGCGAGTCTGTAGTTTAATCATAATTAACACTGGTAAAACGACGTTGTTAACCAGAGAAGAAACAGCCTCCATCTCCATCAGGATAACAACACAGACCACAGCAGAGCAACGAAGGTTCAAACACAGCGACAAACGAAAAAAAAAATACTTCCATTTGTAATGTGATGAAATGAAAAATATGACAGGAATATTTTCATGATGCATGAAGCAGAGTAACTAATTAATGTTGCTTCATTAACCCTGTTCACCGCGTTAAAGGACGAAAATGGGACAAAAGACAAGACAAGAGCAATAAGCAGAAAAAGAACCAGCCACAAGTCGAGACAATGTGAAGAAGGAAGGGAAGGAAACAGAACGGGATGAAGGAGTCTGCAAGATAAGAAGCAACAATGCGGAGGAGCAACACTGAAGCTGAGGAAATGCGCCAGAAGATCTCGTCCTCGGCTTGGCGCGGAGACGGCGACTAAAGTAATGTTAACTCATTAGTATAAAGTAAGTCAAAGAAAAGAAGACAACGGCGCCGTTGAAAGACTCTGCAACTCTTCTAGGGAAAACTCTTCTTCTGAAATAACTCCGAGAGACGCAACATGCGGAAGAGTTTCTTATATAAATTATCCTTTTGCTTTGTCTAAAATTTATTATTAATTTTATTATTCTTCACTTTCCGGAGCTTAAAAGGATTTTAAATACTCTTTAAATTTTTTCCGACTCGTCCTTTTCCAGGTGATTCTTTTCAACTTTTATTTAATCTCATTTCGTCTTATTCGAATCGATTTTTCCTTTAGCTGTGGAAGGTTTTCCGATGAAGACTTTCTGCTATAGATATCTTCCATAGATCTTCGCTATATACCCAATTATTTCTGTGCTTCTTTTAGTAATATCGCTGCTATGTGCAATCCTTGATATAACAAGGATTGATTGTGATCTTTACAGTAACAAAAAAAAAAATTAAAAAAAAAAAAATTAAAAAAAAAAAATTAAAAAAAAAAAATTAAAAAAAAAAATTAAAAAAAAAATTTTTAAAAAAAATTATGCTAACATAAAAACTTTCAAAAATAAAATTTTAATACAAAATGTACGCCAAACAATTAAATATGTTCTGGAATTCATGGAAATGTTATATTTGCAATAGCAAATCACCAGAAATAATATAAATATTTCCAATTACGGTATTTACTCGATCCTGATGGTCTCTTCGCTATTTCATCTCGAGTCTGCTATGACTTTTTGATCCATTCATCTTCTTATTCACTGGTAGTGGGTCACATTAGCGCCTTTCTAATTTCCTTTGCACTCTTTTGCATCCGTATTTGCAATGATCCATTGCTGCTTTCATTCCACATGCTCCTCGCCTTCCTTCAGGAACTCCATTTTGGTTTGTTTCCTAAAGCATTCTCCTGTTTTTGCAATTAGCTGGTTATTGTTTTAATGCATATTACGAATGAGGTGTTCGCTATCTTCAAAAGACTTGCCATAAAAGTATCGATAAAACGCAATTTCCTTTAATTTATTTTATACATATCTTTCGATGTGATTTGATCTCACTTCTGATTTCTATTTCGATTTACGTTAGCGTTGCCAAAGAAATAAAATATTAAATTTTTTCACGCTTCTACAGGATTCGCTGCACGATTCAATGGCGTTCGAGTCCCGTTCGAACTCCCGTTTAAATATGTTGTTGGCGTTGCTTTCGCCATTTTGACATCAACGCTGTTGTTGTTGTTGTTCAAAGTATTTGCAGCAACATCAATGCAATAGTTTCTGAAATGCTGCCACTCATCGAATTATTGAAACTTTGTATTAAGTTTTGTTCAGAAGAGTGTCAAGAGGCAGTCATCTGTACGTACGTTGTTCAGTCGCAAACGAGAGGAACTCGAGAAGCTGCCAAAGGATTCTCTTAAAAGCCAATAACAAGCTCCGCGTGAAGGCGGTAAGCGGGGGATTTCGTACGTGCTTTGCTATTATTTGATGTTATTCGATGTTTTCTGTCTTAAAACAGATAAAAGTTTAACCCGAATAGGAACCGAAGCGAGAATGGAGACTAAAAAAATGCTTTAGAAGATTATTTAAGTCGAAATTTAAATTGAATATGGGATATGAATGGAAACGAGAGCGGAACTGAATTCCGACTGTACACAAGGCAACATTTGACCTAGTTTAGTTTGCAGAAAAATACTATTCACGGAATATTTAAACGTCATTTAATAATTTGAACAATAAACGAAATTACGGCACTTGTGCGTTTTTTTCCTAGATCTGACAATTCTCCTTACAAAGTCCTTTAATTCGTGACTCTGATCTTGATTTGTATTCGCCGTTTTGCATGTGATCCGGCGCTTCAGCACACGGATTCGCTGTCGTGCTGAAGTGGAAATGTTTGCTGGAACTTTTACACAGTAGCAGCGCATCGACGCCCGACGAACGGAAGCCACTTTTAACAGTGCTCCAGCACGTCAGCCGCGTATCCTTGCTTTACAGGTTTTTCGTCACTTTTCCAACATGCACACGTACACACGCGCACACTAATGCACAGCTGTATCCATGTATTGCAGTTTTCTGCTTATTGATGTGTTCTTTGTGTGAACGGAGAAACTTTTAACATAACAAACCGCAAATTATGTGATCTACTTCTTGCTCTTCTTCTTCTTCTTCTTCTTTTTCTTTTTGTTCTTGGAATTTTTGATTTTTGCTTTCATCTAAAAATAAATTAAAAGCTAGAAAAAAAGCAACAAAAAACAGTGCAAAGTGAATAGGAATTTTTTGAAGCATGCACTTCTTCTTCTTATTATTATTATCATTCTTCTCCTTCTACTTCTTCTTCTACTTCTTCTTCTACTTCTTCTTCTTTTAAATTCCTTCGGGTTTTGCAACTTTTGGTTTGCAACTTTTTGACGTCATCGAATGCAAAGTAAAAAGTTTTTGGATTCGCTTTCGTCAAGGATGAGAATTGCTAAGATTTTGATATTGAAGTTGATATACGGACTCTCATGGCTCCTTGAGCCACTTGACAACTTTTTCACGTTGCAATATGCAAACGTAAACGACTGAAGAAGACGTGAAGATATTCCAGCGAAGTCGTTGCCTATCCTTTCCGTTGTTTAACTTAATTCAGAGCCCAAAGAGATCTAATTTTGATTACGCGAATAGTAAATGATCTATTAGAAGATTTCACATCAAAATTGTCAAATATTCAACTACAAACATTAACAAATAAATTTAACATATGCACGAAGTTAATATAAACACGATTTACAGGATCTCCCCCAATCATTGTACTTCCAAAGTAGGATGATTCTGCAAATATAGCGACAGTAGAACAAAATAAAAACATTTAAAATACTAAAAGACTGTCAATTAAAACGCTTTCTGGATAAGTTATTAAAAAATTCGAACATTAATTAAAAAGGCAACAAAAATACACCCCAGAAAAAGCAAGCAACTAAGCAAATGATATCCCCTAAAATAACTTAAATGCAGAGCAATCAAAGAAGCTCGAATTTGAATTAAGAACTGAGGTAAAATTAAATCCAAAACTTTTAAGTTTGGAATAAATAAATAATAATGCAAAGAAATGCTCAATTGGAAATAGAAATGTAACAAAATTGGAATGGAAATTAAAAAATTTTAAGTGATTTTCATAATTGAAAAATTAGAATTTATATTAAAAATTAGAAATGTAATTATAAAAGGGAATTTTGGACGATACGAGTTTAAAACTTTTAATTACGCAGATAGACGAGGATGGTAATCATAAAATTATATCAAAATTTACCAACAGAAAACTCAAATTGAAGTTTGAAGTGAAGAATTGAAGATATATTTTTAGATGTTCTTTTTTTTTTTGTATTCCTGTGGAAACAAGGGACGAGATGCAGCATATAACAACGCAATGACTGCTGCTGCCGATACAGAAATGGATGCTCAAAAAAACACAGTAAATAGCTGCGAAGGAATGCGGAGTTTCACTTGGTAAATCATGTCGCCGTTGTGTGCATGAAAAGTGAAAGGGTCAAGGAAGTTCAGTCTTCAATATTATGCTTATAGCGTTCTATATTTCAGTCATTTGTACGTCACGTTGACATCGCATGATTACAACAATATCGCACGAAAATATGTCCATGGGAAGCACGGCATTGTGTGAGTCACGACGGTAATACTGTTTATCGCTCATAGCTGGGAATAGCTATCGAAGTAAAACTAGGTTTCGAGAGTACGTGAGAACAGTGAAAACAGAACTTGATAAATTTCATAAAAATAAGTTCACAATTTAAGCAAAAGTGACCACAAAGAAATTAAATGAATATTTAAAGAGTTCAGCTTAGTTACAGCTTGGAGAAACTTATTTGAATTAAGCAATTCTGTAGAGAAAGAAAAACAAGAATAATTTTTAGAATATTTAGAAAATTTAATTGTTTTTTTTTTTTTTTTTTTTTTTATTCGGGTTTAAGTTTTAATGAAAGTAAAATTAAAATTCCGATGACGTCCAGCTTTTGCCGAAATAATTACTCACATTATTGACCTATTCGGTTCAATCAGCTATTGTATAGTTATAGTGCAATTGGACGTAATTTGGATCGGATTCGGGTTCGGATTCGGTTACAGTCCCTGACTCAAAACCCCCGAAACTCCGAATAATACTTCCGAATACAGCAATGATTGTAGGGACCTTAAATTGCCTACAACACCGAATTATATTATTTATTTATAATAATATCAATGAAGTAGTACAAAAAAAGATATATACCTATTGTATCTATTGTACTTCAACTACTCAATTACTTAAAAAGAAGCAAAATAAATAGTAATAAGCAGAAGAAAAAGAAAGATAGTAGGGAAAAGGACATTGGGTTCTAAATGTGCACCATAGGTCCTGACTAAACTAAATAATTAATAATGAAAAGAGTAGTGAATGAAGGAATTCCTGTGAGTCTTTTTTCCTGGCTCTGTTTTTGAAGGCTCGACCAGACTTTAATATTCCTAAAAATTCCTTTGCTCGGGCAATTTAAGAAGTACAAATAATTTAATTTTATTGTCGTGTGGAAGCAACAACAGCGTAAAGCCTCATGGAGCACACTTCAGACCCTTCGTACTTCATTTGTGCTTCGCTTTGCTGTTTTCGCGCCACTAAACGGTACCACTACTTCAGAGCGACAACAAATTGGTTTAGGGGCCGAAAACCAGGAAGCGAGGAGGAGAGATCGGAGAACAACACCAAGCATACATCACTTACACACACTCAGCCACGAAAATTAAGTGTTCCCTGTGCAAAGAAAGAAAAAGTGACACAAGTCGAAGGCAGCACGTTGATTGGATGCGGTTATGAACAATTTAGATCAAGGATATCGATATGACACTTCATGTTTGCCGCCATTTTTGCATTCGAACACATCTTGGGCGCAGCGGAGGCGCAGTGCAGCGATGTCGTTCGGCCCGTTCAACGATGTAGCGCTTATTGAGTGTAAAGTGGAATTATGTTGCTGCCAGGACGAAGAAGGCGCACGCTGAACGCTACTTATTCAAATTAGAAAAAGCAGAGGAGCTAGACTGTATACAGGCCCTTGGCTGCTTCCCGCTTCCCTCTCCCCACCCACCGCCCCCGGCACTCCTGCGCTGTAAAATATGGCGCATAATTAAGCAATAAAAATTGTTGATTTTGATATCCTGGCGAAGCACAAGAAGTTTTTATGCTAATATCAACGGAATATTATTGGGGGAATGTATAAATTGGTAAATCCCAGAAACATGCTCAGATAAGCGTAAAAAGTTTAGCCACAACGTGCATAAATTTCCCGAGCGAGTTTGTAGATTCTTAAGAGGCGAAAAGCTCCGCTGAAGTTCGCTCCAAACGATGCCACGTCGTCCAGGAACAAAAAATAATCCGCAATAAGTTACTTTTATTGACTGATGGACTCATTTAAAGCGAGAGCACTCGCACGCACTCGCTAGGACTGCAGCCACTTTCGACTAAGAGTTCGGTGTTTCGTTGTTTGCCTGCGTCTTCACACAATTGATAGCACAATCCGACCTCTCCGCACCTAATTCACTCCACAGACACGGAGAGCCGCATGGAGACAGACGAGAAAGAAAGACACAGTCCGTTGCTAATCGTCAAGTGCCAACATTTTGAAGGACCTTCGGACGGAGGAAGCGTTGCCAATATCGATGAGGTCGGTCAAGAATACCGACGTCCCCTCGCCCGCTATCGATTGTGCGCTGATTAATTGCGGTATTAATTCGCCGTAAACTACTGCGATACATCAGGGGAGTCCGAGTCATTTGTCAGAATTAACCTGGCGCCGAGAGATGTAAATGAAAGGAGCGAGTATAATGGGATAATGAAGTGCAGTTAAGCGGCGGGGCGTGGTCGGTCTTGGCAGAGGATCGACGCCGAACAAGGTGCCAACAAAACCGTCGGTGATGGACACGTACCACTTTGCCCAAGTACCAACGTGGGAAATGGGATTGCTGTAACATTATTTAAGGACCTCTAATGGGATCGCATTATTTTGTCTTCACAACGTAAGCGAGCATGCGAAAAGGAGAGGAAAGAAGCTTAAGGAACGCCTCATATTCGGACTCTCTGAGTAGCAAAATTACAAAAATCCGATTTACGAAAAAGGATATTCGAAGGCGGTGCTGGAAGCTGCAATTGATTATTTGTTAGCCGGAGAATTTATCCGTTGAGGAGTTCAGGAAAGGCGACCGCAAAAATGTCGAAGCTCGGTAATAAATCACGCTAATTTGCTTGAAGGGAAGAGGGCTTCCGCGTCTATGAAGGATACGCGTTGGAGGGTATTTCTTGCCATCCTCAAGGAATAGGATACATGACTGGAAATAAGGGAAAGGCGTCCATAAGCTTTTCAGGCAAGTTCCGCAAGTCCATTCGCTATTCAAAGGAGCTGGGAAATGTATCTGTGTCATACGGCAATCCTTAAAAAGCATGTGACCATTTAACAGTTATGAAAATGTTAGCAAGTCCTAAATTATATATTTACGCCTTTCACGTCCTGCAAACGCTTTGAGCTGCCCTGCTTGCGTGTCCTTGCTGCAATGGCTCCATTTGAATGGGAGCACGTTAAAAATGCAGCACTTCGGCGAGGAAAGTTTGTGGGGCACGTTTTGGCATTCATTTTATTTAATTGAAAAATAGTTAATGTTTAATTCTGTGCTTTCGGGAGGAATTTCGCGCGCTGTTCGCTTCTAACGGGGCACAGATCTTGGCACAAAACGTTAATTAAATGCATTGTTGAAAAGTAGGTACAGTGAAATTTATAATTCATATAAACTTTGCAACAATGCAGCAGTGCAACATTGCAGCAAAGCGCTGCACGGAGCACGAGCTGGCCGCGTAGCGACGGACGTGGCAATAAGGCCAACGGCAAGAAGCTGCCAGCCCACTTTCACCTACAACAAACATCCACACAGCTGCAGCTGCAGCCGCACAGCTACAGCGGCATGGAGCAGGGCTCGAGCCACTGAAGTCCTTGTATTTGGAGCAGCAGTGGCAGCAGCAGAAGGATGTGAAAAGTGCTGCATCGGCAGACACAAGTAAGCAATTTTTAATGAGTTATGAAATGCAGCTGCATAATTGCGAAAGGACATGCACGAGCAGCACGCGGAATGGCGACAACGAGCAGCGCCCGCCCGCATTAGATGGCCAGAGGAGGATCTGCTGCTGCGAGCCGGAGACAACTGCAATTACTATTTTTCGGGAAGCAATTTACATTTTTGATGTTGTCAGCAGCATTAAATATGCTCCTCGCCAAACAATCCGGCGCAAAGCCTGAATAAGCAGCACTGCCTAATGGCCGAAGCAGTGCCGATGATGTGTTTATTTTGTTTTCTCGTTGGGAAAGCGAATATTATGCACTTCAGGAACTTTCGTTTCACACAGAAACGATGCCAAATTATATTGCGAAACTAATGCGAGCCACGGAAAGGAGCTGTTGGTGAATTTGAGAAGGCAGCTCTTGGCTTCAGTAAGGAAAAGAATTAGTTAAAGAATAAACTCAGTCTCTCACGGCTAATTATGACTTCAATTGATAATTATTTAACCTCAGGCGTAGACGGTCGAAAGGAGAAACATGAGCCACATTCGCAGCAACCAAATCTTCCTTGGAGCTTTTGTATTGGACTTCAATTCAGGTCAATGTGATTTCTGGTTGAATTTAAATGTCAATTGGCACAAAAGCAAACGAAGCATTCATTAATTATTGAGTTCCTTTTAAGGAATGAAGATAATTTTCATTTATGTCAAATAAAACAAGGGAAAAATTAAGGAAAAGTATTTTAAAGCGTTCGATATTCATGTTAAGAAACATTTAACAACACGTTTACAATATAAAAGATCTCTATTCTTTCTTATTCTTTATTGCGGCATTGTTTTTGAGGTCCGTGAATATCTTTCAGTTGAATTATGCAAGGCAGTCCTTTGTATAAGTTTTACAACATTCGCCATTTCACGGCGTCGTGGTTTCAGTGCTACTTCCGTGCTTTACGGCCTCTTAAAGCCTTTATCCTGGCAGTGATTTGCTCACTTTTACTGCTTGCCTAACGACCTTTTATTGGTGCTGTGTGTGCCTGCGTTTATTTGCTGCATCCATTAATTCCCAGCTTGCTTTGCAACTTGCTCGCTGCAGGACATTCTCGAGTAACTAGATAACTATTTACAATTACGTTGTTGTATTCGGATAAAATCACTGTCCTTTTCTGGGAATTCCTTTTGCGATTATTCAGAATCGCGTGACTTTATCTGATATCATACATCAACTTTGTGTTTCTCCGAGGAGTTTTTTGCTTCTCATTTCAACTTAAAATGAATGCGATTCATAAATTCTTCGAGTTCTTTTTCGCCAGTCAAGAAGTTAAATGCGACGGATCTCGCTTTTCATTCGTGAAAACACAATAAAAAGGAGCGAAAGCTATCGTCTGTTCTATTAAATGCCGCTTTAATTGGCTGCAGTAAACATTTTTGCACGCTTTTCGACGGAAAAGAGAAGCACTTCGCATGCAGCTGAGGGATTTTCGGTGGCAATTCACTGTACAATGAGCTGAATGCAGTTTGTTAAACATTGAAATGGAATGCAAGAAACTTACATTAAATTACGGCGAATTTAATTGCAACTTGGCGATAAAACGAGGCACATTTAACGAGCCCGAATTTTATATGAATTGAGGTTATTAATCGTGAAAGTAAAACAAGGATTAACGTTGATGAATCTATAAGGAAGAAGGGAAATATTATTAAACTTAATTTATTATTCTTATTGCAATTATTCTTTTTAAAATCTAAATCAGATAATTATTAAGAGAATAATTTTAATTATTCAATTCAATTCGCAATAGATGGCAACTTGTCATAAACTGGTAACAAATCGCTTCGAAATGTAATCGAAAATACAGCTTAACACCGTTTACTGTTCGCCACAGACCGTTATAAGCGCCGACAGCCACCGATTCCGTAGTTGGAATCCTGTTTCAATCGTGCAGCAATCATTAAACGTCGGTGTTGCGTGCGGAATCGGCATCATTTATGGTCAATTCACGTGCCTCATTCACCAAAGCCTCATTCATGGCTATAATTTAATGGTGTACTTAGGAGACACACACACAAGCACACGTCCAGACAAACACATACACGGGATTTCTCTGGAAATTCCATAAAAGTTATAATAGTACTCATTGAGTAATTTTGGTCCACTATTTAGGCCGCTCGCGTTGACAATTTAAATTACTCTAAATTCCGACGAAAGTCGAGCAAATAATTTCACCAATTTTTCATGATATTCCTCAGATGTTTATTAATCACCTTTACACGTATTTATTTAAATAATTTGTCAGTTATTCAAAGTTGTTGACTTATTTCGAATTTCGACGAGATCCCATGAAGTGATACTCCTCATTTAATCGGCAGTGAAGCTCTGTACAGTGATGTATAGACTTGGAATAGGCTCTAAACTCCAATTATTGCATAAAAAGAAACATAATCAATCAGAGCAATTCCTAAATAATTAAAATTTTAAGAGCCGCATTAAATCGTATTTAGAATTCTGTGCAAAAACGAACGAAACACTTCAGCTGCACGTCAAACATCAATTATTCTGAAAGAACAGCTGATTGCGTCCGGCTCGAAGAACCACACCTAATGTTGCAATTGAATGGAAATTGAATAATTGAACAAACAGAGCAATCATTAAAGTGCACAATAAAGTAAAAAACTAAAAGCCGCAACACCACAAAGTGTCCGTATTTATCTATTATTGTTTGCTCATATCTGCAATTTGTGTCCTGTTCAGTGGAAGTACTCGGAATTATGAGAATTTATTTGCATTTAAATGCATTTTTAATGTTGGCTTGTTTGCTAAAACACATACGCAAACATTTTTGGTGTCAAATAAAAAGGAAACGCAAAAACTCAGTGGTTTCAAAAACAAAAATACAAAAGTATTAGGAAATAAATCCCAATTTTGTTTTTCTCTTTAATCTAGTGAATTTTTTCGCAGTTTTCCGTGTGATATTCTGTTTTTCCTGACGTCACGACGTTGTTCAAGGATTAGAAGACGTTTCGCTAAAGGAGAGACGATCTTTCCATCGAACGTTTAAATATTATTAATATTTTCTTTAATTAATATCAATGGTTAATATTATAATGGTTATTATTAATGCCTATTTTAAATTAATCGCTTATTAAGTGTTTTATTTTGGATTCTTAGCGTTTATTTGAGTCTGGGTTTTGCTTTTTAAAATTTACTCAAATAAACAAATACACGCAATGTACCTGGCTGTTTGTCTGTGTGTGTGTGCATGATAACTGAGCATGTGTGTGGTTTTAATGGTCCGTTTAAATATATTTTAATGAGTGGTGAACTTAATCCACTTACGCTATGTTCTTGCGGTGCGATAAGCTTTCAATATATTGTGTAATCGCATGTGTAAGCGCACGTTTATGCAATTGTGTTTGTGTCTGTGTCTGTGTCTGTGTATGTTTGAGAGAAAGTGGAAATCGATGTAACACCAGCAAAAGACGAAAACCTTAAGATTATCCTTGTCTTATTGAATTTCCGCCAAGACAAGTCAAGCACAGAATCAATGAAACGAGTGCAATTGTTATTCCCACAAAAAGCCGTATATAAATGCGAATAATAATTACTTAAAGCAGCTGTGAATACAAAACGAAACGCAACCAAATTCATGTTTTTCAGCGCTTGACTACTTCGATACGTTCGATTCTAGTTTAGTTTTCATTTCGTAGACGTGCTGAAGGAGAAGTGATAAGCAGTTGATGGAACCTCGTGTCACTCTTCTCCCATAGCCTAACCCTCGTCCAACGCCTCCAAGCACGTCGTTTGGTTTTACTAGAACCACGTAATCGGCTAAACTTTATCACCGCAAAGTCATTCTCGTTTTCGTCGCCTCCTTCAAATTATTCCTTTTCTACTTCAACACACACACACACACACACACACAGAGTAAGAAGAGAGCTGACCTTTGCTGCTTTTGCTGTTGTCTTGTGTTTATTGCTTTGTTGGCCTTCATTTATTTTTGGTACAATTTGTTTTGGAAAACCCTTGATTGATTTCTCCAAACAACGCCTGAAAGTACGCAACAGCCATTAAATTTTATTCATAATAATCAAAAAAATACATTAAATTTTAAAAGAAGATTTTTTATAATTTACGAAATTATTAAAACAAAGAAAAAAGAATGGAATTGAAAAAACAGAAAGGTTTTCGTTTAAGCACATTTTGGTTTGGAAAAGTTTATTGCAAATGAATTGATTTGAATTCACGTTACTCATACGCGCCGATGCACCACAGCCACAGGCTGTTATATTGCCAATGGCTCCTCCTCGCGGCCTATTTCGCCATTGCTAAATGCCATCCGCAGCCGCAAAATAAGCTTAACTCAATGCAAAATATTTAATTGCCAACCAGCTAATTTGTCCGAAATCCAGCGAATTCCCAATGAGCAGCTGCTCGTGGTGCGTGCTGCGCTCTTTGTTGGTCTGGCGCTCTCCCCTTGTAAACCCCCACACCCCCCACGCATTTAGTTACAGTCGCCGCAATCCAAGCAAATGCAATTTATTAGCATTAGCTCAAAAACAAAACTGAAATTGAGATCACGCATAAGTGGCTGCTGCATTCATGCACACAAACATTTCTGGTACACATTGAACATTGCTCCATCGTCCCGCTGACATATTACTGAAAGCCAAATACAGATCCCACTTGAAATTTAGAGCAGGTTTGTTAATTGCCTCTGCCCCTTTGTAAATCACTACTGAATCACATTCTTATTGATTGCTGACTGGAAAATATTAAATACATTATTTGTAGTGGCTTCTATAGTAAATTTTTGATTTCAATTTATTTAATCGATACGGATTCATCGAATTTCTAGCAAACTTTTTTATTTTTGAAACTTTCTGTTCGGTTTTTTATTGTTTTTTTGTCTATTTCTTTTGACTAGTTGCTATTTTCCTATTTCCCATTCAGAAAAATGCATTTTTCATTAGATAAAAGCACAACAAAATATATTTTTCACATTTAATAGAAAATAATTTACAACAATTCAATTCGCTTCAGTCAAAGTTGCTGTCGTTTTTCGATGTGTTGTTTGATGTTTCTGCCCTTGATTAATATGCAAATTTGTTCGACATGTTAGCAAAAAAAGCATTTGCTAGATTTTGTAATATAAATACGTGCAGCAGCTGACTTTTGATGTGCAGCATTCAAATAGCGTCGACTTTGGGGAGAACATGAGATGTGTTTCACAAAGTCCGAAAAAGAATTCGTGATATCATCACTGTTACTTTTGATGATTTAACTTAATTACATATATATACATTCTATATCATCATATATATCATTTTATATAATATTTTCATCATTTAATACTGGTTAATACGTTTTTTGACGCATTGCGTTCATGAATTAATGTTGCTCATACGCACTGTTGAACTTTGTGTGTCATTTCCTCACACACAGCGACTATTTTGAGATTAAATGCTGACTGCTGGGTTAGGAAAGATACTCAACTGATGGATTGTATCAATACTTTTCATAAATTAGTGTACTTTGAAGCCAATTCTATTTGATGCAGTTTTTCTGGAGGCTTAAAAACTTTTAACAGCTTCGCAATTAACTGTGGGCCTTTAGTTAAATTAACAGATAATTTTCAAGCGTTGCCTCTTTGTCTATTCGGTGAATTCTCTATATAATTACTGCTGTTTCGATTTACCAAAAAACGCATGACTTGTCATCGCTTCTTCTTTCTTTGTTTCCCTTTTGCTTTTAGTTCAATAATCCCGTTCAGTTCGAGCAAATTCGCTGCTCCTTGCAAAGCCCGCCGCTGCACCCATATTACAACTACTCGTCATCGTTCTTGATCCTTTGATATCGCAGCAAGAGCAACAACGGTCTTAATACCGCTCCAGCTCGACGATGACGAGTGAAAAATTCACATGCATCAGCAGAATGAGCGACGCATGGATCCAGGGCAACTTTGTAGTCGTAATAAATCATATCTGAAGCGTGGAGCGTGGAGCGACGCCGTTTACACCGCTGCAGCCATAAACGTCAAAAGCTCAAAAGCGGAATCGATGCTGCTTTTGACTGTCGACTGGAGCACGGAATTGATGAAGTCGAGGGATACATCGAAGAAGACTCAACATTCGACACTTAAAAATCTTTAATGCAAACGGAATTTTTGATTAAAAAGTGGAAATGTCGATGATGCGCAGAAGTTGTTCGATGATGGCAAACGCACGAAGGGCGGGAGGAAGCAAGGGCAGCAAGGGATTTGTTGCTCGACTCGCCGGAAGTTGTAAAAACAATAAAACGATCACGCAAGAATATTGCCATCGATAAAACTGACGCCTGCATACAGACAATCAATCACAACTTTTTTCTAGTTTTCTTTCAGCAATAGCAACAACAGCAGCGGCAACTGTGAACTGGTACACGGAGCACCTGCAGCACACACACACACACCTGCGAGAGTTTCTCGTACATCAGTTCAGTGAACAGCGCTCAACGATAAACGGAAAATGGAGATTGATCTCTGTTCGCAATGGAAGCAGCGAAAACTGAACCCAACAACAACACGACTTCAGCCCAATTGCATTGAGAAATGTGACGAATTCCGTTGTTAAGCCGAATGGAGTGTTCGTGTCATGAGAAATATGTCCTTGTTGGTGTTGTTGTTTATCAGTTGCCGGTTTCCGGTTGCCGGCTGCATGAAATAAAATTAATGCATGAGAAGTTTATGGGAAAATATTGTCTAAAAGCAGCTGAAAGTGATTCGTCATCAGAGCGACGCTGGAAAGGACATGGATCGGGATGATGTGGAATGGAGGTGGACGCGGCGACACACAACCGACGGCGACGATTGTCGTGTGTGTCGTAAACACAGCAGCAGCAACAATAAATATATTTCGGTGATATGCTAACAGGCAGGACATCCGAATCGCGAGCGAACCGCAGCGAATGGCGTCAGCTATAGAAACATCAGCAAGGTTCGGAACTTTGGAAGAATTCACGCGGCGATGGGGCACATGGGACGACATCGACTTGAAGTGGTAATATGAAAACATGGCTCCAAAGAGGTTACAATGGCTTCGGTTACTTATGAATGCGTTTCGTTACTTTATTTCCTACAAAACCTAAACGATGAGCATGACAAAGTGAAGTAAATCTTTCTGTTAATTCCAATATGAATAAATTTAACGAAAGTGGTCAATAGTAAGGAAAAATAGGATAACTTTTTCACCGGAGGATCGAGGGTAAAGCTGGTTCTTTCCGGTGCGAGGTGCAAACGCGACTCTGAACCTCACTTGAAGGTAACTACAACATTTTTCGGCAGCGATAACGAATTTCATGACAAGCGTTGAACGATTTCTATCCGCCGCGATGCAAGGTCCTTTCCGGGGGGTGGGGGGAGGAGGGGAAGAAGAGGGAAGGAACCAGCAAGCAGCAGCAGTTAAAAGTTTTCGGTCGGTTGAGTTCCAAAGCAACGACAACAAAGGAGCCTCGAAAACAGCTCGGAAAAGACTCTTCGGAAGCCGAGGGCGGGCGAGAAAAAGCCTAAAGCAAAAACTGGCAAAGACGAAAAGGAGCAGTCAGGAGGAGGAGGCGCCGCCAGGACAGCGGAAAGCACCAGCAGCAGCCATGCTTTTACGCTTAATTTGATTTTAATTAATAAGTCGGCGAAGGAAGTTTTGCGTCACTTGGAGGCGGCGTGTCACTCGGCGCACTCACACAGCCGCTGCTAGCAACCATCGCCCTGCAGAGAATTAACAACAGGCGGCGGCTGTGGCAGCAACGCTTTAAATATCTCGAACTTCCGCTGCTTTCGGAAGCCAATAAATATCCGTGCGCGGGAGGTGCCGTTGGATGTGTGCCGAAAGGATTTGTGGCAACATGCGGCGCGGTATTTCAGATGTTCTTGATTCTATTTTCGCCATTTTCTACTCCCGGCGGCGTCTTTTGCGTGGGCGAGAAGAAGTCGTGTGGTTCTCAGGGTATCGATCGATTGCCGAAGAAGCCTGTTATTACTTTCCCTCATCGCCCGCCTCCTTTTCTCTTTCAATATACACGTAAATTATTTTTATTTCTCGCCAGTTTTTATTACTTTCATTAAACTTACAGCTTTGCCTTATTTATTATTATCAAGTTTTTTCTGTTCGTAAACTTTTTATGATTTATAAGCAATCTTTTGAACGTCGTTCACCTTTTATCAGATGCTGTGATGTCCTTAAAACTCTATTTAATCTCTTAAGATCTCTTAAAGTTTATTTCTATATTCTCCAAAAGCTTTTAAGAATAAAATTGAAAAACTACTTTACGAAATAAGTGCAAATAATGACCTCACTCAAAGGAATTTAATGCGAGTTGATTAAGGAAATCAATAAAAACAACGGGACATTTGAAAAAAAACAAGTGAAACAGAAAAATAAAACAAGAACAAGAAAGTTTTTGGCTATACAGTGAATATAAAAATGGATATAAGCATTTATGCAGCCTTTATGAAAATCTTCAAAGTCTCCTTTCGAAATTATACGATGAACAGAGGGGGAAAAGGAAGGGCAGAAGAGAACGAACGTCATGGAAGAAAGCGAACCTGCTGCTCTTCATTCTGCTTTATATGATAAAGTCTAATAGAAAAGGGAATAGGAGAGACAGACTAATTGACAGCTTAATTGACAGACTCAGTAACTCAGTGAGTTGTCAGTACAACGCTAACTCGACGCAGAACGCAATCACGTTACCATGTGCAGAAGCGAATCATAGCAATATTTTGCTTCCACACGAAGCAAATCCGAAAAATGTTTATTTATGAGAGCGACGTCAATGAACCGTGTATCAACAGCAACCGGAAAGATTTGCCAGCAAAGAAACAAATAGAATCGGAAGCCACACCAACGAATGAACAGTTGAATGAATTAAAAAATGAATCAAGGAACTATTTAAGGAGTAAAAAATGCAACGAATGAAGCAACAACTGAAGAAATGAACTCAGAAATGTTTAAAAAAACAATGAATGAACAGAGAAATGAATTATTTAATGAATAAGAGAAATGAACGACGGAATGAACGAATTAAAGGAAACAAATGAACCAAATGAACTATCAAAAGGATGGAGAGACAAAGAAGTGATAAAGGATGGAAAAACCAAACGAATAAAATAAAAAATAATTAGTTAATCTTTGAAGGGAGAAAAAAAGGAAGAAGGAAGAAAATGAGTGAGGGACGGAGTTACGAAGGAAAAGAAAATTAAATAAAAACTAGTAAGGTTACCTTCGGTCAGACCGAAGCTTATATACCCTACATCCCAGCAACCTTTATTATACATATTTATACATATTTCCGATTTATTTAAATAGTCCGAATTTCAAGTCAATTCTTCCAACCGTTATTCTGGAATTGCGGTTTATATCAATGTCATATGTTCGTGGGCGGACACGCCCATTTTTTTTTTAAATTTAATCTACCTGTACCGATGTATTCGGAAACAAAATTGAAGCTCAAAACTAAGTCTACAAGTTGAAATATTGTTAAAAGAATTAGTATTTGTTAAAAAAGTAGGCGTGGCGCTGCACCGATTTATCCCATTTTCAATCCCACAGAGTTTCGGATGACAAAGAATATACGTGCAAAATTTCATCGCGATAGCTTCATTCGTTCTCCTGTAATCGTGATTTCCACAGACAGACTACGGACATGGCTAAATCGACTCAGGAGGTGACACTGATCAAGAATATATATACTTTTCCATACCTGCCACGCCTCCTTTAATGCGTTACACACGGAAGCACAAAGTGAATATACCCTCATTCCTTCGGATGTAGGGTATAAAAACCATCGAATTAACAAATTAACTGAGAAATGAGTTAACAAAGTGTTGAAGGGCCCAAAGGATGGATGAATGATGGAACAATTGGTTAAATGAACGCAGAAATGAATCAAAAAACGAATGAATGAATGACGGGTCCAAGTAATGCCTGAATTAATACAATACAAAACAAGCAAATGAAGAGGAGCTCCTTAAAGCTTAAAGAATATTTCGCGATCGAAATTCCTTCACTTGGAATAATAACTTCAATAACGAATTCAATAACGAATGCAGATGATGACGAATAATTGTCACTTCCGCATTTGAAGCTGTCGTGATGAATATTCTTTTAGGAAAACATTCCTCGCGCGATTCCTACTCAAATCAAAAACAGTCTTGGTTCCCGTTCGTTCGTTATTTTCTTTTTTCGTGTGTTTCGCATCTGACTTTCGACACTTGAAGGCAAATACTTTTTCCATCGCATTTCGAAGGTTTCTAATACAGAAAAAGGTTATCAATAGCCGGATGTTTGCTGTCCCTTTTGACCTCTTCAATATTTGATTGGAGTACAATGAAATAAATCAATTCCTCAATCAATTCGGGCTGGCAGCGGCTTTGACACGATTTCACATTTCATTACGGTGCTCATTGCTCATTGAATATGCAATTAATTTCAGCAAACAACCGGCAAATAAACAGAAGAGGGCCCAAGATTGTGTAGGCGCAGAGGTAAGAAACAGAGCGGAGGGGAAAACTTCCGACTCAAGCGAAAAAGCAACCAAACGTAAATAATTAAATACCGAATTCCTGCCTGAGTAAATGACTGAATGAATGAAATAAACAGCAAAAGAAGGAACAATTTCTTCCATTGCCGAGATTGAACCGAAGCCGTTGTTTAATTTACCGAAGAATGAAGGTGAAACGTCGTCATGTGGCTAAGAAAAGATTGCAAATCCTTTCAACTTGTGCAAGATTAAATGTTGGCTCAAACATTTGTGCTATATATATAAATTTGGACCTCAAAGGTAATGAATAAATCAAAAAATGTATCGAAAGTTTATCGAATGTGAGAAAGTTTTCAAAAAAGTTTATTGAACTTCTAGAATCTGCTCGCCTGTTGAAGTCTTCTTCAGTCCGCTGCTGAGGGTCACCAACTGCTGCTGAGCGTGTCATAAAGGAGTCGCAGCAGAGAGCACGTCCGCAGCCGTCAATAACTCAATTCGGCCACATCTCCAGAGATGCTGCTGGTCCTGCTGACCACAAACCGACAACTTCACGACGTCTTTCTTTACAAAAGGTTCTGATTTCACCTTCCCCTTCGTCTATACCGTCTTTTATTATCTCTTGCTGCTTATCGCTTGCTCTACACCTTAAACCAATGTTAGCTTTGCTTCTTCCACGCGTTCCTTCGTCTCCATCCGTTTTTATTTGATCACGTAACGCACGTGATCTCATTCCGCCGCCCTCCCGCTCAACTCCCTGCAAACTCCCTTTTTAAGGTACTTGATACTTAACCGACAACATCCGAATGGTCGCTGAGGCCTTCTACAGAGGTGCATGCGATGAACCCAATCGGTGGTCCTTAGGAATCCACGATTGTTGAGAGGACCAACGTTCGCCAGAATTTTGAATCGTGGGACACACGATTCTTAGCAACATTTTGGAAATGGGCAATGGAAGTGTTATCTTAAAGCAAATGCACTTAGAATTGAGTTGGTATTGACTGGCTGCTGCTCCATTTTCAGCCGTCGACATATCGGTTAAATGTCGCGAGAAACTCTCGAAGCACTGAAAGTGTTCTCTGAAAAACGGTTCTACCCTCGAAAGCCCGAAATAAATCCTTCCGATAAATGCTCTCAACTACAGAAACACACACCGCAGACAATCCAATAACACTACAAGCAGCGAAAGCGTGGCAAAGGAAAAATGAACAGCAGCGAAACATGGAAAGCGCTGGCATCGGATCTCAGTTTAGCCGAGGAGCCAGCAACTGCATATCCTGCCAGCGAAATTTAAGGACTCCTTCCGCTCGGACTTACTTTGCAATGCAAACGACAGTTGAAGAGGCCCCGAAACTGGACACGAGGCGGGACGGCACGCCATGGGAAATATTGGAGCGCTATTTGCGAGCAGCGAAAACCTCGTCCATTTGCCACCAGCGCTAGCCCATCCACGGGCCCGTACACACACAAAAAGTAGGCAAAAAACATATTTATAAAAGAAGCAGAAGCCAACTTGTAACCGAGTCAGAGTTCGGTTCGGCTGCTGCTACTCCAAATGCACAAATATTTGGCAACACTTTGGCTCCGAGACATTTGCAGTTATTAGTTTTTTGCCCCTTTTTTTTTATTTCGATTGCTTTTTCTCTTTGTTTTCAGCTTGATGGACAAAAATTTGGCTTTTAACTTTATTAAAAATGAAAGCAGCAGAAACAAGAGCAGCAGCAGAAGCTGGCAGCGTGGCTTCACGAGAGGCAAGAAGGTGAAAGTGGCGCTGGAGACGGTCGGCGGAGGGTTTTTAATTTTCTTTTGAAAAGGTTAACAAAATGTTAAAAGCTTTCAAATATCAACAGAAACCTTTTCAAATACTTTCAATTCATCGGAAAGAACGAGAAACGAACGGAATTTTCACTTCGCAAAATTACCGAAGGACGAAAGAAGGAAGCACGGAGTGTGAAATATGATTAATAATAATAAAATATATATTTTAACAGACTATAAAACAAAATGAAGTGTGCAAAGGCTATCAAATTGCGATAAGACTTAAACTTTAAAATAAACGCTTTTAAATTTGTATTGAAAAATGGAACATTTTAAATTTGAAGTGGGAAGAAAGTTGAAAACTGAGAAGGCCACGGAATCGTGAAAAGGAAAAAACGCCAAGAAAACGTGGAATCGCTAGGAAAATATTAAATGAAAATACAATTTAAAAAGTTTGAGTGTGAAAAAGTTTAGTTTTCCAACAGATAACATAACGAAGCTGAAAACAAATCAGCAGAGGAAGCAAACAAGTCAAAGACCAAGATAACCGAGCTGCAAGACAAGAAGAAGAAGAAGAAGAAGAAGCAGAAGAAGTCGAAGAACAAGAGGAGGAAGAACTATAATCAGAAGCAGTATAAAAGAAGTGTAACGAATCGAAAGGGAGGCATGGTTGGTGTAGGGTAAATATTGAAGGAACAAGTGAAAAGTAGAAGAAGAAGAAGAAGAATGAGATGAAGAAGAAGCAGCAGCAATTCGAATAGCTGAAGTAGCTGCAATTGCATTTATTTAACCAGAACTTTTGGTCAAGCAGCCACGCCACGAAGAAGCCACGAATTCCCACAAAGCGGAGCGTTAAAGCGAGATGCAAGATGATGGGTGATGATGGTAGACGGAAGAAGAAGAAGAAGAAGAAGAAGCCTGCAGGATAGCGAAGAAGACCGAACACGAAGGCACGATGGCAAAAGACGCACTGAAAAGTAACTCATTCAATTGAAATACACAATGAAACACGAAATTTCCTTCATTTCTTTCATCAGTGTTTGCTTGTTCCTCGTTCTTGTTCGTTTGTTCACCCTTCGTCATCGTTTTTCACTTGATTTTTCGGCTGAAACTTATTCATTTCGTTTGGTTACTCCTTCCGGAATTGAATAGCATACGGAAAGTTTTTGATATCCTCGACGAGGTCTTCTTCTTCTTGTTTTTCTTTTTCTTCATCATCATCGTCGTCTTCATTATCGTCTTCTTCCGAGTTGCCTGTTGTTGTTGTTGTAGTTCATGTAGCTGCTTTTTTCTTATTCGTTGAGTTTCCTTCGTTGTTCGTTGAGATTTCACGATTGAGACATGATCAACTTGTGTTTGTTGTTGTTGTTGTTGTTGTTTTTGTGCTATTTAGATGGCTGTGGCTGGCTGAAATAATACAATTATTTGAATCAAATTGACGGCAGAACGCAATCAACTTCAAAGAGATTTCCATTCCTTGCGAATTCCGTCTTTCCTCCTTTTGAACCACTTTCGCCCCTTTAATTTCATCCGAAAAGCGAAGCATGGGAAAAGTTTACGAGGTCAGGACGGGATCTCTGATGAAATGACGCGATAGAAGAAGATGAAACCAACTTCATTCAGATCTATCCTTAATTTACTAAATTGAAAAATTCTCGCACAGAGCCAACAACAAAACTTTGTGAGAGGTCAAAGAGAACAATTCAAATATTGCATAGAGAAAGAAATGAAGGGAAAACAGCACGCCATAGAAAGGAGTGGTCCAACGTATCCCACTTTATGTCACTCACATTCCTTTCCCATTGATTTAGCTGCTGTATCCTTTTTATCCTCTTGCATCATGTAGTCATATTTCTTTTCATGGTATCAAACTTGTATCTCTGGCATCCCTATTTCACACTCTTTCCGCCAGAGTGTAACAGTTTTGCGTTTATACACTTGAACACATAATTCACAACACGTTCATCCAACTGATTCGGCATAAAGACAGAGTTTCTCCATCGAAAGCATGCTGAGGTGGATCGTGCTTAACTAGAAACCGTCTTGAGTACATAGGCTTTCCGGCACCGGCCAACCATGCTTCCCTATCGCTTCCCAGCTCACTTTATCCTACCCTAGTTTTCATATTCATCTTAAAGTTTGCTTGTGGGATGAGTTCTGAACGTTCTTCATTAATTCAATGTTTATTTTCGCTGGTCCATCGATTGGAATAGTTCTTAATTGGATCTTTTATTGGGACACCGGGAAAACTGAAGATGACAGAAACGCGGGATGTTTCCTCCTTTCAATAATCACCTAAAATGCAACGCTGTGTGCTTTAATTCAGATGGTGACATGTTTGTTAACTTTGTGTATGATTTAAAGGCCCAGCAGCAAGGAAATAAACGGTCTGGCGGCTCAGGTGTAGGGTCCGCGTGATTGGGCAAGCTTCGAAGGAGCGTCGGCGGCATGACTCACAGAAAGGACATTCGTGTGCACCGGCGAGTGTGTAATTTATTGTTTAATGTGTGCGTGAATGTGTGCGTGTGTGGGAATTGCAGTCGGTATTTTGTAACGTATAAATTACGATCTTCAATTTTCTGCTGCTGCTGCTGTTGGAGTCGCTGCTCTGCTTCTGCTGCTTCTCCTTGTTCTTCTTCCAGTTTCTGTTTATCCCCTCGTTAGACGTGTTGTGCTTGTTGTTTATGTTGGTGTTGGTAGTGGCTCGTTGCTTTAAAGTGGCTCAAAAGGATGGCTGCTGCTGCACGACTTCGACTAAGGATAAAAGACCCGAACCTCTGTAAGCTCTAAGTGTTTAAGCCACAACAACAACAACGTCAACAACATAAACTATCCTCAAAACATTAACTCTCCTAACAAGACCACCATCAACAGCAACCACGACAACAACAACAACAACAACAACAACTTCTCTTCGTTGGTTGCAATTATTAATGTTTCAAGGACTTTTGTAAGTTGCGGCCACTCCCCGGCAGAGGGCGGCGCCGTCGTCATCAACGTCGCGCTACAAAAGCCGCCAGTTGAGTTCCCTAACAGCGTATTACACAATGTTAACAACATCCTTCATCCAAACGGCTTCCAGAACCTCGCGACGTTCTCCGATTTTGTGACCCTCAAGTAAACACATCGTGGATGTTGCTGTTGTGTCCTTTTGCGTCTTATTTCTGAAGGTAGGGATCCTTCGTACTTCCCCATGTGTTCTTGAACAGAAATATGAAAAATTTAAATGTTGCTCGATGGTTGCTTTAAGGAGCGAAGGATCCACGGCGATGCTGATGCTGCGTTGATGTTCACACGAATTTACTGAAAAGGAGGAAGAAAGGAGAAAAGGGAAAGTAATGCCCGGACATCGCAGAGTCTCAAGTCTGCGCAAATTGCCATTCAGTCGAATCGAAGCCTTTTCCTGTCTTTGAAGGTCCATGCAAGCGTATGGCAAAAGGTGCAAGAAGGACTAGCAGTAATTATGAGCTTCTCCCCTCGCTCCTTCTCCTTCTCTGGACGGCTTTTTATAGCTCAAGAACTTTAATTTGCCTGATGCGACGCAACACCCTTTAGCAGCACGCCACAAACCAATTAAGGACCACTCACACACACACACACACACATACGAAGCGCCGCTTTAACATCACGCATCACTTCTGCGTTCGCTTTTGTCGAGTGTCCACCCGGAACGCAATCAAATTTGTTACTTTTTTCACAGTTATATTCGTAATTTTAGTGAAGCCCCGCCCCTAGAAACCCTCCCACCGTCCTAAGCTATCCTGACCTAGTTTCTTATTTCCTCTGTCCTTCTTCCGATTCCAGCTGCTCTCTTCTCTTCTCTCAGTTGCTATTCTTCATTTTCAATCTACTTTTGCACCTGATGCAGGTTTCGCTTTTTCCTTTTTGTCACTATAAGCATCGACCGTTATAACGGAATTATTTTAGGACTGTTCTATGGGGGCGTTTGTTTATTGTACTCAGCTTGTTATGGGTTAATACGTGCCACAGGCTTCGTCCACACACACACACGCACGCACACATGTGAGTTTAATGTGTAAGTAAATATAAAAGGCTGCTGTTGCAGGTTGCAAAATGTCCGCAGGTTGACTCTCGTAGGCCTTGAACTGCGGCCTGCGGTAGTCCAGATATAAATACAGTTGCTGCCATGTGTAAATATCCTCGGCGTCAGTATCGATGTCCTTCATGTCTCACAGCGGGACGCCTCTGATCGTTCGGATGATGCAGGATTCCAAGGACATCCGCATACAGTTCCAGGAACCAACATTAACTTGGTCCAGCTTCAAGCTTTAATAACTGTTTTAAAGACTACTTGGCGGCCATCAACGAAACTCCGAAAGGATGAAAAGAATCAGAGTTAAACACGAAATATTAAAAAACCGAGAATTTTTGAAATACGTTCGTCGGCTGCTGAACCACGTTTAATATATTGAGCGGCCATGATGAAGCTTCCGCTTTGAAGGATCTCTAAAGAAGTGAATCCTCTGTTTTCGTCGGCCATGACTCCTTTCTGGTATTCAATAAATTGTCTCGGAACTGGAAAGATAATAAAAAGGATGCTCATAAAAGAAAGACCGCAATATAATTTAGAATCCACGGCGGGGAAGACGCGGAGGTGCTCCTCCTTGGCGGCGGGGACATCAACGACCGAAACAAACGCCACCGAAGACAACCCAAGCCAAAGAAGCAGCAGCAGGAAGCGGAGCAGCTCCAGCAGCGGCGTCGTCAACTTGGGCATAAGCTGAAAATTACAGCAAGGATTATGACTTAAATTCGCGTAAAAAACGACAGATAACAAATCCTTTAACACAACGAGTGCCGGCTGCACACAGCAGCAAGACGACGAAGGCTGATGTACGACGTGATAACGATGAAGAGGAGAACCACCGCGCCAGGACTGCGAAGGGACTTGTTGTTGTTGCTGCTGTTGCTGAACAACAAATCCTTTTCATTCGGCGTGTTTGGTTATGCTTCAAGCTTAAATAAATAATTACCACAGGACCTTTGCTGCTTCCTGTCAGAAACTCATCAGCGTACGGAAAGCAACAATTCATGGGTTGCTGAGGGTGTTGCAGGGCGGCGGGACGATGTTTGGGGACCTTCTATTGTGGTTCTTCCTGCTTTCTTCTTTCGCAAGTTTATTTTTTATTTTTGTTGCTGCTGCTGCTTTGCGTTGCGTTCTCATCAACGGCCACATTTTGACACTAAATAATGTACGATGTAAATGTTCGTTGTTGCTCCGCTGCTCCAGTAAAGCTGCACGATGGCTTAAATATACTTTTTCCTTAATGTCCTGTCGTTTGTGTCTTTATTTAAGATCATCAAACACACAACAACAACAGCAACACGAAAAGGAAAAACTCACTTCACTTCTTTCGTGAGGCTCCACAGCAGCCAGCACGACAGGACCTAAGAAAATCTTTCCATTTCGCTGACTCTTTTTCCTTCGTCTGTTGTCATGTGTTATTTTTATCATTCAGCCCAGCTTCACGCTGATGCTGATGTTGCTGGTGGTGCTGTTTATAAGCTCCGACCCGGGGCTGCAGTAATATTGCCCACTTCGCCGTACTCACCTTCCCCGAACCCACCACCGCCAACGACAGCATTAATTAAGCTATGCGACGAGCGAAATATTAAAATGTCGCTAGCGAGGGGAGCACACGAATGTTAATGAGAATCTTTCGCCTGAAATAAAAGCGACCATTTTGACAAATTGTTGTTTTATTCTCGGACTCTTGTAGCTCCCCTTCCGGCCGCATAATCGAAAATTAATGTAGGCAAAAATTGGCATATAATGAGATTTCTGAGGGCTGGAAGACGACCCGGCAAAAACCTATCTGCAGCGGAATTAAATGTGTACTTCCTAGCGTGGGATAGTTAAGCGAGGATTAGGGTTGGCTGCTGGGATGACGGCGGCTGGGAGGGCCTGCATAACTCTAATGGATTCAAATTGAAAGCGTAATTACTTGTTCCTCCTTTTATACGGAAAGTTCAATATAAACCCTTTGCATTATAAACGAATTTCAAGTCCACCGCCATGAAGTCCACCCTTCAGCGGTTTCATAGGCGACATGGGATAAATAACAGTTGCAGTTACTGAAACTTTGATTCGCGACTTAAATACTTTTATGTATATATACTTTTAGTGCTATACAAAATATTGCTGTAATACTTTTTGGGAGCCTTGCCAAAATATCCTCTATACTGATATATCTAAAGTCTTATCCAAGTGGTTGCATACCTATCTTAGTAATAGGCATTCCATTGTGGTTGTTGGAGATGTTGAACCTTTTTCCTAGACTGGCTCTTCTGTGTACCTCAGAATATTATCCTTTGGTTTCACGTCCTTCTACTGTTTATTTTTAGTACATTCACTTATGTAAAGCTTTTGTGTTTGCTGATGATCTTATAGTATTTTATAAATAATTTTTTGTAATGATTGCATATCTGAATTAATATAATAATTTATACACCCTAAATTAATATTTTTGTATAATTGGAGCAAATGTAATAAGTTAACTATAAGTTTTTCAAACTCCTTGATAAGATTTTACAAGTCCCGTTCACGCGTTCCTTACTTTATTAAATTTAAACAAAATTTTGAAATTAAGTTGGTGTAGGTAATTCGTGAATTACTGTCCATAGCTAACTATTAGCTCCGTATCAAAGGCAACAGTTGAAATTTCTCTGCTTGTCCAACTTTAAAAGGGTAATACAAGACTTTTGTAAGATGTTGACTATGGATCCCTAATTTGGAATCCTTCTTTTTAGAAAATGTGCTATGTACTATTCGTGTTACTTGACGAGTCGGATCAGAAATTATAGAACCATGTTCGCTGTTAGCCATTCGCAGCTTGAATCGGAGATTGCATTTCGGAATGATGTCTATGGATGATTTAATAAATGGACCACTCGACTTTCCTTATTCCTTATCGAAGTTCTCTAAATCTTTTATATTCCTAAATCTAACTGTAATTATTTAATTATTGAACCTATAAATTAGGCGCTAAATGTATTTAAGTGCATTTATAAAGAGAAAAATCTTGGATTTTATATGTTTCTACAGACTTACGTTAGATACCCATCTGGTACAAATATATTCATTTGTATAGTTCCCTGTATGCAACTCTTGGCGCTTTAATAGTGGTAAACAGCTAATACCAATCGCTTAATGAGATGGCAGAGCAGCTTTCAGTAACTCTGCACAGAGCACTAGCTCACAGTTTTTCAGGGAATTGTCATACGGACAAGCCTACTTGCAAAGGCACAAGGCTGGCGGTTAGGCGTAATACCATGAGTGTGGGAATGCGTCTGGCCAGCTAAACACGTACATATCTTCGAAGAGAACTGCTAAAGCCTGTACTAGAGGAAAAGGAAGGTGAACCTGGAGCATTGTAAGTAGGTGTTGGCGGCCTTCAATCTCTATGAAGGGAAAGAAGGAACCTGCAGAACACTTGGTCTGTAGCAAGGAAAAAACACATCCGTATGGCTGCATACCGCTTCAATTACTTATGTGAAATACCCTCGGTGAAAATAGGGAGCTGTAGCTTTACTTCCAATGTTGAGGAATCCATAGGGCATCACAAGGGATGCCCTAAATTTGCGTTCTCCTTAGGACAGGCCATTCAACCTAACCTAGTCTACAGTAGATCCCAAAAAAGTATAGTTTTTGTAAATAAGTGAAGAAGTTACACCCAAAACAGAGTTATTTTCATAGAGTTGGGTTCAATGGGTCATTTGACGAACATGAACACAAAAATAATATTTTTGCTTTCTTAGAAAAACTCCATTTATATCTTTAACATCAGAAGTTGTCAGCTTCTGGATGTTCATTTAATGGTCCACTAAAAAGTTGTTGTTCTGGTTCCTTGTGACTTTTGATATTGACAATTAAATAGATATTTTTTAGAAGATTGGATCCAAGGACTTTATAATATATTATATATATTATATATGCGTTAAGGGTTGCGATAGTGGTTGTGGCTTCAAGTCAGCCCAAGTTTATGCTTCTTAGTTGAATGTTATTTCTGTGCATTAAGCTTAAGTGAGGCAGCGTTACAAGGAAAAGGAGGAGAAGAAGACGACAACGAAGCCGCCTGCATAACGAAGATGAAGAAGCAGTTAAGGAAGAAAAGGCGAAAGGCGAAACTTCATTTAAGAAGTGTGAAAATTTGTTATTTCTAAAGTTTTTCGCTTCATTTTCCCTCCGCTTCCGTGTAAATTCATTACAAAGTCCAGTCATTAACATTCTTTCAGTTCCTCTCTTTCTGTTGCTCCATCTCTCTCTCGCTCTCTCTCACTCCTTTCCTCACTATTTAACTCCTCTACAGGCGCGTATCCCAATTCATGGTTGATTGTGGCTTCAAGTCAGTGTTAGTCAATTAATTATAGTTGTTGGTGTTGGTGTTGGTGTTGTTGTTGTTGTTGTTATGACTGATGTCATCACAGTGATTGCCGCCATTGTTGCCGGCGCTTGATGTAGTTTAGCTCAGCTTTTGTGGACGGCGTCTGTTTGTGTGCTTTTGCGAGTCCTTTTCATTCTCGTATCCATTTAATGCACTCGTAACAAGGTTGTTGATGAGCGCGGACTAACGGCAGTCCTTGTGCACTAGAGAAAGGATATTTCCACGCACGGTGTGAAGCGTTAAATCGCCGCAGCTGTCGAATGTTAACCACGACGCGGCTGAAAGACTCCACGTGCGTCATTTACGACAGACGATAATGGAACGAATTAAGGCTAACGAATCGCTTTCGCTGTCACCTGCTTTAATTTCACTGCCTGGCCCGATCGTTCATTTGAACGAGAAATGGGTTTGAATCAACGCCGCAAAGCAGGCAGCTTGAGTCACAGAAAACTTAATTTGGACTTTTGAATATTTTTTGCTCTACGCACCTTGAATATTTCGATTATCTTCCTTCCTTGCTTCCTTCATCCATCATGGAGCTGAAAGTCTCCCGAGTCACATATCTAAGGGTTCTTCTACTCTTTCAGCTCCCCGAAATCGCCGCGCCGTCCTTCCTTGTCCGTCTCCGATTCCACTTGTGTAATAACAGACAAGCATCGGCGAGGACTTTGCCCTCGGGACAAGTACACGTCGTGTTATTGTTGTTGGCGGTGTTGCTGTCGGTGTTGGTGTTGATTTTGTGTCTATTTCTTCCTCGGCCATCGTCCGGCGTCCAGTCCAGTGTGTTTATTTTGACAACAAGCTACACACAGGGAGCGACGTCCGTCCGGGATTTTGTGCCCGGCTGCGTCAGTGCATCGTGTAAACAAGCAGCATCAACATAAAAATTAAATGTATACGAGTCCAAACCAAAACAAAGCCCGAGAACAAAGACGATTTCCAATTGGATTTGATGTTCACATTCGAATACAAACACTCCGTCGAACAAACAAACAGCGACAGGCAAACAACGACAAATGATTTGACTGACAGACAACAGCGCTGCGACCCTGCATAAACAGGTCAGTCAACCTCGGGGCCAGGCATCCGTCGACGCTGACATCCAGCCACTGAGGCGCGACACATGCCAACCTTACCAGCTGCTGCCAACGCTGCCGAAGACGCCGAAGATGCTGGAGGCAGCCGACTCAACATTCTTTATCGTCTCGTAGCGTCGTGTTTTGGCCCGCTCTCCGAATGCACCGTCGGACGGTCGGACCTGCCATTGCTTGCTTATTTTGTCAGGCGCCCCGACTCGGAGCGTGTGCCACTTGGAAGCATGGCTGCCATCGTATCGACAGCACAGCGACACAACAAGAACCGTTCTAAAAATGGAACACGGTCCACACACAAGAATCGAAGGGAACTCAAACTTGAAAACAGTGATAATTTGAAAATCTTCTGATTTAGGACTGATAAACATTGTGAAGGGGAAAGCAAACAATGGGAAATGTGTGCTATGATTTATTGCGATACGATTATCACTCGAAGCCAAGAAGTGATTCGAAAGTCAACGAACTGAGATAACGACTGTTTACGAAACTATTTTCAGATCGTTTCTTTCTCCACTTCATTGATAGACTTTAAATGCATACTTTACCGGCATTACCATTAACATAGCCTTAAATGCCACACAAATCTACTTCCGAAATCATGGTTTGATTTACTCCAACGACGGACCTGTGCAATACCACAGTTCGGGTGCTTCGTGCGTTACTTAACGGGCCTGTATGGATCTATCTTCTGTACAGGAGGATCTCCGAGGAAAAGTAATTTCCTCGCATCTGTCAGCATACTCCAATCTCCTATCCATCGATCCCCAATAGATCCCAATAATGCAGTCCATTGCAGTTCTGGGACATCTCTTCAATCAAATTCTGAGGTTCTCCCCACTCACATTCTCTGCGCATATTTTTCAATGACAATGGAATGTTCAGTGCTGCGGAATATGAGACCAGATCTCCTCAGACCCATAATACAGAAAAGCCGTAGTGTTTCACGGGTCAGTCGTTAAAGTAAACCGAACCCTGATTTCGGAAGTAGATTTGTACAAACTTGAGCAAAGTTTAGTGATAAATAAAGAAATACTAATGAAGTATGGACTCGATGTCTATCAATGAAGTGTAGAAAGAAACGATCTGAAAATAGTTTCATAAACAATCATTATCTCAGTTCGTCGACTTATGAATCACTTCTGGAATCACACATTTTCCTTTGTTTGCTTTCTTCCCCTTTCCACGGTGTTTCCTATGCCAGAATTTATTGCTGCTTTCACCCACACTTCAGCTGTATTTCTATTGATTGGAGTACAATCAAATCTTAATTATAAGCCATTTGCTCCTCAGTTGCTCATCAAAGCTGATTTGAGGGCCTTTTCTCCATTTATATTCAGCCCTTTTTTGTCTAATATTTTATGTAAAATATGTTATTTTGTCTTCATTTCCATAAAAAATTCAAACTGTCATAATTCCGTTGAGTTCTTAAATTAAATTCTGATTTAAAGTAACAAAGAGACACATTTTTCTACCTTTTATTATTTTCAATTTGATTTCTCGGGAATAACAAAATTAAATCAAGATAAAAATGGACATGGATCATGTACAATATGCGATTTTATTAAATATGCAAACAGAAAAATTCGAAAGTAGCATAAAATATGTAATAATTTATTTCTTATCCTCTACAGTTGAATTTTTCTTGACATTAGACGTAATCGAAGCCTAAATTTTTTGGAATTACGGCTGAAAAGTAACCAGTGTGGTTTATGGATCGGAGATTTATCCTCTTATTTATGAAGGAAAGGATATTACTGGACAAATTAATGCCCAAAGCATCGCAAATTCTGTGTCATATTCAAGTAAGTGCCATTTGAAAATGAAAAATCCATAAATAAATATTGATATACTGTAGCTTACATTGTGAACTCCAATATGTTCACTGTTAGATGCTTTTTTGATAAAGTGAGGAAATTAAGAAATGAAGATGTGGTCAGACCCCGTCAGAGTTCCCAATACTGTCTGGAAATCCGGAAAAAGCAGAGAAAGCATCTTAGGAATTAGTAGTATACTCTATATATTACTAATATCTAAAATTCTATACAACAAATTTATTCGGGTCTCACATTTTACAGACTATTCTGATAACAGAGCGTAGTAAAAGGTTTTCTGTATTTTAACCCAAGAATTTCCTATAATTTAAATAATTTTAACATTTTCATTTTTATGATTTTTAAATTTTTATGATTTATTGGTATTTTAGCTTTTTCCTATTTTTCTTTTCCTTTTTTTAACACATCCTCTTAACTCCCCTTGAAGTTTCTATGACTTTTGGGGTTTATTTTTAATGCTTTTCAAGCATTCGAATATAAATTTTTCAACAATAATTCGAATCCTTCAAACTTAATTCAAAGCCGGATCATGGAGCATATCAATTTCAATAAATATTCGTTCTTCGTGCCGTGTGTTGTTTTATTTTGGCAACATTTTTTCCATTTTGTGGAATCCTGCTGATTTGCTCATACTCATTTGTTCTGTTTGTAGTAATCTGTACTCGTCCCCGTCCGCGTTATTGCTGCATCCGTCAGCTTTTGTCAAGGATTATTTTTTTGTTCGGTGTTGCTGCGAATACAATTTTAATTAGTTGCTGAGTTGCTATGACAGTCGATGTTTTCCATTGGTTTCCGATTTTAGCAGAGGATATCACTTTAATTTCCAAATAACCTTAGACTAAAATAGGTGTGATAGTTGAAGCCCCCAATTCCTTCTGTTGCTGTGCTTTCTCTTACCGAAATCTCTTATCTAATCTTCAGGTGAGTGTGTGTCACTGTTTGGCGAACGTCTTTTATTCGCTGTTTTGTTGTGGCCATAAAGCGGAAACGTAGCATCATCAGGCGCCAAAAACTTCAACAGTCAAACATCCGCCCACCCGCCGCCGCCGCATTTCCGCCAGCAGCCGACGGACGAACGCATCCTTGCGACATCTCGATACGGCGATGACAATAACAAACAGAACACCGACGACAACACGGACAACAAAAAACTAAATCACCGCCAGCAGAACGATGGCGGCTGTCATCGTTATTCACCTAAAACTGTGCAACGATTTCTTGCTGCTGCTCGATCACCATCACGACTCCGTCTCGAGCTCCAGCTGCAGCTGTAGGTGAGCACGCTCCTTCCAAGTCCTCGTCCTCGCAGTGACCCCAACACGGAGCGGAGGAGGCGGAAAGCGAAGAAACGAGCGACGAGGAAGAAGCCCGGCGCTACGGTCTGCATTTCAAATGGAACTTTCAATTCGCCGCTATGGAAAAATCCTGTTTTTTGCCCCCAATGTATTGTTGTTGGTCTTTATTTTGAGCCAATAAATAATTCGTGTTTTTAAGCTTCTTAAATTCTCCGAGATGTTGTTGTTGCTGTCGTGGTATCCTTGCTGTTATTATTGCTTCCTGTGCCTTTGCTCACAACGTGAACATTCGGTTGTAGCCGTTTTTCGTTCGGTTATCATGATGGATGAGGCCAGCGCAAAAACCCAGCAAGGACTCTTTTCCTTAACCGCTTTGAACCACTTTCAAAGCACGGCGACGCGGCGAATTGTTGCGAGTTGTTCCCGTTTTCTCGTGACGCTCTCGTGATTCGCGCTGCACGGCGCAGTCGCATTGCTGAAGGCGCTCTTTTCCAGTCGACGTGCAGCCAGCGAACGGCACAAAGGCGCGTCGCTCTGAGAACTTCCCGCATAAATAGTTGCTCTAGAGTTGGGAAACAGGACACAATAAATTTCCCTTTTACAGGTGAACTCAGAGTTTCCTTGTCGTGGAAGTTGTTGTTGTTGTTGTTGTGCCTGTGAATGTTATGTGAGATGCAACGAAGAGTTTTTCGCGGAGTGGAGATATTTCAAAAAATCGTAGAGATCTTCTACGAAGTTCTTTGGAGAATTTCCAAGAGACTTTTCTGTAAATTAAATATTTTAAAACAAGTTTTCTAAAGGACTTTTTAAGGTTGTTGCTGCTGTTTGCCGAATTTTTCCCTCAATTGTTATTTAATGAAGACAAAATTAGCTTGGCAATCATTAAAAGCGATTGCATACCGTTAGGCTGATTCTTCATGAGAGAATTTCATTTGTGAATCGACAGAGAATCGGCTGTTAATTCGTGGTTTTGTCATAAAAATGGTGATCATTTGCGAAACAATTGACAGAGCCGTCATCGTCGTCGTCTTCTGGAACTACTTGGGTGCATTTAATTGCGAGAGATGTACGTGAAATAAAGAAGAGACGCCTTCAAAGACATCGCCTCAGTAGAAATCCGCTGCGTCACTTCCTCCTTCTTCGGGTCATCGGCGACGAGTCTCGGCACATGAAACGCACCGTGAGAATTCCTCGCTGCACGAGCGCGTCTCATTGTCTTTCTTTGCGCAGCCAGCCCCGCACCGAGCCCGCATCTAGGCCCCGATCGGCGACCGTGTTGCGTGTGAATCGTGGGAATTCGGTGATCGCCGTGACGAGTGTCCGCAGCGCTTCCGAGGAGTCGTCGCATTGAAGCGGGGGTCATTCCGAGCCATGGGACCCTTTGCTTGTTAGGCTTTTCGTTGTTGCTTCATTATTGTCGTCGCTGCGATGTCTCCGGGGTTGATGCCATTATCCGAAAGTAAAATATTTCCGCTTCGTCTTCTCCTTCGTAATTATAAATCAATTGTTGGTTCGTTGTTGGTTTCATTCTCGAGGGGACTTCACTGCAAAATTCACATCATTCGCTGAAGTTTCGTCACTCAACTTCCTGCCACGGAATCTACAGATCAGTTGCAACACACAAACATCGCATGCAACCCGAAAGAAAGTTTCTTCATCAGAAAATCTCCAGGCAGAAGCTCCACACGAAAACTGGTTTCGAGTCTTTGAGGAACCCATTTTTATGTGCTGCTGGCTTCTGTTGTGCGGTGGACGAGGGGAGCGGGGATGGCTGAATGAATGGACCAGAAAAGGTTTCAACCGAAGCCTCGACGCTCCACAAAGAGTCGAATTGCAAGCAGACCCAACAGAAAAATATAAAAGAATGGAAGAAAGGTGCATGGAGTTTGTAGTGCAGAGGGGCGAGCGAAGGCGGGAGAAGCGGCTCGAAGGTTTTCCGATAAAATCCCTTGTATAAGAGTTGCTTGCTAAAGTTGTCGCCAAGAGAGGATTCCAAGAGAGTGCAAGAGAGAGATGCTCTGCGCATGCGCAGCACTGCGACAGCCTCTTCCAGGCAAGCAATCAGCGAAGCAGTCTCTGCTCTCTCTCCTTTTACGCCTCTCTCTCCAACCACTTCGGACTTCGTTGATGCTTCGCGGCAAAAACACGGACTGCTGACCGGTCGCTCGGCGTTCGTGGCTCGTTGCTCAACGCTCATCGCTGGTCGCTTGGTCGGTCGGGCGTGCGGAATTCGCCCGAGTCGCTGCGTCCGTCCGCAGCAGAAGAGAACGCAGCAGCAAGCAGGTTCCGACGGCAGCTCTCGCCACTCGCGGCTTCAGTTCTCAGTTGTTGTGCTCGAATATCGGACGTGTGTGCTGCGTAGCGACGGAAAGTTTTTCATGTGAACCTCTGAAGTCAGAGCCAAAGCAGAGTACAGAAGAATCAGAATCCGACTCGCGGCCTGAAAGACTCGCAATCGAAGTGCAGGATAAGAAAAGTTAATAACGGTTAATTGTCGTTGGTTGCGTGGAGTGGGACGGGCGAGGGGTCGATGGGGATAGCTGCCAGCGCGGTTGAGTGGCTTGCTGTCACTGCTTCGCTGTAGGAAGCGCGTCTCGGCAGAATCCTTGGCCGTCGATCTAAATTTTCAGCGCACAAAAAGCCAGCAACGTCGCCTTCGCTTGAATGGGTTTTTGTTTGAGTTGTGGTTGAATCGCTGCTGTTTTCTGTTCGGGGAATATTCCGTCATTGTGCGAATGATTCCTGGCGTTGTTGGTGGCTCGCTTTTCGCACGCAAACCTTCGACGGCGCTGCACTGGCTGTCGCTGTCGATGTGAATGTGTGTATGGACCACACCCGCGCGCCTGCACAGGTTTTAGTGTCTTCCCGACGGCAGTTTTCCAGTTCGCAGCGCAGCCAGCACAGAATCCACTCGGCAATCAGCAGAACTCCGCCGAAGAGCGACGTCGACTTCACCACTTTGTGTTGCAAAAAGCTCTCCTCTTTCGCACAGTCAACTGCGGCTGTCGTCGTGCGTCGGCTTCGCACGAGTTTCCCACACACAGAAATTTCCCTACGTCGCTAGAACTTCTCCACTCGGAGTCGCAGCACAAAATCCGATCAGAAAAAAGTAACTTTTCATTGAAATGCGAAAATGAAAGCCCAACAAGAAATGCTTCATTGGAAAAGGGAAATATGCAAAATGTTATTGAGTAATCACTTTCAAACCAAACAGGAATAAAAAAAAAACTTGGCAATTTCCTTGCACAAGGAATAATTTCCTTTTTCAAGTTTAAAGTAATTTGGACTTTTTATTTGCTTAAAAACAGCTTTTAAAGTGGTGAATTTTCATTAAAACCGCAGTTTTTCGACGCTCGCGAAAATGTCCCGCGTTGGGAAATTTTCATTTTCATTCAGTGTCGCGTGTGAGGAAAACTCAAACGCCTCGACTCACAAAAACGAAGGCGCACATTGTGCAGCGAGCGAGGAATCCACTCACAGCGTCGTGCAGCCGAGTTTTGCCTCGACGGGGGTTGGAAAGCGCTGTGCAGTTTTCTGCACAACGACTTCCAGTCGTCGCCGCACTCGCTTCGGCTGGCTTGTGGGAAATCGCACGTCGAAGCAGAGTCCACTGACGAAGCGAAACGGAACGCGGCCAGTTCAGCGTGTGTTCGAGCGAGTTTGCTTTATGTGTGCGTGAGCTGCTAAACTTTACACTTTGCTATCTCAATAGGCACGAGGAACGACGAGAGGATGTGTGTTTTTTGGCAGCGACTGACCGAGCGGAGTGCTCACGCCGTTCGAGGCTGAAGTGAAGCAGGCGCCGAAGAATCTGCTCGCTGTGGCAGTGTTTGCCGACTGCGAATGCATTAAGTGAAGTACAATCGAACTCAGGCGAAAGGACATCACGTGCTGCAGGCTCTGTTCGTGCAGCGCATCCTACAAACGAACTGAAAAGTGGCGTGTGTTTGTGTGTTGAAAAGGTTCAAGTGCGACGAAATTCCTTCTGCTGTGGTTTTTGTGCTAAAGTTCAAGCGACGCTTCGTGAGTCTTGGACATTGATTCACATACAAAGCAACGTTTTTCGCAACGCACTGAAGAGGAGAGACAGACAGGCCCTCGCCCCTTCACCCACATCCCAAAGAAGTTATTTGAGAATGTCTTCATTCGATTAATAACTCAACCGCTGATTTCATTAATTTATTTAAAGATTCCCCGTTTTGCTGCTTGAGAAAACTGATCAATAACAAAAGACAATTGAAAGAAAATTCGTGTCAGTGCTACATTCGTGTCCTGTGAATTACTACCCCTTTCCGCCCTCCACCGCCGCAGCCGCCTCCTCCGGGCGCTTTAAACAAGGACTCAATCGGACTGTTTAACTCCATGTGCAAAGTGATTTTTCCCACTCAATCAAAATAAAAACAATACAAAGCAAACGAAGCGAAGTGGTGTTGTTCGTCGCTGCTGTTGACGTTTTCCGTTGCCTCCAAAGACATCCGCAGCTCACAGTTGGATTGGCTCAAATGTTGGATAATGTTTGTCAAACAAAGGTCAGTACAAGAGCTCAGCGCATAGAAATGTCCGCATTAATATTAAACACTTTATTTCATATATTTAAAAAAAAAATCGAGCTCATTTACTTTGTAATTAAAATAGTATTTTATAAATTTTTTTATTATTAACTTTACTTATTATGAAGTCAGTTTTTTAACCTTGTATTTTGCAATGAAACTAAAAATGGAAAAACTAATTTCAAATTATATTCAAGTGATTAAAATTTAAATAATAACAATTACTAATAATTTAAATTAATTAATGTATTGTAATTAATTGCAATTAATAATGAAAAATAAATAAAAAATGCGAATTTAAAGCCAAATGCAAAAAAGCGCTCAATGTAACAGAAATTGATAAAATAATAACATAAACTTATAAATAAATTAAATATAAATAATTAATTAATCTATAAAAATATAATATATATCAATATAAAAAAATATAATATAAAATAAATAAATATAAGTAAAGTAAGAAATGAGGAACTATAAAATAAATTAATTGAATTGAATGGAACTGAACATATAAAATAATATAAATAGAAAAATATTAATAAAGTTCTACAAATGCAATGTGAATAATAATTAAATAATGAATTACAAATAAAATTAGATGACAATAAAATGAAAATAATAGTGGAAGTCTTCAAGTTTTCCTTCGTTGCATTTCTCGTGTTCAATGAGGCTTTTTCTGTCACTTTGACGACTTCCTAAAGCATTTGAATGTTTGGAAATGCGGAGAAAATGCAGCATTTCTATGGAAATTCATAGATTTTGATTAAAAATGTCGAAAGAGGAACCACTCGAAATATCATTGAATGTTCCGTCGAAAAGCTTTTCTATTTAATCCTGACTGAAACCAATACATTTCGGCCAAATGGAGAAACAATAGATACATTAACACCCAAACACACACATGCATAAATTCGTTAAGCTCGAATTGTATTTAGAATACAATTTGCAGCTGAACCGAACAGAGACAAGAAGATTTATGGTATTTCCATGCAACTGCCACAAAGAAACAAACGAAGCAGGGCGCAAAACACACAGCCACATGAACACGCATGGCTCAAAAGCCACAACTCAATCGTTAGCTGCAAGGACAAGCGGACAGACGGCCACAATCACAAAGAGCTGCCACAAAAATGCTCTACTTTCCACTGCACAGTTGTAAAGTGTCGTTATCCGCGAGTGTGTGAAGTGTGTCAGTGTGCGTGTGTGTGTCCGAGGCACTCCAACAATCAGAATCAGTCAATCGGCTGCCAAAATACCGCAACACTTTGCTGTATCGCAGTAAATCAATTTTAATTCTACGACCGCCGAAACGAAACCACAACAAATTTGCATTCCCAGCGATAGTCGCAGACGTGTTAAATGCTTACCCACGGCCCTACGACCCCCGAATTGACTCGTAGGACTTCGAGTGTGTAGCGACGATGGTCTTACCTCTTCTGCATCTGTGTGTGTCTCCATTCCTTCAGTGTTCGACTAGACTCAATTAGAAGAACTTTTAATGACTGACATTTAGATCTGCTAGTAGCCATTTTAGTAGAACTCTTCCTGTCCCTGTTATTATGCTTGTTACTGTCGCTGTTCTTGTGTTAATAGATCTCTTAGAAACCCTGTTGGCTGCCCTGGTACTGTCTTCGTCAATCGGTCCATTGCATGCCTGGCTATTCCCGCTGTTAGTGGCTGTTTTCGTAGTTCCCATTATGCCTCTTCCTAAGAATTTCCATTAAGTCTTCCCTAGCATCACTTTTATCCTCAGTATTTCTCCCAATATTTTCGTCCTGCAGTCTCCCTTCCTTATTGTCGCTCTTCTTCAACGGATTTGTTAATCTTTAACCTCTGTCGATTCCTTCCCCGTAACAATTTCTTTAGTGACTATTATTTTTCTTGTTATCACTCAGTCGCCTGCGATCGTGGCACCGTTTTCATCTCATCTCAACGCAGTGAATTTCCACAGATTCTACAAATCGTTAATAATGATTAATGACCGCCAGCATTTGTATTGCGTTGCTTTTGGTTTTGTTTCTAAATTTGCTCTTCCGTTGTGTTTCCATTGATTTTCCAATTTCGAACGCAAGCTCTGGGATTACGAACACTTTCTCGAAGATTTATTGCTTTTTAAGCAGTTGCCAACGTTTATTGTTTGCTAACCTCAAACCTCAGACTCTGTGAAAAGCAGAAAAATTTTTACATGACAAATTTCTTTGCTTTCGAGATGCAATTCATTGGCGTTGATTTCTAATTTTGAGCCGGTTTTTCTTACGCGCTTTTCAACATCACCTAAAAAGTAGCCTCAAATCTTCTCAGGATCTCTATGGATGTTTCTGGAAGAAATATTGAAAATTTTGCGCCCATTAAAAGTTAGTAAGGAAGGCTTCTGTTGGTCTCACGTTCATTTCTTGGATTTCGATTCGTAAAATGTGGGACATCATTTTAAAACATTTTGAACGTTTCCAGAAACAATCATTCACAATATTTATACTAAATACAGTCGATAGGAACTATTAATAAAGTTATTATTGTATAGAAACTAATGCCATGAACTTTTTTCATGCTCCTCACTTTCTACTGATTTCTGGGATCAAACGTTGTATTCTGTACAAGGGAAAACACTGAACAATCCCAAAAAAGCTATCTAATAAGGCCCTCAAGGGTTCTTAGGGATACTCTGCCTACTGACGTCGGATCTCAGAATTATTATTATGTTAAAAGTATTGCTACGGAGATCTTCGATTTGCATCTCGTACCTGGAGTTCATTCGGAATCTTGTACAGTCAAACGAATCGTTGATGCAGGTTTCTACAGCCACATTTTGTTTAAGACACTTTAATATACACATATACACATTTTTACCATATACACCTCCAGTCCTTCACATTTAAATCCTTTGCATCGAGAATTATAAAGTTCTTTGCATTGGAAACAAATCTAAATATTACAGAGAATATATTTCCGGATTCTTTTGTAAAAAATATAAAATTCGGAAAAACGTAAATATAAAACTATAAAGTACATATAATCTCATTTCGAAAAGTATTTCTACTTCTACTAAAATCATTTAAATGCGTTGTAATATTGAAGCAAGAAAACTCCATGAAGTCTCGAGTTCTTAGTTTAAGTAGAATTCAGCTGCTGTAAATAACGCAACGGAGTCTATCACAGGAAAAACTGGTTACACACTGAGACTGCCTTCGCAAAGAAATTCCCTGGAATCAAAGAATTTCAATGGAAAAACATGTGTACTGAAAACTGATCATTAATAATGACCAAATTTTGTTGTTTACCTGGACCAGGTCGAAAAATGCGTAGATGCTGTTAACATTTAAAGCAAAGCATTAAAGAAAAGAAAACAGAATCATTGCGTAGGTTCGATAAATAACAACAATACCCGATACATACTGAACTGGTTGGCGGGAGGAGGCCGGAGAGGAAGACGAGGGATGCTGAAGAGGTACCCACGACGAAGAGAAGACGTTTCAAAGAATTTCTTGTTACCTGTACATCTCCAGCTTCACTCGAACAGTTTAGAGTTCGGGACATAAAAGGCAATTATATAATGTTCCAGAGAGAAATATAACTAAATGCAAAACAAGTTTAGTCAGATCCGTCGAGGTGAGAAGATTGCATCTAAGAGAAGAGTTAAGAGAATCAACAAATGTGAAAAAGAAAATTATTACAATTATTTTATGCTTATAAAAATTGAATATAAGAGCAGAGAAACAAAGAGAGAGATGGAGAATAATCCTTTTTGGTCCCGGGCATGGAAAAATCATTGATCACCCATGTATAGACTTACAATAGTCAAGCGAGGAGCGTAGAACTGAGATTCTGGGGACTTGCGTTGAGAAAGGGAAACGCGAATAATGCTCTTGAAAATTAGCAGAGGAGAAGAGAGAAGCGACACTGAGATCAAGAAGAACGAAAGGCGAAAACCTGATATTTCTTCTTCTATCTGAGGCAGAGGTGATATAAGAGAGGATCACAAGGCAACATGACGTAATATAAGAGCATAAAATAACCATAGAAGCACAACAGACAATTTTTCTTGGCGTCTAGAGAAAAAAGAAGCTGGGCCTGTTTCTGGTTGCGGTTGTTCCACGCTGAAATGGAAACCTGCTTCAATTACGAGCAACTCATGTAACCAACTTTTTGCTGTACCTTCGCTGGGATGATGTGAGAAAGAATTTTTTGTTTTTAGTTTCCATCGTCTTTTTTTTTTGGGTAAAACAAGAAACAATCGAAAAACCGATTGCGCCAATAAAATCAGGTTTTCGTAGTGAATGCGCAGGGCTTTGAATTCGTGATATTACACGACTTTTCACTCAGTCACGACCTGTTCCCCCGCCCCCTCCCCCACCCAATTTAATACCTCACTTCAGTCGCTCAAAACTCTTAATTCCCGTGTCGCTGATGAAATATTCCCATGACGTCACTATCGAGTATAGAAATTTCAGTTCAGGTTGTTTTATGCTGGGGCTTTCAATGTTTGTGTCAAGCCACTCCCCTCGCCCCTTCTCCGCCCACCCACCTTCGACGGCAATCATCAAACAAAAATTGTTTGCATTGATTTTTTTTCGTTTGATGCAGTTTTTTGCGGAAATCCTTCGACGAATCGACTGCAAAGTAACGGTTTATAGAGGCTCTTTTTGAAGTACGTGTGTGTCTGTGTTTGTGTGTGTGTGTGTGTGTTTGTTTGTCGGCTGATGGAATGTTCAGTATTTATTTGTGTGCCATTTGAGCACATAATTTGACCCAGAAACGTGATTTATTTTTACCTTAAATTCCCTTTTGAATTCCTTGCTCTTTGTTTTGTGTGTTGCTCAGCTTCTTTGCTTCTATTGTTGTTGTTGTTAGTGTTTCCGTTTCTTTGTTTTTTCCTTTGTTTCCCCTTTGAGTTCGTTCTCTTCTTTGAAGTTGCACGAGGGCCTTTAAAATGCGTCCGTTTCACTTAAATTTTACACGTTTTATAATCCACATCCTCCTCCTCCAGCTCTTTCCATTGTGACACTTTTCTATGGCCGTTAATTTTACTTAATTCCGTCGCTTTATGATTCTACACGAAACACTTTCGAAGATTGCCAAATGCTATGCAAAGAATCTAGTAACCAAAAGCGAAGGCTTCAGAAAACTAATGCAAGAAAGGCAATAATAATAATTGTACTAATGAAATCCAGTGAAAGTTTACTAAAACTCGGCTTTTGTATCATCAACAACAACTGAATAAATCCCAAGTACAACAAAGCAAAGCAAACAACTGAATAATTGCGCTTCTCTTCGATTATTTAAGACAATTTGTTCCATCCACAGACGAAGGAAAAGCAGAAAATTTTCCTTCTTTCGATTTGCTTTTATTATGAGTTTTGTTCGTATTACTTATGGGCGAAGGGGGAAAGGGGAAAATGTCTGCAATATTCTTCAACAAAGAGCATTTTGTAGTGCAAGGGAATCTGAAACAAACTCACGATGCATTTTCCTCAGATGCTAGCAAAGTTTAAGGTTTACTTAAGTAGAATGGATTAAAAGATTGTTTAAGGACCTCTCAGCTTTCAGACGCTTTCGAAATGCGTTTTAAGGCAACTGAAGGTGTTTCAGGGAGTTGATTTTAATCAACTTGAGTGAAGTCGACCTGAAAAGTTCAATACTCGTCCATTGTTATGCTTCGAGGACCTTAAAATCAACGTTTCCCTGCTTTACTAATTGCTGCTTCAGCGCTAATGAACGATTATGAGTCCTTTAAGGATTAACTGTGGTTCCTATTCGTTGTTTATGTTTCAATAATGCTTAAGTAATGCAATGAATGAATTATTGCGCCGCATTTCAGTGTTCTCATTGCAACTGCGTGTTGTTTAGATCGCAATTTGTTGCTGTGTCTCTTGCTCGTTGCCCTTCGCGGAGCGGCAGTGACGATGACGCTACGCTGTCCCAGCTTCGGCCTCTGCCTGTGCCACGATGTCTGCGTCGACCTCTGCCGACGTCTCTGCTTCCGCAACTGCTTGGATGTCGGCCTCCGCTTCACTGCTTCGGTTGCTGACGAGTGGCTCTCCGTCAGCCACTGCTTCGACTCGTGCTCGGGCTGAGTCGTCGGCTCCTACTTCGGCCGGTGCTGCTTGGCTGCGTAGTTGGATGCGATTTTCAGGCGCTTCCGTACATTTTAAAATTTATTGCTGAAAATTGGTGTGTTTGCCTTTGTGCTTGGGATTGTGTTTGTCTGTTTTTATTCCATTGATTTTTATTTTATTTGCAAATTGTTATTTATGACTGTATTTATTACGAGATTCGGAAAGAGGGCGGCGGCAGCGGCAGCGGGCGGGGCAAGGAACGAATGCGAATGTGTCTGCCTGTGGTTATGTTTTATGTTTCATTTCTGAACATAACCGCAAATTTATTATTATCCTTCGGTTATAAATTCTTGTTTCGAAAAGTTTCGCATTTGTTCGAACGTCGATTATTTTATAACATTTTACTACATTTTCTGGGTTGCTCCTCCGCTCCGCTCCCCTCGCCGAGCCATTTCCTTCTACTACTAGAAACTTCTAAATTATCGCTTTCTTGTTTAATTTTTTACTTATTCCGCACTTAAGTCAGTTGTTTTAGTGTCTGCAAGAAGGAGTTTTCCCCCCTTCATCCCCTCCCAACAAACAAATAAAAACCTCACTCGAGTGGCCAAATAAAAGACAGATAAAAAGTGTCATTGTTCCACATTCTTCTTCAAATGGTTGGCATCACCAACGGACGGGGAAAAACATCTGACTTCCGCCTCGACGTTGCCGCATCTCGATTCTCCGTTCTCACTCGTTCTACACTAATTAAATTTTCCCCTGCTCCCCTCGCCCTCGACAAACTCAATCCTCGGCACTCTGCTTCCACTCTCTGGGAACTTATTGTTCGCTCTCATTAAGAGTATCCTCGGTGCTTGACATAAAACGAGTTTAATGGCTACGGAACGGGTCGGCTTCAACCCAGAACACGCTCGGCTGCCATGCATACGAACGAGTGCCCGCCTCTGCCCAGGTTACAATACCTTCACAGCCCCGCAGCGGAGAGAGCGGCGCCGGGAGAGCGGAACAACAAGCAGCGAAATGGCACCCCTCGTTGGTGGTGCTCGATGCTCTGATAATGAATAAAGTAGTGCAAAAAGTGTTCTAATCGACGGACGAAGGGCGGCGAGGCAGCGACGTGATTGGCGCCAAGCAGGATTGTTGAAGGGAGGTGGAGGCGGCGCTGAGGCTATTGATAAATAATATCGTAATAAAAATAGTATTAAAAAGGGAACAAATCACACACCAACAACAACTTATTCATCATCGGCGTCATCATTATCATTAAATGACGACAATTCATGTCTTCATACATGTATGAACGTCTGTATGTCATTCCTATTCATGGTAGGATATTCGCTCATCTTTCGATTGTCATTTGTCCCCATTTTTAGTTATATTGGAATTGTTTTTTTTTTATTCCGTTGCTTGTTGTGGCTGCTGACATCTTTGCAGCCTCAGCATTCATAACGTAACGGTTGCGAAGAAGGAAAAGCCTCCTGAAGTCATCGGGAGCAATTAAGCACCAATAAAAGTGGGACATGAATCAGCAATAAATTTGCCATAAGCATATGTCTATGTAGTTGGAGAGTCCTTTAAGCTTTTAGCAAATATAAATACCAAGAAATGTGCATTAAGGGAAGTGGATAATCCTCGAGGTTTTCTCAATGTCCTTTTTTCGTTGTTGTCTTGGCAATAATAACATTCATTCTTCGATTTTCATCCGAGCCTTAAAATACTTTTATTGCTGCAAAATCGTTAACCAAAGCAAAAGATTATTTTTATTTATTTTATTATATTTATTAATTCTAGGAATTAATTATTTATCTTAGTATTGATTATTTTTACAATTTAGTGAACTATAAAGTAAGGTTGATACTTAGTTTGTGGTTAATAAATAAAAATTAAATCCTCTTCTCTTAAATGTCTCTTTCATCAGTTAAAAGCCGAAAACTGAGCAACTACATCTTGAAACAATAAATATTTCGATTTTAATTAAATTTATGGCAAAATTAATAACGTTTGTAAAAATATATAAGTAAATAAATTGAAATAAATTGAAAAAAGTTTGCGATTTATTTTGTACCATAATATAATTGTTTACTTTTAGGCTGCGCTGATAATTCAGTTCCTGATATTTCAAACATTTAGTCCGCAATTATTAATTATACAAAATGTATTTTTACTTAAAAGTAGGGATTCTTAACATACTAAACATATTTATCTCAGATTATATACATTACAGTATTTTCAAATCAAAACTTACATCAATTTTAAATTCCTTAAGTTCCTGACTTAACAAGTTTTGTACATGGATATCAAAAGCGATTTTCATTCATGTAACTATGAATTTTAATCTCATCTCGTCATCGAAAAGTTTGTTACTGATCTGCATTAATGTTTTCTAGATATGAAGTAACAGTCTTGTACTTTTCCAGTTGGTTGCTTGAATTAATTGTGCTTTTATTGTTGTAAAGAATAGAGCTGTAAATGCACACAAATAGTGTCAAAAACACAAAAAGATAAAAGAGAAATGATTGAAGTTCGGTTTTAAAGTTGTATTCTTTGTTGCCCAGCAAAAGTGCAGTGAAGTGGAAATCCCGTCAAGAGGGAAGAAGAAAAAATTCAGATATTTTTTTCCCCTGTTGTTAATTGAAATATAGGCAGTTATAAAGACAAAAAAGGGTAAATTTCAACTGTTTTTGCATAAGGTTGTTTTTGTAAAGTAGTAAAAAACACGTCTCAATATTGCAAATAATTTTAAATAATAATAATAATATTACCGATTTATTTATTTATTATTAATAAATACCCATGAAATAGGAAAACATTTACTTCAATATTTGATTGGGGTTGGTTCAAAGCATTACTTTAAAGAAGGAAAATAATGTAATGCAAGACTAGATAAAATAAAATTTCAATACAAAGGCGAAATATTTGTTTCCTTTTCCAGGTCATGTCATGAATCACCGATGATTAGCATATTATTTAGTGCCATATCGATTTCATATACTTTTTTCACGTTACGTTAACGGAAAGAGTGTCAAAGGCTCGGAGTGTTTCGCTTTTTCCCTTTCATTGTAAGCGAGAAACGAATGACACCTCAATCGCTCTTCACTTCGGTTGGAAGCTGCTTATCAGCGACACACCTATTCAATTTTCGCCCAGAACTATGCAATCGATGCATTCAAATGCAATACACTGTTATTGAAATTGGAATTAATTGAACCTTCTTCTTTATTAGCTATACTTTAAAATCGCGATTACAGTCTAGTTTTGGAGATTTACTCTGACGTCATGCTGATGATATTGTTAACATAAATCTTCATCTGCTAGTCTTCTTATTCTCGAGTGTTCTGCAAATATGTTTTCAGATTATAGTCTTCAATTTTATAATTTATTATTTTATTTAAATTATTTATTTTATTACTTATTTTAATATTATTATTGGAAGTTTATGAATTGAATTGTTTTAATTTATAATGTTGGATCAAGCTCAATAAAATTTTCAATTTCAAGCAATATTGAAGACTATATAAAAAAAAAATTTGAGCATTACTTCACTTATGAATAAAAACATAAAATATTAAACTTTCATTTAAATAAAATAAAAAATTTAAAAAATGTTTGAACTTTTATTAATACATTAAAATTTACATCGAATTATTGAATGAGCAAGGAACTAGGATGGAGGAGAAGATGGGGAGGCACCGGAAGGTCGATAGAGCCGAGTATACACGTGTCAAAATGTACACTGAAAGGTTTTTTGTTGTTGAAGTCAAAAACAAAAACCGCAGCCGTAAACCGAGCGACCGACCGATCAAAAGACGATGCTGACAGAAAAGTTGATGAAATGTTTTCCGGAAACGAAATCAGCTTCGAACGACACCAGCGAAGCAGCGGCAAAAGCAGAAACTTTGGCAATATCCTGAGTACCTTGAAATTGGCTTCATTTTGGCACATGACAGCGGCTGTCAGTGAGTCAGATCCTTTGTTCTGCTGCCTGATTTTATGAGGAATGAAATGAAGAATGGAAGCAACGAAAACGTACGACTTCCGGAATTCAGCTTCAAAATTTTTTTAAAATATGCGCATATGCTGTGTGTGTCTTCTTCTCCTCTTCTCACACTTCTTGAATTCCCTTTTTGCAGTGTGTTTTCCTCAACTGAACTTAATTAAATGAAGAATTTTATTATGGATATTTTCCCCTCTTCGACTTCGTTCTCAGCGCCGCCTTCCATCACTCGCAATCGTATTCAAAACCGCGTCAACCGAAAATCGGTAAATAAAACTTTCCACGTGAATTGGCAGCACTGTCGTCGTAAATTAAATGCTCGCGGCTTGCAGCTTGCGTTCCTCAAAAGGCACCCATTTGCATTCTGATCAGTAATAAACGATATTAAATTGCAAATTCCTAACAATTCCCCTACCCCCAACGCCGCTTTCCCCCCTCCAACGCATCTTCGGCCCTCCTCTTAATATCGAAAGCAGCAATCAGCAGAAAAAGATTTTTCCTTCCTTCTTTCACACAAACGAAAACTCATCGACCCACCCACACACACACACAGAAACACACAAGCAATTTATCCTCAGCTCCTTTCCTTGCTCCTTTGTGGAGTCTCCTTGCTCCTATTTTTGTTGTTTCCTAATTTTTTTTTGCTTTTGTTCCTTCGTATTTTGTTCGAAATTCACTAATTCCTCAAAGAATTTACTGCTTTGAGTTAAACACGCGCTTCACAACGCCAGCGAAGCGTCAATAATATCCTTGATGTCCTCGATCCTAGTCGAATTTCACTCTCTGCTCGTCAGCAATTAAATTTCCAAACATGTGTGTGAGTAATCAACACGACTTCGACAATTAAAAGGCGCTTAAAATGCAAAGCGCCTCTAACGTGTCAATTAAATGGAAATGAAGAAGAGAAGCGAGCAGCAGTAAACAAACCGAAAAATTATATCCCAACAAATGCACAATCGACTGTAATAATACTATGAAAATATACTTTAATTCATAGTTCAGTCATTAAAAATAATACAATAACAGAAGTCATTTCATTTAAAATTAATATGAAACATAGTTAACACGGGATGCTTTGAAATCACGTGCAGCGTTCGTGTGTCGAAACAACACATAGAATAAATAATAATTAAAACTCATTATTAAGGGAATTCGCAGAGTCGGATAATGACATCCAGACGAGGCTTACACTCTTATGGCACCCTCATCATGGGGCTAATGGGGCTGTAGCTACGGTGTGACAGGTTCTTGGGGTGGCACTCACTTAAGTACCACTACTGGCCACGTGTTAAAGCAAATCACCCTCGCTAGAACACAAGTAAGAAGTTCTCCATGCACATTCAAGCAGTATATACAGCGTATTCCTTGTGTGCTATATATAAATGACTCTTTAGAACAGGTGACTTTTGGCGAAGAGTTAATTTTAAATCCAAAGGCGCCACTATAGATTATCTTTCATTTTGATAAGTCACAAAAGGTATTCTAAAAAAAAATTCTAATATTTTATTTCCTTTATGGATGTGAAGTCTGGTTGTAGTTCAGCTCGCTGGCGGAAGCTCAACGTCTCTTTTCGAGCGGTGGTGAGGTTTGCCTATGCGTTACGGTATCACTTCTTGTCATGGGAATCATGGGCATGGATCTTAAAACAATTTTTTTTTGCTACCTTTTACTTCTCATATTCCATAACATTATTAAGAACTTTGTTCCACTAGATATTTTTAGCAAGTTCATACGTACCTCAGTCAGTTCGTCGAGTCTCATCATACCCAGTTACCGATCAGTAACGAGGGAACATTCCAGTGATTCAGGGAATTAAGCTTTGGAATAGTCTTCCTGCTGTTATTAGGTGCTCATCCTAGAGATTTAACTGGAGAGCTTATATAGTCCTCACCGATCCAGACAAGTAACTCGATCGCCTTTTTTTGGGCTTGTTTCTTTCCTAATCAATCATAGAGGCTCGTGGCGTGTATCGCAATATATCTTTCGCTTTTAGGTATGGCTTTATACTGGATTTTAAGCTCTTATTCTTACGGAGTATCTTAAGCCAGCTTTTTAAGTATTTTTTTATGTTTTGTTGGGCACTTGCTGATGATAGGGTGACTGTGTTGCGGCTGGAGTAGACAGTAATAAGCTCTTTTAAGGTACATTTTAAATTACTTTTATTTTTCTGATCAGTTTCTTATTTGTGACTTGTGCTTTTATTTCTTGCAAACCTTATAGTTAAGATTGATTGAACGAATAAATAAAAATATAATAATATCCAGACACTTGGTTTAGCAATGCCCAAAGACACACTTCAATTTCTCCTTGTGCTGCAAATTTTGCTGTGGACATTCGTAGCTCACGAGTCGAGTATGGATCCTAACGCTCTTTGATATGGCTGAAGGTTTGAATAATTTCGAACAATATTCCCAATAAGCTCTACTGTTAATATTGTCGCCAATAGTAAGTTATTCTATCAATGCCATAACTAAAAATTACATTTAACAACATTTATCATAGTCCAGAATATGGGATTCTGTATTCCTAGGGCGTTATTTTGAGTCTGTGCCATTCCTTGCAGTCATACACTAATTACATCAAGAATTAAATTTATAAATCGCTGGTCTGAGCAATTTGAAGGGCCGTATATTACGTAATTATTATATAGCGCATTTGTTAGTGCAATTTTGGAGTAACATTGAAACATTTATTTCACAATTATTAATTATACAAAATGTTTCAAAAGATTTACTTAAAATTGGGGATTCTTAACATACTAAACATATTTATCTAGGATTATATACCTTACATAATTTACAACATAACACTTAATTTCTTAAAGTATTTACATCAATTTATAAATTCCTTCAAAAAATGGTGAAAAAAAATATATTTTTGAATAAAAAACCTAAGACTACAAACTTAAAAATATCTTAACCTAAACTTAAAACAACCTAGTGCTACGTGACCACATATTTACAGCTATTTTATGCCTATGATAAGAACATCAATTCTCAGTCAGTGTGGCACTGGTAATTTTTTCAGAAAATTTGTGCAAGTCATTATTTTCTGACTTGATGATATTATTTAAAAATTTAATGGCCAATTCAGTTAAGAAGGTATCAATTCTCTGCATCTTAGCAGTGCCATACAAGGTTACATTGGAGTAATACCTAAGCATTACCGTCTGCCCTGAAATCGCTGTTGAGTTCCATCAAAGGTTCTCTACTACTAGTGAGATCAAGAATCGATGTGTTTACAATATCTGCAAAGTTTATGTCCCTAAGAGCAAATTTTGTTTATGTAATTTTTCAAATGTTTTTATACTTTCTGTTGTTCATTTATATCCTAGAAAAGTAGTTTTCCCATAACTGGATTTCAACTATTCGAATGCTATCTTGTATAAATTTGGATATATTTCTTATTATTGCCTTCAGTGTATTTTTTCTTTGTGAATCCAAGCAACGTTCTAATGTGCGTCTGAGTCGCGTTTTCTCCGCTATGTAGTCTAATACATTTTGCGGCAGTTTAATGAGTGCAGTTTTTGGAGTATACCTCGCCTGTGCGGAGTCCAATATGTAATTGTTGTAAAATTAAGTTTGAACCAATTCAAAGGTATTTTTAAATTTCTAGTTTTATTGGATGAATCTGTGAAATCTTTAGCACCTGAATACCTGCTAAAGCTGATAAACTTACCATCGCTAGGTTTTCATATCTTCAGCATTAACTTGTCGAAATCTTGTGCAGATTTTAATATGATTTATAATAAAACAATTTTTTCTGTCAGACTGTTCGATAAGCATAGGATTTAGTAGTGCTAAGAATGCTTAAATTAATAATAAATTTAAGTACAGACTGCGTTTTTTAGGCATTAAATTCTTAGTATGTTTATTTGAAATTCGAACGTGGCCGCATTGGGGACGACTGAATGCAAGTGTAACTAATTCTAGTGTTGCTTGCGTGCGCGAGTGTTTGCAATTGCGTTCGATATAGTGTGTATGTAGCTTCTACGCACCTCTACACTACTACACAGTCATTGTAAATATTTTATTGCATACCTCCAAGCAACGAAATCAAGTGTTGTACAGTCGAAATAGACAATTTTTCATCTCAGAGTCCGAATTTCTTTGTCACCGTTTGTTTTTCCTTTTTTTTGCTGTGTTGTCGAAATTTATAAAATATTAGTTGTTGTTTTTGTTGTTGTGGTTCTATTTTTTAGCGTCATAAAATATTTACGTGGCGTTTTTCCTTGCAGACAAATTTTCAATATTGGCGACATTAATTTTCGGTTCTTTTTGTTTGTCTGCACTTTCATCTTCCTCGCTGTTTACTCCCCTTTGAAGTACCTTTTTTCTGCTTTCTTATTAATAAATTCGCTGGGAACTCGAAGTTCTCACAAAACTCACAAACTTTTAAGTTGTTTGGAAACTTTTTCAGTTGTATTTATTTTGCTTTCATTATTATTATTATTATTGCTTTGTACTCACGAAAAGTTTTGTGAAAATGCAGAAGTTCTGCTAAGGGAAAAATATGGCGATTCGCTTTTTCTTTCTTAGCCTTGAAATCGTACTTTTCCTCAACATATTTTATTTCTTTTTATGAAGGTTTCTTCTCTATCTGAAGCTTGTTTACTTTGTTTTTTGGTTTTTTAGTATTTGAAGAGGATAAAGAAAAGCGAAAACGTAGAATTAAAACTTAAAAACAGCAATTAAAAGGTACAAAAACCACCGAAGACAAGCCTCAACGAAGGACTTAACGAGTATATTTTCGAGGCAGCCACGGAACACATAAAATGCAAATATCATGCAGTGGAAATGTTAATAAATAACGAAAAGTCAGACTGATGTGGAAATCAAAGCCGAAGTCTGAACCAGAATTCGAAGCTGGCAACACAAATGCGCTTAAGTGAGCAGATAATCAAAGGATACAATCTATTTACAAACACAAACAAGCGACATATTAACACACATTCTCGTATTACTGCAGCCACATGCAAACACACACACACGCACACACATCTAAAAATAATATCTATACTTTCACAGAATATTATTCACAATAATAGCACAACTTTGTTTCGCTGATTATATTGCAGTTGCTCTTTTTACTGTTGTTATTGTTGTTATTCCCTCAGTCGGCCCTCTTCTATTATTATTGTCGTTGCTTTTGCAGTTGCAGTTGTTGCTGTTTCCGTTGCTGCTGTGGTTGTTGGTGTTGTTTTTGATCCAGTTGCAGTCGATTTCATTGTTGCTGCAGCAGTTGTTGTTGTCGTCGTATTTAGTCGATGCTTTCATTGTTGATTTTGGGTTTGTTGTTTCAGCCTTTCAACAACAACACACGCAGATTTATGGACATAGTTCTTCTAAAGGATTTCCTTTACTTACGCCACGATATGTGTTCATGGATCTCATTTACAAAAGCATAAGTATAACACACTACAACAAATAACAATAAAACCGAATAAAAGCCTTCAAAACATTATTAATTGTAAAAAACCTTACAAGTGTGTTATAAGGATCTGAGGATCAAAGCAAGGCCAGAATTGAGTTGAACTTTTTGATTTTATTGACCTACGGAAAGACTTACAATTAATTACAATTACTAATTTAACATTTTAAAACACAAGAGTTGTTTTTCTGCACAAATGTTGTACTTCTCATGACAGACGTCTGTGTCAAGGAATCAATTTATTAATTCACTTCTTTCACATTTCGCAATAAATGAATAAACACTGTGACTTACCTTTGTGATGTTTCTTTTGGCTATATTTTTACATCCATTTTGTTGCGAACAGATCATTTTCCATCGCAATTGTCATCGGTCAGCCTCCCTGCGACTGACTGGCGTTGATTGATTCCATTGGAAAACTCTCATTGAAGAAGGGCTATTCAAGCCGACATCGAAGTAGTTCTTTCAGTCAGCTCAGATTGTAGGACTTCCTTCCTCAGTCCCTCTTAGAGATTTACTGAAGCTCTACCTCACACCCTTTAACAACATTGCGACTCTTCCCAATCCCTGCGACCCAATCCCTGCCTTCCGCATCATTTTTACTTTGTTTTACTCCGTCTGTTTCTCCTTCTACTTTCTCCTCCTCCTCCTCAACTTTTTTGACTTTTCGCTAATGAAAAATTGCGACACTTAAGTTGTTCATTAAGTCTCCGGAAATCCCCTTAGATTCTCTTACTTCGCTTTGACATGAATAGATATCCGCTGTAGTGTGCAATTGCAGTCCGCCCCGTCCCCTTCCTCCTGCCGCAACTTCGCCAGCCATCAACTCATCAAACGGAGATGCACTCGAAGTTAATGCAAAATTCCTGAATGCCTTCAATGGCCTGAATGGCAAGCAATCAAAGCCATCGGAAACGGAAATAATGAAGTGGTGGCCCACATCGGATGGCGCTGGTCCGAGGCCAGCGACTCTGGGTACCGAAATTCATTCATATGTCATTTTATGGCTGACAATTTTACGGCAGGTCGAAAAGCTTCGAGGTGGAGGGCTTCCGGGTGGGTCGTTAGATGACGAACGGGCGACGGATTGTTTGACGGCGGATGGGCGATTGTTTGGCAGGGATGTTCACCTTGCGACATGACCCATGCATCATGCCACGTGACGGCCGCTGGCATATGGACCAATCGGCGAGGGCGGGAGAAGGTTCGGGTCAGCGGAGGCTCAACCTAACTCGACGTTGGCTGCGGCTTCATTTGCACAGTCGTGATGTGGTGCGTTTGACAGGGACCGTTGGGCGGGGAAGGGGGTGCGAGTCGGGCAGGGCTTCGGCAGAACTGTCGATCTCTAATGCAATTTTGCAATTCTGTAGTTTTCCGCATTACATTCGTTAATGCATGCAGCCGAAAGGATGTCGCTGAAGGATATCGAGAAGCAGCACATTTCGGATCGAATCAATTCAATGACGATGTCGCTGATGACGAAGCTGGGGCCGAATTCGCCACCGCAATCGAAGCCGGACGTGCAATTGTCAGAGGAAATTATTTTACCGTTATGACGTTGAAGTCACCCCTCGTTCCAGTTCGATAGAATTTGACTAGGAGCAACAAGCAATTGCAATTAAGGAAACCTGATGACATTTCGCAGTGGCATTGAAATTGGCATTTCACGTGCAGTGACGCAGAAGTGTTCATTAACGCAGATGAACTCTGAGAGACAGCCTTCATTATCATTAATATTTATTTATTTATTTATTTTTCTATTATTATTTTCCGTCGATTTTCAAAAGTCACGCGAGTGACAGACGTCGCTTGCTAAAAGGTGACTCTGTCCTTCATGGCGCTCACCATTGCATACTTTTCGGTAGCATGTTTGTGCACCAACTACAATCGTCAGTGCTATGTAGTGCTATCATTGCATTAGCGAGACGTCTCTCAAGCAGTTTGTTGGTGGCTCTAATCTATTCTCAGAATCGGCGTAGTCTCTAATGCTGTTGCATTAAAAAGCACACATCGACAGCATGTAGATGTCGTCCCTTCTTATCAGACAGCGTCGTCTCTTAGAATGCAGGAAGGTTTGAGTGACTCAGGGCTCAGGAAAGTGACGACAGTGACTCTTGTAATCAACATTATTCCAATTAATCACCTTAAAAGTCTTCTCCCAAACGCCCACTTTACATCGTGTTTTTGTTATTATTGGTGCTTCAGTAACACATGATTTGATTGTGTGATTTGATTGTGATTTTTGTTGGACGCAATGTCTTCTATATATAAAAATAATAAAGGAATTTTTATGAATGAGTGCTTTTTATCAGTGACTTGTCACACAGACACATTCGGGAAAAGATCTCGAAGTAGCACTGTGATTACTCAGCAGGAAAAGCATCTTTCGAGCCATCCTTCGTTGGGGTTGTAGTATTTTGCGTTGAGGGGTTGCGATTAATAACCACTAATAATGACTGTCGCTCGGTTGCAAATTAATTAATGCACCGCACGAAGCCTGTCGAGCTCCTTGCGGGCTGCGAAAGCAACCAAATGCCGAAGCAAAGTAACCACAGGAATGCGATGCGTTGCTTTGCTTCTGTTGCGATTGCGACGGATGCGCACCGGATGCGAGCTCCTGCTGTTGTCCTGATCACATTTCGTCTGCTCAACCGCAAAATCCTGCTTTTATGGCACGCATCCGTCTGTCCCCTGCCCTCACCTCTTTTCCCCTTCTCACCTTTTGTGCATTTAAACTACATTTTGGCCCGAATTCGGCCTCGATTTCATAAAAAAATAAAAGACAGACGCGGAATGGGGCTCGAAACGAAGTGTCTAACGAGTGGAAGGAAGAAGAAGAAGAAGAAGAAGCAGACGGGTGGAAGATAGAGCAAAGGGGGCGTGGGAAAGGGCAACTAAGAACTAACAACAAATTCATATGGCGAACGAATGCGACTTTTAATGCTGTTTCTTTTCTTGTCTTTTCGTGCTCCGCTGCAGGTGATGCCGCTGCAATGACGACGATCCGTTAGCGGCGTTGACTATGGGACCAGAGGCATGGGCGTGTGTGCGGACCCTGGGTCTTTCCGATGGTGTCAGGCATTGAGCCGGTCGCGTTCATCGATCGCCACCAACCAGCAACAGCAACAGCAATTTCAGCAATCGTCGGAGCTGCTTGAGACTGCAGCGACGAGCGTGGAGATTAATCAAAGTGAAACAACAACAACAACAACAACAACAACAACAACAACAACCGCAACAAACACAAGTGGACCGAGGCGCCGTGTTTCAGCCGCTGCCACCTTCAACAAAATTGATCAAACAGCAGAGATTCTTTCATCGCGACATCCTGAAATCATTTCGCAATCACTGAAGTCCTTCGGAGTCGTGCTGCTGATTTTTGTTGTCCTAGCGAAAGCCACAGACGCCAATATTCCAGGTGAGTGCAGGGCGAGATGATTCTCAGCCCATTTAACAAGAATGGAGCTAAATACACTGTAACAAATGAACCGAAAAATTTTTAGCGTCCCTTTTGACAATCATCAGCGTCATCGTGTTGATTAGCAAGTGAAAACAACCGCAAAAAACATTAAAAAAATCTTAAATGCACGCTTCGCAATGACGCGTTGATGCATTTCGATGCGTTGCGTTGCGTGCCTTTGCGTTGCGAGTCTTTTCTACTCTTCTCTGTGAGTTTAATTAAATTCCAAACACTGCTGCTGCTGCTAGGTTTATGTTGTTGTTGTAATTTCTCTCTTAGATTAGTTTGTTTAGCAAATGCAATTTAAGTAAAAGTCAACAGAAACCAACGTCTGCGATGAGAGTCGTTGAAGAAGGGAACGAGGGAATGAAGGGAAGAAAAAGCAGCAGCAGCAGCCACTGAAAACGTAAGAAAAAAACCATTTTTAAGAGAAAAGAAATAAAAAAGAAGCTGAAATTGAATTGAAGTGAAGAAAAAGCAATCTAACGAAGATGTTTAGGAGCACACGAAAACAATAAAAACAATAATAACGATTACAACAACAATAAAACAGAAAACCTCTCAGCTGCGAAATGAAAGAAAAACCAAGAAAACGATTTTGATTCTGTTGGAAGATGTACGAAGAGCAGCTGCTGGTTCGTATATTAATCGTTGCTGTTGTCGCTCGTGTCTCTCTTTTTGTAATCTCCGTCGTTCCGACAGAAGAGAGCGAGCGTCATTTTCTGAGCAGCTCAACTGCTCTGTTGTTGTTCTTGCTGCTCGCTCATCGAAAATTTCGATTCTAAAATACATTCTAATTAGAACCCAAATGCAAGAGGAGGGATGTCTATCGAGAGAGTTTTAAACGTTGCCTAATGACGCATAAACAAGTAGATTTATGCAAACGGAACTCTGAATGCAACGCAGAATGTTTTGCCGATAACGATGACGATGTTGATGATAATGATGTGTAACTATTTTCGCCCAGACGCAATCAAATTGTAACGCTTCGGAACAAAGCTGCCGTCCCAGTAATAATACGAGGATGGGGATGACTCGTTATACAAAGGAACACTCACTCATTCCAATCAGACAGTTGCCTCCGACAGCAGGTCAACAACCTCGAAATATCCTCCACCGCATTGCGTAACTAATGAGCTGCAGTTCCACTTCGTCTCACAGCTCATCCATCAACTATTGGCATTCCTTCTTGGCCTGAGTCTTCGGATGGATCCTTTCTTCACTGTCAAATGTCCGCCTTACATTGCTTTAGTCGCTCGTAATCCTCGTTGCGACAAAAGCACGACATCCGCAATTATCCTGGCTGCCAGGACGCGCATAATTGGCGCGATGTATCCATTAATTGACACCGTGTAATGCAACACTTACATGCAATGGCGCCGCGTCAGTCATTCAGCTCATTCCGAGCGCGTCGCCGGAAATGGAATAGAAATCAAATCATTTCGAGCACATCGCCGACGCTGGCTGCAATTCAATATCCAGCAGCGGCCAGCGGAGGGAGAGCGCAGTACAAGGGGAAATTCCAATTTGTCACATGCTGCTACGTAAACGGATCGCATTTGTTGTGATTGCGATGAAAGGAGAAACTGTTATGTGATAATCAATCAGTGGCTGGGTTCAGAATTCCGAGAACAAATCGCAGAAACACGTCGCATCATTCGAAGTTCGAGAAGATAGCGCCGAGGTTCAACGATGAAATGCTGCTAAGAACTCTCACAGGACACACGAAGACTTATCACGGTGCTAAGTGATGAATGCGCCATCGAGATGGTTGCAAATATTGCGAAAGAATCGATCCAATTTTGTGGCAATAAAACACTGAAGCGACAGCAACAAATACTGCAACAAAATAACGAAAAATCAGCTTTTTATTAACATTTATAGTGAAATATTTGCGCCGAGGTTTATTGAAATACATGAATTCCAGGAAAACCCCATCAAAGGCTGGCAAAAATGTGAAATTTGCTTTTTTATTAAATTAATTAATAACGTTAATAAGAACAAATGAACACTCGAAGGTTTTTTCATTTTCGAAAGCTTCAAAAAATTCAACTTTAATTAAAAATAAAATTAAAATTGAAGCACTTTTTATAGTATTTGCAGCGATTGTTTTTGTAGTTTATTGTGAAGTGAGAATGCAAACAAATTTTTCATTTGCGTTTTTCGTGATAAAAAAGGGATGAAAAAAGCACTGAATGAAAAAATGCAAAAAACCAAATTAATCTTCATTTAAAATAGAAACCATTGCAACATAAATAATTAACTTTTTTTCTTCGTTTAATCATTTATTTGTTTATTCATTAGATTTGAATATTTTGTGGTTTGTGCTGCATCTGAGTGGGTTTTTAAAGATGTCAGCGGCGCTCGAGTTAAAGCAACAGCGTCACCAGCAACAGCGCCAACAACAACACGACGACAAGTCTCCAATTTCTTCAAAGCAAATAATTACACAGCGTCCTGAAGGCGCGTCATTTCAACGTAATGCAGCGTCGTGGAGCGGTCGAGAGGATGCGAGTGAAGTAACACTTTGCATTTAGATAGGTACGCCTTGTTGTTGTTGCTGTTGTTGGTGTTGTTGTGTCGCTGACTGCACAATTATGCAAAGTGAATTAACTTTATTACATCGTGGAGATGCTGCCGCTGCTGACGTCGCTGGTGTCATTGTTGTTGCATACTTCTTGCAGTTTTATTAAACTCAGGGAAATTGGAATATTTAACCGCGCCCCTGAAACGCTGCAATGTTAATAATACAAAAATACTCCAACAAGAAGAGTTTTCACAAATTAAAAGGATTTTTTTAGTTTTAATTGTGCTTATCATTGCAATTATTATCATTATTATGACTGCTATTGTCATCATTTCTCACCGCGGCTCGCTGTTATATGTAATTATTGCCGTCTTCGTCTTTCTCGGCGTTGTTGTTGTTTTCTTTTTCCATTGAACCTTATGCAGAAAATTAAAGCTGAAAACTAAAGCAATGAAATGAATGGATGTGGATAGGAAATTGGAAAAGTTTAAGTAAAACAAACGAGAAGTGGAGAAACTATAGGACAAGGGAAGGAATTTGAATTGCGAAAGAAGGCGCTGAAGAAAAGTAACAGAGAAAAGGGTAGAGCCGAAAACATTTTGACAGTAAAGTAGAGTAAATAGAGGAAAATGCCTTATTTACTCGATTTGCCGAAGGGAGAGGAGATGGGACGGAAATGCAAATAGATTTAATTTAATATTTGAAAGGAGGCCAAATTTTATGAGTGGACGTACAAAAGCTGAGCTTGGATCGTAAATTTCAGCCGAATAACTTCAAGAATTGCAAATAACAACAAAAGTAACGAATAATAAAGGAGCCCGAGTTGTGCGGCGCTCGGGGAGGTGACGAGGAGCGAGGAGAAAGTGTATTGTCAGCAGAGTGACGGAAGTGCATCCGGAGTATTCAAAATAATGACTCAAGAATTCAGAAATCAAAATTGCAGTCCGTCGAACAGGATGCCGAAGAAGGACACCGAAGGAGCGACGAGTGCCAAATAACAAACGGCAAAAACAACGACGACAATGCCGATGATGATCACAATACAGTCACCATTCGACAGTAATCAGAGCGGCAACAAGGAGACGCTGCCAACAACAACAACAACTGCTACAACAACTGCTGCAATAAGGACGAAGTATGTCGAGGAAAGAAGAGCAAAATACTTTGTGCGAAAGCGTGTTTATTGAGCTGTATTCAGTTGCATCGGCTGCTTCCTGTTTTCAGCGCCTCTGTTTTTCATTCTTCCGATTTTTTGCTCTTTCCTGTTATCCCTTTTCCTTCCCGGGCCGCTGTCGAGTGTCCTTCAGCGGCGCACTTGAGCTGCGGCTCGCAACACTGCACAGGATCACAGATAACAGATCTTAATAGGGTTTATTTCATTGAATCTTTGTCATCGCAGGCAGCCGTGGAGCCTGTCACTTCGCCTGCGAGTTCGTCTTCGCCGCCGACAAGAAAGCAGCAGCAGCACGAACGAGTAGCTTAATTTACGTTAACATCACCGGTCGATCTGCGACGAGTCCTCGACTTTGACGACCCGAACGAAGGACAAAGAAATCACAAGTAAAAGCTACGATTCACAATAGATTTTTTGTCTTCCAGCTCGGTGAAATTGTGATGGTATTTTCCTCTCTTGCAATTCTTTTGTGTACTTTCTTGTTTTCATTGACAAGTTGATTGAAGTTAGATGGAAAAGTTACCGAAAACTGTCAACTGTAACGGCGACGCGAGGCACCAGAACGACTTCCAGATCAGTTCACAACACAATTAAAAGTTTCTTCTTGAAATCAGTGAGTTTTGTAATGAAGACATTTTTCGGAATCGAAATAAAGCCGGAAATAGTCCCGCTTTGATGACAACAAAACGGAAATGAATCCCTCACACAAAACAACATTGCATAAGCCGTAGGCGCCACCCAAAAATACATTAAACTTCAGGAATAATATAATTAATAACAGTGAATTTTTAGTAATATTTTATTCACTTCACGTAGTTAGAATATGCAATAAATTAAAACGATATCAGTAATTATTATAGAATAATTAAAAAATTAATTTTATTTATTTTCGCTAATCTCTTTTTCAACATTAAATTAATTACATTAATTAATTACTCAATAGTCTGCCACTTAGTAAATAAAAAATAATATATATATATTTATGACTTATCCACAAATAAATCCTCGATATTTGCTATTGAACAAACAAACCGCGAATAAAAACGTCTAAAAAAGCAAAATAAAAGTCGTTTAGAGTTGTTTTTTATTGATATTCTGTAATGTTACTCTTTATAGGGTCCTTTTCTGCTTCATCCTTTTTGTTTTTTGTTGGTGTGGGTAGGTTTTTCCTTGTGTACAGACATCAGAAGGTTTTATTGCGAAAGTGTTTATTTTCCGCTCTGCACGGACGTGCAAAAGTCAACAGCTTATGAAGAGAGCGAGTGAGGCAGCAAATAAACAGAACAAACACAACAAAATATCGTAATAATAAAAGTCATGAAAAATAGAAACGACTTCAACGAGCGACGTCATTATCAACGCTTGTGCATAAATCCTTAAGCGGATATTAACCCAGCAAACGTGGCATCACTCATCACCACCTCACACATTAACATATATGCACACACACACACACACACACACACACACACACACACACACACACACACAGCACCCACACACACGAAAGTTTTGCAGAAAATTGAACGAAGTTTTCATTGCGGCTGATGCATGACGTTATTAAAAAATGCATAACATGAGAACTGAGCGTGATACTTACATATAATTGTCTGTGGGAGTGTTAGTGTATGGTTGTGTGTGTGTGCGATTGTAGGTTGGTTGTCTGAGGTGTGGAAATGAGCACCCGATGAGTTCGCCGTCGTAATTGCGACGGCTGAAGACAGTTCATTAATAGTAATAGAAGCTTTAAACTTCCCCTAAGAACTGTTCTGTTGCATTTCATTTATACCCACCATTTGAAGAGATGTAGTTAAATTGTTTCAGTATTTTATTCATCTAAAAAATCCATGCAAAGTAAATAATATGAAATATGAAAAAAAAATAAATATAAGCGAAATAAAATATAAAAGCAAATTTAATATTTATAATAAAAATTAAAAATAATAAACTAAAAAGATAGACGCTGAATTCATAAGGCGAAATCTTGATATTCGTCAGCAAAAACTATGAAAAAAACCAACTTCAGTGAAGAACTGCGACTCATTCGATCATAACGTACATTCAAATGCACTTAATTGATGTACAAGACCGAAACTTATCACGGAAAATCCTGCAAAGACACATCATGGTTGCCAAGAGGGAAGAAACCTCTACGAAGGAATCCAACGGAGAAAGAGATTGGACATCGCTTGGGCGAATCCAATTAATAGTTTGACTCAGGTGAAGTCTTCGGAAAGGCCCATTAATAACTCAGAGAGAAAGAAGCTCTACAAATGAAGAAATGAAACAGTCTGAATAGGGACGTCGATGAAATTCGTAAAAAGGCAATCTGCAGTCGTGTAGGAATGATGGACAGATGGAATAGGTAAAGGCATAAACATGTATTCATTGTGTGTGCGCCTCTTGACTCTCGTCCAAACATTTTCACTCTCACACAGAAAACTACACGCCATTAAACTTTGCATAGCTTGAACAGCTGAAAAAACCAAAGCAATACACACGATCGTAAAAAACAGCCCAGCACAAGAATGTGGTCAACAACAACAACAAATAAAACATTTTAGAAACTAGAAAAAAGGCAGCTGCAAAGAGATGGAAATAAAAAAGGACATTAAAAGCTGGATGAAACTGTTCATGCAATAAAAAAGCAGGCTGAACTGAACGTGAAGAGTTTTTGTGGTATTTTTGTTTCTGTACTTTTGAGAAGCTTAGCAAAAAATGAAAACAAAACACAGACCAGAGAACAGGAGCAGAAATCAACAGACAAAAGCAGTCCTCGACTCCACAGACCAAAAGACTAGCCTTTTATAGAGCAGCTCTCGAGGCCGCAACGGAACGGCGCCAGAAGCGATGGCGACGCAGAGGTCGAGGAGAGCGAAGTGTTCAGCAGGGCTATAAACTCCTGTACAATTCTTGAAATACTCCCCGAAAGGAGATGGCAAAAATCCCGTGGAAGCGGATGATGATTCAGCGTCTGCTGCATGAGTGCAAAGGACGCCAAAGGAAAAGGAGCAATCGATGAAGAAAGCACAACGCAAGGAGCAAAAATCAAGGGGAACAGAACTGGACTACGGAACGCACCGAAATGCGAAGGAATCGAAATCGTCAAGGACCGAAGGGGAAAATTTGAAAGCCAGAGGCCGAATTTTTTAGAATATGTTAATAATAGGAAAAAGTAAATATGGAAATTTGGAGATAATCTGAAAAATCAATAAAGGAAGATCGGGTAAAGAACTCTCACAGATTTCAATAAAAAAAGTTAGCCATGAATAATGCGAGGAAATCTAAAATTCATACATAAGCTGAAATAAGTACAGAAAAATGAAAAAAGTAATACTGAAGAAGATGATGAAAAGTACTACTGCAAAAGAGTGAAACATCGACCTGTGCAGGTGACTCTTCAAAGGCACTCGACGTCCATTCATTCGCTCGTCTTTCACTCAGTAACGAGTTGTCGCACGACGTGACATGCAGTGCGGGGCGCTGCGGGGCTCCCTTAGCATTACAAAACCCACTTAGGGCCCGAGCACCACGACACCAGCCACTAAGCATACGAGAAGCGAGGGCCTGGGAGAGGAGGGCAAGCCTTTAAGCACGCGTATGACAGGGAGAGCGGAGCGAAGGAGGCGGGAGAGTGGTGAAGCGTGCAGATTGGCTGGGAAGGTGTTGGTTCAGTCGCTACACTTCCGTTTATGGGTTGTTAATGACTCATGCCACACAACGTGCGTTTCGGTTGCCTTTACTGATTTTTATTTTGTGACCTCTCCTTTCGCATTGACTTACCTCTTTTGCTCCTCTTGCCTGCCATCGTAACTTGTCACAACTCTTCTGCTGCCAAGTTTCATTTAATCTCGTCCCGCTGTAGCTCCTTCCCGCTCACGATTCAACTCAACTTTTTTAATGGCTGCCGTTTTAATTAGTCGTCTACCAGTCGTTGCCACGTTCGTTTTAACCATTAGCTACGAGCATGTCATCGTTCTTTCTAGTTGCTAACTGTACGTGTTCCCGAACATCGCATGTTCGCTGATCAGACGAAGTGTTTGAAGTTGTTGCCCTTTTAATGTACTACAACTGATTGTCTCCTTCTCACTGCTTCTCTATCCCCTCTCTATCGCTCTTCTCTATGGTTTTCTCTCTCTCCTTCCATCCATCTCTCCTTTCCTCACTTCTCCCCTCTCACTTCATCCTTCTGTAGTTGTTGCCGTCGCTGTTCAACATCCAACATCGCCTGAGCTAAGAAGTATAGGAGACTGGGGGAGGCAAATAAGAGGAAGGAAGGAAAGAGAGGTAGCGATGTTGTTGTTGTGATTGTGTTCGGGTCGCTTTAGCATTTATTGTCGGAGGTGGCGAAGTGTTCATTTCATTGAACACTTTCGAGTAGATTCTTTATAATTAGCACGTTACTTGTGCAACTCTCCTTTCCCCCGTCTTCGCCCCTCTCCCTTCCCTTCCTTTGCAACATCTTCTCCTATGTGTTTGTATATGGATATCAAATTGTGTGACGATTTTCTGACGGTGCAAAAAGAAAAAATAATATTTTTCCATTTCTATTTTCCTCAGTTTTTCTTTCCTTTTTTTTTTGCACTCTATGTTTTTTTGTCACTTAAATACCTTCATTTATTTACTATTATTTACTATTTATTATGAATTTATTTCAATCCTTTTATTTATAAGTTCACAATTAATGAAGTAGTTTTAGTTTTATCCAGTAGATTTTCTTCGTTACCCTTTCTTAGTTGTAATTTGAATGGAAACTCGACTTTAAAGTCCAAACATTGACTTGAAAATACGTCTTCGAACCGTGAACGCAATCATTATTGTAATAATAATGATAAACATGACCTTATTATAATTATTCTCATCACTTTTACAAAGGATAATTTATTCCACAAACGTTCAACGCTTGAGATGCTCCATGGAGTGTGGGTTGAGGAGTTAGGTTAGGGGCGCAGCGTTCAATGGATGCAAAAAGGTGAGCAAAAGCAACAACGACGACTTTCACATTTTTCCCAATAAACGCTTGTTACCCAAAGCTATTGATCGTTATTATTAATGTTTAGATTGTGCTTCAGCCCCTGCCACTCACCACATCCCTTCCCTGGCTGTTCACGTGCCATAATTTTCCCTTTTTCCCCATAAAGGAAACTGTGCAGAGTCGATGGTTGTCGGTTTTTTCTTCTGATGCACATAAACGACGGAGGTAATAAATTAATTTGCATGACGTCGATGTTGTTGTGTGCTGGGGGCCCCTTTCCCGGACCCCCAACAATTTAATGATTCAATAAATTCCACTTTAGTATGACTTTAATACATAAATACTTGATTAATGGCAAATGATATTATTGCACTCGATGAATTAAAACTGTTCTGAATCCCCAACGAAAATTGTTCTGGGAAAGCTGAAAAGAGCTCGCGTTGAGTTGAGTTTAAATACGAAATTTAATTGAATTGTAAGCTCAACGTTACATTCCTGGTTACATCTGAAGTTCCACAAGGCAGTCACAGGAAATATATGGATGCTTTCAGATCATGTGCAATATTTCCATTCCCGCAAAAACTATATTGAAACTACGCAGCTCCAGTGGAAGGATTCTTTGACCTGATGCATGAACTTGAAACATTTCATAAGTATAACCAAATAACTTTCTACCGTTCAGAGCCAGTGCTATGCAATTACACCATTGCCAATTACAAACTTGATCCATTGGACTCTGTAATTCACCTTGGAGTTGTTCTTGATTATAAACTTAATCTCCGTTGCGATCCATGTTTACGTTTACCATCGTCGGAATTTCGGCTTACGCCCTTTATTTATGCCCACTATTTTCGAAGGTTAAGAATGCTAGTTTGAATTTATTATATGCTTCCGTTGTTTCTGTCTATATCTTAAGAAATATTGACATTACCGTCTCTAGTGGTACTTCTCCACTTAAGCCTTTGCAGATTTTAATTCTGTGTAGCCAGTTCTTATCTTGACTGATCCCGTTTTGTGCACATAAATAAAACTTAAATTTCTTAACCTAATAAAATATTCTATATTGACTTTCACTGTAATTTCTATATCAAATTACGGTTGAAAAAGGCTTAGGTCTGATGGAGGATCTCCTCTCTCGATATTATACCGCCTATTACAATTTCTTTATTCATCAAAGGATGAAAAAGAGGGCAGGGGCGGACTAAGGATTAGGCAATTTAGGTACGTGTCTAGGGCCCGTAATTTTTGGCGCCCGAAAATTAGGTTCATTTGTTAAAATAACATTAATTTAGACATCAGTAACTGTCCAGGACAGAGTTATGATAATGCGTTTGTCAGGTAAATATAAGGGAGTCCAATCCAAAATAAAACAACATATTTTTTCATGGAATGACTACTTTTTTGAATACCGTTCAGGGATTGTACGTATTTTATCCAAGTTCTACACATATTTGGAATGCATTACGAAAATTTTGTAAGACCAAACATTTGAGTATTAAACCTATGTGTGCCACTATTAAACCTATGTGTGTCCCGTTCCAATGCTGTGAAATCCTTAAAGCAAATTTATGAAGAAATAACAGTGTTTACGTCATTTTTCCTCAAGCAACAATGAAAAATCATTAACAAGATCTGAAGCCGCTGATTTGAATAAAAGACTTGATACATTTGAGCATGTACTGTTACTTATTACATGGTGAAAAGATTTTAGAGGGAAGAGATGCTTCAAACTCTTCAATGAAAAGACGAATCCCTAAGTAAAGGAGTTTTTATATATGATTCATTGGTAGATTCATGCAAACTGTTGATGATCTTGACAATTTTAAAAAAGAAGCAGTAAAATTTAAAGATGTTGTCTATAGTAATGAAAAAAAAAACGGCAGAAAATATGATACAATACAATAAATTTAAAGCAATTTTTCATGATAATGATGTTAGTGATTTTTCAATAGAGAAATTAAATTATGAGTTATGAACAAGATTCAAACATAGAAGAACTGAAAAATGAAGTATTACAATTTAAGACTTCTATAAGTAAAGAAAATATTATTTCGCCTGTATCCAGGCGGTCATTTATTCAGGAAAACAATATTATTGTAACATTCCCTAATTTAAAATAATATTAAGAATTTCTGTAAGCCTTCCGATAAGTAATGCAAGCGGAGAAAGATCATTCTCAGTATTGGCCAGAGTAAACTACTTTTTAAGATCCATATTACGTATATATTATTTCCTTACTTCTTTTTCGTGAAATCTGATAATTAAACACACATATTATATCGTCAAAGCCAGCCATACGCAAAGTATTTGTCATGACTGAAAAATAAGCCCGGAATTACAATGTTGCCTAGGGCCCGCTTTAGCCTAAGTGTGGCTTCCGCCACTGAGAGAGGCGTATGGCTGAATATGGGCTCAAAATCTGGTGGTAATTCTCCAAAAACTCCTTGTATAACAACATATGTATACCTGAAATATTTGCAAAAGGGGCGGAATATTTTAAATATGACATTTATTTATTTATCTAAAAATTTATTGCGCTTATCATTGTGCTTATTTTTTACGATGCATATTTCTCCTTCTCTTCCGTCGTTGCAGAAGATGCTGTGCATATTACAGCCATCCTTGGCGAGGGCGTCATCTTTAACTGTCACGTCGAGTTCCCGAACGACCACCCGGTGCCGTATGTCCTTCAGTGGGACAAGAAGGTGAGCGAAACGGTACGATATCACAACAAATCTTTCTTCTCTAAACTCTCTTTTTATTAAGGCGACAATAAAACAAAAACAAAAGCAAAGCAATAGAAAAACACAAGAGTTTTGTTTGTATCTTTTTTGAAATGAGAAAAACAAGCAATTTACACGCATTTTCGTGTATAAATATATATGTACACGTATATAGTATATGCATATAATATAATCATATTATAAGTATATAGTGTATATGTGGTGATTGTTTCACACTAATAAACACACACACGCACACGCATAAATACACACATGAAAAAACACATCACTAAAGAAACAAACAAAATTGCAATAAAAAGTAACGCAAACATCGTGAGTATTTTTCTAAGCAACAATTTTTAGCTTAAATATCATCATTAAAAATATCTTAAAAAGGTATATTGCGAAAAGGACAAAAGCAACGTTCGATTATTTCAAATGCTTCAATTTTATTCTTAATTTTTTATCGTAAACGTAAAGTATAATGTTTAATAAACTCCAATCAATAAAGCGTTGGGAAAAAATCCTTGTTTCTTCGTTTAGTTCTTTCTTAGATATAACTAAATTTTGTTGGTCTTATAAAATCGTAAAAATATTTAAAACTGTTGCATATTCAACTGAAAAATATGAATATGAAATTATTTAACATGCTTAGTTTTCATTTTGAGTTTGAAAAATTTGTTTAACTGTCTGCTTGCATTTATTTAAATAATGTTAATGTCAATAAATTATAATAAATGTTAATCATATCGAAGCTATGAAGAAATGTTTTTGTTTCTTAAACTGAAAACTGTAATCCAAAAGTTGAACTAAAAGTCTTATTAAAAGAACAGAGAAATCAACTTGCTTTGAATATTATTATCGTTAGCAATCGATTGTCGCAAATAGTTTCAGATTTCAACTTTTCTTGATGAGTTCAGTTGCGTTTTAGAAGAATTCAATGCATCCCTTGAAGATTAACTTTGAGTTTTACTTCTTTGTTCAGCTTTTCTAATCTTCTATAAAATATTGTTTAATGGGCTTCTTGAGTTAGTAAAGTTATTAGTTTATCTTTTTTATCTATAATCAGCTTTTCTGACAAATATTATAAAAATAAACTAAACGCTCAGCAACGAAAACTTCGCTTTTAAAAATGTTATGCTATATATCCAATTAATATAATGCTCTAATATAAATAAACTTTATATAAACCCATAAAAAATATACACATACATTTACACATATTTTTTGATTGATTGATTAATTGATTTATAAAAGTAATTAAAGTTTTAATTTAAAGTTCTGTGAAAGGAATTTGAAAATAAACACAAAACATTTTCAGAACTTTCCATTCAGTATTTTTTTGATATTTGACTTCCTTTTGATCACAGTGAAGAATATTCTACTGTGTTATAATTATATTATAGTAATTATTAAATAATTAAATATTCCTTTTCCCTTAACTATTTTTAAATTATATTTTAAAGTCTTGCTTTTTAAATGGAAAACCATTGAAAAAAACATTTAAGCAAAATTAAAAAAAAAGGAATACAAGAAATAAGGGAGAAAGATAAATAAAGAGAGAAAGAGAGAGATATAGAGAGTAAAGAAACATCAAAGCACATCAACAAAATTTTCGAAAGATTGATTTTATTATTGAGAAAATGCACTAATGAATATTTTTAATCACTTTAATTATAAATCTTAAAGTAGTCACACAAGAGTCCAAAACACACTTGCATCTAACGGAATGATTCCATTAGTCACTTTCTAAAACGCTTTTTCTGCTATTCGTTGCGATCACCACGCTATCATTGCATACTTTTTGGTTGCAGGTTTGTGTACCAACTACAGACTACAGTGCATTAGCTAAACGTCTTTCAAGTAATTTTTTGATGAATTTAAACTATTTCAGAAACAGTTTCGTCGTGTCAAATTCTTCTATATATGACAATAGTGACTTAAACGTCGCTTCATCTAATCTGACGGCGTTTTGACTGCGTACTGCAATACAAGAATCTGATTTAGCATCCTTCCAAATGAAAGGTTACAAATGTAACTTCTAGAATCACTTCGTAAATCATACCTGGAATCTTAAAAACGTACCTAGCGATATTTCGGGTACCATTTCAAAATGTATTACCTCAAAAAAAGAGATCAAAATCGGAATTACAAAAGACTCTTAGGTAAACGTTTTCAAATGCAAACTTCTCCAAAAACGGCGCATAAAATACAAAATTACTGTTATTTTTACAGTAAACTAAGGTAATTGGAGCTCCTTAGAACCTAGTGAAGGGTGTGTGAGTCCCTGTTTGCTAATGCACCTCCAGCTCTCTAGATATGGGATAGTGGAGGTTGTTCGATGCGTGTTTTTTCGCTATCGCAAAAAAATTCACCTTCCATTTGAATGAAATATATTATAGCATTTAATTAATTGTCAAAAAACCAACAAGCAATTCCAACAAATTAAACGCAATTAACTTAAATTTCTTCTTCTATTTCACTCCACTCTTTTCCATAACTCTCAATCATTATAAAAATAAGTGGCACTTGATCTATTTTTTTTCTCACTGACCAAATTAAACCCTTAGTTTTAGTCGAATCCTATCGTAAATAAATGAATATTATATATTATATATTATTATAAGTTTTAGACAATTTCTATTTTTTGTCCGTATGCTTTTTAAATTTTTGTGCATCGTTTTATTGCATAAATAAATCATTTGAATGTTGGAGTAACGAGGCGATATTTTAAAATATGCAAAGTGATTGAAACGCAGATGGGGATAGATATATCACATGCACTGAGATCGTAAATTACGTAGAGCAACAACAATGAATATTCATATAATATTCGCGCATAATAATGGCAATAAATTAGAAAAGCCACCTCGAAACAAACCGAGAAAAATTTAATAAAAGAACTACTGATAAACGAACTGCTGAGTACTTTGAAAAGCCATTAAATTAGGCACAAAAGCGACGTATAATTATCTGACAAAAGCAACAATAAACAACAATCAAATCATGCAGTGCAAAAAAATAAATATAGCTATAAAAATAATAATAACAATAACAAAGCAAAAACACACGTAGCGGCACGTTTTTATATGTAGCGAGATTCATTTCATATTTGCTTTCATTATATGCAGTCGCAAATAAATCACAAAAGTTCGCCTGCGAATTCGCAAGATAAAAAGTTTCACCTGGAAGATAATCGGAGCGAGTAATAAAAGCAGCTCCAGAGACCACCACCGCAAGCTTAAAGCACTAAGCTTGAATAATCCTTTGGGCTAGCATTAAATTATGCACATGTCTTTTGTCCTTTTCTTCACTTCCAGTATCAAACTTTTTCTGCGTTTCCCTTTCTTTCGGCTCCTTTTCTCTGCTTCACAAGTAAATGCGCTTCTGTTGCCATTTGTACATTTTCATTTACACATCGCTAGTGCTTTATTTATTTATTTATTCTGCCTGTAGACACAAGTCCACAAATATACAAAATATATGAACACACATAAAATGTAGTATATATTTTTGTAGGTGAAAAAACCGTGCTTATCTTGTGTAATTTTTTCCCCCACAAAAATTACACAGGAGTCGGCAGCAACAACAGCGAATCCTTGCCGCTGCTGTTGTTTGCTTTTGCTGGGCTTTTCGATTTATTACTCTTTGTTTGTTAAAAAAGGGGGGGATAAAAATAAAAAATTCTTTATTTTTATTGTTTGTTATTTTCTGATGATAAACTTATTTTTAATTTCTTATTTATTAAATATTTTCTGTTTGTATATTCCTGCATATTTATTGAATTTTCATTATTCGTGAAACAAAAGAAGAAATAATATTTGCCTTCGCTTTTAATTGAAAATTCCGCCTTCGCTTCATTCATGCTACATTTAATTTAACATTGAAAATATCACACGTAGAACAAACTTAATTTTCTTTAATGCAACAATTCATTGAGCTGTAAAGTAAATTGAAAAATAAAACGAAATTGTAGGACGTTTTTCCCATGATAATCGGAATTCATCGTCACTCATACGACGTGGTTCCCATTCGAGCCAACAAAAAACTATAAATTAATTTAAACATTATTAATCAAAGCGGTCGTTCGTGTTTACTTTGCGAGCATGTTATGACATGTTGAAATTAAAAAGAATATGAAATTTAATTTTATTTCAAATAATGCCTTTTTAGTAATAGTAATTAGCCATAATTAAATTCCCGGTAATTATGGAATATATAATGCAGAATACTACATCTAATTAAATTTTTACACGAAAAAAGCAATTTATGAATATAAAATATTAACAATAACATATTTAAAAAACCTAAAAATAAAAGGAAAAATAAATACACATAAAAAACGCTTAATATTTGCATACGACAGTGAAATAGGATTTGAAATTTTATTCAACGTGCATATAATTAATAAATAGAATGTATAATAAAAAACCTTGCTGCAAAAAAACTGCAATTAAACTTAAAAAGCGTTACCAACACCAAACATCGTTAAAGTATTAAAAGCAGAAACGGTACAACGGCAAAAACAACTGTAATAAAAACACGAAAACCACACAAAACGGCGAAAGAGAAGAAGAATAAACAACAATTAAAATTATCAAGAATAACAGAGGGAACGGATGAGGTATGAGACGGGAAAAACAATGAAACAGCAACAGCAACAACTAAACAATAGCAACGTATAAGTTCCCAACGTCACGAACGCATTGAACGAAATGTGAACAAAGACGCCACAAAAGGAAATCTAAAAAGGAGAAAACAATGCAAGCACAAAACAAAACAGCACAAAACGATCGGAAGCGAAACAAAGGACATGAACACAACTCGAAAAGAACAACAGAAAATGAAAGGAGATAAGAAAAAACATAAAGCGGAAGTTTTGAAAGTATGAATGACAAAAACCAAAGGAAATGAAAACCACGAAGATATCCTTCCGGCGAAGGATCCTTTCTGAGGAACACCTGACATCCTTTTGCATGTTTTGCTGTGTTTGGATGACATCACAGCAATCGGAGGGGAAGGAAAAGCAAGGGACAGAGAAAAAGCGAGAACCAACGTTCCTTGCTGCAAATTCTTCGTAATTAACATTGTTTAATTAAGTTTTGTAAAACGAGACACGAGTTTAGTTTTGGTTCATCGCTCTTCAATTTCCCTTCTTTTCCCAGTCCTGTTTTAGAGCAGGCGAATTAAATATCTTTTAAGGCGTTATTTGGAGTTCAACTTAGGTCCCACAAAAGCCTGTTGATTAAATGCCGTCGGCCATTTACTTCAAACGTTTCCAACAATGTCTTAGGACTAACCTGAGATGCTTCACGAGAGTGAGGTCCATTATGAAGTCTTTCGGAGCTCGTGATTAGGTCAATTGGAGTCGTCAGCTGTTCATGATCTACGAAGAGGCCAACAAGGTTCCAAATACGATAAATTCCGGCTTTAAATGAAAGAGGATCTTCATCTTATTTAAGTTATGTGAAAATTAAGCACAAAGAACTGATTAAAGTTACTTTAAAATTATTCAAAATACGCTTGAAAGAAAACATCATCTTTTGCGGCGAAATCCTTTGTTATACTGCGCTTAACTAAATTTTGGTGCTCTCTAAATACTCGATAAGGGAAGAGGAATCTTGAATCACTATATTGGAAAACGGGAAGAATGGTATTCATGGAAAATACATAAAAAAAAGAGGCACTAAGGATCGTGGCCCATCACTAAAATATTGGGCGGTGGTGTTCTTATAAAATTTCGAATTTTATTCCAAATTTACAATCCCACAACTGACAATAGAAGACAAGTTTATTTTAAACATGCAAATTAAAATGATGCACAGAGAGGACAATCTTGCAGGGCTCCCCAGGATTCCTTTCATGTATACGTTTTCTTATGATATATGATGACGGGATGTGTGAGTATAGGCCAACTGAGCAGAGGCGACCCGATCGGAGGCTGAGGGATCGGGTTCTGTACGATCGGCGGCAGAGTCGATTGCTGTACGATTGGCGGCTTTGTTGTTGTCGGTTTTTCTGTCGTGGGACTCTCGGTCAGGTAGTGCCTCCAGTCATACTTCAAGAAAGCGGCGCATGTTCTTATACATTCACTTCTCGTAGTGAACCTGTTCGTATTTCCGCCACAACCGCTGTATGAAAACCAAATGCAATCATCTAAGAAACGGTCGAATGCGAAATACGAGCTTTGGCCATTGCATGAGCCCGGTTTAATAGGTTGTAGACATGGCACTCTTCCATCATAATTATTGCCGCCTTTTGTTTTTAAAGAGATTTCGTTGATTAATAAAGGCGTACGCTACCAAAGTTGACAAGAAGTACTTACAGGTTTTGTCTACCATAGAAGCACCTAGGAGGAAAAGCAACGCAGCAACACAAAGCGACTGCATTGTAACGGAACACAACTGAAACTGTGCTATGGGGCACATCGTCCAGTAACACTTAAATACATCGCGACGAGACAAAGAAATCAGTTGCGCTGTGATTGAATAATTTATTTATGCAATGTAGAAATACAAAAATAAAATTTCAAACAAATTCCTTTATGGCGAAAACTGCATACGAAAAAAAGCAAAAAATTATGGCTTTATAGCCCAATGGCACTTCGCATAACTCTCAGAAAGTAACCAACAAAACACAGGGAAGAGTAGTGCTTCTCCACGATTTGTTAACGCCAGAGAGAGTAATACAGAGCGGGTATACAGCTTCTTCGTGAAACCCTCGCATAACAGTTTTGTCGTACTTCTCCTCTGCACAAAACTGGAGATAATTGTTTCTTTAATTGCTAGTGTAAGTCGTTCTCATGCAAATACTGCTCCAGCTTTAATTAGTTTTTTTATGGTAAACCTTTGTACGTTAAAGTAATGAGGAGAATGTTTAGTCAGATCTCGCACGTCTTACGTAAAACAGCTTTTTTACTATCCAATAATTTTGCTTAGTTATTCTAATACTGTAAATGTTCGTGCCGAAGGCAGTAGTTTCAACAGTGCTTTCAAGACACGTCATCTAAAGGGACAGGGTGTTATTAACAAGATTGACGAGTTTAGATATGTCTTTGAGGGTTCTATGGTGGACGTATGTAATTTGTATAAGTATGACTTGGTTTAATGTATTTCGTGCATATATGTATGTAAGAAACGACGTTGCATATAAGTTACTGTATACGTCACAATCAGTGATCGCCAAAAGTCTTCATTGTTCTTACACCTATTTTTGAATATGCTTGAGAATATAGCTCTACCCTTGATTTTAACAGTAACTTGCTAACAGTAACAGATAATCTTCTGACAAAAAATATGGAAGGCCTAGGATTGTTCCCTGCACTACACTAAAACTAATAACACTCTACTAGAATTATTCTATGCGATAATTAGTTCTGCTGGATCACTCAAAAGGTTTAAGCAGGTCTTCTGTCTGTAGATCATTATATTCTACTTACTAAGCTGATCGGCAAGCATAAGTTATTTCGAACTGAAAACCTTGTCTCGTCGTATGTTTCAAAGAGGCTTCAAGCTGTCTTCGCTGACCCATTACTAAGGGTGTTCGGTTTTAGGTCCTCTTTTTTCTGCATCTATGTCAATGATTTTCCCGATGCTTCTTTCGAAAAAGGTCCGATTTTCACCAACTGTACTTCAACTTGGAAACCATATAAGCAGCATTGTCGGGAAGGTGTACGGTATGCTTCTAGCGCTATAGAGATATTCGACACCGCTCGATATTCGGCTTCCACTTGACATTGTTCCGAAATTGTTATTTGGCTGTGTGATTTTTGTTCTGATAGACATAAACTAAATGTGTTTTTGAATAATAAAACTCGTTACGTTTATACATTGAAAGACGATATCATGTCTCTCTGGATACAAGCGAAGTCTACCACATGACGTTTGATGAACCAACGCGCACTTTTGTTGTTGCTTAAGAGAGATTATAATCGTGAACCCAATTCAAAGAGAAACTGTACATATATTTCCCTTCATCATAATTTTAATCACTTAAAGTAAGATCACCATTAGAAATAGGTTTACTATTTCGTGTACTTTAATGTATTTCTACCGTACTATCATAATATTACTTTCATGTGTTCCATTCCGTCTCACTAAAGGCACTAAATACAAGATCGTTTGGCACTCGTGTTGTGCTGGTAATTCGAATTGTCAGCAATAAATAAAAATAAACAAAATAAATAATAATAAAATATAATATAAAATAATAGAATGTCATGGTTCATTAATGGAATTCCCCACTAAAAAGTCTTTTAATTTAGTTCTTTGTAAATAGTTTTTAACTTATTTTCATCGTCCCTTTTGTTGTTCAATTTTCAGTTTTTTTCGTCTTGGGCTTAAAGTGTAATAATTAATTGTATTTTATGTACATATACGTGTAATTAGATTGCTTCATCGGACCAAGTACAATACGACTGCATTAATTTAGTGAATATGTTTGAAAGCATTATTTAATGAGATATTATAACGATATTAAGCAAGCATTTAGCTTTTTTCTATTCTTTGTTTCGAACTTTGCTTTGTGTTTGATTTCCTGTTTTTGTTGTTAATTTGGATATCAAATAAACGCGATTAACGCACTTGAGTCGCTCACTCATTCTCACTGATATGCTTCTGATTTCTCGCCCACTCATGTGATTCCACGGACCGACTGCAGGGTTCCGATCTGCCCATCTACATCTGGTACGAAAGCTACCCCGAGCACATCGAGGAGGGTTACAAGGGTCGCGTCTCGCGTGTCTCGCAGGACTCTCCATTCGGTTCGGCCTCGCTCAACTTGACCAACATCCGCGAGTCCGACCAGGGCTGGTACGAGTGCAAGGTTGTGTTCTTGAACCGCGACCCGAAGCAGCACAAGAACGGTACCTGGTTCCACTTGGACGTGCATGCACCACCGCGCTTCAGTGTAACGCCCGAGGATATAATTTATGTTAATTTAGGTGAGTATATCTTGTAGATCATAAGTAATTAAAGCAACCCGCTGGCCAGGGAAGCTGCAAATACATACAAAGAAGCCTCGGAGAAATACCGGCTGCGAAAGATGAAGAATTTTCTGAAAAAATAGACGCTCTCAGAAATATCCTGGAACTGAGGTCCAAATGTTCGACTGCATGGCAGAAGTCGTCTGTTTAAAGTACACGAAGCTATGTTGAGTGTGCGCAGTAACATACGCTTGTGAAGAGTAACTTTTTATCCACTACAGAAGTGTCGGGACTCTTGTCCCAGACTGTATTAGTCCCCTTACAGACTCTGATACTCTCGCTCTGACTGCACTTTCACGACTCTACCGTCGGACCACATCCAATACATGACCTCTATCGTCTCTTAGGCAGAACTCTTTGCAGGTTTTTCTCTTCTATCCTGCAAATTACTTCACCATATTTTTCAATGGAAAAGTTGAATTAAAGTCTCTTTTTTTTTCTCTTTGTTTTCGTTTGATTGCGCAGGTGACTCAATTATTCTAAACTGCCAAGCCGATGGCACCCCAACACCCGAAATCCTGTGGTACAAAGATGCTAACCCCGTGGATCCATCGCCTACTGTTGGCATCTTTAATGATGGCACCGAGCTCCGGATCTCCACCATCCGGCACGAGGACATCGGCGAGTACACTTGCATTGCACGCAATGGTGAGGGCCAAGTCTCCCATACGGCCCGTGTTATAATAGCGGGCGGCGCTGTAATCATGGTAAAAAGAATTAATTTTCAAAAAACAACAGTCCAAAAATCCAACCCTCAAAACAACCCGACAACAGATTTGTTACTCGTACGATTTGCTCAAAAAACGTTTTAGATCGAATTTGGAAAAATCGCAGAACTTCGAAAGTGGACATGCAAAACCAAAACTGAAATATTTTTTTTATCGAGCAACAACAGCAAAAGCAATAAACCTAAGAAGAAGAAAAAAGAGCAGAGGAAGATGAAAAGAATTAGAAGAAATAAAGGAAGGAGCTTTCTTTGAAGGACAAAAATGAATTTTATGTAATCAATTGGTTTTTTTATGTACATTTCCTTTCCTCCTTCTGCTTTTTCTGCTTCTACTACCCCTCCTTTTTTCTTCTTCCTTTTCTTCAGCGTCATCTTCGAAAGGCAAAGAAATATTATATTGAAAATACTATATTATTGCGAAGAATTCAAAGAATTGATATTGCTGCTTTAGTTGTTGTTGTTGTTGTTCTTGTCGCCCTCTATTTAAAAGCCAAATGAAAGCATTTAAAACGAATTTAGTTTTAAGTAATACAAATAAACACACAAACAAATCACAAGTCACCATAAATCAGAGAAGAGAAGAGAAGAGAATCCAACAAAATAATTTCGATTCATTGCCATTCGACACGTCTTCGCACATTTTCAACGCCTTCTCTTCATTAATGCGTGATAAATTACATTAACTCAAGTCGAATCGAAACTCTCAGGGCTCAGAAAACATCTCAGAGAAAACATGCAGACACATCATGACAACATGAGAGCGAAAGCGAAAGAATGAAAGCAATGCACTTGAAATGAGTGGTAAAAAGCATCTGCCATTCTACACATCCCTCCCTACATCGTATTTCCACAATATGATTATTATTTTCCTGCATTTCCAGCCTGATTTTGGGTCGAGCCACAACATTACGAGGGTCTTCCATGAATAATCGGCGCTGCCTAAAAGTGTGCAATAACTGCTGTACAGTGCGCAACTAGTTTTGTCTACACTGAGACAAATTGAGATATAAAGCATTATTTGAACTTATAACATTGTTAGAAAAGGACTCAATAAATTTCAATTTCGATTTCAATTTGAGACGAAAATTATACTCCTTGTGACATTTTTCTCCCATTTCTTTGAATCTATAGAAAAAGACGCGTAATTTAATTTTTAAATTAATGCAATTGCACACTTTTAGGCTGTATTCTTAATTGAACCACTCGATCCAAAATGCGCTTTTTTTTTGCTTCTTAAAAAGAATCAGTATTAAAATTTCACTATACTATTTTGTCTTTTATTTTGGAATATATAATAAAAATATTAAGTTATCGAGTGTGTAAAGTAGCTGATAATAATTAATCGAAACATTATTATATCATTGATAATTTACTAAATATAATTAATGATATCATATTTACTACCTTCGGCTTTTGGCTAAAGTTTCTCTTGAAGCTGAAGAGGAAATTTAAGTTAATTTTCAATTGAAAATCCTGCAATTAAATTAAATTGCATCATAAATTATTTTCCGACTTCACTCTTCTTCCTCTTCTGCACGAGTTAATTGTTTTTTTTTCGTTTTTGTTTTGTTGTGTGATATGCAAGACCTAATTAATGTTTCTGCTGTTGTTGTTGTTGCTGTTGTTTCTGTTAATGTACCGACGTTTTCATGCCCCCGTACGTATGCATCGTTTTATTCGGCTGCGCGATGGTTGTGAGGGGCGAGCGGTGTGCAGTGAAATTGGGTGTGGCTCAGAAACGGAAAGGCGTCTGTTTAATTTATGCTCATCTTAACGCTACTAAATTTATTTAATACTTGAACATTTGAGCTGAAGACAGAAATCGAAAGGGAAGAACGATCAGAGGCAGCATAACGGTACTTTGGGGAATGGCTACTAATGAATAGGAATGTGGCTGTTGTTGTTGTTGTTGTTAATTCTCCTAAATGAAGACATATGAATACGCACCCAAAACGAGCTGCAGCCTTAATTTGCTCCGAACATTTCATTACAAACGACGGCAATTTAGAGGGGAAAAGATGGTTGCGGGGAAGGTAAAGGAAGAAGAATAAGAAGGAAAGGGATGCGCCTTGTTTATAGCACACATATATAAATATTTAAATGCAAATGGTATGTTTCAGGGTTTTATTGAGCATTTAAAGTATCCTGCCGCCGCACAAGGCAACTCTTAATCCTTGCCACCATCGCGATTATGGAGCAATTTTTACGAGCGAATAGAAATTCACTCGCCTCCCTCAAGGACAACTTTGCGGTCCTCAAAAGCTCTGCTGCAAGAAGTTACCATTTCCAAAAGCACCCAACTTCGATCCTAGAATCCAGATTTATAAATTACATAAATTACTATAATTAATAGAAGACAACTTGAAAATATTTCCGAGTAATATAGTAATATATTAGTGTAATATTTTAATTTACTTTCCGCCTGTACACTCCTTCGGTGAATCAAGGATTTCTTCCGTTAAATGATATGAAGGCGATCAAACACATTGAGACCAGGTTCAATCTTTTTCCCTTTTAATTACCGTCCTTCCGATAAGTTTCTAAAGAGTTGTAAATATGGAGTTCTTAGAGCCCCATTTTTAATGTGAAAGCGATTCTAAGAGTCACCTCGAGAGACGCCGTCCTCCGCTTTAAAAAGTTACCGGATTGAGAGACTTCGTATTCTGCGAGCCACTCTCTAAAAGGCGACTCTGCTTTTCATGGCCCTCATCACTACTTTCATTGCATATTTTTCGTTGGTAGGTTTGTGTACCAACTACAATTTTCAGTGCGACCATAGAACACAAAAGGTGCTCGTTTCATTATATGTAGTTTTCCACGGAGTAAGGGGTTATGGTCTGTAAAGGACCTGTTCCAAGACCCACAGGGATTAGAATTTCTCTGCAATTTGGGTAGGACTGCCTAGGCTTTTACATAGTTCTGTTATCCTACGTCATTTGCTCGAATCAAACCGAGTACGGTTTGTGTTGACTTCCAAATGGGTCCTGGGCTGTATACTATGCTATTCACGAACCTCTGGCGCCTTCTGATCCTTAGTGCTACTAATGGTAATCGAATGGGTCCTGACTTCAATTCTACCAACAGAATTTAGCTGCTAACCCGACTTAAAATGGAGTCTATACTGTGTGTCTTTTATTCTTTATAATTTAAGGGAATGTTCTCCTTGGGTGAGGGAACTTCTTCGAAAGTCCTTCTAAGGATGCATCGCTAATTGTAAATCCAATTGCATTATTTATTTTATATATCGTCTGTTTAGTTCTGTAACTCTAATGTTTAAGTCCTACTAACGAACTTCAGCTTTAACGAGTTTGTTCCCTCGTCGTCCCGATGTCTCCACAAACGACTTTATCTTCTGAAACTCCTTCGCTCTCCTTCGGCGGCGTCTTTTTCGTCTCCTTCAGATCGTAATCACGATGCCTTATATCATTACTTTAGCTCCGTTTGCAAAAGTTCCTGCTGAACTTTTTATTGTATCTGCTTCTGCTCATTTCCGTTCTTGTTCGTCCTGCTTGTCTGCTTCTTTATTTCCTTGTTGTTTCACATTAATTTTCCGAAAAGTTTAACAACTGCGAAAGCGCTTCATTTTCAATCCGCATCCATTTTCGCAGCAGTGAGTTTAACTGTGGATCTTCCTTGCCCCTCCTCCTCCTCCTCCTCCTCCCCTTCCTCACTAAATTGTCGCTGCTTCTCTCTCGCGCTTTCTCTCAGCTTCGCTTATTTAACAGCTTCTTATTAATTCTATGAGTTAATAAATGCGTGAGTATTTAATTTAACGTGTGTGTGTGAGTGTTTCTTTAATAAGCGCGTGTGTCATGACTATGTGTGTGTGTTTGTGTGTGTATTGCTTGTGTGTGGCTGAGTGACAGGCGCGCTTAGTTGACATGTGTTTTAGTAACTTTAGATAAGCTTAACTAAAGCCATTATAAATGGAAAAGAACAAGCAGCCGTTGCTGCTGTTGTTTGTTGTTGTTGTTGGTGGTGGCGTTTTTTAAGCACTGCTGCTTCATTGGAAGCTTCCACTGAGAGTTCAGTCTTCATTCGCATCTGCATCGTCTTCCACTTCGCCTTCATTCGAATTTTCCGGCGTGTCTGCTCCTTTTCGCATCTTCGAAAAACCCTCCGCCGTCGTTCGTCACTCGATTTCGTCCTCCGACAGCCGCCGTTCGAAATAAGCTGCTTCAATTAATGTCACTCGTAAATCTCATCGCAGTTACGCTTCCTCAGCGACGTAGCGACATCGTCAAATGGGCGTGTGTGTGTCCGTCCGCCCCCTTCAGTGCTCCCTCCTCCTCCAGCCCAAAACCAATGAATAGTTTGCAAAAATCAATCATTATTTATTTAAATTTGCACGCTCAACAAAGTTCGCAAAAATCATCGCAATTCCATTGAAGATTCGCTACTTTCTAGCGAATGACTTCGACGGACGACGTCAGTGTTTAAATTAGGTATTTATTTAAGCGATTTGAACAGTGACTTTTGATGAAGTTTGCTGCGAACACCTCGAACACAGCGTTTAAATAATTTAACAGCAATTTCCAAAGTCCTTGAACGTCAGATCCGAATCCTTATCATTCACCGCGATAATGGAGCACACACCTGAATGCATCCCCTCCCTCCACGCCCCTATCCCCCTCCCGACACACACACACAGACATCAGTGTTCACGAATACTTCGAGATTCGCGTGGGCGGCTCCGCTACTGCCTACCCCGCCTCCGATCCGCTGAAATGAAAGTTTTAAATATTCAAAACAACGTGAAACACTTGCGCGCACAGAGGTCAGAGGTCAGGCAGCCACACAGCACACCAGAAGTGATAACTTCGCGTGTACAGGGTGACACAGATTCAGCATTTACACATTTAAACAGAAACGCATCACGACGCTATTCGAAATAATGTCGAAAGGAGTTTTTTGTGGAGTTGATTTGTGGAACGACGATTAAATGCTCTGCGTCACCCTGTACACGACATTACAAATCACTCCGCACGCCAGCGTAGGCACAGAAAAGGGTTAAACAACACACACAAAAAATGCAAATAAGTGTATAAAAAGCAAATTTCAAAGTTTTAAATTAACATGCTTTGAAAGGCTTCATTTTGCGCGCGCACACACACATGCACACGAGGATATGTGTATATCGAAAGCGGAGAATGACGCCTAAGTGTGCGAGGGAGGCCGAGAGAGAGCTACTAATACGTATGCATAATTCAAATGAAATAATTTAAAGCGCGCAGATTGTGCAAAAGCGAAGACTTAATGAATTCTAATGGCTGTGAGCAGCGCCGCGGAGCAGCAGCACCGGCGCAAGGAAGCAGAAGAAGAAGAAAATCAGCCCTAACGGAACCTCAACTAGTGGCGTGGTTGATTGTGTTCGTGCTCGAAAGACAGGCAGCCAACATTAACTTTTCGATTCATAAAAAGCTCCAACAAATATTCTTTCATCTGAGCTGCAATGAAGCCTAAACCTAGGCTTAAACAGAAATAGTAACAATTAATTCCAATTTCACACAAAAAACAACATTTTTTTTGATTTCTCCATGGAAAAAGAATTTTTTCATGCTTTTCTATAATTATCACAACTCCGATTGATTTCTGCTGTTGTGGTGAAAATGTTTCTACAACGAAAAAGAGTTCCAAAAAGGTCTGAAAACAGAAATTCAAATTCTATTCTTCGATCATCTTTTCACGCATGAACAGAAAAGCAACAAAAGCAGATTTCATGTTGTTGGGAAAATGCTTTTTCTGTTTCGGTTTTCATTTCTTTGCTGTTGTGGCTGCGCTGTCTGCGGTTGCGGAGAACAGCAAGAGGCAGAAGTCACCACAGCAGCGCTTGACGGACGGCAGAGAGGCAGGAGAAGAGAACCATCAACGAGGAAGAGAACAACTTTCACGCTTAGCGATCAATTAGTTTAGCGAAATTTGCAAAGAGTAACTCTCTTAGTCGCAGTCACTCAGTTTGTCATTTAGTTGAGTGTGTTGTTGTTGTTGTTGTTGTTAACTGCACAGCAGCCAACGACAGCGCGGATGTCTGTCCAACCGTCAACTGAAATCAACTCGAATGCCTTTGAATTGTGAATGAGCTCAGAAGGTGAACGTTCTCTTCTCTTCGCTTCCACTCATTGTTGCTGTTTGTCATTTTCTACGGACAACTTTAATGCAACGTTGATTTGCAACGCGTTCTTCGCTTAGAATCTGCACAAAAAAAATACCATCGACGCTTTTAAAATGTCAAAATAACGAAATGCTTTTGCTGAATCCATTTTGAATCTATTTAAAACTTATAATCATAAAATAAACTCTATAAAAAATGTTTTCCTTTCTTCGAAATTAGAATCCTTGCAGTGATTTCAGTTATTCTGAGTGTGAATACTTTTTGAATGCTTTTTGAATATTTTTTGAATGCTTTTTGAATACTTTTGAATACTTTTTGAATACTTTTTGAATACTTTTCGGATGCTTTTCGAGTGGGTTTTGAATACTTTTAGGATGCTTTTTGAATACTTTTTGAATGCTTTTTGAATACTTTTTGAATACCTTTTGAATGCTTTTTGAATACTTTTGGGATGCTTTTTGAGTGGGTTTTGAATTCTTCTTGAAAGGCTTTTGAATCACTGTTGCATACTTTTTAATGCTTTTTAAATTGGATGTCCGAAAGGTTTTTCAATATCTAATTCAATTTTATATGCTTTTTGAATACTTCTTTGAATGGATTTTGGATACTTTTTGCATACATTTTGAATGAGTTTTGAATGCTATTTGAATGGGTTTTGAGTACTTATGAGTTTTTTTTGAGTCGGTTGTAAAATGCTATTTTAAGGAGTGTTGAATACATTTCGAATGGAGTTTGAATAATCTGTGAATTGGTTTGAAATTTTTTATGATATGAAAATACTATTTTAACACTTTTTTATTACTTTTCCAATAATTTTTTTTTTTTTGTAATATTTTTTTAATGCTTTTTAAAGTGTTTTTAATTACATTATCCATGCTCACAGGATGTTTTTTCCAAGACTTCATTTTTATTCGCATGTTTCATTTCATCGGCTACGATACATTTTCGAACATTTCCTGTAATTTTCGTTTGCAATTCAATATTTTCGAGTTCGTGGAATTTTCTCAACATCATTTCGACAGATTTTCAATTATTCAGCATTGAAATTCTCTCCTAAATTCAATTTTCATGCATCAAATTTCGTCCATTTCAACAGTATCTTTGCTTTGTGTCATTCTTCGGTTTAATTAAATCTATTCATGAACTGCGTCTACCTCAAAAAAAAAAAAAAAAAACGAAAAAAATACAAAAACACAAAAAATCGCAACACAACAAAAAACGATTTCATGAAACTAAAACAAATGATTTTAGGTATAATAAAAACCGAATCTTTTCCGAATTCTCTTTTTGATTCTACTTTTTATAACATCTTTTCTGCTCTTCTACTCCTTCTTCTCTGATTTCGTTGCTGTTTTTACTCCAAATTCTCCATGTGCTTCTTCTATGAAATGTCGTTAATAAATCAAATAACAAACAAAAAACAAAACTCCAACCAACCACGTCGACCGCCAACAACCACCACCGACAACCGAAAACCGATATCCAACCGACAACAACAACAACAACGACGACACGGCGACGGCGACGGATCGCTGCCCGCGTCGGTTATCGATTTCCATGTGGCTGCGTGTGTGTGCGTGTGTGTGTGCGCACCCTCGTCAACGCAGCCGGAGCTCGGAAGCGCTAAGCTCGGCAAAACAGCCGAGCGCGAGGTCGCTCAGTCGGCTGCTGCTAAAATCAAAATAACAGTAAGTCTTTAAACACATTTTCATGAATGTTTTGGAAGGGAAGCGAAGCAAACAAAGACTAAAGCCAAATTCCCGAAACGGAAACGAACACGAAAATTGAAAAGCGAACAATGACAAATGTAAATCACAAGAAGAAACTGAAGATCGCACAGAACAACAATGAAAACTGTAATTGGAATAACTGTCAAAAGAGATCAATAGAAAGTGTGCATTTCTCTGCAATAAATGTGGGAAATGTTTGTGTACATATTTCAACGTCATACTTTTAACTTTCCTAAGCTTTCAATTTAAAATATGTTATAGCTTTTTCAATATTTTTAATAGTTCAAAACAAAAGCCACTCGAATCACTTCAAATTCTCATCTCTTCCATTTCACCACTTGTACTCAACTCACTCCGATCATTGAATTCACCTCCACTGAACTCGCCGCCAGCATTGCAAGCGAATCGAAAGAACAGCGAAATTCGGCAGAATCGACAGAGAATTGATTAAGAATCGCGATGAAGCCATTCAAGTCACCTTCGCTGAGGCAGGAATAGAAGAAGCGAATATTGAATGGAAAAAAAGAATAAACGAGTGAATAAATATTCATAAATGCATAAAAATGCATTCGCTCTCGCATTCATTGCAAAATCATTTAATATTTATGACATCCGTCGTCGTGCAGTAATTAAAACAAACTCTAAAATGGCCAAAATTTAAATAAGACTACATGTCATCCATGTGTTCATGCATGCATGCATCCGACTCGTCCGCACACACACACGCTCATCAAAAAAGCTGTCTAATTTCAAAGCAAATAGCGAAATGTCAATCTTGGCTATAGCCACAAAGACCAGTCATCAGTCATCAGTCGCTCGTCCTCGTCGACGTCGACGCCACCTCCGCATCCACATCCCATCCACATCCGCATCCACATCCTCGTCCTCTCCGCTCTTTGACGGTTTTACTCTACGCTTTTCGAACAAGTAACATTCTAAATTCGCTTCGCATCCACACAACACACACACCCACACCCACACACACACACGTAATAATATGTGTATAAATGTGTGCCAGTGGCATTTGCATTTGATGTTTTCCGCTCTCAACCTCACTTTATTATCAATTCGACGATATTCGTTGCTTGTTCTTCCTTTTCACTCATTCGTAGTATTTTTTGCCAACTATTTTCGTATTTTTCACAATTTATTTCGTTCTCTGGGCCTGTCCTGGTTTCCTTTCTTCCTTGTGCACTTTGCTGACCTGCTTTAAATGTTTTCACTTTAATGTCGCATCGATTTTTGAACATTTCTCGTTTATGATGTGATGCAATGTGATGATTCTTAATATTTTAGAGTATTTCGCTTTTATTACAATCTGCTCTAAATGCACTTTGGCTTTTGCAAAGAAATCGGTTTGATTTCGAACCACAGAATCTTTAAATACAAGGACAACATCATCAAAATTGTGTTTAATATTAGAATATTTCTCTATTTATTATCTTTTAATTTTCCTCTGTTTTTCGAATTGAATTAAAATTTTATTGAGCCATTTTAATAACGATATGAGAAGGAATTCAATCAACTTCATTAGAATCATTTTCATTTTTCGTAAATGGCTTGCAATGTAAATTTACGCGATCGCGATTGCATACTTTCAGGCTGCGCTGATGCTGACGTTTTAAAAACTCGCCAAGCGGCTTTAATGCCGAATTTAAATTTAAGCCGTCGACGATTATTTTGATTAAACTGAATTTTGTTTGGAAAATGTTGTTGCCATGAGCAGCGACCATTCCGTTGGTGTTTATCAGCAAAGTGCAGTCGCAACTGAAGCCACATTGGGAACTTGTGCATGTGCATGAAAGCTGAATGCACGCCTCTGTTAAATACTTATTTAATATTTGTGATTTGAATGACAGGTTGTCGGGCACAGGATTTTGCATTTGCAAATATGCCGTCACTCGAAACTCACAGCGAAGGCAGTGATTCCATGGGCGGCTGTTTATTTAGACATCTGACAGACAGACAGAACTCAGACACAGGGAAATATCAAAACCTTTTCCTTCCCTTCACCTTAACGCCACTCATTCAATTCTGAAAACTTCTATTCTCTCTCACTTCTCAGTTAGAATTCCCTATCGTCCCTCATGACAGTCGAAACGCTTTCAAATTCCAGCCACGGATTCGCCCATCTTTGAAGCAATCTTCAACCAATTCTTCCTCGCTTTCAATAGCCTCCTGTCTCACTCCTCTCTCATCCCCAGCCAAACAAATTGATTGGATCTTCTTCGTTGCATTTATTAAAAGTAACATTCAGAAAACTGTCAATTGACTGTGTCCTCGACCAGCCACCGGCCTTTAAATGCCGCCGTAATTCATGTCACCTTCATTAAACATTTTAATTAATATTTTTTTGGGCTCTTTCATACCTTTATCACTTCTCTTTTAAATATTTTATTTAATTAGTGCTTAAACGACTTTTGTGACATTTGACATTTCGCTTTGCCCTTTGGCTTATTTAAAAATGAAGCTTGCGATTTTATTACTGTTTTCCTTAAACTATTTCCACAAACGAAGGTATGTATTAAAATACTGGAATTTTGCACGTCTGCATGAAGAGTCAACATTTTACAACGGCGAGCGGCTCAGAGAACTTCATGAATGCACTCAAAAGACATTTGGAATCATCCGGAGACTGTAAAAAGCCTTCATTCTCATCTTCAAACGTGGTTAAAACAATGAATCTTCGAATAAGCTCGATGTTTGTAAACAGCAAATGCAACCATTCGAAGCATTCGTGAAATATTGCTTAACTAATCACTTTACGATGATTAGTTGAATAATGTTTTAATGATTGATTGTTTTAATGATTGATTGTTTTAATGATTGTTTGTTTATTCATTTCTCTATTCATTGAGGCCTTAATCCGTTATTTAATTATGTAATTTTCCATATTTTGCATGTTTTTCTAGCACTTTCAGTCATCCTTCTATTCTTTTACATATAAGCGTTACTCGTTCCTTGAAGTCTTTCGATTTAAAAGACTTTTAATATTGTTTCATAGGTTTTCGTCTGCTTCAGAACAGCTTCTACAAAGGCTTTTGCTGCATTTTACTTTAGAATCCGAGCTCTCAACTTTGAAATGACATGTTTTTTGAGCATTGCGATCAGTTATTGGAGCTTAAAGACATACGAAATGCTTCATGTTATTTAATAATATTCCTCAGTGAAGAGCAGTCGTCGTCGATGTTTTTTATCAGCACATTTTATAAACATGACACATGATATCGGTTGTTTCTCTCTTGCTTTCAAATATTATAGAAGCAATTTATTATATCTCTGCATCTGATATTTGTCTTCACTTCTTCTTCGTCTGCTTTTTCAACATCGCCACGACCACAACAGGTGCCGCCCACCAACCAAACTAAGCTCGAGGGCGAGAAGGTGATATTCTCATGCGAAGCTAAAGCTATGCCTGGCAATGTTACCGTTCGATGGTTTCGCGAGGGCGCCCCCGTGCGGGAGGTGGCTTCACTGGAGACGCGTGTCACGATTCGCAAGGACGGCTCGCTGATCATCAACCCTGTGAGCGCCGACGATTCGGGACAGTATTTGTGCGAGGTGACGAATGGCATCGGGGATCCACAGAGCGCTTCGGCTTATTTAAATATTGAATGTAAGTAACCGATCTAACGATCAACAATGAGCTAATACAACAACTTATTCTTCTCCTTTTCTGCCTACCCAGATCCCGCCAAAGTGACCTTCACTCCTACTGTACAATATCTGCCCTTCCGCCTCGCCGGCGTCGTGCAGTGCTACATCAAGTCGAGCCCTCAGCTGCAGTACGTCACCTGGACCAAGGACAAGCGCCTGCTCGAACCATATCAGATGAAGGACATCGTCGTAATGGCCAACGGGTCGCTGCTGTTCACGCGCGTCAACGAGGACCACCAGGGACGCTACACCTGTACGCCGTACAATGCGCAGGGCACCCAAGGCTCGTCGGGTCCCATGGAGGTGTTGGTCCGCAAGCCACCCGCCTTCACCGTCGAGCCCGAGTCCCTGTATCAGCGCAAAGTGGGCGACAGCGTGGAGATGCACTGCGACGCCATCGAGGCGGAGGGTACCCAGCGTCCCACGATCAAGTGGCAACGGCAGGACGGCGTGCAACTGGCCGAGTCGCAGCGCAATCGCATCAAAATCAACGGCGGCAACATCACCATCGAGCGCTTGCGGCGCGAAGACTTCGGCTATTACCAGTGCATGGTGTCGAACGAGGTGGCAACGTTGATGGCGGCTACGCAGCTGGTCATCGAGGGCACGCAGCCACATGCACCGTACAACATCAGCGGCAAGGCCACCGAGTCGTCCATCACACTGCAGTGGGTGCCCGGCTACAGCGGCGGCTCCGAGTACAAGCAGGACTACACGATCTGGTATCGAGAGGCCGGCGTCAGCGACTGGCAGACGATTTCCGTGACGCCATCAGGCAGCACGCAGGTGACCGTCAACGGTCTGGCGTCGGCCACAACCTATGAGTTCCAGGTAGTGGGTCGAAACGTTCTCGGCGACGGCATGATGAGCAAAGTGATGACTGTTCGGACGCTGGGTGAGTCAAGTTACCTTCTTCTTTACGCTGTCCAATCATTCGCACCACTTTCAAGTAGCGCTAGAGGGAATATGGAGAATAATTCATTGTCGAAATAAAGGAAAACTAATACAATTTTTTATGGACTTTTCGAGAAAAACTTTTGTCGATCTTTGAATTATTCTTCTAGCAATGAGTCTATTCTAATTACTAGAACTTTCCTTCAATCTTGTAAACAAAACATTACTTCCTCTTTCTCTTTCTCTCTGTCTCTTTCTGTCTCTTTCTTCCTCTCTCTATTTCTTTCTTGCTTCTGTGTGTCTATGAACTTCTCAATAACCTGTATTCGACCAATAAATAACGGTTTTGTTTGTAACAATGCAAAACGTTCCGACAACTTCAAAAGAAGACGCACCCGCCGCGCCGCGAAACGTCAAGGCTGCAACACAACCACCCGACCACGTGTTCCAACTGATGCCTGACGATGCTGGTAAGACGCAGATCGTCCGAAATCCCTGAATGATTTCGCGACCGCTGCCCAACCCACAGATCTACTCTCCTTCTTCTTTACCCTTTGATTAATTTTGTTTAATTAATTAGCAATGTATTTTTCCAAAGGGACCAATTGAGTTAGTCAAGAATTAGTTAAAGAGCAAATATTAATTAGGTTGGCAGGTTATTGAGATCGGGGTGTGATTAGGACTCGGCGTTGAAAGGATTAAAGTTTCTCACGAGATCAGAAAAGAAAAAGCTAAAAATAATCGCAAGATCGAGAAGAATTTTCAATTTGAAATTAACTTTAAATAAGATTTCTTGCCTCAGATTCGTTCAATGTCAAAATCTGTTCTTTTGCGTTGCTTCATCATCGATGTGAACCTTTGTTGGTGGTTCTTTATCGATCGATAATGCCTGTTTTTCTTGGTGAATTGAAGATGTATTAAATTTCATGATAGGGCAAAAAACCTGTTTGCTGGGTCGGACCATGTTACCATCTGCCACAACTGACCGCAACCTGTCGGCCGCTGTTTTTTCTACGTCTGTCGACTTCGGCTTCTGATTCGACTCCGGATGGCCAAACATCTGGCATCTTTGCGGCTGCAGTACTCATTACGTTGAATTTAACTGTGGCGAATACATGGCAGCCCTGGAAAAAGAAGTCGTTAGCTTTCGCTGCTGCTGTTGTTCCTTTCTCGCTCGATGCTTCTTTCTCTGTGAAATCTGACACGAAGATGACGTCGTACATGGCTCGCTGTTGCTGTTGTTGTTGTTACTTCAGCTGCAATTCACGTTGTCGTTGCTGTTGTTGTTGTTGTTGGTGACATTTTAATCGTGCATGCATAACGTAATCTTTCCATATGTGACTGACTTTTGCGTGTTCATCTGCATACACACAGCGATTCGCCGAAGTGCGTCGGTGTTGCTAAAGTTGAACACATGCGAATATGTGCGGGCTTTGTGCATGTGTCCAAGCTATCCTCGTGTATCCTTGGATGAGCAGAAAGCAAAATGTTTTTAATTCACGGCGAACGTTTACTGCTTCAGCTGCTTCAGTTGCTGAAGTTAAACAACGAACGTGGCTGTTGTTGTTATTGTCGCTGTGTGGTTGCTTTCCGTTTTAATACTTGTTCTCATACCGAAACCATGTCAAGGCTGCCGGTTTCCGAGCTCTCGCCGCCGCCTTTCAACATCGCCTGCATGAACAAACTGCACAGTGGGGCAAAACTGCCACTTATCAAGCAAAACACGCACACAGAAACACTCCATTTAAATCGCTCGCCATTCATTCGCAAAATAACGGCGGTTGTAATAATGCATAACCGTTTTCTCATTCCGATTCAATGCAATTTATTCGGAGATTTAAGATTCGGCAAAGAAACCGCCACATCAATAAACAATTACGAAAAGCAGAACCTTCTCCGGACAGAAGCCATCGTTTTCCAACTCGTTTCGTCTTCGCCCTCGTCGTGGTCCTTCCTTTGGCCGCGCTTCCACACGCAGCAGTCTTTGCTTTGCATGTGTTTTGATTTGGCCATTAATTTTTGTGTTCTCCAGTTGCCTCCACCGCGCATTCACAGTCATTCACGCCGTCACGTGCCACGAACATTTGAGCCAATTAATGCACTTTGCAGTAAGCGCTTCGATCGTTTGCGACGCTTTGTAGGGGCGCTTCAATTGCATTTTTCTCTGAATTCCACTTTTTTCGCTTATAACAGTTTTGCAGATTCTCCTTTTTGCCATGAGGCAGCGTTGCATGCGTGCACGTAAATGAAGCGTTGAGCACGCGACGCGTTCGAATGCGGACGCGAATTTGTTTGGTGGGCGGTGGGTTGGCGTTTGTATGTATGTCGAGGCCGCCTGACGTCTGTCGAGACACTCGTGACGTTCGCCAAGCACCGTACCGGGGCTCGGTACGGAGTTTGAGCGGAGCTCCAGCTGACATGAAGGATGCTATGTGATTGTGTAGTGCCAATTGACAGCCATAACAAAGCCCCTCCATCCCCTTCCTCCATCCCCTTTATCCTCCAGCAACGGACGGATTGCGCTCTGTTGACGGTCGGCTCCAAACAGCATCGGTCAACATTTGAGGTTTATTGAAACCGGTGCACCAAGCGAGTGTCCACGCAGGTCATAGGTCAGGAATATGCCAACTTTCGTGTCATTGGTCGACCCTGAAAATGTAAAAATTGAATTGATCTTTCGCTGAGCTGTGTGAAGCGGGACGATTGACGTTCGGACAAATGAAATTATATCTGCGTTTCTTACATAATAAAGTATCCTAATCAATCTATATTAATGTAGTTTCCTGCATCGTTTAGATAACGTACGGTGACGTAAGGCAGCTGTCATCTCCTAAAAGCCACGAAAAATCAAATATTTTATTTATGTAGCGATGCTTTTGCAATTACGATTTGCTTTTTGTTAATATTTAAATACAATTTCCGAATGACTTTATTTTTCCTCTGGATTTTTGAAATCTTTATTTTCATCCTTTCCAAGCACACTTTTCATTTCCACTTTTGCACAAGTTTTCTATGCACCAGCACAGCATTATTTTGCATCGTTTTTATTCTACGTATTTTGTTGATTTCGCATCTACACACAACTACATTCACTCACTCATACATACAAAATACATACAGCATTCATAATACATCATTCATCATATTTTTGTTCTGTTCTTCTTGTTCTCGTTCTCGTTCTCGTTCTCTTCTTTATTTACAGACCTTTTAGCCTATTTTGACATTTATTTTCATACCGATTCACACGGATCGATTGTTTACTCCCCGCCGAAGTTACGGCTGAAAGGTATTTGCTCTTTGTTTCAGTTGCTCTCTATTGATTAATGCTATTCACTAATTTCACTAATTTCTAACACTTATTTAACATGTTTACCTAGACACTGCATTTCGTGAGCCGACAATGCAAAGTTTCATGTCGCTTCCGTTGCCGTTTGAGTTGCTTTCCTTTCCGTTTAACGTTCAGAGTTTTTAATGCCATAAATTACACGATTCTGCAGTCTTTGCGGCTCTCGTTAAAGTATTAAGAAGCCTTCAATTATTTTAAATACTCCCCGAAGATGTTGTATTTCTTGGAGTGCGTGTTCTGAAAAATTCAAAAGAAGTCGACAATTTGCGGGGAGCCATAATTGAAAAGGTGCTCGAAATAATTTGTTTTTGTCGTTTTATTTGCTTAGCATTTGTTGAATTCCACATCCTCTTTCGTCGTCTTTAATTATTTTTTTTTTGTTTTTTGTTTGTTTTTTGTCCGCAGAAGGAGCGATTCTCTTTTCCAACGTCTGCTGGTTAATTTTAATGCAGGTGGACAGGCGTCAGGAGGCGTTTGCATGTCCTGCGCTACTTCCAAGGCCTTTAGCTTTAATTTTATTTATTTTTCGCTCGCTTTATTCGTCCTTCACAGCCCCTCGTCGTCTGCTTGCCTGCTCCTTTCCCATTCCCATTGTCCAAGTCATAAATTATTTAATGCTTTTTGTTGTATTAACTTCTTTTATTCTACACATTTTATTTGTGACTTTTGCTATTGTTGTTACACTGTCTGTTGTGTCATGTTCTTTCCAACCTGTGCTGCATGTCATGGCCTTCCCCGTTCCTTCTCCCCTTCTTCTTCACCAGCACTCTCTCTCTTCCTCTCCCTCCCTGGCTTTCAGTTTTTATGGCCCTCAATTTTCTTCACATGCAATTTATTTAAATTGGCCTCAATTGCGTTTAAGCAAAAAGCCCGCATGTTTTAGAATTTTTTTATGATTAATATACAGTTCATTTCGTCGAAAGAAAAGCAGCTAAAGACCTAAAAAAGGAACCATTTTTAAGAAAAAACTTTATTAAAATGCATTACAATTAATTGACCTGGCTTTATGTTGTTTGTACCAAGTAAGGAATTTTCAAAGCTTTCATTACTGAAAAATTGATTAAATGATGATCAACACGCCCCATTCTCCTAATTGATCTATCCTTTTGAAGGACTCCCGCGTCGTCCCGTTCATTGTGTTCCTTAAATATTTAACCTGGGACTAAAAATCATGCCTAAACTCTGATTTAAGAACTTCTATAAACAAAAAAAAATCAATATTTCTTCCAGAAAAAATCCCCGTTTCATACCTACTTTAGAAAGCCTCAGATTTTGTAGAAGTTGATCGGAATGTCATCTGGAGACACCCAAAAAGCGAACTTCCGTAAACACCTATGCTTGAAATGCATTGCTACGTGACATTTACAGAGTCCAAAGGCCAAATGTTTTCCTCTGAGAGGTATTAGGGGTAGGTCCAGTCTGGTGTCCAGTAATGGAGGAACTGTTTTGTTATTTCGCCGGCGTCAGTTCGCTTTCGAAGTATCGTACAAGAAAAAAAGTTTTGGTAATGAGGAGTAATATTGATAGGCCTATACAGACAAAAGTTCGACTGTAACGCGGAAGAGGTGAGAATAGCTGAAACGTCTGATCGTCTGCGTTTCGGAAAGAAGGAAGTTGGACCCGTTGAATACCGGTGGCTCCGTAGAATGGTTGCTTGTGGATCTCCGGATCAGCTTTATTTTTACCTAAGTCGTTCTTCGTTTGTTACCCTAGATTTCCTAGGTTAATTGTGATTAAAAGATCATGTACAGCTTTCGATATATTGGGCTTTCAGACGATTGCATCATTATTACATTTCTTCCTAACCTTTGTACCTAAGCAAAAACCTTACTCGTTGTGGCCTCTAGTACTTCGGTATTATTGCCAAAGTATTCACTAATTCCTTAAGCTGCAGTCGCAGGAAAGAGTGTGGAGTATATTCGAAACATTCACCAATGATATTTCCTCTTGACATTTTCATGAAATAATTTCGCTTCATTTTAACATTTTGTGTTTATAAATGCAAATTACTATTTGTGCTTTAAATGAGTTTATCTTGAAGACCTTTGAGTTCATCTGCTCGTCACGAGTCCAAAGAACATTCATTGAGTTCTAAAGACTTTATTTTACGGCAGGATTTGCCCCTTCTTGATGAACTCCTTCATATAAATGAGCTCCTAAAATCCAACAATTAATACAGAGCGCAGAATTTTGAACATTTTTCGGTCCTTTGGAATAAATGGAAGGAAATTTATGAAATGAAAGGAAATAAACAGGAACGTGAATGGAAATTATTTATGTAAACGGAATATTAAAGAAGACGGCAAAGATTTTTAATGGATTCAACACAATAACAAGAAATTAAAAACACAAGAAAAGAACAGGAAAGTTATTAGGAAAAGCAGCAAAAGGGAAGTAGATGAGAATAGGGAATATAATCATCAACTAAAAATTGCAGAAAGAAAAGTAGAAAAATAGACAAAAAGTAATCGAAGCGAAGAAGGAATTAGTAATGTAACACAATAGAGAAATAGGCCAAAATGTAGGAGAAAACAGACCGCCCAGAAACAGAGAATTGTCAGGAAAAAATGTGTAATTAATTAATTTGTATTAACATTTGTATTTTGAAAATGGCATAAATAAGACATCAAAATAAATAGAAGAAATTCCAAGGGATAACTTTTTATATGGCTTTTGTTTTTCCTTATTTTGACGACTATTTCTTATGATTTTCCTTAATTATTATCGACTAATCTCGAAATGTTGCTGAAGCACTGAATAATACCTCTTTCTCACTCCACTCCGCGCGCAGGTCCCAAGCCAGGTCCGCCCCGTAACCTCACCGTCAACGAGGTGTCCAACGGGTTCCTCATCACGTGGCAGTCGCCGCTGGAGCGGGCGCACATCGTCAAGTTCTACACCATCAAGTATCGCACTGACGCCCAGTGGAAGACGCTGAACCGCGGCCCCATTCGGCCTGAGGAGACGCAGTACTTAGTTAAGAATTTAGTTGGCGGGCGTACGTATTATTTTCGCGTTCTTGCTAATTCGGAGAAAAGCTTCGAGTCCAGCGACGAGGTGAAATTTCCGGTGCCGGCTCGGGTGAAGCACAAAGCGATTACGGCCGGTGTCGTTGGGGGCATCCTGTTTTTTATTGTTGCGATCATTTTATCGGTTTGTGCCGTAAAAATTTGCAATAAACGTAAACGACGAAAACAGGAAAAAGGTAACCAAACAACAAAATAACAAACGAACAATGATACACACCGAAACTAAGCAAAACATAAAATGAGCAACTGTGCGAAGCCGGCCGCGGCCTCCGGTCGTGACGCCGACCTCGCAGCAGTTGTCGTTGTGGTGGTGGTTTTCGGTGGGCGTGCCAGCGGCGTGCGGCGGCAGCTCCGCGTGCGTGCGAAGGCGAACAGCGACTGCAGCCGGGGCCACACTTCTTCGGCAGCGGTGACTTCAGTCATCGGCGCTGTCGTCGGCGATGCGACTCCGGCTGCTCGCGACACGTGACGCTGGAGTCCTCGCCGAAGCCGCTGGCACGCCTCCCGTTTGATGGCTCTTAACTGGGATGCTGGTTGCGTATTAATTAATAATTGATTGTTATTAATTGGTTTTTGAGCGTTTAATTAACTGAACGATAACTAACGGTTTGCGTTACAAATTGCAACAACAAAGTAAAGTAGTTTATTTCGTTTTCTTCCTCCCCATCTTCTCCTTTCCCCTGCCTTCCTATTCTTGACCCCTTTCAGTTATCGCCATTGACTGGTTTTTATAATTTCCTCATTGATTTAATTGTTATAATTGACTTTTAATTTGCTGGCGTCTTTATTATTTCACTTTGCCTTCTTCTGTCGTAATTAAACGTCGAAAGAGTTGAATGTCGAATGTTAATTGAATGATTTGCTTTGTAGATTTATTTGCGCGATGAGTAGAAAAGAGGTTTGCCGCAATATTAAGTCACAGAAGAATTTTTCGCATATTTTCATTTCACGCTTCTCTTTTATTTTAACTGTTTTAATTAGTTTTAAATCGTCCACATGAATTATATTAAGCATCATTTTATTCAAATGTAAATTGATTTTTCTTTTTAGTTAAACTTTTATTAATTTTATTTTATTTTTAATGTGTTAGGTGAGATTTTAAATGTGCTTCTGTATGGATGCATTTTGAATGATTTTAAGTTAAAATTTTTAACTGCAACTCTGGAATTTTTCGAGGTGAGCTTTAAGGAGATTTTCCATTAAGAAATTATTCGAAGGTAGCTTGAAAGTAAAACCAATAATAAACAGTAACTCCGAAGAGATAGGAATATGGGAATAAAAAGGAGCTTGGACTGAACATTATCCACCGAAGTCAAGTCAGGATTTGATAATAAAATTCATGTATAATTAATAGATGTAAATGCAATGTAAATTTACCTTTCCCAACGATAATTAATTAGTAGTTAATTCGTTTCTCAATTTTTACACTTTACAAAAAGCGAATTTTTATTTTTTCTATAATTTCTGTTCTTCACTCTTCTTTATTATTGAGTTCCTTTCATTTAAGACGTTAATCTTTAGTGGAGCCGTCAGAATTAAAGACAATTCTCGTCGGTTGATGTCATTTGCATTTGCTGACTGCGACTGACAACATTTAAATTTTACATTGCCAAGAGTTAAAGGATTCGCGTGTTATTAATCAATGCTCGTGCTTTTTATTTCGAGTAAAATAAATACATTTTTGTGCTTCACATTTATTCGATTTTGTCACTAATTAATAATTGATCAATTGTGGTTTATGTAAATGTGCATTAATAGCACAGTACACATTTGACAAGTTGAGATTTAATTGCTTGTTTTTTCTTAATTGTAATTAAAAATATTAAATAACTACTTTTGCATTCATTAAAGGAAAATATAAAATTTAATGCATAATTAAAACGTGAATTAACGACATGAAAAAGTCCTCAACAAAGCAAACAAACATCACTTAAATTAATTAAAATATATCTATATAAATGTAGATTAATTTAATTATTAAAATTCCGTTAAAACTCTGCTGACTTTGGCGACATTAAAAATTCTTTTTCACAGCTTCGGCTAATGAAATCGAATCAGCTTATTTTAAATTACAAATCAAAGTTAAACAAAGCAACATGTGACAAACCGTGTTACAACCGAACGACAATTAAATTGAAATCGAATTTCAATGGATTCCATTTCATTTGACTGCATTTTTCCTGTTGTTTTTTGTGTATTTGAGTTCGATTTCGTGGACGACAGCGGAATCCGTTGATTGTTTTCATTAAATTAGCCATCACTGTACGGAAATATAGCAACGAGTGCCATTCAATTGCAAAAAACTTAGTGAAAAACGCATTTATTACACTTTCTTTACTTTAATTCTGTTGCATTTCAATTAATAATTCTTTTGCATTTAGTTAACAAACATTCATTTACTTAGTAATTTTCTTTTCTTGATAATTTGTTGACAATTATTAAGTGTGATGTGATTAATTAATTGAAAACAATCTTTAATAATTTTATTTTAGACATTTTTCCAAAGAATATTTTTCTCATTTGTCGTGTATAATTTTGTACGTAGATTTAAAGGAATATTTTTATCAGTTTTGCATTCTCGATTCTACTTCTGCACAATTTTATCAAAGATCTAGAGAGAAATGAGAATAAATGGGCTGGAAAGCGTTCAAGCGAAGCTCATCTACAATCTTAATTCTATTAGAATTGCCTGGTGTGTTAGCTGAAACCAAATAGAAGACAGACAGACGGACGTGACTACAGTTGTTATTTGTTTAGTCAATAGACCATTAAATAAATGCATCGACAACGTGGAAGCGCAACTCCTACCTCTGCCAATACCACACACTGGTTACCAATTCGCATATGGAACTATTTCCCACAAGAGTAGAAGAAAGATCAGATAAAAAAGCAGGCGTCTGATTCACGGGTCTCTCGAATAGCCTTGATGCAATCGTTATCCTTGATGTCGTGTACTGCTCCTTGCCAAACGACGTTGAATATCCGAAGTCCATAATATTCCAATCCAATCGATTCGTCCTCTTCACCAGGCCAACTCAGAATCACCCTTTAATGACCTTTTCTTAGGCTATTCCGTTTGCGTTCCTTGTGCTGTACAAAGTTACGTGTACTTCTTCATACACACTTCTAAATTTAGCTTCCTATTAAATCGATATTCCGGCTTTCTAACGATTAAACCCTTTGTCGTTTCAACAAAAGACTGAAGCCAAAGAATCCCCTCGATGCTCGGACACGTGTCCACCGACGTAGACAAAGTTACGTAATTTACTTTGACAGGAGTTCAGTCCAAGCAAATCTGTGAATAAATTCCTTAAAATTAGTAGAACAAAACATGGTCCCGTTTGGCGCAGAGAAGCTGACAGATATCCATGCATCAAAACTTGTTGAATCAGTAGCTGAGCGCAGCCTAAAAGTAAGCGATTGCATTGTAGTTAAAAAAGTCGCAAATTGAATTATATTTTGTGCCTTTGAAACAATACGTAAATATATAAAATAAAATGTTTAATATTAATTGAATTTGTACTATTAAAAAGTTGCTATATTAGGCAATCTGTCTTTGTTTCTAGCTTAATGCAGGTGCTTTCTTTTAGTCAATATAATAAACGGAAAGTTTTAGAACTCAGACATTCATTAGATAAAATTGGACGTTATGGAAAAGTTCATAAGTTCATTAGAAAGACCCTTGCAAGAGCCTGTGGCCAACATTCCACTAGGATTTATTAATTAGGGTCGCTGTGATGCCTTCGCAACTTTAATGAGCTACATTGAGGTTCGCTGGGTGAATGTATGCATGCTTTTGTTTGTGGGGATGTGTGCTGGATGCTTCTGCAATGAAAACCCTTCTGTTGTTGTATTTACTTTGCTTTAGGTTATTGACGCACTTTGGCAATCATTTCTGTTGTAATTATTATCTAAATTCTTACCCAAAACCTTTTTCTGCTTTTTCTATTCTCCATTCTAATTAATTAATATAGAAATTTGTTTGAAATGTAGTCCTTAGTCCTCGTAAATAAAACTGATTTCCTATTGTTTTGAGCACATTTCAAAAAGCTTTTTCATTTAAATCGATCAAATATTTAAAATGAATTAATTGTATTAAATTAATTGAATTATTTTTAGTTTAAAAAATGTATTTAGCTTTTGTTTTGCCTTTTTCTTTATCGCAAGAAACGAGTATGAAAGGAAAATCACAACTGAAAACCAAGTTTTTTCTGTTTTTTATCCGATTACTTTTTCTATTCTATTGACAAAATACATTTGATATTTGTGCACAATTTTGTTAAGAATTTAAAAATTACTGCAAATTTTGTAGAATTGACAATCGAAAATGAAAGTAAAAATTAATAAAAAACGTAGTAAAAATAGAATCAAAATCGAAAAATTGATTTAGAAAAGAAAATTTTGAAAATATCTAAAGCAAAAAACAATGAAATGGTCGCTTCTTTTGGTTTTGTTTAAGCAAATGTTTAATGTTTGCTTGAGCTTGAAACGCGCGCAATCGAATTTGAAGTCGATAACAACGACGACAAGAACAAACAGCAAATCATCGAAACACCCTGTAGCGTCTATGGTTTGTCAGTTTAGCAGCCTAAATTGACAACCGCAGATAGACGACTGTAACCTTTACCCGGCGAAATGCATTCGAGGCATGCTCTTAGCTTCCTCGTCGTTGTCTCTGCCCAGAGCTAAGAGGCATGCGGTAAAGGTTCTTCAAATGGGCAGACGTTTTTTGTAAACCGTTCACGCACAAAGTTGGTAAAATCAAGGCCCAAACGACATCCACAAACGAACAATAAAAACGAACCGCAGACGCAGATGCAGAAAGGCAAAAGCCCATTCATTAGATCCGGAATTCGAAATTTTAACCCGGAAACACATGTGAAATATTGTAAAGCACTCACAAGCCAAAATATTAACGAACTGCAGTCCCTATGCGATAACAATTCGGCACATTTCGATAAACTTTAAATGATCGACCGGTGCGAAAGGCGTTGGAATGATTTCAGTTCGGTTCGTGCTGAGATGCAGACAACCGCGGTCGGTCATTTAACTTAGGATCTGAAATGAGTGACATGCGTGCGATTGGACCGCCCCAGGTACTCGAAATTGCGAACTAATCGTTGCGTCCGATTGCTGCAACACTGAAATGCATCCGTCAATCGAGTTCGTAAGTAACTGCAACTGTTTGTTGCCTGTACAAGAAGCGGGTAAGTGTTTTGTTTGTTGTTATATCTTCATTGGAACGCTGCCAGGTTTAAGTTTCTCTATTGATAAACTGATATCCAAAGAAACAGAAAGATTTTGCTTCATAACTGCTTCAATGAGATTTTGTGAACAATCCAAGATTTGAAAAAGACCTGAAGTGAAAATAGCAATAAAATAGTTTATGAGAAAGAAATACTAATAATACCAATCTAACTTTTATACCATTCAAAAATATGAAGGAATCCATCTACATTTTCGTCCTTTTCAACTGATCATTTATTCATTTCTTACGAATCGCATTCATTTCATTTCATAACACAGAAACCAAAAACAAATCAAGTATTTTTTGTCAATATCATTATGTTAAAAGCACATTTCCCCGAAACTTAACACCAACGCCGATTCTCGAACAGCTTTTGCTTCGATCAGAGCATCGAAAGCTGATCGATCGATCGTTGAATCGGTTCCTTCGATGACGAAGAAGATTTGACCCAGAGACAATCGAAGGATAACTTTTAATGATTCAACTTCATTTTAAGATATGATTGTAATCAAATTCCTTTTATTCCTTTGAATGACTTCTTTGGAATAATTTCGAGTTGAAAATCTTCCAAATCGTCGCCTACAAATACAGAAAAAGATGAACGACTTCCCCAAATGCACTTTTTATTTGTTTATTTAGAAGTAGGCATGTTTTCGCTGTTCTGTTCTGTACTCGTCTGTCCAACAACAGCGCTTAACCATGAAGCACACAAAACATCCGAACATCTACACATTTTCATGCTGCATAACAAATTAAATTGAAATTAATCACAACTGAAAATATAAATAGAAACTTAAGAAATTTATGAGTTGTTCGTTTTCAAGTTTGCTGCGACAATTTTTCGTTTTAAATTCATATATGACAAATAATATTTAGCAAATTGCTTCGCCGACTTTTTCCTGCTGAGGATATCAATGATTTTATAGATCACTTCAAAGCCCAGCAGGCAGCAGTTGATATCATCAGCATTCTGGGCACCATCAAAGCCATTCATTGTCTTTTTTTTAATCTCATTTAGAACGTCGATCCGCATTCAAAATATATATGCATATATATAATCTATATATATTCTTGTGTGTGTGTTTATTGTGCGTTAAGCTCCCCCCAATCCACTTGTTTTTTGCTCTTTCTCTGCATACGAAAGTAAATTGCAAGTAAAACAATAGAACGAATAGCAGCGAAATATTCGACATATGAAATTCCTGTTACTGTGTGACCGCACGGAAACCGACTCCCAATTAGATTCAAATGAGAATTGCAGCAGATTCTTACGACAGACTTAGGAAACAAACCTGATGTAATTTTGTATTAATTTCATTTAATTTATTTATTATAAAATAATATATATTATTTTATTTTGAAGTAGTGTTAAATTACTAAGAGAAATGTAGACGAACTGCATGAGAAATGTATAGGAAATTAGTAAAAAATTAGCATGTGTTTGTGATAGGAAAATTTCAAAATATGAAATTACGAAAAAGAAAATTCAGCAAACTTAAATTTGAGAGAATCGCTAACGTCGGTCGCTTTCAATGTGGTCACTCGGAAATATTTTCGTTTGGAAAATGTAAATTTGACAATTGTCAAATAAAAACAATTGACAATTGTACAAAAAATAAATCTTCATTTCGATTCCTAAATCATTCGACGATGATAAAGAAAAGTGTAAAAAATTACAATTACTAAATCTATGTGAAGCATAGGAAAATTCCTCCTTTTCAACTGAACTCCTTCAAGTTAAAAATCAGAGACAAATCTTAAGTCACTTTGAAGACCTCAAATAGAATGAAAGTGAATCACTTGAGGAGCTTTAATTGACATTCCTCGTGACATGACGAAGCTGTGACTGATATTTTATGACATCCTTGCTTACACCGACATCCTCACACACACACACATACACACAGAATAACTACACTTGACTGCTTGACTAATTATATAAACGGTAATTCGATTTATGCGCCTAAAGGCATGCTTTAAGAGATGTTAGATTGTTTGATTTTGACGTGCATAATTGGCATTTCTCAGGGAAAACTGATATTTAATGATTGTTGGTGTTTATGCCTGCCTGGTGCCTATTTATGTGTGTTGGTACCTGGCTACAGTGAGCTCGCGGTAACGTGAAGTATCATCAAGTGAAGGGCTGAAATAAAAGTCAATAAAACAAAATTAAATGTAATTTTGTAAGGGGGGGTTGTTCTTGGCATCTTCCCCCTTGCCTAATGCATTTGCAATCGCGAGTTCACTGTTCACGTATCTGCAAACCTATTCTTGTCTAGTCTATCTAATCGCAGCTTCGCTAAACAGTAAGCAGTAGAACTCTAACGAATACATGCATTATTATACTTAGCCATGAGCATATAGTTTATAGTTCACAGGTACATAACCTGCAGTATGTAATTATGTCGTAAGGTACAAGTAGTTGAAGGCTTTGTAGTCGAAATAAATTAACCAATAATTAGCATTAGCATTTGCATTGGTGGAGAGTGTGTAAATCGTACGATAATCGCTATGCCTAGAGTAATATTCATCCATATATGTGCCATATATTCGATGTAAGGACGACTCATGCTCCACCCAAATTAATTTTAGAAATTATTCGTTTACAGAGTTCAACATGGTAGCTTGCAGAATAACGGATGCCCGAAACATCGCGGCCGTCAACAACCATCTACGCAGCCGTAGTTCGGGCTCCATTTCCGGTGGTCAAGTGCCTTTGAAAAAGTGAGTTCCAGGAGCAACATTCGGGGCTCGTTTAATATTTATACTTTTAAGTTGACAAACATTTGAATTTTTTCGATATTTCCATTCGACAATTTTCCATTCCTTCTGCTCTGGCTCTGGCTTTGGCTTTGGCTTTGGCTTTCATCCTTTATTTTATTTATTTATTTATTATTTAGTCATTCTTAACATTATACAAACTTAAGTTGGTGTGGTCAATATTTAACATGGAAAATAACATAAAGACGATAATCCTATTAACATGCTGTTACTTTTATCCTTACAAATGCTTACTTATATTAAACTTATGAACTTCTCCTTCTTCTCTTTTACTAATCTGGCGCCATTTCGTTGTTGTATCCACAGCAACACTGAACAGTACCGCGATTATGAAACCATTTTCATAGTTCCAGGTCCATCGACTCATAATCAAACTAGTAAGAATATTAAAATCTGTATTTGGGCGTGTATAGCAGTGTGTATATGTTTGTGTGCGTGTGTGTATAAGTTTTGTTCTTTTGTGTTTGCCTATCTGTAAATACATTCATACAATATCCACGTCATAACTGCTTGATGTTAGATATTAATTAATTAATATAGAAATCGTAGTGACCTTTTAGGAGTTCATCCATTTAGACATTTCTTGTTTTTCTTTTTAAGATTAAACCATTGCAAAATGTTATACCATGGAGATTATAATATAATATCATATATATATTATAGTCTCTATGGTTATATGAAGTCTCTGAGAGTTCAAAGTGCATCAATCAACTGACTCACAACCAGCTTATTAAATATATTCCCGGTAGCTCTTAAGTTATGGAATAGCAAAGAATACTCCTCGTATTCTTGTATTAAGTTTAAGCATTTCATGAGGATTTTAATTTATTTTTTTGTAATGATTTTGTTTATCGGAAGAGTATAAATCGTTATTGTCTTCTGCTGTCCCAATACTTTTTAAGAATCGCACTATGTATTTAGACAATTGTGCAAGAATTTTACCTACAGAATCTGAATCCTCAGAATCATATCTTTAATTGGGTACCACTTTGGTACGATCACACGGTTAGAGCTCGAGATATACCTGAAAATGTGAAGCTATACTTCGAAAATTAAAAAAAAAAATTTCAAAATTTTTCTAAAAAAATCTTACAATCCAAAAAAGGGAGTCTCAATGAGCATATATACATACTATATACAGCATATGCACAGGAATTTTTTAAAGCAACGAGTAAAATCTCATGTGATCTCATAAGCTCGTTGGGATTCTTTCAGTAGGTGAATTTCCATGTAAAAAATAGTGGGGATTCAGTAAAAAAATGGTTGTTAAGTAGTGCTGTTGTTGTAGCTATCTTAGCAATGTACCTTTGCGTATAGTTTTCATTTCTATATTTAATAATTGTGTGTGAAATCTAAGACCGAGTGTAACAATTAATCCTGAATTATTTAAAAGTGTATGTGAAGTCCTACAGAATCTTTTATAATTTAATAATACAAAAAATTTTACTCTAAAAAACAATTTATTCAGAACTCATTAACTCATCCATCACTTTGTACATATATTGCAAATCTCTTATATGTCTGAACTGTAAAGGTTAACTCAAGGTTAGACTAAAATACAATTTTTTCCTTACTCGAAGCAATATCACAGTCCAATTGAAATTATTCTTTAAGCGAATAAAAGTGTGAATTCCAAAGGCTCCGTAATCATTACAATATGTGGAAAAGTGTTTAAGTACCTCGCCATAGTTTTCTTTGTGTATTTTGGATCCTATTCGACGTCTGATCACTTTCCCTAATTTGCACGCTTGCATGTTTTTTTCCTAGCCACTCGAGGGTTGTCACCACTCGCAATTGATCAAGAGTACAGAATCGTCGTTTTTTGGAATAATTGCATTTTCCAAAAATATCGACCGATTCATATCAATTAAAGTTAGTTTCATTATCTGCGCCTTCTGCTAGAAAACGTGGTGACATCAACCTCGGAGCTACACAGTCTATATCTGTAATGGCCCTCTTTTCGGCTCTTAGACTATTTCCCTTCTACCTCTTCCTATCTTTCAATTAACGATCTATTTGTCTTACCATTAGATATAAAGAAGCCAGAATATCAAGTCTAACAACCGTGCTCATTGCCATACTGCACTGGATTTGGCCACCGGATCGCTGCACCAACTGTCATTCGATTTACAGCTCACCGAACTTAGAGGACATCGCGGGATCACGAGGCTCAGTGGGCCACATACATCGCTCGGTGGACGGACGCTTTGTTTTGTCGGAGGGGGGAGGTGGCAGTGGCGACAAGCTGCAGAGTACATCGAACGGTTTTGCTATTACCAACGGCGATCAGGGGCTCGACGAGGTGGATAGCGATGCAGTGCATCGACCCGGCAGCAATGCTTCGCAAAATTCTTCCAGTGATGATGGCGGCTTCCTCTCCCGGCGCAGCTTTGTCAATGCACGCGCTTCCTGGCGCCGGCCGCTCGTAGCCTCACCCAGCCAACTTAGTCTGCAGTCAGCCACCGGGTCAGCCAAAGGCTGGCTGCACGGCTTGGGCGGCCTGCTGGGGTTCGGCGGTGGGAATGGCGCAGATGCGAATACGGCCTGCTACCAGAACGTCCACCGCAACCATTACGGTCAGAATATCTACCGAAACTTGCAGCCTGCGCAGCCAGCCCAGCCCACGAGTCGGCCGCTGCACATCAACACCGTCACCGGTAGCGGAGGCGTGGCGGGCGGGCAGCATTACGCTCATCATCACCATCATCCGCACATGCTGGTCACGCCCAACCTGTATACGCCGTCACGCACATCCCGAATCTTCTCCAGTTCTCCGGCCGCCTCCCCGAACGACGGCCTGTTGAGTGGCGGCCCCAACAGCTATCACACCGGTCTGCTCACCTCGCACTGGGCACTGACCACGCCCAACAGCACCCACCCGCACTTCAGTGATCTGAGCAGCGTCTACCCAAGCTCAGCCGAGCGGTCCTACCCCACGCTGTCGAGTGGCGGCGGCGGTAACTTCAGCCGCTATCGGTACACTGCCCACGAGTTGCCCTCACTGCGTACCATACAGGAGGAGACTCGCCGTATGAACAACGGTTTCGTGCCACTTCAGATCCCGTCGCCGCCGTCCTGGCGTGGCTATCCGTACCACTCGCAGACGCCCTACCACAGCTACCGGCCACGAACGCGTTGGTACCCGCGTCACTACTCACGACTCTTCGGGCGCAGTCAGTCGGAGCTACTCTCACCCCTGCCGCATCTCAATCTGTCCATGCGCTCCAGCTCAGGCATGGGCGGGCCTGTTAGGGGCGCTATGGGGCTCGAAGCCTCGCCGGAATCGCGCTCAAGTTCGAGCGGTTTCGGTTCGAAGAACACCTCGAACCAGCCACAAGGATCTCATCACTCAGGCAGCACCAGCGAATGGCGCCTACTGCCGCCCTACCGACCACCACCACCACCGCCGCCCCCACCTCCTCTTTCCTTCGACGCCCCCAGCACAGCCAACTGCGCCTACTTTGGCAGCAGCAACCAGCACACGCCCCAGCAAGCCCAAGCACAGGCACCTGTCAATCCACATCACCAACACCTGTCGCCGCATTCCACGTTGCCCTGCTACCCGCACAGTTCCTACTACACGTCGAACCTGATGCCATCGGCCAGCACTCCGCCGTACACCATGGGCCATTGGCTGGACATGATCTCACACCTGAACGCGGCCACCGACAGCGTCAACCTGCCGAAGTCCGTCGACGTTGGCAGTGTGGACGGCCACTACGAGTTCGACCCATCGACGCCAACTCCCAGCGCCTCAACTCCCACCGGCGGTCTGCGCGACGATCTCAACCTGCACATCGACACTCACCACGGGCACAGCCACGACCACAGCCACAGCCACGGCCACGGCCACCACACGCTCGGTACCGTCGGCGGCGGCATCTTCCACACGAATGCCTCCGGGATGCCCTACAACAGCTCCGCTTCGCTGAACGGAGCGACGCTAAGGAAGCCGCGCCTCTCTCGCTACGAGAACGTCGAAGCCCGGCTGCAGATGATGAAGGAGGAGTTCTACGCCTATCGCAAGCGTCAGGCGATGCAGCGGGCGGGTGTTGGCGAGTTGGAAAGCGTCTGCTGACACGACGGACGGGGCACGAGGAGCGAGCTGGGCGCCTGATCAAGCGATGTGTGGTTAGCTGTGGGTTGTTGCTGTTGTTGCGGTTGCCGTCAAGGACTGTGCCGCTTTTTCAAGCCCTCATCCTCATGTTTCAACGCTGGCGAACATTTAATTGTGGACATGTGCTCAGAAGGCTATTAACAATCACCGTTCATTTTCTATTCTAACAACTGTTTGCCGATTTGCAACAACCACTCACATTTAGCAGCTGGGCAAGAACCGCAGCAACTCCTTCACATGCAAATTATTCTCACGAAAAAACGATAATCGAATACGTTAAAGCAAAAAGCAAAAAACAAAGCATAGAAACTAAAGATAACGAATAAATTTATTAAGAATTAAGAATGTAGAAGACTGCATTGAGAAAAGAAAAAAGGTCATTCATTAAAAATATGTGCAAGCGAAAACAACACACACACACACAGACAATTTAAAGTATTTAATAAAAAAAAAGAAATTGCATCAGATTAGTGCTAAAATGGAACAAAAATCTTTCATATTAAATTCTATACATAACTGTATTTGTAAAGAAGAAGAGCAAAACGAACTTCGCAGTTATTTAATTTGGCGCGAAATTTATATCGGAGGACTATGAATTCAAATTCAATACAACATAAAATGCAAGTACACATTTAAAACTAATATTGATTAAGTAATCGGTATGTTTAAATACGTCGATTGACTCCTCCACGAGTTTTAAAATCTTTTGTAAAATAATAATAAAAATAATACAAATAATAATCGTAGCAAAAATGATAATAAACTTTAGTATACACTTTAAAATGCACCTGTACATAATAATCAATATACATCCATATATCAAGATTTAAATTGAATTCTCAAACATAAATTAATTATAAGTTTCGATGAATACTTACTTAAACTTAATTTCGAATGCATTTCGAAGCAGACACAGAAACCGATGTTAAACAATTTCATTAATAATTAAGTGAATATTCGCATGGTTTATGTGAATGGAAATTATTTTCATTGCATTACATAATTAACAATTATTATTAATTAGCATTATGTTAAATGATGAAACAAAGAAAAACGGACAAACATTGACTTCTAATAGAATTTTTAAAAACTTAAATATAAATTAAAGCTAACATTAAATCAATTACGTAAGCAACAACCAACAGCAAGCAAAAGAAGACAAAAACAAAACTCGTTTCATAATATAAATACATAATAAATAAAAATGCTTAGCAAAACTAACAACAAAGCGGAAACTTCGATTTCGTTTGAAGTGAATATTAGAATTAATATTAGATTTCTTCTTACAATTAAAATCAATGAAGACGTTGTGTGCGCATGAAGGACACAAAATAATAAATCGAGGATACAAGAAAATATTATTTCAACAATTAAAAGTTGCACATTTAAGAGAAATTATGTATAAAAAAACCGCAACAAAAGAAAAATCCATTGACCATCAACTTTAGTGTGTTATTATTTATTTTCAAATAATAATAATAACAACAAAAGCAAGGGGAAGTACACACTCATATAGCAATTCTAAAACGTATATAAAAATATAACTAAAACTAAAATAAACGGAACATTTTCACAAATTTTATTCTGCTGCTTCTTCGTCTTCTACTTCGGTTATTTTTCAATAGAAAAAACTATTTTTTTCACAAATATTTCTTCAATTTCATTGAGTTTGAAGTCCATATTTAGCACAACTTCAGCCATTGCTTCCTTTGTCAATGTCAAACTTGCAAATGTAGCTTTATTTATGTTCATCGCTGTCTAAGAAATTCTTAATAATTTTCATTGCTGTTGTTGGGCGCAAAAATAAACCACACAATTGAAACAATTATTCACAAAGATCCTTTCTTTGGCAAACTTTATTGGGATTTTCTCCTCCGACAAAAAACAAAAAAAATAATAAAACTGTAGTTTTTAAGGCGGAGGAAATAAAATAACAACACTTTGCAAAATCAAAAAGCGCTTACATTAAAATAAGAAATTTTAGAGGCTCATCCTCTTTGTTTTTTTAATTATATATTATAAATAAAAAGTTCATTAGTTCTTTGCTTTATTTACTGAAAATAAGAATTAATAACACAGCTCTTAAAAGCATGTTTCAAGGGAAAAACCTTAAAAGAAAGAAAACTTTTAACAACCACAATAAAAACGAAGGAAGGGAAACCATAAATTTGAAAATGTCAAAATCAATTACAATGAATTACAGTTACATTTGCTGCAAATCAATGAATGGAAAATCGAAATATCATTCAGTAAAAATCACGATTGCAATTTGCATTCCCGTAAATAAATTTCAGATGCAATTATAAAAAACAAAAATCACAATATTGAAAGGATGGAGATTATTTATATAGTGAGTAATATAATAAATCTAGGTTTTTTTAAGGTAAAGGAAATTTAACACACGTTCAAATTTATGTAATTCTGGAAAAAGTAAAAGGCAATTAATACAAATAAAACACACGCAAAACTTATATATATAAACATAATATCGATTAATAAATTAAATTAAAACAACTGAAATATAAAATTGAACAAACCAATAACGAATACAAAATAGCAAAAAAAAGAAAGGAAAGGAAGAAGCAGATTTGAACTCAAAATAATCAAGAACTTTAAAAGAAACCGAACGCTTTATGGACTTCGAAAATAGTTGTCGACATTTTGAAAACACTTTTAATTAAAAACATTTCATTCGCTCCTTATTCATTGGAAATTGACAAAAAAAATATTATTTTAGAAAATATTCAACCTCAACATATGAAATTTGGTTTCGATAATCTTTAAAAGAATATTTCAGCGAAGAAACGTAATAAAGTAAATTTTATTAGTATTATTTTATCTATTATTATTAATTGTAATATATTATTTTTTAACTTTTATCATAATTAAGGGCTTCATTTAAGGCTTTTATTAAATTGCAAATCTAATGAAAATATTTTGGTTTAATGTTGACGCTTTCTTAGTACAAAAAACTGCAATTTGTGTTACAAATTACAATCGCTTTCGAATAGAGGGAAAAACATTATTGAGGCATTTTATTCGTAAACTAATTTATAGTTATTATTTCGTTATGGGAAAAACCGATAAGGATAAAAAAATGTACACAATTAAAACTTAAATAAATGAAGAATAACAAAAATTATACAATTATTTAAAATAAAATACCAAAAAAACATAATTTCTGGATGCTTTTATTGTTTATTGGGACGTTCAACGAAATTACGATACAAACAAAAAGCAAAGGACTACAAATTCTTCTGTACTGGCGCCATCATTTAACTACTACACTACAACAGATTGCTGAGAAAATGAAAATATAACCTTCAAGGCCGGTTTAAAAAATTTCTCTGATCGCTATAAACAAAGCTGGCATCTAGAGCCACTTGGTGGCCACCAAATTTGTCGGCATGCACCAACAGCGGTGACCGGCGTATAACCGCCTCTGATCAGTCAAGGGTTCCTTTATGGTACCTCGTCCTATTTATAATTCACAAAAAGCCATTATTTTGATTGAAAAGCATTTCTTTTCATTTATTTCCGAAAAAAATTAGTAAGAAAATTTATATATGTCCGCCTCCAATGGATTAATATGTAACGGAGTTGCCTACGAGTCGCGAGGATGTTGGTTCGAATCCCAAAACTCTTTTTTATGGCATCGAATTCTTTCTAATTTGTCTCCTTCTCTTCGTTAACAGTCGATGGCCTTCGGTACTAGTACTGTTCCATACAAAAAAAAAACATTAGTGTAATTAATTAATTAATAAAATATAATAATAATGGTATGTATTTATGAACACTCTATGAAAATTGACAGTGGTATTTTATTTATATAATTTAGAAACCGTAAAACTTGTGAAATCACATCATATTAATTTTCATAATAACCCATTTAAAACCAGTACCTTTTAAAGTTCAAAATTATAAAGATTTATTTATTATTCATACAAAGAAAAAAATTGTATAAAAAATATTAATAATAGTACTTTTTAACTGTATTTTAACCCAATGAAGTACAACGGCCAGAAACATGTCTAAATTCGATTATGCGCTTTTTTAACGCATTCTTTTTCGATGCATAGAGCTATAGCGCAAAGCTCACAAGTCCATCGTATTCGCATGTCAGACTGCCTACACCTCACTTGGTTTATAATCCCTTTAGGGAAATGGCCGTCTCCGCTGTAAAAAATGCTAGGTGGTAATGAACCCTTTGATATTTGCTTTTTTGTGTAATTCCTTAGATAATGCTGAGAAATGTTTCTCTGAAATAGTAACAGATCATCATTGGAATTTTACGTCATTTTATATAGCTTCCATGCGTAGCATATATCTAAAAAGAAGCCACCACCAATTCTAACTACGAATTTTATTTTGTATACATTCACTGCCTGACCATGGAGGTCAACATCGTCCTTTCCGCTATTATAATTGAAAATTAATTTTGATTGTGGAATATTAACTTTATTTTGCTCCTTTGAAGGCCACCGCTTCACGAATTCTAAAGGCGCAATTCCACCAAAATTCCTACCATGATTACAGGACTGTTATCATTGCACTTCACATATAGAAATCCATCATTGTCGTCGTATTTCGTTTCAAAGAAGCCTCTGTGCATTCTTGAAAATTCTTTTCAACCAACGATATATGCTCGTTGGTTGTAACATGCAATGAACCACAAAGAAGTTGGAGCCGACGACAACAGAATTATATTATCAGCATCTGCTGAAAGAAAAGAAAGATTCCTGAAGGAGAGTGTCATTTGGAGGCAGTCAGACAGATAAGTGGAAATTGAGCCAGCATTTAAAAATCGAAGATATAAAGAAAATTAAATAAAATAAAATTCGAGTTAAGGAGTTACAGTCCGTAACTGAAAATTGTGTATATATATATTTTTTGGTGCAAATTTGTGTGTTAATAAAAACTTTAGTGTTTTATTATCTGTTATACATATATATAGTTTATATTTTCTGTGAAAAGTCAAAATTTAAAATTTGAAAAGATCTGTGCGGGGCAGCAGCACACGAGGTAGTGAGTGAATATAGAAAGTAAGAGAGGGGGTCATTACGTTTAATTCCTCTTCATCATTATGGAGCTCCTTCATGATTAGGGCTGATCGAAGAGAGGTTGATCTACTATAATTGCAATATTGAAAAACGAATAGGCACTACCAAACGGTGGCGAGCTTCGCATAAAATATTAGTATCGGAATCATATTTGTTAGTAAAATAAAAACGTGATAAATATGAATTGAAACCGTTTATAATCAGTGGTGATATGGGAGGATGGAAGAAGGAAGGAACTTGGTGTTTTAAAAAGGTAATAAAAATTATTGTTTCTACCGAAATTCACGATCGGCAGGATTGAGAGCCTTCCTGTCATAATAACAATATGGCGCACAACTGGAGCGCTTAGGCAACGGTTTTTCCTTCACGGAGTATCCAAAATCAGATGGCTTGCGTACACCAAATGGCGGGGAACACAAATGCACCTGACGAAGGATACACCGTGGACGAACAATCACGTGCAGAAGTAGTAACATTGTAGAGGAATGAAAAAGAAGTCTTTTTTTCAAAACGCGCTCATGCAACAGCGCCCGCCGGAGGAGGCGTCGTGGACGAGTATCCCTTTTCCTAAACTCGCTGATTTTTTTTATGTGCTTTCCACGGTTTTTTCTTCGCAGATTTTCCCGAAGCAGGATGAATGGAATGGGTAGAAGAAGGCAAAGAGAACACTCCTTGACTTCAAGAAATTCTATTTTGTTTTGCTCGATTGCACTAACAAAATAAACTCAATCTGTTCGTCTGCGAAGGTTGAATATGTTTTTTGTGCTTGGTTTAAAAATCTTATCTAATTTCTCATTAAATATATACATAAAAAAAATATAGTTCTTAATTTCCCTATAGTATTATTATGACTGAAACGATTAAATTAAATGTTATAGTTTATGTCATTGTGCTTACAAAAATTTAAAAATGAGGAAACCCTATATGCCAGTGTCAAAACAAAATCAGCAGATTTATCGGAAACTAAAGAGAACTTTTCCTCTCTTAAAATGGCCATAATATAAACTGTGTTAATAATAGTTCATTTGACTTCTTGTTATCTAAGTATCCGTTGATTTTATGCCTGGTTGATTCCATCATGGCTTTATGTTCGCCTTAATTGCCTCGCCTACATTTTCCCTGCCTTAAGCAAGAAAAAATGAAATATTGAGGAGCGATCTGGCTTCATCCAGGTTCAAAAATGTGCCGCGAAAAGCTAATCGTTTTGAAAAGACTTATTTGAAATAGTTTTAAAGTGATTTTACATATGTAGATACATATTTTAAAGTAATATAGGACATAACAGGGAAAACTAGTCGTTTTATATTACATATTTTTTTTAAATTAATCATTATTATTGTTATTAAAAAGTGATATTTTCTCATCGGCTTATTTTCGATCAGAAACTGTGTCTTTGGTTAAAGCAGAAAACAGAGAGCAAATGACAATTGTTTTTGAGAATAATGCGGAAGATACAATAAAACTAATCCTTTTTGTAGCATTCATTCAAGGATGAGTGAGTTCTTAACTAAAAAGCGTCAAGACCATTAACAAATTTTTTATTTTTAATTTATTTATTTTTCATTTTTATTTTATTCTTTAAAGAAGATAAAGTGTTTCTCTAAACGGTTTCTGTAAAAAATTCTAGGAGGAATGGCGAAAACCGAAATTGGTTTAGCTGCTTACGATTTAACTAACTTTATACATATTGCTATAGAGATTTCATAGGCTATAGAGAAAAAATAATAAGAGGCCGAATGAGCGAAATTTACTCGAACTCCTAATGGAAGCGGTCGGTCCGCAAGGGAAACGAAGAAACGAAATGAGTGCAAAATGCGTCCTCAAGGAGAGACTAGCAAATTTCAATAAATTTATTCACGCATACAGCGAATATTTCTTTTCAATCATTCACTCTGTTTTAGCATGCCTGAAACTGTTTCGTTTGATTATGTGTGTGAATAATTTTTAGGCATCAACATTATTTAGCATTTCTGGAGTTTCTGATGCTTTTCTGAACTTTGTTTGCGATGACCATCGATTTATTGGAGTCGGCATGCTGGGTACAAAAAAACCCTATAAAAAATAAATCTTTACAGGAGCACTATTATGAATATATTCAATCTCTAAAAACTAGCATATATGCTAAGTATGAACACAGTTCAATTTTGGTATGACTATTTATAATTTTTTTTTATTTTAATCTCGTAAATATTTGTGTTTTACGATTTCCGAAAATCATCTCCTAAAGCTTTCAGCCTTTCCGCAGTTATATAAGCTGCTAACTACAAATAATTGCAAAAATTTTAGTTTGCCACAATTGTACTGATCAAGAAGGTCGTCAAAACCTCCTTCAGCGAATTTCCAATTGTAAAATTGCAGTAGGCGCATGCACAAGAAAGCAAAAACCAATTGGTACATTAATGTACAAACACAGAAATCCATACAAACTTTGTATGTACGATTACATTCTTCTCTCAACCTCATTCAAAGCAGAAATGCATTTCTACTCAAGAACGATAGAAAACATTCTATCATTCTTGATTTCTACTACATATTTCTAATTTTTAATACAATACATAAAAAACTATTGTAATGTTCAAAACTAGTGTTATAATCTATATTTATAACGTATAAAAATAAATATTGTGGGACAAAATGTTGAAATCATAAATATTTGAACATGGCAACTCTAACATTTAAGCTATTACAAAAATTGTAGAACTTCCTTCTTCCCTTTTTGCCTGAATAAAGTCGTAGTGTGTAGACGTGCGAGAATAAAACTCCGCAGTTTTTCCCTTTTTCATTTCAACAGATTATGAGACTTAAACTAATAATTATATATCAAAAATGAACTCGTCGTTGTACGCGATTGAAAAACTTTCAAATGAGAATTATCAGTCGTGGTCGATCCACATGCGGAGTGTACTGATCCATGCAGATCTGTGGGCAATAGCAAGTGGCACGGAAATCAAGCGCGAGGAGGCTTCTGCGGAAGATAAGCGAAATTTTGATAAGAAAGATCAAAAGGCTTTGGCGACAATTATGCTTTGTTTAACTCCTGCGCAGCTCAATCACGTACGGCATTGTGAATCTTCAAATCAAGCGTGGGATAAGCTGAAGGAAATATATCAGCCAACTGGACCTGCTCGTAAGGTTATGTTATTTAGAAAATTACTACGCCTGAACTTCGCCGATGGTGGAGATATGGTAAGGCATATAGATAATTTCGGAGATGCAGTAGAAAAACTGTCCGAAATCGGTTTCCAAATAGCGGATGAAATGGTTGCTATCATTTTACTTTCAAGTCTGCCAGAGACGTTTGATAGTTTTGTAATAGCTATGGAGACTAGAGATAAATTGCCTTCGGTGAATGTGCTTAAGATTAAATTGCTAGAGGAAGGGGCACGACGAAAAGAAAGAAGTGAACCTGACACACAAGCATTCGTTGCTAGTGTAAACCATAACAGTGTCAGATCCGTCGCTGCCGAGAATAAAATCTTCAAAGGCAAATGCTTCCAATGTGGCAAACAAGGCCATAAAGCATCAAAGTGTTGGAAAGCGAAGAAAAAACTAGATAAACCAGCAAGGTGTGAGCAGAATTTTTCCATACTGTGTAGCTCTTACGTACTTCTGACAGACAGCGACGCGTGGTGTGTTGATAGCGGAGCCACGTCGCATATGTGTCGAGATCGTACATCATTTCTTACATATGAGAAGCATCGGGAAAGCATACAATTAGCAGGTAACAATACCATCGAGTCTGAAGGTCGTGGTACCGTTTGTCTTGTGAGTAACCGGTTTGACATAAAACTGCACAATGTATTGCACGTACCATTTCTACAGAGTAATTTTATTTCAGTATCCAAGGCCATAGAAAATAAATTTTCAGTTTCGTTCAGCCAAAGTGGAGCTGAGGTGAGAAATTGTCACGGTAACGTGATAATGAAGGCATGGAAGCGCGATGGATTGTTCATTTTTAAAAATTCAGGTGCAAAATGTATGCAGATGAAAGATAAGAGTTCAGAGGCGATGCTGTGGCATAAACGTTTCGGTCATCTAAACTTTAATAGTTTGGAAACGATGGCAAAGGAAAAGTTAGTGCATGGTCTTAGACCAACCGATGTAGCCGGAGCTAGCGCGTGTATAACATGTGCTGAATGCAAGATACATGTGAAGCCATTTGCAAAGGAGGCAACAAGTCGAGCTCAGCGTCCGTTGGAGCTAATACACAGCGATGTTTGCGGTCCGATGAATGAAATATCAATTGGAGGTGCTCGGTACTTTGTAACATTCGTGGATGACTATTCACGTTACATATCCGTCTTCTTTTTAAAAAATAAAAGCGAACTATTTAATGTATTCAAAATTTTTAAGGAGTCTGCTGAGAAAAGAATTGGAAGATCTATACACACCTTACGTAGCGACAATGGCGGGGAATATGTATCGAATCAGCTAACGCATTTTTTAGAGGAAAATGGCATCGTAAGGCAATTGACGGCTCCACATACGCCACAGCAAAACGGGGTGGCAGAGCGTGCGAACAGAACCATTGTTGAGATGGCGAGAAGTATGCTTGTTCACAGTGGCTTAAGTGAAAGCTTTTGGGCAGAGGCGGTTGCCACTGCAGTATATTTACGTAACCGATCGGAGACCAGATCGTTAAATAATATGACGCCGTTTGAGGCCTGGACAGGTACAAAACCGGCGGTAAGGCATCTGAAGGTCTTTGGCTCATTGGCTATAATTAAGATCAAAACACATAAGAGGAAATTCCATCCTAAAGGTAAAAAGACAATTATGATTGGGTACTCAGACACTTCCAAAGCATATCGTCTATATGACATGGAGACGCGGAAAGTGGTAATTAGCCGCGATGTCATATTTTTCGAAGATGCGAACGTAAAGACGAAATTGGATGATTGTGAAAAAATTAATACAGAAATCCAAACACCGATTCCATATGGCATTCCTGTATTATGCGGGGATGATAAAGGTAGCGAAACAATCATTGGAAGTGAGATAAATAAAAATAACGATAATAGCAATAATAAGTGTCATGACTCAGATCATTTCGTTGTAATAAGTGATTCTGATGAGGTAAGCAATGACGATGAAGATAATGTCTTTGAAAGCGCTGAATCCGAAAATGAGAATCCAAATAATCTGTTACGCTATGGCAGAGGTAGGCCACGGATTGTGCGAGATGGAAAGCCAGGACGGCCGAGGAGAGTAAAAAGTGCCTTGAATATGTTGGATTCATCTGAAATTAGCGTTCCGCAGAATCTTAAGGAAGCAATGCAGAGTAAACACCACAAGCTATGGAGAGCTGCAATGGAAAGTGAATATGATGCGCTGGTAAAAAACAACACTTGGAATTTGGTGAAGCTTCCAGCTGGTGAAAGAACCATATCATGCAAATGGGTTTTTAGCGTTAAAAGGAACTCAGATGGTTCCGTCAATGTTTTTAAATCCCGTCTAGTTGCCAAAGGTTGTAGCCAAAAATTAGGCGTGAATTTCACAGAAACATTTTCGCCGGTGGTTAGGTATGCCACTCTACGGATGTTAATAGCTCTTGCGTGCGAATATAAATTGCATTTACACCAGCTCGATGTTTCTTCAGCTTATTTGAACAGTGATTTAGGTGACGACGTTATCTACATGAAACAGCCAGATGGGTTTGTTAACAAGCAGTATCCGAGCTCTGTGTTGAAATTGAACAAAGCCTTATATGGTCTGAAGCAAAGCGGTCGTAGATGGAATGAGCATCTAAGCAGATCGTTGGTCAGTATTGGTTTTGTGGCATGTCCAAGTGAACCATGCGTATTTACAAGAAACAAAAATGATAAGTTAAACATCATTGCAGTCTATGTTGATGACTTTATTGTAGCGAGCTCAAGTCTCGAAGATTTACACAGCATTAAATGTGAAATAGCAAAATGTTTCAAGATAGTCGACGGTGGAGAGTTGCACTATTTTTTAGGCATGGATATACGCCGAGAGGGTAAAACCGGTTCAGTGACCATAAACCAGACGCAGTATATCAGGAATATCTTGAAAGAATACGGGATGAGCGAATGTAAACCTGTATCAACCCCTTTAAGCGCTGGCTACCAGGTGACCTGTAACAGGCATGATTGCGCGGAAATTGAGCCGAAAGAATACCAGTCATTAATTGGAGCAATTATGTATTTGGCTATATGCACTCGCCCCGATATCTTACATTCGGTTAGCAAGTTAGCGCAGTGTAACAAGAAACCACACGCTGAGCATTTATCAGCGGCCAAACATATCTTACGCTATTTGAAGGCAACAATGGACTTAAACTTGCACTATAAGGCCACTGGTGAACCTATCAATTGCTATGTTGATGCGGATTGGGCAAATGACAATAGCGACCGGAAGTCATATACAGGAAGTGTGTTTATTGCAGGCGGTTGTGCATTCTCATGGGAGAGCAAAAAACAGAACGTAGTCGCACTTAGCAGCACCGAAGCAGAGTATATGGCGTTATCAACGGCTGCAAAAGAAGCATCCTACATAATGAAACTAACAACAGAAATGGGTTTTGATAGCTGTACACCGCTATTAATAAAAAGCGACAACCAAAGTGCTCAGCATCTTGTTCGAAATCCTACGTACCACTCACGAAGTAAACATATAGACATCAAATATCATCATGTGCGTGAAATGTATCAAAGGAAAAAAATTGTTATGCAGTACGTGTGTTCTGAAGAGATGACAGCGGACATCTTGACAAAGAATTTGTCAAAAAATAAACATTGCAAATTTTTAAAACTGATTGGATTGTACTAACTGAAACTGAAATTATTGAATTTGTATTTTTACTGATTGGATTGTATTAACTGAAACTGAAATTATTGAATTTGTTTTTTTTAGTTACATTAACTAAGTAATACTAAAAGTTATATCTCTTGACTCTTATACGAAATTAATAATGATGAAATTTGATTATGATGCATAAAATGTATTTCGTTGTAGGAGAGTGTTGAAATCATAAATATTTGAACATGGCAACTCTAACATTTAAGCTATTACAAAAATTGTAGAACTTCCTTCTTCCCTTTTTGCCTGAATAAAGTCGTAGTGTGTAGACGTGCGAGAATAAAACTCCGCAGTTTTTCCCTTTTTCATTTCAACACAAAATTCACTACGAGCATTTAAAATTGCCAAAGGATTTCTATTTTGGATTGAAAAATACCATGTTATTCCCATATCCCAAAACAACTTGAAAATTGCTAGATTTTTTTGCCAAAGCTGGCAACTCTAGATTAAAAATATGTTACATATCTGTCCCGCTCTATCTCACATGTTTTGGAAACATAGAACATATGTGACTATCACACTGTTACTGTAAATTTTCAATAAAACAAGTTTTTTTACGCTATGACGGGTGAGTCGATTGACAATTTTTGGTTTCTGTGCAACTTGCAATAACCTTTTAACGGAAAAGCTCAAGTTGCATTACAATACTTGTCGAATAATATTGCAGCTCTCCATGGATTCGCCAATTATTCTATATAATCAAGCTCACAAGTGCATAAAGAACGCATCTTCTTTTAGGTTAGTCGCACACTACAGACTTTAATCGGGCCCATATTTTGTCTTAGGATTTCGCACACGATTCGCCTACAACACAGTTGCATGTTTGGCTAAACTAACGGCTGTTAATCTTGAATTTGTTAGGACGATACGACAACGTGTTAATGAAAAATGTATTCATATTAGAAAGCAATAAACTTTCTGAACAACACTGAAATGTTAAATATTGAAAAGTAAGTTTTTAAATTAAATAATTTTTGTCAGCTTCTTTGGTGATATGAAATAATTTTCTAATCTTTTCTTTAGATCAAGATGATTATGATTACATGTCCACGAAAGCGAATTTATTTTACAAAAAAAAAAAAAAAAAACATCAAAAAGGCGTAAAGAAAGATAAAGGAGTTTCGTGCATTGCTGCAGCAGAGTATACGGAAATGCTTTTCTACATTTAAGACGAATACTAAATAGGAATTCGTCCGGTTGGAAAGGTACCTATAGGTACTCTTACAGTGGCAAAGACAATGAACCGCATTACCGCATTTGAATTCTATAGTATAGAATGTGCAGTAATGCGGTTCATTGTCTTTGCAATAGAATCTATAGCATATGAAAAAACTATCTGTATTCGACACTCATTTTTGATAACCACATTATTGTTTGGAAAAATATTTATATTTCATAAATTTATATATGTATTTTAAAATAATAGTTACCATTATTTGATATATTTACTTTGTTATAGCTCAGAGTTAATATCCACTATAAAATTTTAAGGAAAAAAGACCGATCGTAAGTGATGTGCGGCTGAGAGAAACTCGTAGAAATTACAGCACTAAGCATCTAATAAAAAAGATGAAGGGAAGAATTATTTATTATAGTTACTTAATTTAATAAATCCATTTTTAAGCCTTTTTAGTAAATTTGCCGAGAATCTTATATAATTATACAAAATGACAACGGCAAATCAAAGCAGCATCTAAATAACTTGCATATTACTAACTTAACACCCCTTTGACCAAAAGATATACCGCGTCGAGCAACCGTTAATATTGGTACCGTGATGTATGTCATGGAAAATCCATGGTGGTGAAAGCCATATCCGGCGTACAAACAGGACGGAACGTATTAGCTATGAATTTTAAAAATATCCAAGTTGGCTCCGTTACTGCGGCAATTTGATTTGGCAAAAAAATAAAGCGAATACAATATATGAGAAATTTCTATCGATTCGAATTGATTTAAATAGTGGTCATCATGGAATGATGTACCAAATCCACTAAGAAACGTTGTGGAAGAAATAAAATTGAGGTTATTGGTAAGTAGTCATTACACAGTCTGATGTAATACTAATTATCTTTATCTCTCCATCAGGACACTATCATACGAACGATATGACCATACGGCCATAACACTAGAGCCGTTTTACAATTTACGAAAAGCAGCCAAAAAATTTGAATGATTGGCAGAATCGAATGAATGAAATAGAAAACATTGTTTTAATTGCGAAAAATGTTGATTAGGAAATCCTTGATAAACCTTTCCGATACATGGAAGTAGAGGTTTCCATGTACAGGAGTCAAATTTTCAGATAACCCTCCAATTGGTTGCAAATGCAATGATAGATGCGCATCTATGAGAAAATGCTGCGCTCACGTGGCAGACAGTTTTTTTGCATATAATAAAGCTGGCTGTCTTCGAATGCGCCCGGGCAAAGCAATATACGAAAGCAATAATAAATGCGCCGGCGACATGAACCATCGAAATCGTGTTAGAATTGTCGAATTGCCAGGAAAGAAGGTAAGTATTTTGGTATTTTTATGTATATTTATTAGTTTTAATTTATTTTCACTGAAAAGTCAATTTAGACGAAGGCTTTATTGAAGAGGTAAAATTCGCCCTTTCCTCAGCGGATTACAAAATTTTGAATGGGAAAGAAAAAATCTGGGCCGGCATTAGTCAACAATTTTGCTAAATATGAAATTAATGAAATAGTTATTGCAGCAGATTGGTGCAAGAAACGATGAAAGACGCTCCACCGAGAAGCCGTAATTTGTTAAGATGGCGACCACTCGTGCAGATAGTGTGTAAGTCCTTTATTGTATATTCATTGACGAATAAAGTTTTATTTCATCTTTCTTCAGAACCACAACGAACGTACTGAACCCATATAGTCTGTATAAGCTGCACAAGAAATGGTTCAACGTGATCCATTGTTTTACGTAAATGTTTTGTTTGTACTTATTTGATTCGTTAAATTTTTTTGTTTATAAGTATTTAATTTTTTTTATAATTGTTTTTATATATTTACTATTTTATCAAGGAAAAATCGAAATCGGTGAAGTATTTTTAAACACGATTTTACAACTTTTAGAATGAAATTAGACATAATAAGCTATATAAAAATAAATTAGTTTTGTTTAAATGTTTCATTTGTACTTATTTGCTTCAGTAAATGTTTTGTTTATAAGCATTTTGTATAAACACATACATACTTTAATTTTGGTACTGCTCTATTTCGAAAAAAAAATCGAAATCTGTGAAGTATTTTCTAACTAATTGTTATCTTTTTATCTTTAGAATGAAATCAGGCATATAATAAAACACAATACATTAAAACTTTACAGCGCGAATCAAATAACTACTCCAGACGTCACCCGGGAGGAATCAATGCGAGTGTTGATGGTTCGTCTCATCACTTTCAATTCGAGTTCTACATTCATTGTAACAAGCTCGGTTAGTAGTAGTTAAACGTTGAATATATTTTAATGATTATAATTTATTTATTGTAATTTTTCACGACTTTCAGCGTAGAAACAATTAATCATATCATAACCTAAGATAACAGAAAACGCGTCTTTATTAACTCAGAACACCCCAACCGCCCTAACAAAAAATCTAATAACAATTTCATAATGTATTTTTATTATAATGAAGCCTACACACCAGTCAGCTCTATGGAAGATACAAAGAAAACTCAGCAATCTTCGGTTGGTCAGGAATCACAGATTATGAACGCACAGTCACCTAGGGATGGCAGGCCTACTATAGAAAGTATTCAATCAAACCATAATAACAATAGACATGAAGAGATAGTAAAAGACAAAACGCCAACTGTTTTGGAATATGAAGTAGGAAATGAACAATGGAAAAATATCACGGACGAATTATCAGTCAACTCTTTACAAATTCTACCTAAAGTAATCTCATCAACTAATGGCGACACTGGTGCAGGCTTACAAAATTCAACTTCACCAAATTCAATAAAGCAGTTCGTCATTATGAAACCTCCACAGGAACAAAATGAAAATAAAACATTAGAGGGTATTACTTTGAACGGAAATAAAATAATTGCCAATCCAAATCTTATGCGTGTGCCAATCACGCCTAATCCAAATCTTATGCGCCTGAAAATCACGCCTAATCCAAATCTTAGGCATCGTCATGCACCAATAAGGAACATAAGGACAGTATTAAAGGAAGTAACGTGTACGACTACTATAACTATAACGACGCTGGAACCTCATACACCAACATCAATTATTATAAAACTAAAAAACCTATTTTCCTCAGAAACACGTCGCCAATAATCGTAAAGGTTTCGGAAGCCAACAACGCTTCGAACACAAATATTGATCAAGCCTTCACTATGCAATGTCACCAGGTCCAGAGCAGAGATGGATCTAATGCTGTTGTGGATAATAAAATTATAACGCCAATGTTTATTAAAGAAGGAAATAATGGCAATGCTATGTTGGACGATATTAATAGTGAGCCATTAATCATTGATGAAGGTGAGTATTTAAAGAATTCATTGTGTTTTCATTGTGTTAGCGTCCGAAATTCCTCATTTTTAGTAGCAACACCGACATCCTCAGCACCAACAAAACGGATTCCACCAACATTTTACAGGAATGTCAATAATTGCGCTGCAGATCTACAAGCAGCTAGTCAAGAATACCCCGAGTACCGCTATCACTGGAAATGTCCTAGTTGCTTGGTAAGATTCTATCAGAAGAAAGCGTTTCTAGAGCATTTAATGGCTGCTCATGGTTTTACCATAGCAAATTTTTCGAAGCTCTTTGCAGAAGTTGAAGCGGAAGACAAGTCAAATTCTTAACTTAGATTTTTATTTTCGATTTATATTTACAAAACAATTGTAAAATTTTTTTATTAAATTTTTTAATGGATTGATTGAAGATATTATCACCTGAAGTGTTCGCCAATAAAACATTTTTTATGATTTCTTAAATTTACTTGTAATTAAACAACTGCCTCGTTATACAAAGATTTATAAACATCTGTTTTAAGTATCAGAGACCGTAATTTTACAAGTAAGGCTTTTGAATTTAAATTTTCCTGCTACTCCATTTTATTGTCGATTTTTTCCTTTCGTTTATCATTTATTTATTCCTTTAAATTATCCCAATACTTCGTCCTTCCTTTGTAAAAGTGTGTGTGATCGCCAAAATATCGCCTACTTACAACTCTTACCGCTAGATGTCTCTCTACTTGACTTGCAATCCACGATTGTTATCTTTAGACGAAAAGAAAAATAATCAAACACTAAATTTCAAATCTAACAAATTTTAAATTTTGGAATGATCTTGCAATGTTATTAGTTACTCTAACAAATTAACACATCCGGATAAAGTCGAGCACACTATATTGAGGTGTAAACTCTATGTTTGTCTTAAGGTACGGTCAAACAGAACTCGATAATTAATCTCCGCACGGCCTAGGTATCGCTGGGTATGTCAGACAGAGCGCGACGCAGCGTGCAATTATACTAGTCAGCTGTTCGTGGCAGTGAATAGTAGAATGCCGTACTGGTAATAAATTCATTGAAAAAGCGGATGATTTTAAATATTTTATCTGAATTAACTTGCTTTTGTAAGTGAAGAAGTTTCGCCTCAATGAGATCCACAGCGGCATTGCCACAACGAGCATTATTATACAATTTTTATTTAGAGTACAATATATGGAAAACTAAAAAATTTTCGTAATTTGTCATTGAACATTAATTGTTAAAATATTCTTAATTTCTCAACCATTTATATTTTAATTTTTTTTTGATTTAGCATTTTTCCTTATTTTACTACTTATTACTTACCGAAAGATTAACTTCAATTAAATAATACTTTTTAATATAAGTACATACTACTTTTTCTATACCCTCATTAAAATTGTAGTGAACTAGTGCGAAAGGAGCAAATTGAATGAAGAAGCCGAAAATGCTCAGAAGCTGAAGATGTAAAAATTTGCGAAATGATCAGAAGCCAAAAAAACATAAACAGAAACAACCCCTTGCTTCCCTTCCCCCTCTGATAAGCAAAGCGTAAAGGCATATTCACAACCATCGAAGGAATAACAACAAACAGTATTGTTTCAAAGGTCATAAAACCCAAAGTTGAAAAATTCTGCTTTGTACCTGAGCACACGATGGGGAATTGTTATTGTAAAATATTAATAAGAAGTTAAATGTACCCCTTGCCCCTCCACGCCTGAGAAACCTATAATTTTCATTTGTTTTACTTCACACATCGTATGTCCACGATGGTTGCATTGAAGCACTTTTTTGCATAAGTTTATACGGCATTCTGCTGCCTCATACGCATGAAACAAAAGCGAACGAAGTTCGAGTCGACCCAAATGGTCCGTCCCCGAACTTTGTAACCATCGTCAAAATATTTTTGCCGTGAATTCGCCTTTGTAATCTCTTCATAATATATACTCGTTGCCCGAACTTTGTAACTCTCGTCAAAATATTTTCGCCGTGAAATCGCCTTTGTAATCTCTTCATAATATATGCTCGTTGGTTGCTGCTTACAAACATCTCTTGCGACGTGTGGCGGATCATCATGGGAGCCACGCTGGCCCTTGTTATACCCTACACCTTAAAGTTGAGGGTATATTCACTTTCTACCGGAGTGTGTAACGCATAGAACTAGACAAGATAGGTATGGAAAAGTATATATATTCTTGATCAGCATCACCACCGAAATTGAAATAACGATGTCTGTCCGTCTGTCTGTCTGTCTGTCTGTCCGTTGAAATCACGATCACAGGAGAATGGATTAAGATTTCAAACTGAAATTTGGCAAAAATATTCGTTGCTATGTTGGGGTGTTTCGTATTGAAAATGGGCAAAATCTCCCAAGGACCACGCCTACTTTTTATATCGAGAGTGCAGGTACCTCTGTTTTGCCTATTAAAAAAGGTCATATCAGCATCACTTTTTGAGAGAAGACAAGAAAATTTTATATGTAGGTTTAGACTAATGCTTCCAGTTAATATGCCAAATATGGGCGTGATCCGCCCACTTATAAAAAAAATTTTTTTTGTTTTTATTATTATTATTATTCATATATTGTATATTTATTATTAGATATATAATATATATATTGTATATATATACGAGTATATTATATCGCACCACTTCTAAATATATATACGAGTATATATGCAGCTTTAAGGTGTAGGGTATTTCGGCTACAGCCCGGCTGTAGACAACACCTTTACTAGTTTACATTTAAAAATGTTCTTAATAGTTCCGAGAAATTTACCTCGTTATGTGTTTTCAATTGTTGCATGTATACATTTTGGGCTCGTTTTGTACCGTTATCATGGAAAAAATGTTTTTCATATTTTTACGTCTTTCAGTAAAAACAAACCGCTCACTGCCATCAGTCGCACAAAAAATTAAGAAGTGAAGGTAAATTTAAATGAATAATTAGAGAAATCATTTGTAACTTTGTTTAAATTTATAGCCAAGATTATACAAATATAAAGATTATATAAATATAATCCTTGGTTGAAGCCTTTTTAAGCCGTTATAGTAAATTTACCGAGAATCCTATATAATTATACAACATGACAACGGCAAGTCAAAGCAGGATCTAAATAACTTGCACTTTACTAACTTTATACCACTTTTGCCAGAAGTAATATCGCGTCGAGCATGTAGGTCATTGAAAATCCGTGGTGATGAAAGTCTGGCGTACAAACTAACTAACTGGGACGGAACACTACAACTAAACTTGAACGTATTAGCTACGAATTTTAAAAATATCCAAGTTGCCTCCGTTACTTCGGGAATTTGATGACCGTCAAGGAAAAAAAAAATAAAGCGAATACAATATATGAGAAATTTGTATCGATTCGAAATGATTTAAATAGTGGTCGTCATGGAATAGTTTACTCAATCGACTAAGAAACGTTGTGGAAGAAATAAAACTAAGGTTGTTGGTAAGTAGTCACTACACAGTCTGATGTAATACTAATTAGCTTCATCTCTCCATCAGGACACTATCATACGAACGATATGACCATACGGCCATAACACTAGAGCCGTTTTACAATTTACGGAAAAAGCAACTTAAATTTGAACGATTGGCAAAATCGAATGAATGAATGAAATGGAAAACATTGTTTTTGTTGCGAATAATGTTGATTAGGAAATCCTTGATAAACCTTTCCGATACATGGAAGTAGAGGTTTCCATGTACAGGAATCAAATTTTCAGATAACCCTCCAATTGGTTGCAAATGCAATGGTAAATGCGCATCTATGAGAAAATGCTGCGCTCACGTGGCAGACAGTTTTTTTGCATAGAATAAAGCTGGCCGTCGTCGAATGCGGCCGCGCAAAGCAATATACGAAAGCAATAATAAATGCGCCGGCGACATGAACCGCCGAAATCGTGTTAGAATTGTCGAATTGCCAGGAAAAAAGGTAAGTCTTTTGATATTTTTAGGTATAATTATTTGTTTTAATTTATTTTCACAGAAAAGTGTATTTAGACGAAGGCTATATTAAAGAGATAAAATTCGCCCTTTATCGCTTGATTTGCTTAAGCACTGGCAGGATTCGAAATTACGCTGCGGACTACCTATGCAAGACGTGGTTAAAAGCATTGTGGCTACAATCGAAACGTCGCATCCAGTTTTCAATTGTGAATCCACATCAGGTATATAAAAAAATGCCGATTTAATATATGTACAGTAAAAGATATCGATTTGCTTTTAACAGCTTCTCTTCTGCTAACAAAACGTGCTAAATTGACATCCACAGCTTCTTCCAATTCTGAAGACAAAAGTAATTTTACCTGTCAAATCTAATAACAGTTTCATAATGTATTTTAATTATAATTAAGCCTACACACCAGTCAGCTCTATGGAAGATACAAAGAAAACTCAGCAATCTTCGGTTGGTCAGGAATCACAGATTATGAACGCACAGTCACCTAGGGATGGCAGGCCTACTATAGAATGTATTCAATCAAACCATAATAACAATAGACATGAAGAGATAGTAAAAGACAAAACGGCAACTGTTTTCGAATATGAAGTAGAAAATGAACAATGGAAAAATATCACGGACGAATTATCAGTCAACTCTTTACAAATTCTACCTAAAGTAATCTCATCAACTAATGGCGACACTGGAGCAGGCTTACAAAATTCAACTTCACCAAATTCAATAAAGCAGTTCGTCATTATGAAACCTCCACAGGAACAAAATGAAAATAAAACATTAGAGGGTATTACTTTGAACGGAAATAAAATAATTGCCAATCCAAATCTTATGCGTGTGCCAATCACGCCTAATCCAAATCTTATGCGCCTGAAAATCACGCCTAATCCAAATCTTATGCATCGTCATGCACCAATAAGGAACATAAGGACAGCATTAAAGGAAGTAACGTGTATGACTACTATAACTATAACGACGCTGGAACCTCATACACCAACATCAATTATTATAAAACTAAAAGAACCTATTTTCCTCAGAAACACGTCGCCAAAAATCGTAAACGTTTCGGAAACCAACAACGCTTCGAACACAAATATTGATCAAGCCTTCACTGTGCAATGTCACCAGGTCCAGAACAGAGATGGATCTAATGCTGTTGTGGATAATAAAATTATAACGCCAATGTTTATTAAAGAAGGAAATAATGGCAATGCTATGTTGGACGATATTAATAGTGAGCCATTAATCATTGATGAAGGTGAGTATTTAAAGAATTCATTGTGTTTTCATTGTTATAGCGTCCGAAATTCCTCATTTTTAGTAGCAACACCGACATCCTCAGCACCAACAAAACGGATTCCACCAACATTTTACATGAATGTCAATAATTGCGCTGCAGATCTACAAGCAGCTAGTCAAGAATACCCCGAGTACCGCTATCACTGGAAATGTCCGAGTTGCTTGGTAAGATTCTATCAGAAAAAAGCGTTTCTGGACCATTTAATGGCTGCTCATGGTTTTACCATAGCAAATTTGTCGAAGCTCTTTGCAGAAGTTGAAGCATATCCAGTTTCGGAAGACAAGTCAAATTCTTAACTTAGATTTTTATTTTTGATTTATATTTACAAAACAATTGTAAAACTTTTTTATTAAATTTTTTAATGGATTGATTGAAGATATTATCACCTGAAGTGTTCGCCAATAAAACATTTTTTATGATGTCTTAAATTTACTTGTAATTAAACAACTGCCTCGTTATACAAAGATTTATAAACATCTGTTTTAAGTATCAGAGACCGTAATTTTACAAGTAAGGCTTTTGAATTTAAATTTTCCTGCTACTCCATTTTATTGCCGATTTTTTCATTTCGTATATAATTTATTTATTCCTTTAAATTATCCCAATACTTCGTCCTTCCTTTGTAAAAGTGTGTGTGATCGCCAAAATATCGCCTACTTACAACTCTTACCGCTAGATGTCTCTCTACTTGACTTGCAATCCACGATTGTTATCTTTAGACGAAAAGAAAAATAATCAAACACTAAATTTCAAATCTAACAAATTTTAAATTTTGGAATGATCTTGCAATGTTATTAGTTACTCTAACAAATTAACACATCCGGATAAAGTCGAGCACACTATATTGAGGTGTAAACTCTACGTTTGTCTTAAGGTACGGTCAAACAGAACGCGATAATTAATTTCCGCCCGGCGTAGATATCGCTGGGTATATCAGACAGAGCGCGACGCAGCGTGCAATTATACTAGTCAGCTGTTCGTGGCAGTGAATAGTAGAATGCCGTACTGGTAATAAATTCATTGCATGGGATTTGTCACTTTCGCTAGGGAATTTGTGATGTGATATGAAAAATTTCTCAGGAAAAAATTTCATCGAAACATTGTTGGAATTGCCATTAGGTCAAAAATCTATATATTCATATTAGCATTTTCGAATAAATTTAACAAAAGAACGAAAAAAAAATTAAAAAAGCAATACAAACGCACAGCTCAACAGATGGCAACACAACATATTGCAGTTCCAAAAATTTTTATACTCTTTCACCATTTTTTTAAACTCTTCTTTGTTTCCTTTAAATTGCACTAATGTTTTGTAAAGTTCCCATTGTTTCTGTTTATATTCGATTATATGCTTTTCCAGTATATATTTTAGTGTTATTGGAGCAATTTCCGGATTGATTTTGTCTGACATTCCAAAGCGGATGATTTTCAATATTTTATCTGAATTAACTCGCTTTTGTAAGTGAAGAAGTTTCGCCTCAATGAGATCCACAGCGGCATTGCTACAACGAGCATATATTATACAATTTTTATTTAGAGTACAATATATGGAAAACTAAAAAATTTTCGTAATTTGTCATTGAACATTAATTGTTAAAATATTCTTAATTTCTCAACCATTTATATTTTAATTTTTTTTGATTTTCATTTTTTCTTATTTTAGTACTTATTACTTACCGAAAGATTAACTTCAATTAAATAATACTTTATAATATAAGTTCATACTACCTTTTTCTATACCCTCATTAAAATGGTAGTGACATAGTGCGAAAGGAGCAAATTGAATGAAGAAGCCGAAAATGCTCAGAAGCTGAAGATGTAAAAATTTGCGAAATGATCAGAAGCAAAAAATCATAAACAGAAACAACCCCTTGCTTCCCTTCCCCCTCTGATAAGCAAAGCGTAAAGGCATATTCTCAACCATCGAAGGAATAACAACAAACAGTATTGTTTCAATGGTCATAAAGCCCAAAATTGAAAAATTCTGCTTTGTACCTGAGCACACGATGGGGAATTGTTATTGTAAAATAATAATAAGAAGTTAAATGTACCCCTTGCCTCTCCACGCCTGAGAAAACAATAATCTTCATTTGTTTTACTTCACACATCGTATGTCCACGATGGTTGCATTGAAGCACTTTTTTGCATAAGTTTATACGGCATTCTGCTGCCTCATACGCATGAAACAAAAGCAAACAAAGTTCCAGTCGACTGAAATGGTTCGTCCCCGAACTTTGAAACTCTCGTCAAAATATTTTTGCCGTAAATTCGCCTTTGTAATCTCTTCATAATATATGCTCGTTGCCCTTGTTTACATTTAAAAATGTTCTTAATAGTTCCGAGAAATTTACCTCGTTATGTGTTTTCAATTGTTGCATGTATACATTTTGGGTTCGTTTTGTACCGTTATCATGGAAAAAATGTTTTTCATATTTTTACGTCTTTCAGTAAAAATAAACCGCTCACAGTCATCAGTCGCGCAAAAAATTAAGAAGTAAAGGTAAATTAAATAAATAATTAGAAAAATCATTTGTAACTTTGTTTAAATTTATAGCCAAGATTATACAAATATAAAGATTATATAAATATAATCTTTGGTTGAAGCCTTTTTAAGCCGTTATAGTAAATTTACCGAGAATCCTATATAATTATACAACATGACAACGGCAAGTAAAAGCAGGATCTAAATAACTTGCACATTACTAAATTAATACCACTTTTGGCAGAAGTAATATCGCGTCGAGCATGTAGGTCATGGAAAATCCATGGTGGTGAAAGTCTGGCGTACAAACTAACTAACTGGGACGGAACACTACAACTAAACTTGAACGTATTAGCTATGAATTTTAAAAATATCCAAGTTGCCTCCGTTACTTCGGGAATTTGACCGTCAAGGAAAAAAAAATAAAGCGAATACAATATATGAGAAATTTGTATCGATTCGAATTGATTTAAATAGTGGTCGTCATGGAATAGTTTACCCAATCGACTAAGAAACGTTGTGGAAGAAATAAAACTAAGGTTGTTGGTAAGTAGTCACTACACAGTCTGATGTAATACTAATTAGCTTTATCTCTCCATCAGGACACTATCATACGAACGAAATGACCATACGGCAATATCACTAGAGCCGTTTTACAAATTACGAAAAAATAGGCTAAAGATTTCAGCGATTGGCAGAATCGAGTGAATGAAATAGCAAAACTGGTTTTTTTCGCAAATATTGTTGATTTGGAAATCCTTGATAAATCTTTCTGATACATGGAAGTAGAGGTTTCCATGTACAGGAGTTAAATTTTCAGATAACCCTCCAATTGGTTGCAAATGCAATGATAAATGCGCATCTATGAGAAAATGCTGCGCTCACGTGGCAGACAGTTTTTTTGCATAGAATAAAGCTGGCCGTCTTGGAAATCGCCCGGGCAAAGCAATATACGAAAGCAATAATAAATACGCCGGCTACATGAACCATCGAAATTTTGTTAGAAATGTCGAATTGCAAGGAAAGAAGGTAAGTGTTTCAGTATTTTTAGGTATAATTATTTGTTTGTGTATTTCGTAAAAAGTGTATTCAGAGGAAGGCATTATTGAAGAGGTAAAATTTGCCCTTTCCTCAGCGGATTACCAAAATTTGAATGGGAAAGAAGAAATCTGGGCCGGCATTAGTCAAGGATTTTGCTAAATATGAAATTAATGGAATAGTTATTGCAGCAGAATGTTGCAAAAAACGATGAAAGACGCTCCACCGAGAAGCCGTAATTTGTTAAGATGGCGACCACTCGTGCAGATAGTGTGTAAGTCCTTTATTGTTGTATATTGATTGACGAATAAAGTTTTATTTCATCTTTCTTCAGAACCACAACGAACGTCCTGAAGTCAGATAGTCTTCATAAGCTGCACAAGAAATGGTTAAACGTGATCCATTGTTTTATGTAAATGTTTTGTTTGTACTTATTTGATTCGTTAAATTTTTTTTGTTTATAAGTATTTTATTTTTTTATTATTGTTCTTATACATTTATATTTCAAGCAAAAATCGAAATCGGTGAAGTATTTTTAAACACGATTTTTAACCTTTTAGAATGAAATTGGACATCATAAAATATATAAAATTAAATTAGTTTTTTTAAATGTTTCATTTGTACTTATTTGCTTCGGCAATTGTTTTGTTTATACGCATATAGTAAAAATACACACATACTTTAATTTTGGTACTGATCTATGAAGAAAAAATATCTATGGCTTTGAAATATTGTCCAACAAGTTGTTATCGTTTTATATTTAGAATGAAATCAGACATATAATAAAAACATGACATTAAAAATTTACAGCGCGAACCAAATAACTACTCAAGACGTCGCCCGCCAGGAATTAATGCGAGTGTTGATGGTTCACTGAGACTAAGCTGCACCTTGCGAATGCTTCGCTTCATCACTTTGAATTTCAGTTCTGCATTCATTGCACCTAGCTCGGTTAGTAGTAGATAAACGTTGAATATATTTCAATGATTATAATTTATTTATTGTAATTTTTCACGACTTTCAGCGTATAAACAATTAATATATCATAACCTAAGATAACAGAACACGCGTCTTCATTAACTCAGAAGACCCCAACCGCCCGCCGTCGATTTATTGGGTTTAACAAGTGAGAATTAGGGACATCAATTATTGCCTTCCTTCGGTTGGCAATCTACAGATTAATCGATAGTAATGATCCAATCTACATTGGATCATACATTGGTACGCCTCCTCTACTGTCCCTACTTCTTTACCAACGCCAGAAAATTTGAGTTGCATATATCTCTAGTAAAGTTTATAGTACGTTGGAATTTATTAAACGTTGGACTAAATATTTCAAGGATCACTATGCCAGCTCAGTAATCTAAGCTGTTATAAACATCACTTTTTACACCATTGTTGGAATATGCCTCGCCTTTTTGGAACCCAAACTATGCCTGTTAAATGGCTGAGCTTGAGACTTTTCATAAGCAGTTTTTTCTATTCTCTCTACGTAATAAGAGATGGTTAGCAAAACCGAGGGATGCTAATAGGGAACGCGAATACAAATTATGCAGAAACACTGTGAATAAAAAGTTAATCTATGCTAAAAACAATTATTATCGCATAGCTTTCCACGACAGTAATAATAACATAAGGAAAACTTGGCAGTTGATTAATGAAATCCTTGGAAAAAAAAATAATAATGCTGACGCATTTTTAATGAAAAATATTAAATGTGATCAAGTTGCTAATATTACCAATGATTTTGCTTTTATGTTTAAAGAAAATGTAGATAAAATAATTCATAGTTGTTCAGTAAAAGCGGCGGTAGTCTGCCCTGAAGTAGCCCAAAATTCAATGTATTTGGAGGAAGCTACTGAGATTGAAGTATTCAACATCTTAAGATCGTTGAAAAACAAAGGACCGGGCTTTGATGACATTCGGCCCAAAGATCTAGCAGAAAATGCCAACTCACTGACTCCGTTAATAACATCAATGATAAATATGAGCATTAACCAAGCGAAAGTACCGCAAATATTAAAAACTGCAATTATACGTCCGATTCATAAACATGGCACGAAGTCTGATCTTTCAAATTACAGGCCCATATCTATACTATCAGGTGTTGAAAAAGTGATGGAAGAGGTTATGGTAAGAAGACTAAATGCCTTCTGCCGTAAATACAAGCTAATAGATAACAATCAGTTCGGATTCCAAAAAGGAAAAAGCATAAATAGACTACTTGGTCTATTTGCAAGCAAATTAAATGAGAATCTGGGCAAAAATCTGCATAGCTTAGTATTGTTTGTAGATTTCAGCAAAGCGTTTGACACGCTGCCACATGACAAACTTCTATCAAAACTGTATGACATTGGAATTAGAGGGCAGTGCTATGAATGGTTTAAAAACTATTTAGATACTCGAACATACAGAGTCAAAATTGGAGATACTCTTAGCGAGGAAAACGTTATACAGCAAGGTGTTCCACAGGGATCCAAACTTGGGCCACTTCTGTACATATTATATACCAATGACTTACTAAAGTTACTGAAAAGCTCCCACGCATTTGCCTACGCTGACGACACTGCTGTCGTAGTAACTCACAAGGATTTAGATTCGGCGTCAAACTATATGCAAAGAGAATTCGAAACTATACAGAAGTGGTCGCACGATAATGGTCTGGTATTAAATGCGACTAAGACTAAGATATTGCATGTAAAGCCACCTCATATACCCTATAATCAAATTACGCTTAAATACCACTCTTTGGAATGTCTACATCAGGCTGGATTAACTTCAGCTGAGTTCATTGATATGGATAACGATACATGCGGGACGGTAATAGGTCAGGTCACAGAACATAAGTACCTTGGAGTAATTTTGGATGAAAACCTTAAGTGGAAACAGCATGTAGAGTCAGTAAGAAAGAAGTTGCGTAAGACTGCATATATGCTGCATCATCTGAAGAATTGCTGCAACGATAAAGTTCTAAGGCAGGTATACTTTGCATTGTCTGAGTCCTATATAAGACATGGGATCACGGCTTGGGGCGGTTCCACGTATTGCAGATTGCTTCAAGATAGTCAAAATTCTGTATTAAAGAAAATGCTAACGCCTACTCTGAGTCTTTCGTCTGCTAGCCTCCAACAGAAGTTAAATGTACTAAGTGTGGAAGGAATATACAAAACAACTATACTAAGTGTTTTCTATGAAGATCAGCAGTACAGGGTTAGAATTGACCACACTCATGGGACGCGGAGAAGACTAGAAGGTCGCTTTAAATGTGCAAAGTTTCTCAACAACTACGGCAGAAATACACTGCAGGTGACGATTCCAAAGTTGCTAAATGAACTACCGATCGAATTGCTAGATATACCGAGTACGGCAAGAAGAAAAAAACACATAAAAAAACATTTTATTGCCAATTGTTAGACAAGCACGATTCTTAATAGTATTAATATAGTCTGATTACTACTGAATTAATTATTTAGTTACTTAAATACACATTGTTACTTAAATATAGAATTTTACAAACACCTTAAGTAGTTACAACTGTTAATTAGTTAACGATTGTCTGCAGACAAGCCTTAGTGGCTTCGCAGGCTATTAATTACTTGTAAAAAATTGTAAATGATTAAAATGAATAAAAATGAAATGAATTGATTGATTTTTAATAATTTTCCTTGGAATGTATCATCAAACTTATCACCTTACGAATCTCGGCTAAAATTGATCACTTGTTAATCGTCGTATGATGTTGAGTGCTGCCTCGTCCTAAGTTTGCGATGTATATGGGGCTATTGATAGTCCTTACTTGCTATATAACATAATACTTGCGAGAACTTCACATCTACAACATGAACTTCGTCGGAATGCTTGTTTTAATACGGTATAGTCTGTTGTTAACTTTTCTGTTTCAATTCGTTCAACAAAGCAAAAGATATTAAATTATTTATCTTAGTATTGATTATGTTTATTATTGTTACAATTTAGTGAACTATAAAGTAATGTTGATACTTAGTTTATATAATAAAAATAAATAAAATAATTATAATTGTTTAAGGGTTAAATAATAAGTAAATGTTTAAAGGTTAGCACAGTAAATTCTTTAATGCTTGTTAAAGACGCTGTTATGAAAATTTAATTCCAACAAAAGATTTGATTTAAAAATACAATAAACCTAAATCGTCATAACAACACAAAGTATAATTTATTATTATACATATATTTTATGACAATTTTTATGTAATGGACCTTTTTAATACTTAATAGAATAAACGCCTTTGTTTAGTTTCTTGCACATGTTGGTCATGGAAAAGGAGACCTGAGCAACGAGTATATATGATCGTTGCATATATTGAAAAATTCGTCCGAAGGATTTCTTAGGAGCAAATATCTGTCGCTATAAGTTTTCAACAAAATAAAACTTGTTTCATGGAGAGAACCCTGGCACAGATATACTGAACTTCTCGAACGGAAGGACCGGTATTGCTTCCTAAACTTCCCCTTAAAACGGAGAAGAAATTTTGTAATGAATTCTGATTCAGTCTTCCAATCATCAAAAAAGCAACATCAGGGTCTTCAAAAGGTCATCGACTAAATCAAGAACTGACTTCAAAGTGAATCGCAGACCAGTAATACAAAAGTTTTGTTTTTTGGCTGGCAACCTAATCGTATCTAGAAATGTTAGAAGGTTTTTAATTTTTTGTCCTTTCTGACAGTCTCTTGTCATAGGACGTTTGTTGGGATTTCTGTCGCTGATATTTTTCGCGTCCAAGTAGTCAAAGCAATCATTGAATTTCTCAATAAAATGAGCAGCAGCTAAAGCATTCCGTGAGGTGTCATCACTTTTGAAAATATTCTTTTGATGGAAATAACGAATCCCACAAGCCACTGATTTGCTTAAAAGTTGCACGCATTTTTTGGAAAAGTCTAGAATCCAAATGTTTATCCGTCAATTTAGGCATTATTCTGGTCGTGTTTTTTTTTTGTCGAAGTTATAGCCTTCTTTAACTACGTTCCTACTAGCAGACCCAAGCTCGGTCTCAATATCTGTACTGAGCAGAGTATTGCGAATATTCTTGAAAATATGGCAATAATCATATAATACAAAAATTTTCTTACTTAGTACAACAAAATAATTTTTGGTGAAATTATCAGTAATTTTCCTGAAGCAGGCCATGTTTGTCGATCCCTGCCCTGCTACAACGGTTCGTAAATTAAAACCCGCATTCAGCACTGATCTCACCACTGAGAGTAGGGTTGTCCTTAACTCTTCACCTAAATTACGAAAAAATGCATATATCAACTAAGAGTTTAGAAGAAATGCTATTAGAGTGGAATCCCCGTAAAACACACTTTTTATTTAGCACTGTGCTTGCCTTTCACGCCACTTGCAGTACAGTAAAAGCTGCGTACGAATTTGTAGTTTTCCTAAATACCCTTCACCATAAACACCAAGAGTTTAGTAGCTAATATTTTATGTTGCTCTCCGTCGCCAAAATCAACAAATCCGTCCACCTGGTCGTGGTTCTTTAAAGAAGTGAGGACCTGAAAGGTATGCTGTTATTTTAGTGTAAGTTGGAGGAAATTAAATTCTAATACCATAAAAATCATATTTCGTTGTCCAAAACGAAGTAGAGTGCTCTTTGCACGTTCTTAAACAGTCAACATCGTTAATTGCATATTATCAATATACGTAGTAAAGATGTGTTTCTATAATGGCTTCCGACACCTCGCAACAATTGGATTTACCATTAAATCAAAGTACTGTCAACAATGATGAGCAAATCGTTCAGATGGGTGCATCAGTTAGCATACTGATCCTCAATGATGATTGAGTATTCCAATTACTTCCGCAGAATAATTTCGTCCATTAGGAGAATACAATTTTTCCATTTTTTGTTCATTGATTCAACTAGCTTTATGAAATTGTTCACTATAGTGTCGTGACATCCTGGGAGTAACATCTTAACTGGGCGCCATCTCCAAAGTGATGTTTGACTTGGCATATTAAATTTTAATTCGTTCCGAAGGAAGTTGTATGCTCGGCTTGATTGAAAATTTATTACTTGGAATAATTTCTCTGTCGATCTGAGTATTTACGATATGCTTTTCCACTTGTGATGATTTCAGCGAAGTCTGCAGCTGCTGACTTCTCTGGCTGTTGATTATTATCAATTGTTAAGCTGGCGGTGTTTTTTAATTCTATGATCTCCTATTGAAGATCTTTAATTGTGTTTTTCATAGACGCCACCTTTTTTAAATAATCTGATTCAGCTTTTATAAGCTTTCTTTTATATTTATCTGCTGCTTCGCAAAACGAGTGACACCTCTCGCAAGTGTTTTCCACAGTCATTGGGTCGGTAAAATTGTCATCAATCTCCGTAGTTTGATTGAGATTAGATTTAGGAAAAGCGCCTTTTTATAGTTTCTTCTGTCCCATAGATGAATCACCAAAATGTTTACCGCATAAAAAAAGCTGTTATGAAGGGTGGACTTGCAAACCACAAACTTAAAGCCAAGTCATCCGGCTTTCTTGCGACTTAGGAAATGAATATTAGGAGCAAAATAAAGACTCACTTTTGCATCCAGGCATAGAGCATTTCCGAGATTTTTCATTGGAGCACAAAACTGGTAAGAAAATATCTTCATCTTCATGACCTAAATTTATAAAAGCTAGTATTTACACTAAACGGACTAAGTTTAATATTTTCACACCACATTCTTAATAAAAACCCATTAGTGGGAAATCTATAAAAATGATGGTCAGGCAATGGTGGACCAATGCAAGCTCGGACAATACACTTCAATACCATATCTTTATTAATTTAAATATAAGTTCTTATTGCTAAAAATTCGAATTCAAATCACTTCTATGCACAATCACTACTCCAGAGACAGTACCAAATAATTCCTTACGCCTTGTTTCCAATGCTAAGTTAACGCTATGTTAACTGTAAAAATAACAGTATTTTCAAAAAAAAAAACAAAAAAAAATAATAAAAAATAAAGTTGTACTGAATAAGTGCGAAAGGAGCAAATTGAATAGAAAAGCGAAAAATGACCAGAAGCTGAAAATATCAAACTTCCCTAATATATCAATGCAAGAAACCAAATTCAAAAAAAAAATATTCAACATTGCCAGATGGACAGACTGCATATATTTTGTTAGTGCAATCGACGAAAACAAAGTGGCATTCCTTCAATTTACAGAATCTTCCTATTTCTTTCCACTCATTAACAATTCAATAGCCGATGTTCGTCCAGCGTTCATTCCTTAACCGAGAATACAATTCTGCTTTGCTATGATCGCCGTCTCGTGCCTACACACGAACACGTTGTTTCTCCCGTATGTTCGCTGTCGACGTTTTCTAGGGCTTCATTTTCGCTGTTTCAGCACGCCGAATTGTCTAAGATGCAAAATGATATTAATTTCTATAAATTTTATTAAATATATCGATAATCATATTGACATATTTCCAGTATAGAACGAGAAACAAAGATAATCAAGTTACTTTAATTTCTCACAAATGAAAAAATCGTCCACGACTATATGTATGTATAGATGTACTCATATGCTTCACATATGCATCTTTGCATATATCAGTCTGCCAGTTGAATTTCTTTTTCGAAAGACTATAAATTGAAAAAGTCTTCAAAAGACTTTTTTCCAAGACTTTTAAAAATAAAAGTCTTCAATAAGAGTTATCGTGAGACTTTTATTTTTAAAAGTCATTGATAAGAGTTATCGCAGACTTTTTCGATAAAAGTTATAAAAGTTTCAATCTCTGATCTCCAGGTGCTCTGTAATGAGTAGCCTGCGTTGAAATCTCTTTACAATATATACTCGTTGACCTGAGTAAGTGTACGGGGGAATGTAAGTATTCGCTCTGCTGAAGGCGAGCGGTGGGTTGAGCTGAAGCAAAGAATATAGAATACAAAGATATGCCACTAGAACAAAAAACGATACAAAAATTTTACAGTCACAACAAGAGCTTTGAGGAGATCTTTGCATATGAATGCATGTACGGAATTGTCTCTAACGTAAATATGTATGTATGTATGTGATTTTATAATGATGGATAGCAAGAACGATAGAAAACAAGATTAGGCCAACCAACACCAAAAAGTGGTTTCGTTCTGCGCAGCTACGTCATTGAGGAATCTGGAAGGCAAACGGTGAGCATTAAGATCGTTCCATATGGTTCAAGTTCATGAACTGGAAGGAGAGAATTGAACAAAGTATATTGAAAATACAATACTTACAATTAAAGTTGTATTGAGTCTTTTCAATCAACATTAAAGGTTTACGTAATTTTAGTTAACAAATTACAAGTCTAAATTACATATTACCCCGTTCAGAGTGAAAACAACAAGTGGATTAGAAAAGAAGTGTGTTGTACCTTCTGATCATGTTCTATCATTCAACTCAACTCCCATCTTTCCAGCCCTCAATAACGCATTTTATTATAAAGCAGTGCTGGAAAAACATAACGGACCTGCGCATGGCCAAATCTTGTTTTCTATCATTCTTGGATGGATAGTACATAAGATTTAACACAATTACATTGCTTTATAAATAAAAGTAAATGTTTCTATTGATGGAAACTCTCTTTTAAATATGCTGCAGTATTCCAACAGCACTTGCTCTTCTAATCCTTTCTTTTCGCATTCAAAATTAATTCTTCACGGCACGTCTAAATTATTATTGTTGCAATTGTTGAAAGCGAAAATTTGTATAATAATTTCTAACTATTAATTTTTTAAGATAGCGCTTATTGCTACAGTAATAATATTAATTTGCATAACATTTGAAAAAACCTGAATCTTGTACAATGCTAAATATGCTAGCAACAAGCTCTTATCGGATTTTAAAGAAATATATATAATCAATCACATCAGAATTGAAATGTTGAAGATAAATATCACAATAATCAAATGCCCAGAACTAAGATATTTCCATTATACGAAAATTTATTTAATTTTATAGTGTTCCGGACATCAAATATGCCGACCTAATTTATTACTTCGTCAACGCATGGCAGAAAATCAATTCAAAACCATTAAAAACTCCAGAAATGCCCTATTTTTTAAGCGATTACAAAGAAATTAGAGACACACAAACGAATGGAAACTGCGTGTGCAAGAGTGAGTACGATTAAAATTGTTGGTTTTTCTGATCGTCATAAATTCTTTTTCGTTTCCCTTCCCCGCTTCTGAGTTATTAACCAAATAGTAAAAGTGGCGAAGGCCTTTGTAAATCATCGACGATAACCTGTAGATTTTGTTGATGAATTTAAGAACATTGACTGCTTACAAACATCTCTTGCGACGTGTGGCGGATCATCATGGGAGCCACGCTGGCCCTTGTTTACATTTAAAAATGTTCTTAATAGTTCCGAGAAATTTACCTCGTTATGTGTTTTCAATTGTTGCATGTATACATTTTGGGTTCGTTTTGTACCGTTATCATGGAAAAAATGTTTTTCATATTTTTACGTCTTTCAGTAAAAATAAACCGCTCACAGTCATCAGTCGCACAAAAAATTAAGAAGTGAAGGTAAATTTAAATAAATAATTAGAGAAATCATTTGTAACTTTGTTTAACTTAATAGCCAAGATTATACAAATATAAAGATTATATAAATATAATCTTTGGTTGAAGCCTTTTTAAGCCGCTATAGTAAATTTACCGAGAATCCTATATAATTATACAACATGACAACGGCAAGTCAAAGCAGGATCTAAATAACTTGCACATTACTTAATTAATACCACTTTTGCCAGAAGTAATATCGCGTCGAGCATGTAGGTCATGGAATATCCATGGTGGTGAAAGTCTGGCGTACAAACTAACTAACTGGGACGGAACACTACAACTAAACTTGAACGTATTAGCTACGAATTTTAAAAATATCCAAGTTGCCTCCGTTACTTCGGGAATTTGACCGTCAAGGAAAAAAAAAATAAAGCGAATACAATATATGAGAAATTTGTATCGATTCGAATTGATTTAAATAGTGGTCGTCATGGAATAGTTTACCCAATCGACTAAGAAACGTTGTGGAAGAAATAAAACTAAGGTTGTTGGTAAGTAGTCACAACACAGTCTGATATAATACTAATTAGCTTTATCTCTTCATCAGGACACTATCATACGAAGGAAATGACCATACGGCCATAACACTAGAGCCATTTTACAAATTACGAAAAAATAGGCTAAAGATTTCAGCGATTGGCAGAATCGAATGAATGAAATAGCAAAACTGTTTTTTTTTCGCAAATATTGTTGATTAGGAAATCCTTGATAAATCTTTCCGATACATGGAAGTAGAGGTTTCCATGTACAGGAGTTAAATTTTCAGATAACCCTCCAATTGGTTGCAAATGCAATGGTAAATGCGCATATATGAGAAAATGCTGCGCTCACGTGGCAGACAGTTTTTTTGCATAGAATAAAGCTGGCCGTCTTCGAAATCGCCCGGGCAAAGCAATATACGAAAGCAATAATAAATGCGCCGGCGACATGAATCGCCGAAATCGTGATAGAATTGTCGAATTGCGAGGAAAGTAGGTAAGTATTTTGATATTTTTAGGTATAATTATTTGTTTTAATTTGTTTTCACAGAAAAGTGTATTTAGACGAAGGCTTATTGAAGAGGTAAAATTCGGCCTTTTCTCAGCGCATTACAAAAATGTGAATGGGAAAGAAAAACTTTGGGCCGGCATTAATCAAAGATTGCATGTGGATGGTAAATTTTGTATAATATATGTATATAAGCATGCACATATTTTGCTTAATATGAAATTAATGGAATATTTGTTGCAGCAGAATGGTGCAAAAAACGATGGGAGATGCTGCGCCAGCATGCAAGCTTTTGTGGCGCCACCGAAAGGCAGTAATTTATTAAGATGGCGACCACTCGTGGAGATAGTGCGTAAGTAATTTATTGTTGTATGTTAATTGACAAACGAAGTTTTATTTTTTTTTTCAGAACCACAACGAATGTACTGAAGCCAGATGGTCTTCATAAGCTCCACAAGAAATTGCTCAACGTGATCCATTGTTTTATGTACATATGTAAATGTTTTCTTTGTACTTATTTGATTCGTCCCATAACGGGTACGCTCTATTTCAAAATCCGAAGACTGCAGACTGCCGAGGCAGCGCAATTTTCATGAAAAACAACTTTCCTGCAAATCAAATTCCTATTGATGGACTATCCTGCTCTGAAGCCACCGCGGTTTTCAGCAAGCTATCTGGTGACGAGACGCTCCTCGTCATTTCGGCCTACACTCGCTGCGCCAGCAACAGATTCAGCATCATGAACGACCTTTCTAAAATTTCCAGCCTCTGCAGTCAACACTGGCCGATGACTTCTGCTCAACCCAAAGAAATGCAATTGCCGATTGGCTAGACTTTCATATTGACGATCACTCGTTAACAATCGTCTCACAGCTATTACGGACGTTCCCTGCTACACCATCGACGCTGGACTTCTTCGGCAGGTTTTAACAATACATTTCAAATTCTCCATAATTACTAAACTTTATATTTATATATTTTATATTTCCCTTTTAACTCAAATAATCCACTCCACAACAATGTACACTTTTTCGCAGTTGAACAAAGAGTAAAATTTACTTCCAAAAATCGATGGCCTCATCTCAAATATATACGTCCACAATTATAACCGTTTATAAATATACCGTTAGAACACGTCTCTCGTTGCAATTAGACGTTTTGTTATTTTAGTGTAGCAACAAAAGGTGCAACCATTAATAGTGCGATATCGGTTACACAACTAATAGAAATTGAGGCAACTGCAAAAACAAATTTTTTAAATAACAATAATTATAGTTAATAATTATAGTTATATATTGCTATTTATTTATAAATTAAAGAATAATAATATATCTTTTTCTTTGTTTCTTTGGCTTAGAATATAAAAAAAACACTATGCGTAAATGTAAATATTAAATGTAATGTAAATTTCAGTTCAATTATTGTGTAATGACTATTATAACTTCGATTGTTGACTTAGGAAATTATGGCTATTTTAAAGTTAAACAAATTTCAATATTTTCATATTTATTTGAAATTTTTATAATTTAATATTGTTTAACATTACATTATACAAAATTAATTTTAATATATATTACTAAAATAAATATATTGTATTTCAAATAAAAATAGTTTTCTTTGTATTAATTTTAGTCAAATTACGTCCATTTTAAAATAAGCACTGCCTTCTACACCCGCATTAAAATTGTAGTTAAAGGAGCAAATTGAATGAAAAATCCAAAAATGCTCAGAAGCTAAAAATGTAAAAATTTGATCAGAAATCATAAACAGAAACAGCCCCTCGCTTCTCTCCCCGTCCACTGATAAGCAAATCACAAACGCATATTCTCAACAAAAGAAGAAAAAATAACAACAAACAGTATTACATAATTCAAAGGTCATAAAACCCAAAATTGAAAATTTCTGCTTGCTGCCTGAGCAGACGTTTGGGAATTGTTATTGTAAATAAACAATTTACGTAAAACAATGGATCACGTTATTCCATTATCCATTAATTTCATATTTACCAAAATCCTTGACTGATGCTGGCCCAGATTTTTTCTTTCCCATTCAAATTTTTGTAATCCGCTGAGGAAAGGGCAAATTTTACCTCTTCAATAATGCCTTCGTCTAAATATACTTTTTACGAAATACACAAACAAATAATTATACCTAAAAATACCGAAACACTTACTATCAAGGATTTCCTAATCAACATTATTCGCAACAAAAACAATGTTTTCCATTTTTTTCATTCATTCGATGCTGCCAATCGTTCAAATTTAAGTTGCTTTTCCCGTAAATTGTAAAACGGCTCTGGCGATATGGAAACACATGGAAACCTCTGCTTGATGTAATGGAAAGCTTTATTGACGATTTCCAAATCAACATTATTCGCAACAAAAACAGTGTTGTCTATTTCATTCATGTGATGCTGCCAATCACTGAAATCTTTAGCCTATTTTTTCGTAATTTGTAAAACGGTTCTAGTGATATTGCCGTATAGTCATTTCGTTCGTATGATAGTGTCCTGATGGAGGGATAAAGCTAATTAGTATTACATAAGACTGTGTAGTGACTACTTACCAACAACCTTAGTTTTATTTCTTCCACAACGTTTCTTAGTCGATTGGGTAAACTATTCCATGACGACCACTATTGAAATCAATTCGAATCGATACAAATTTCTCATGTATTGTATTCGCTTTATTTTTTTTCCTTGACGGTCAAATTCCCGAAGTAACGGAGGAAACTTGGATATTTTTAAAATTCATAGCTAATACGTTCAGGTTTAGTTGTAGTGTTCCGTCCTAGTTAATTCGTCCTGTTTGTACGCCGGATATGCCTTTCACCACCATGGATTTTCCATGACCTACATCATGGTACCAATATTAACGGTTGCTCGACGCGGTATTACTTTTGGCGAAAGTGGTGTTAAGTTAGTAATATGCAAGTTATTTATTATACCAGGTCATAAGAAGTTCACTGCGTTCGATTATCGAGGTGTGTATACCATGGTATTAAAACTTTGTTTGTTCAAACTCTCATTTGCAGCTGCAACTCAAATTTTCTGGCGTAGGTAAAGAAGTAGGGGGAGTAGAGGAGGCGTACCAATGTATGATCCAATGGCGATTATCTGTAAATTGCCAACTGAAGGAAGTAGTATAGCAGCAGGCTTGAAGTTAACGTGCGAATATATTGATGTCTTTAATTCTCACTTGTTAAACCCAATAAATCGACGGCGGGCGGTTGGGGTCTCCTGAGTTAATAAAGACGCGTTTTCTGTTATCTTAGGTTATGATATCATTAATTGTTACTACGCTGAAAGTCGTGAAAAAGTGCAATTAATAAATTATAATCATTAAAATATATTCAACGTTAAACTACTACTAACCGAGCTAGGTACAATGAATGCAGAACTGGAATTCAAAGTAATGAAGCGGAGCATTCGCAAGGTGCAGCTTAGTCTCAGTGAACCATCAACACTCGCATTGATTCGTGACGGGAGACGTCTGGAGTAGTTATTTGGTTCGCGCTGTAAATTTTTAATGTCATGTGTTCTATTATATATCTGATTTCATTCTAAAGATAAAAAGATAATAATTAGTTTGAAAATACTTCAAAGACATTGATATTTTTTCTACATAGATCAGTACCAAAATTAAAGTATGTGTGTATTTTTACTATATGCGTATAAACAAAACAATTGCCGAAGCAAATAAGTACAAATGAAACATTTAAAAAAACTAATTTAATTTTATATATTTTATGATGTCCAATTTCATTCTAAAAGGTTAAAAATCGTGTTTAAAAATACTTCACCGATTTCGATTTTTGCTTGAAATATAAATGTATAAGAACAATAATAAAAAAATAAAATACTTATAAACAAAAAAAATTTAACGAATCAAATAAGTACAAACAAAACATTTACATAAAACAATGGATCACGTTTAACCATTTCTTGTGCAGCTTATGAAGACTATCTGACTTCAGGACGTTCGTTGTGGTTCTGAAGAAAGATGAAATAAAACTTTATTCGTCAATCAATATACAACAATAAAGGACTTACACACTATCTGCACGAGTGGTCGCCATCTTAACAAATTACGGCTTCTCGGTGGAGCGTCTTTCATCGTTTTTTGCAACATTCTGCTGCAATAACTATTCCATTAATTTCATATTTAGCAAAATCCTTGACTAATGCCGGCCCAGATTTCTTCTTTCCCATTCAAATTTTGGTAATCCGCTGAGGAAAGGGCAAATTTTACCTCTTCAATAATGCCTTCCTCTGAATACACTTTTTACGAAATACACAAACAAATAATTATACCTAAAAATACTGAAACACTTACCTTCTTTCCTTGCAATTCGACATTTCTAACAAAATTTCGATGGTTCATGTAGCCGGCGTATTTATTATTGCTTTCGTATATTGCTTTGCCCGGGCGATTTCCAAGACGGCCAGCTTTATTCTATGCAAAAAAACTGTCTGCCACGTGAGCGCAGCATTTTCTCATAGATGCGCATTTATCATTGCATTTGCAACTAATTGGAGGGTTATCTGAAAATGTAACTCCTGTACATGGAAACCTCTACTTCCATGTATCAGAAAGATTTATCAAGGATTTCCAAATGAACAATATTTGCGAAAAAAAACAGTTTTGCTATTTCATTCATTCGATTCTGCCAATCGCTGAAATCTTTAGCCTATTTTTTCGTAATTTGTAAAACGGCTCTAGTGATATTGCCGTATGGTCATTTCGTTCGTAGGATAGTGTCCTGATGGAGGGATAAAACTAATAATTATTACATCAGACTGTGTAGTGACTACTTACCAACAACCTTAGTTTTATTTCTTCCACAACGTTTCTTAGTCGATTGGGTAAACTATTCCATGACGACCACTATTTAAATCAATTCGAATCGATACAAATTTCTCATATATTGTATTCGCTTTATTTTTTTTCCTTGGCGGACATCAAATTCCCGAAGTAACGGAGGCAACTTGGATATTTTTAAAATTCATAGCTAATACGTTCAAGTTTAGTTGTAGTGTTCCGTCCTAGTTAATCTTTAAAACGTACTGTTTGTACGCCAGACTTTCACCACCATGGATTTTCCATGACCTACATGCTCGACGCGATATTACTTCTGGCAAAAGTGGTATTAAGTTAGTAATGTGCAAGTTATTTAGATCCTGCTTTGACTTGCCGTTGTCATGTTGTATAATTATATAGGATTCTCGGTAAATTTACTATAACGGCTTAAAAAGGCTTCAACCAAGGATTATATTTATATAATCTTTATATTTGTATAATCTTGGCTATAAATTTAAACAAAGTTACAAATGATTTCTCTAACTATTTATTTAAATTTACCTTCACTTCTTTATTTTTTGTGCGACTGATGGCTGTGAGCGGTTTGTTTTTACTGAAAGACATAAAAATATGAAAAACATTTTTTCCATGATAACGGTACAAAACGAACCCAAAATATATACATGCAACAATTGAAAACACATAACGAGGTAAATTTCTCGGAACTATTAAGAACATTTTTAAATGTAAACAAGCGCCAGCGTGCCTCCCATGATGATCCGCCACACGTCACAAGTTCAATACAACTTTAAAAAATATCAACTTTAAAAAAGACTCAATACAACTTTAATTGTAAGTATTGTATTTTCAATATACTTTGTTCAATTCTCTCTTTCCAGTTCATGAACTTGAACCATATGTAACGATCTTAATGCTCACCGTTTGACTTCCAGAGTCCTCAATGACGTAGCTGCGCAGAACGAAACCACTTTTTGGTGTTGGTTGGCCAAATCTTGTTTTCTATCATTCTTACTATCCATCAACATAAAATCGCATACAGATTTACGTTAGAGACAATTCCGTACATGCATTCATATGCAAAGATCTCCTCAAAGCTCTTGTTGTGATTGAAAAATTTTTGTACCGGTTTTTGTTCTCAGTGGCACATCTTTGTATTCTATAATCTTTGCTTCAACCACGTGTTGTTATGACGATTTAGGTTTATTGTATTTTAAAATCAAATCTTTTGTTGGGACTAAATTTTCATAAGAAACATAAGAAATTCTTTATTATTTAAACTTTAAACAATTGTAATTATTTAATTTATTTTTATTATATAAACTAAGTATCAACATTACTTTATAGTTCATTAAATTGTAACAATAATAAACATAATCAATACTAAGATAAATAATTTAATATCTTTTGCTTTGTTAAACGAATTGAATCAGAAAAGTCAACAACAGACTATACCGTATTAAAATAAGCATTCCGAAGAAGTTCATGCTGTAGATGTGAAGTTCTCGCAAGGATTAAATGGAGCGGCTCATAATGTCTGACAGTGCGATAAAGAACATTTAAATAAGTGTTATATAGCAAGTAAGGACTATCAATAGCCCCATATACATCGCAAACTTAGGACGAGGCAGCACTTAACATCATATGACGATTAATAAGTGATGAATTTTAGCCGAGATTCGTAAGGTGATAAGTTTGATGATACATCCCAAGGAAAATTACGTAGAGAGAACAGTAAAAACTGCTTTTGAAAAGATTCAAGCTCAGCAATTATTATTATTGTTTATGTATCAAAACTTTATTATTTTAGTTTAATGTATCACAAAAACAAAAAATCGAGAAAAACCTAAAATTTATTGCTTTATCTATTGCATCTAATGATGTTTCTCTTGTAATAATATTGAATTACACATACTTAACAAAAATAAGATAGCGTAAAAATTAATACCAAATAGGTAATATAAATGATATATTCATTCCAATATATTCTTCTAAATCCCACTTACTATATATTTCGGATTAAGAAATCTTAAATTTTGGTCCGACATACATTACATCGCGTGTTCAATGAAAAAAAATTTTTAGCGCACGCGCACGCTGTCGGTTTCAATACAAGAATATTTTAAGCGCACGCGCACGCGGTCGGGTTCAAAAATGAGCGTGCGTTTACATACCCTGGTTATAACCAACATCTCAGTGATTGCAGTATGTCTCTCTATTTGTGTATAAATATGTATATACTGTTCATATACTATATATTATTCTCATTTTGTATGTATAAACGTTTTTATAGGTATATGAGGTTTGTATACTCTGTACCGTAATTTTGTTTTACGCTTTTGCAATACAAATCAGCAATGTGCATCACAAAAAAGTAAGAATAATAAAAAATGGTTGAGGTAAAATTAACCCAACCATCTGAGGACTTGAAAAAGGATAAAGACACGATGCTATTGTCAGCCATCGAATATGAATTTTCTTTTTTCGAAGAAATTAACAGTAGTATAGCAGCAGGCTTGAGGTTAACGTGCGAATATATCGATGTCCTTAATTCTCACTTGTTAAACCCAATAAATCAAGTAATTTTTTTTTAATGTCACCGATTTTAAAACGGATTAGGTCATATGAAATTAGAAACCTGAGAACCTCGGGAGCCAAAAGATAAAAGCTTTATTTTGATTACTTCATTAGTAACTATGCAATAAAAAAGGGCACTTTTTATTTTCAACTGAAATAAACACATTTTTTAAACTTTTGCCAGATTTAGATATTCATATCTCTGTCAGTATATCAGATATTAAGTTCCGGTTTTTTTAATAAATTCTTGGATATATTCGTTGTCAATTTGTTTTTTGAACTAAGTAAAACTGTTGGAAAGTTATTACGTAACATGAACCGCCAAATGTTCCAAATTTGGTTAAATTTCGTAGTATTTTGGAGCAGGAATTCTTTGCTCCAAAAGACTCCAAAACAAATTTTACACCAACGTAAAGTTGCAACTTTTCTCAAAAAGCCTATACCCCAATATGTCATAGAATGCAAACGTTTTTAACATGTTTCCCTTATTTTTTCTTTGGTGGTGCTACACTTTTCTTTCATATATTATATGTATATTTCAAAGTATGGAAAAGTACTGAGCAGCAATTAAGTTTTTTTAATTAACAGGTAATTAGCTCTTGCTGCATATTTGCCGTAAATGTACCTGCCCTAATATTTTTTTCCTGCAAACTGGAAAATTTTGTATATTTGTAGGTAAAAAATAATATAATGGTTTTGAATCAGTGACGGAAGGAATATTTAAAGAGTTGCGTTCATATAGTTTCCATATTCTTGGCAAAAACATGGTTCTTACGAAAAGACGATAAAGATGTTATTTCGCATACTCTAAGTGATAATTTTTTTGACTCATCCGATGAAAAAGAAACATATAAAAACCAAATAACAAACTTTTTACTGCATTTAAAATCACGTTACAAAGATTTGAATCGAAATAAGGAAAAACTGTACCAACGCTACACAGAATGGATGAACTCTGAACCCTGAACTGAAGAAGGGTAAACGAAGGAAATCTATGGACGAATGCAGTGAACGACCTAGAAGGCGCAAACTTGGCGACATCAATGACAAAATTCATTTCATCATCAAGTAGGTCCATCAAGAAGCAAAAACGACAAGATAGAAGTGATCGAAAATATAATGAAAGCGGGCCCCATACGCGTCAAAAGGATACTGAGCAGTATGCCAACTCCGACTGATGAAAAGAAGTTTACTCCTGAGGAAGCATTTGCACTATTTTTGGATTTAAAATTAACGAAAAGCTAATACAAGAATTACGCAACCGAAATAATGCAAAGAAATGCAACGTGTTTCCAAGTTATGAGAAGATAATTCCAATTAAAAAGGACTGCATACCTTCAAAAAACGGAATTGAGATTACTCCAAGTTCAGCAGAGGTCAAATTACAAGATCATATAGAACATACTGCGAACAGCGAAAAGTCTTGGCGATTGCAACCGAACGCTCCTTTGTAAATGGGTATGTGACGGATCATCTGGCCAGAAGCAATATAAACAATTTAATGCAGATAATACAACAGACACCGGTTTGTTCATGATATCTTTCGTTCCTTTGCGATTAAGGCGGAATAGCACTGAGTCTGAACAGTCAATCGACAAATATGTACCGATTGATATATGGAAGAATGAGACACCTTCATCGACGAAATATTGCACACCAATTAAATTTGCATTCAAAAAGGAGACTAAAGATGTGATAACTGAAGAAGTTAATGAAATTAGGAGGCAAATTGATGAACTTCAGCATCGGCTATTTGAGTATTATAGCCATGTTATTCAAATAGATTTCAAACTTCTGCTCACCATGATTGATGGAAAAGTCGAAAAAGCCTTAACTGATACGAAAGCATCATCTATAGACTATATACAGCTATAGCTGTATTATATGCCATCAAACCGCGAGTAACCTTAGCCAAGCACCAACAGAAGCCAATTATTCTGAAGAGACATACGAATTCAAATTGTCGCCTCTTCACATTAGAATTCGTTTCATGGAACATATACTCAAATTGGGCTATGATTTATAATTCAGAGCATCAGGAACGGTTAGAGAAAATGCAGCCAATAAGGAAAAACGGAAGCTGAAAAAAAGCCAAATACAGGAACAATATCGTGAAATAGCCAAATAATATCGCCAAAACAAGGAGAGGGAAATAAGAATTATGGAAACACCGCTAGAAGATTTTTCTCACATCCTCAGACGGCAGCTTTCATTACAGGAGTGAACTTCGAATTAATTAAGCGGTTTAAAAAAAAAAAATAGAGGTTATAGCATGCAGCAGGATGATTGATGCTAAAAAAATTGGTAAATATGCAAAGAAAACCGCAAAAATTTACAATGAAAAACATCCCTGGAGGAATATGCCATCAACAATTCATAAAATTCTTTATAATGGTGAGCAAACTATTGCAAATAGTGTACTTTCACTTGGTGATCTTTCTGAAGAAGCACAAGAAAAAAGAAACAAGGACTACAGATATTTTCGTGAACACAACACAAGGAAAATTTCAAGACATTGTACCAATGAGGATCTTCTTGCTGTTTTGCTGTGCACATCGGATCCATATATTTCAAATATTCGCCACAAATGGAAATCTAGCTCAATCGAGTTGAATAGTGATGCAAAAAATTTACTATTAGATGAGCGGAATTATTTTAATGAATCTTTTAAAGAAATTGTTTAATTTGCATTAGTTTCTTATTTATTACCTTATTTTTATTAATGTATTTTATTATTATGTTCGTTATAGATAATAAAATATTTTAAACATTAAATAAAAAGAAACGTATTATTTTTTAATCTCTTCTTTTAGGCTTTTGTGAAATTTTTGGTAGGGACACAAGGTACCCTGATTAAAACTCTCATATCTCTGGTTTCCGATAATCGATTTTTATGATTGTAATCACACATAAAAGCATAAGATTAGAAGACACCAACAAAAAAACCCAGAATAAAATATTCCAAAACAGTGAAAAGATATGGATTTTTGACCGCTAAGTTGAAAAGTGGCTAAGTAGCCACTGTGCGGCGGGCGCTTGGGGTCTTCTGAGTTAATAAAGACGCGTTTTCTATTTTCTTTGATTATGATATCATTACAATGAGTGCAGAACAGGAATTCAAAGCGGAGCATTTGCAAGATGCAGCTTAGTCTCAGTCAGAGATAATGAGATACCACACTTATTCCAGCGCTTGTTGGGCTGGACTTCGGGTTCCAGTAGCTTGTAGGTATTCGTGAAAAACCTGGAAGTTTTGTGGTAGCGTTCGTGAAAAAATTGAACAGACCCTGGATGAAGTGCGGGCAGCGTGAAGAAAATGAAAATGACTATTTATCAAAAAAAACATATTTATCTAACCCTTAAACGGGATTTGATGCATATATGAATCGTCTGAAAAATTCTCTTTAAAATCACAAAGTTAATTGTCCTCTAAACATAATCTTTTAAATTAATCAAATAAAACTTCTGATACGTGTAGGGGTTTATTGTTAAATTAGAAACAATTATAAAAACGGACAAACTTAAAAAATATTTTTTTTGGAATTTAGAATTTTCGGCAACATTCGAACCAAAATTATTTGTACAAAATACACAAAAATCCTACAATAAAAATATAAATTTGCAAGATGTATGTGTGTTTTAGCAAATTGCCTTTAAAATTTTCATAAAAACATTAAACTTCTGCAGAAGCGCTCCTAAATGAAGACGATTCATATATGCATCAATGCGCGTTGAGACATACTTTCCTTCAATGTGCCTTTTCCGAATACATATAGAATATGAAGCGGTATGATGTATTTATGAGTGCCAATAAACTCATAGATATAATATCTAGAAATTAATGTAAAAGTTTTTAGTAGACTTTTCTGGGAAGTTTTAAAATTAAATTTACGCAGGTAAAGTTGTCTCCAAAAACGGTTCTAAAAAAACACGAACCTTTTGAAAATTTTTGTGATCTATTGCAAAATGCAAAAGTACCTGACCTTTTTAAGTTCTATTATAACGATAATTCAAGCATCTATTATAACGATAATCCAAGCAGGTATATCAGATGGACCCGAGGGGGCGGTTTTACGTGAATACCGGCATGAGCAAGATAAGTGCTGGTATAGAATTTTTGCATAAGAAATGCCTGGTATGTGTTTTTGCATAAAAAGCGAAGAAAAGAAATTCTTCGTCCAGTCGTAAGTGTCGATTTGAATTGAAGTGTGCTTCTGTACTGAATTGCGAAATAATTAAAAAAAAATGTTGCGAAAAAAGTTATGCTCCGAAGAAATTGCCTATATTCTGGCCCAAAATTCCATTGTCTAGCGAATATGAAACGGAGTCTGAAAGCGATACTGAAGCAATTGAGGCCGACCGAATACCGATCTCAGAAGAGGATTTGAGTGGCATTGCGGATGGTTTATTTCTCCGTGGCGATAAGACTGATGACATTGATGTCAGTCACTCTTCGCCACCTACCACCTCAACCGAAACATTTGAGGTACCCTCAAGAGGTCAATTGGGAAAGCTGTTGTGGAAACGGAAAAGTTTATTACTGACTGAAGATGAAGTGAAATTTACGGAATCTTCAAAATTTCCGAAAGAATTAGAAAATCTGTCAACACCTTTTCAATTCTTTTCGTATCTTTTTGGAGAAGACCTGATAGAGCACATCCAGATGGAATGTACATCTTACTGTGGATCAAGTGAACCAGAAAAAACCACAAATGTTTCAAAAACGGATTTGCTCAAGTATTTCGGAATTTTGTTCTTTTCATCTGTGATTAAATGCCCCAACGTACGATCCTATGGGCTTCGATTTAGTCAAAGAGGCAATGTCAATCAAAAAGGTTGAAAAATTAAAACGCATTCTTCACTTCAACGATAATACCACCGGCATAGCTGACGACAAGCAAGCGACGACAATCACGATAAGCTCCACAAGCTGAGGCCAATAATAGAAGATCTCAACAAAAATTTCAGCAGAATTCCAATGGAGGAACGATTGTGTGTGGATGAGCAAATGTGTGCCACGAAGGCTCGCCATCATCTAAGACAATACATGCCGCAAAAACCACATAAGTGGGGCTATAATCTATTTGTGCTTTGCGGGATATCTGGGTTCGCCTACAATTTCGAAATATATTCAGGAGAAGAGAATAAAATTTCGAGGCGCCTTACACATGAGGTGGATGTGGAAGCAAGTGTTAATATTGTAGTTCGGCTATGTCGCCAAGTGCCTAAGCACAAGAACTACAAATTGTATTGCGACAACTATTATACGTCGTTGCCACTCTTTGTATATTTGCGAAAGCAAGGCATCCACTGTCTGGGTACAGTAAGACGTAACAGGATTCCCATGTGAAATTCCCGAAAAGAGCGAATTCCAAAAGAAACCTCGAGGAACAGCAGTAGAAATAGTCACCACTTTGGACGACGTGGAGCTATCCAATACTCTTTGGAAAGACAACAAAGTTGTTGCTATGCTCTCAACATTTGATGGAAAGGAGCCGGAGTCGGAAGTGAGAAGGTAGAATTCGTTAAATTACATTTTTTGAAAATATTTTAATTATTTTTCACCTTTAGATATGACCGGAAAAAGAAATCAATTATTCAAATAAACTGCCCTGCCGTTATCGGAGCCTACAACAAGCACATGGTTGGAGTAGACTTGATGGACAGTTTTATAGGAAGGTATAGGATAACCATAAAATCCAGGAAATGGTACCTACGAATATTTCATCATCTTTTGGATATGACCTGCATCAACTCTTGGCTTCTTCACAAACAATTATGTCAATCAAAAGGCGTTGTTCCAAAAAATCAGACGGATTTTAGATTTGAATTAGCACAGACTTTGTGTCAAATAGATTTTGGTGGCAAGCGTTGCAAAATATCAAATCCTTCTTCACTGTCTATTGCAACCCAACATGAAGCAAAAAAGAAAAGGTCAAACACAACGCAACCTATTCCGTCCATTGACGTGCGTCACGATGGTGTAAGTAAGTAATCGGACACGCTGCAAACGTCCAGGCTATGTAGGACAGACCTTCATAAATGTCAAAAATGTAACATATCTTTGTGTTTGAACAGAGAAAGAAACTGTTTTTTACAGTTTCATAGTCTACAATTTACTAATAATTATGTTATTATTTATCTAGAAAATGAAAAAATAAAATTTAATATTAATTTATTTAAATAATTTCAATATTTCTTTACTTAAACACAAAATAATAATTATTAGCAAATAAATAAATAAAACACACAAAAAAAATTTCAGTTACAAGCACATTTTTATCTTCTGACGGGCAGTGATGCATATTTGAATCAACTAGTTTTTTTAAAAATTTCGCAGTAAAATAAAAATATTAACATAAACTAAATGTGCCACTTTTTTCAAGAGTGACTAAATAACCCAATTTTTGTTAAAAAATTCTATATATGTAAGTAATGCTTCAACTCAGTTTGATCTCTTTTGTTATTATTAAATTAACAACATTTTATGAAATTTTTTTTTTTATAAAATGGAATCTAAAAATTTCATCGAACGAGGAATCCAAGCAAATATAAAGCGTTATCAATTTTAAAAAAATATACTCTTCTGGTCTCTTGCAGATCATGCCAACAGCACGCGAATGCGCAAAAGAAGGACGTCCCGGGAACGAGCATGCTTTTCAATTCCCGAGTCCAGACTCCGATGCTTATTTATTTTATTAAGTGCATGATTAGTTTGTTTAATAATTATTTAATGTAGACGGGTTGAGTGCTGTCGGCGGTTGGGGGTACTGGATAGCGGGAGAAGTTTATATGCCTGTGCAAGGCACTTCTTTCGCACGGGTAACAGAAAGCTACTAGCAGGCTCGCTTCCGGATTTAGATTTAAGTGTAACGGCGGAGATCAATGTAGTATCTCCAGTAGAAAACTTGGCATTAATGGGTCATCTAAAATGCGTGGCACAACTTTTTCTTGTAGGGATCTCCTTCCATTATTTGGAGCTACTAACATATTTGAACCTAACGACCCACTGCCAACGCTTGAGATGGCGGTGCGCACACCAAGGAAGGCAATAAGTCGTCAGGTTCAGACATCAAAATTTTTAACTAGTAGAACTCCAACAAAAGTCTTTTTGCGTAGTCGTTAGAAAATTGAAAACACAAATTGTAAGTCTAAAAAAAGAAATAATTACAAAGAATCCTATTTTACAAGTAAAGGAACATGAAATTGAATGTGTTAAAATGGAAAATGATCGATTACGAGAAAAAATAATTCTTGAAAAGTTTGCGAAGGAAAATTTATTTGTAGAGTTTTGTGAGTCTCTCCCACCCAACTTAAGACTTTCTGTTGAGAACAGTCGTTGTAACAGTTCCTGTCATCACAACGGGCGCCGTTACGATGACAAACTAAAAACTCTTGCTTTAGGAGTTCCTCAAAAGCATTATGACCTGGCCCGACCAGAAAACCCTTCAAGAGTTCGTTTCAGACTGGCCGAAGTCACCAGGATGTTCCTTTAGCAGTCTGAAATCGTTAGAATTTCGAAGTCGTGGTTTTTCCAAAGCTCAACGCTACGTTTCAATTTGTTGCGACGAAATGGCGCTGAAACGTAATATCTTCTATAGCAGGCATGAATATAAAATCATTGGTCTCGAAGACTACGGAAATGAAAACCGAACAAACAGACTCACTGATTACGTCATGGTGCTAATGTTCCAAGGTATTGGCGATGAGTTTTGGAAACAACCATTTGCTTATTTTTTCTTGCATGGTCCTTGTAGAGGACAAATAGTTAAAAAATACGTCTTTGAAGCAATTTCACAGCTTCAAAGTATACATCTTGTGCCGTGTCATTGTGAATTGTGCGCAATCACAGGTTTCAACTTTAGGAGTTTCGCAAAATTTGCAAATGTAACTGAAGAAACCCCGTATTTTGTAGTCAATAAACAAAAATTCTTCTTTTTTCATGACGCGCCCCATCTTCTCAAAAGTACCCGGAATTGTTTGCAGAATTTCGAAAAAAATGTTGTTATATTTAACAACAAAAAGGTCAGTTAGTGCGACATTATTCATTTTTATAACATTGACTCAAAAGCACCCATCAGGTGCGCGGCCAAATTAACTCATGACCACGTCTAGTCGGGAAATTTAGCCATACAGTCGGTTCGGCCATGCGAACGTTATATAAATCAGCAGAGTTTAATGATACCAAAGCTCCTACAATTAAAAACACAATTGATTTCCTTCTGTTTTTTGATGAACTTTTTAATATTTTCAACAGCAATAACAGCGCTACACAATGCCAATCCAAAGGTCTTATTGTCACAGCGAGGGCCAGCAATTTTTTTTTAAAGCGAGCCAAAATTCTTTTAAATTCATTGGAAATAGTAGATTTCAGAGGCCAAAGTATAAATAATTAATTTTATTTCATTAAAGGTTGGCTCCTTAATATATCCAGCCTAATCAAGGGTGGATCAAGCGTCTGTGCCAGGACTCCGTGGAAAACTTTTTAGCACCACAACAGCGCATATGTTTACTGGGTTGTTTCAGAAACGCTAGGGCTTAGATTATGTAGATACAGTTGTCAAGGGGAATTGCGAGCCTTTAAGTTTTGCGCCCAGCGAATCAATTACATAGTATGAAAGATGCCATAAACCGAATTAGCAATGACACGCTAATCCAAATCAATTCATGGCAGCAATTCAAAAGTTTGCCAAGACCGCAGTGCCGCGTAGTTGATAATATTCAAATAGATATTCGTTTTACAGACATTAATGCATTAAAGGAAAATGCTTTCGTGTATGTCTGCGGATGGTTGTATTTAAAATTTCACAAATGTTTAAAACCTTTGCCACATTTCGGAAATGAAGACATCGCGAAAGATTATTTTTTTACCTTTGAAAAGGAGTTTCAAAATTATAGCCTTGTAATGTCTGTATAACCCTTGTATCTCTGGTCTCAGTGAACCGTCAACACCCGCATTGATTCCTGGCGGGCGTAGTCTGGAGTAGTTATTTGGTTCGCACTGTAAATTTTTAATGTCGTGTGTTTTATTATATGTGTGATTTCATTCTAAATCTAAAAAGATAACAATTAGTTTGAAAATACTTCAAAGACGTTGATATTTTTTCTACATAGATCAGTACCAAAATTAAAGTATGTGTGTATTTATACAATATGCTTATAAACAAAGCATATGCTGAAGCAAATAAGTACAAATGAAACATTTAAAAAAAACTAATTTAATTTTATATAGTTTATTATGTCTAATTTCATTCTAAAAGGTTAACAGTCATGTTTATAAATACTTCACCGATTTCGATTTGTTCTTGAAATATAATAAATGTATAAAAATAATAATAAAAAAATAAAATACTTATAAACAAAAAGATTTAACGAATCAAATATGTACAAACAAAAGATTTACATAAAACAATGGATCACGTTGAACCACTTCTTTTACAGCTTATGAAGACTACCTGACTTCAGTACGTTCGTTGTGCTTCTGAAGAAAGATGAAATAAAACTTTATTCGTCAATGAATATACAACAATAAAGAACTTACACACTATCTGCACGAGTGGTCGCCATCTTAACAAATTACGGCTTCTCGGTGGAGCGTCTTTCATCGTTTTTTGCACCATTCTGCTGCAATAACTATTCCATTAAGTTCATATTTAGCAAAATCGTTGACTAATGCCGCCCCAGATTTTTTCTTTCCCATTCAAATTTTTGTAATCTTCTGTGGAAAGGGCGAATTGAACCTCTCCAATAAAGCCTTCCTCTAAATTGACTTTTCAGTGAAAATAAATTAAAACTAATAAATATACATAAAAATACCAAAATACTTACCTTCTTTCCTCGCACATCGACAATTCTAACACGATTTCGACGGTTCATGTCGCCGGCGCATTTATTATTGCTTTCGTATCTTGCTTTGCCAGGGCGAATTCGAACACTTCCAGTTTTGTTATATGCAAACAAACATGTGAGCGCAACATTTGCTCATAGATGTGCATTTATCATTGCATTTGCAACTAATTGAAGGGTTATTTGAAAATTTAACTCCTGTACGTGGAAACCTCTACTTCCATGTATCGGAAAAATTTACGAAGGATTTCCTAATCCACATTATTCGCAACAAAACCAACGTTTTTCATTTCATTCATTCATTCGAATCTGCCAATCATTCAAGTCTTTAAACTGCTTTTCCCGTAAATTGTAAAACAGCTCTGGTGATATGAAAACACATGGAAACCTCTGCTTGATGTAATGGAAAACTTTATCAAGGATTTCCAAATCAACATTATTCGCAACAAAAACAGTGTTGTCTATTTCATTCATGTGATTCTGCCAATCACTGAAATCTTTAGCCTATTTTTTCGTAAATTGTAAAACGGCTGTAGTGATATGCCCGTATGATCAATTCGTTCGTATGATAGTGTCCTGATGGAGAGATGAAGCTAATTAGTATTACATCAGACTGTGTAGTGACTACTTACCAACAACCTTAGTTTTATTTCTTCCACAACGTTTCTTAGTCGATTGGGTAAACTATTCCATGACGACCACTATTTAAATCAATTCGAATCGATACAAATTTCTCATGTATTGTATTCGCTTTATTTTTTTTTTTTTTTGTCCTTGACGGTCATCAAATTCCCGAAGTAACGGAGGCAACTTGGATATTTTTAAAATTCATAGCTAATACGTTCAAGTTTAGTTGTAGTGTTCCGTCCTAGTTAATCTTTAAAACGTACTGTTTGTACGCCAGACTTTCACCACCATGGATTTTCCATGACCTACATGCTCGACGCGATATTACTTCTGGCAAAAGTGGTATTAATTAAGTAATGTGCAAGTTATTTAGATCCTGCTTTGACTTGCCGTTGTCATGTTGTATAATTATATAGGATTCTCGGTAAATTTACTATAGCGGCTTAAAAAGGCTTCAACCAAAGATTATATTTATATAATCTTTATATTTGTATAATCTTGGCTATTAAGTTAAACAAAGTTACAAATGATTTCTCTAACTATTTATTTAAATTTACCTTCACTTCTTTATTTTTTGTGCGACTGATGGCTGTGAGCGGTTTGTTTTTACTGAAAGACATAAAAATATGAAAAACATTTTTTCCATGATAACGGTACAAAACGAACCCAAAATATATACATGCAACAATTGAAAACACATAACGAGGTAAATTTCTCGGAACTATTAAGAACATTTTTAAATGTAAACAAGCGCCAGCGTGCCTCCCATGATGATCCGCCACACGTCACAAGTTCAATACAACTTTAAAAAATATCAACTTTAAAAAAGACTCAATACAACTTTAATTGTAAGTATTGTATTTTCAATATACTTTGTTCAATTCTCTCTTTCCAGTTCATGAACTTGAACCATATGTAACGATCTTAATGCTCACCGTTTGACTTCCAGAGTCCTCAATGACGTAGCTGCGCAGAACGAAACCACTTTTTGGTGTTGGTTGGCCAAATCTTGTTTTCTATCATTCTTACTATCCATCAACATAAAATCGCATACAGATTTACGTTAGAGACAATTCCGTACATGCATTCATATGCAAAGATCTCCTCAAAGCTCTTGTTGTGATTGAAAAATTTTTGTACCGGTTTTTGTTCTCAGTGGCACATCTTTGTATTCTATAATCTTTGCTTCAACCACGTGTTGTTATGACGATTTAGGTTTATTGTATTTTAAAATCAAATCTTTTGTTGGGACTAAATTTTCATAAGAAACATAAGAAATTCTTTATTATTTAAACTTTAAACAATTGTAATTATTTAATTTATTTTTATTATATAAACTAAGTATCAACATTACTTTATAGTTCATTAAATTGTAACAATAATAAACATAATCAATACTAAGATAAATAATTTAATATCTTTTGCTTTGTTAAACGAATTGAATCAGAAAAGTCAACAACAGACTATACCGTATTAAAATAAGCATTCCGAAGAAGTTCATGCTGTAGATGTGAAGTTCTCGCAAGGATTAAATGGAGCGGCTCATAATGTCTGACAGTGCGATAAAGAACATTTAAATAAGTGTTATATAGCAAGTAAGGACTATCAATAGCCCCATATACATCGCAAACTTAGGACGAGGCAGCACTTAACATCATATGACGATTAATAAGTGATGAATTTTAGCCGAGATTCGTAAGGTGATAAGTTTGATGATACATCCCAAGGAAAATTACGTAGAGAGAACAGTAAAAACTGCTTTTGAAAAGATTCAAGCTCAGCAATTATTATTATTGTTTATGTATCAAAACTTTATTATTTTAGTTTAATGTATCACAAAAACAAAAAATCGAGAAAAACCTAAAATTTATTGCTTTATCTATTGCATCTAATGATGTTTCTCTTGTAATAATATTGAATTACACATACTTAACAAAAATAAGATAGCGTAAAAATTAATACCAAATAGGTAATATAAATGATATATTCATTCCAATATATTCTTCTAAATCCCACTTACTATATATTTCGGATTAAGAAATCTTAAATTTTGGTCCGACATACATTACATCGCGTGTTCAATGAAAAAAAATTTTTAGCGCACGCGCACGCTGTCGGTTTCAATACAAGAATATTTTAAGCGCACGCGCACGCGGTCGGGTTCAAAAATGAGCGTGCGTTTACATACCCTGGTTATAACCAACATCTCAGTGATTGCAGTATGTCTCTCTATTTGTGTATAAATATGTATATACTGTTCATATACTATATATTATTCTCATTTTGTATGTATAAACGTTTTTATAGGTATATGAGGTTTGTATACTCTGTACCGTAATTTTGTTTTACGCTTTTGCAATACAAATCAGCAATGTGCATCACAAAAAAGTAAGAATAATAAAAAATGGTTGAGGTAAAATTAACCCAACCATCTGAGGACTTGAAAAAGGATAAAGACACGATGCTATTGTCAGCCATCGAATATGAATTTTCTTTTTTCGAAGAAATTAACAGTAGTATAGCAGCAGGCTTGAGGTTAACGTGCGAATATATCGATGTCCTTAATTCTCACTTGTTAAACCCAATAAATCAAGTAATTTTTTTTTAATGTCACCGATTTTAAAACGGATTAGGTCATATGAAATTAGAAACCTGAGAACCTCGGGAGCCAAAAGATAAAAGCTTTATTTTGATTACTTCATTAGTAACTATGCAATAAAAAAGGGCACTTTTTATTTTCAACTGAAATAAACACATTTTTTAAACTTTTGCCAGATTTAGATATTCATATCTCTGTCAGTATATCAGATATTAAGTTCCGGTTTTTTTAATAAATTCTTGGATATATTCGTTGTCAATTTGTTTTTTGAACTAAGTAAAACTGTTGGAAAGTTATTACGTAACATGAACCGCCAAATGTTCCAAATTTGGTTAAATTTCGTAGTATTTTGGAGCAGGAATTCTTTGCTCCAAAAGACTCCAAAACAAATTTTACACCAACGTAAAGTTGCAACTTTTCTCAAAAAGCCTATACCCCAATATGTCATAGAATGCAAACGTTTTTAACATGTTTCCCTTATTTTTTCTTTGGTGGTGCTACACTTTTCTTTCATATATTATATGTATATTTCAAAGTATGGAAAAGTACTGAGCAGCAATTAAGTTTTTTTAATTAACAGGTAATTAGCTCTTGCTGCATATTTGCCGTAAATGTACCTGCCCTAATATTTTTTTCCTGCAAACTGGAAAATTTTGTATATTTGTAGGTAAAAAATAATATAATGGTTTTGAATCAGTGACGGAAGGAATATTTAAAGAGTTGCGTTCATATAGTTTCCATATTCTTGGCAAAAACATGGTTCTTACGAAAAGACGATAAAGATGTTATTTCGCATACTCTAAGTGATAATTTTTTTGACTCATCCGATGAAAAAGAAACATATAAAAACCAAATAACAAACTTTTTACTGCATTTAAAATCACGTTACAAAGATTTGAATCGAAATAAGGAAAAACTGTACCAACGCTACACAGAATGGATGAACTCTGAACCCTGAACTGAAGAAGGGTAAACGAAGGAAATCTATGGACGAATGCAGTGAACGACCTAGAAGGCGCAAACTTGGCGACATCAATGACAAAATTCATTTCATCATCAAGTAGGTCCATCAAGAAGCAAAAACGACAAGATAGAAGTGATCGAAAATATAATGAAAGCGGGCCCCATACGCGTCAAAAGGATACTGAGCAGTATGCCAACTCCGACTGATGAAAAGAAGTTTACTCCTGAGGAAGCATTTGCACTATTTTTGGATTTAAAATTAACGAAAAGCTAATACAAGAATTACGCAACCGAAATAATGCAAAGAAATGCAACGTGTTTCCAAGTTATGAGAAGATAATTCCAATTAAAAAGAACTGCATACCTTCAAAAAACGGAATTGAGATTACTCCAAGTTCAGCAGAGGTCAAATTACAAGATCATATAGAACATACTGCGAACAGCGAAAAGTCTTGGCGATTGCAACCGAACGCTCCTTTGTAAATGGGTATGTGACGGATCATCTGGCCAGAAGCAATATAAACAATTTAATGCAGATAATACAACAGACACCGGTTTGTTCATGATATCTTTCGTTCCTTTGCGATTAAGGCGGAATAGCACTGAGTCTGAACAGTCAATCGACAAATATGTACCGATTGATATATGGAAGAATGAGACACCTTCATCGACGAAATATTGCACACCAATTAAATTTGCATTCAAAAAGGAGACTAAAGATGTGATAACTGAAGAAGTTAATGAAATTAGGAGGCAAATTGATGAACTTCAGCATCGGCTATTTGAGTATTATAGCCATGTTATTCAAATAGATTTCAAACTTCTGCTCACCATGATTGATGGAAAAGTCGAAAAAGCCTTAACTGATACGAAAGCATCATCTATAGACTATATACAGCTATAGCTGTATTATATGCCATCAAACCGCGAGTAACCTTAGCCAAGCACCAACAGAAGCCAATTATTCTGAAGAGACATACGAATTCAAATTGTCGCCTCTTCACATTAGAATTCGTTTCATGGAACATATACTCAAATTGGGCTATGATTTATAATTCAGAGCATCAGGAACGGTTAGAGAAAATGCAGCCAATAAGGAAAAACGGAAGCTGAAAAAAAGCCAAATACAGGAACAATATCGTGAAATAGCCAAATAATATCGCCAAAACAAGGAGAGGGAAATAAGAATTATGGAAACACCGCTAGAAGATTTTTCTCACATCCTCAGACGGCAGCTTTCATTACAGGAGTGAACTTCGAATTAATTAAGCGGTTTAAAAAAAAAAAATAGAGGTTATAGCATGCAGCAGGATGATTGATGCTAAAAAAATTGGTAAATATGCAAAGAAAACCGCAAAAATTTACAATGAAAAACATCCCTGGAGGAATATGCCATCAACAATTCATAAAATTCTTTATAATGGTGAGCAAACTATTGCAAATAGTGTACTTTCACTTGGTGATCTTTCTGAAGAAGCACAAGAAAAAAGAAACAAGGACTACAGATATTTTCGTGAACACAACACAAGGAAAATTTCAAGACATTGTACCAATGAGGATCTTCTTGCTGTTTTGCTGTGCACATCGGATCCATATATTTCAAATATTCGCCACAAATGGAAATCTAGCTCAATCGAGTTGAATAGTGATGCAAAAAATTTACTATTAGATGAGCGGAATTATTTTAATGAATCTTTTAAAGAAATTGTTTAATTTGCATTAGTTTCTTATTTATTACCTTATTTTTATTAATGTATTTTATTATTATGTTCGTTATAGATAATAAAATATTTTAAACATTAAATAAAAAGAAACGTATTATTTTTTAATCTCTTCTTTTAGGCTTTTGTGAAATTTTTGGTAGGGACACAAGGTACCCTGATTAAAACTCTCATATCTCTGGTTTCCGATAATCGATTTTTATGATTGTAATCACACATAAAAGCATAAGATTAGAAGACACCAACAAAAAAACCCAGAATAAAATATTCCAAAACAGTGAAAAGATATGGATTTTTGACCGCTAAGTTGAAAAGTGGCTAAGTATCCACTGTGCGGCGGGCGCTTGGGGTCTTCTGAGTTAATAAAGACGCGTTTTCTATTTTCTTTGATTATGATATCATTACAATGAGTGCAGAACAGGAATTCAAAGCGGAGCATTTGCAAGATGCAGCTTAGTCTCAGTCAGAGATAATGAGATACCACACTTATTCCAGCGCTTGTTGGGCTGGACTTCGGGTTCCAGTAGCTTGTAGGTATTCGTGAAAAACCTGGAAGTTTTGTGGTAGCGTTCGTGAAAAAATTGAACAGACCCTGGATGAAGTGCGGGCAGCGTGAAGAAAATGAAAATGACTATTTATCAAAAAAAACATATTTATCTAACCCTTAAACGGGATTTGATGCATATATGAATCGTCTGAAAAATTCTCTTTAAAATCACAAAGTTAATTGTCCTCTAAACATAATCTTTTAAATTAATCAAATAAAACTTCTGATACGTGTAGGGGTTTATTGTTAAATTAGAAACAATTATAAAAACGGACAAACTTAAAAAATATTTTTTTTGGAATTTAGAATTTTCGGCAACATTCGAACCAAAATTATTTGTACAAAATACACAAAAATCCTACAATAAAAATATAAATTTGCAAGATGTATGTGTGTTTTAGCAAATTGCCTTTAAAATTTTCATAAAAACATTAAACTTCTGCAGAAGCGCTCCTAAATGAAGACGATTCATATATGCATCAATGCGCGTTGAGACATACTTTCCTTCAATGTGCCTTTTCCGAATACATATAGAATATGAAGCGGTATGATGTATTTATGAGTGCCAATAAACTCATAGATATAATATCTAGAAATTAATGTAAAAGTTTTTAGTAGACTTTTCTGGGAAGTTTTAAAATTAAATTTACGCAGGTAAAGTTGTCTCCAAAAACGGTTCTAAAAAAACACGAACCTTTTGAAAATTTTTGTGATCTATTGCAAAATGCAAAAGTACCTGACCTTTTTAAGTTCTATTATAACGATAATCCAAGCATCTATTATAACGATAATCCAAGCAGGTATATCAGATGGACCCGAGGGGGCGGTTTTACGTGAATACCGGCATGAGCAAGATAAGTGCTGGTATAGAATTTTTGCATAAGAAATGCCTGGTATGTGTTTTTGCATAAAAAGCGAAGAAAAGAAATTCTTCGTCCAGTCGTAAGTGTCGATTTGAATTGAAGTGTGCTTCTGTACTGAATTGCGAAATAATTAAAAAAAAATGTTGCGAAAAAAGTTATGCTCCGAAGAAATTGCCTATATTCTGGCCCAAAATTCCATTGTCTAGCGAATATGAAACGGAGTCTGAAAGCGATACTGAAGCAATGGAGGCCGACCGAATACCGATCTCAGAAGAGGATTTGAGTGGCATTGCGGATGGTTTATTTCTCCGTGGCGATAAGACTGATGACATTGATGTCAGTCACTCTTCGCCACCTACCACCTCAACCGAAACATTTGAGGTACCCTCAAGAGGTCAATTGGGAAAGCTGTTGTGGAAACGGAAAAGTTTATTACTGACTGAAGATGAAGTGAAATTTACGGAATCTTCAAAATTTCCGAAAGAATTAGAAAATCTGTCAACACCTTTTCAATTCTTTTCGTATCTTTTTGGAGAAGACCTGATAGAGCACATCCAGATGGAATGTACATCTTACTGTGGATCAAGTGAACCAGAAAAAACCACAAATGTTTCAAAAACGGATTTGCTCAAGTATTTCGGAATTTTGTTCTTTTCATCTGTGATTAAATGCCCCAACGTACGATCCTATGGGCTTCGATTTAGTCAAAGAGGCAATGTCAATCAAAAAGGTTGAAAAATTAAAACGCATTCTTCACTTCAACGATAATACCACCGGCATAGCTGACGACAAGCAAGCGACGACAATCACGATAAGCTCCACAAGCTGAGGCCAATAATAGAAGATCTCAACAAAAATTTCAGCAGAATTCCAATGGAGGAACGATTGTGTGTGGATGAGCAAATGTGTGCCACGAAGGCTCGCCATCATCTAAGACAATACATGCCGCAAAAACCACATAAGTGGGGCTATAATCTATTTGTGCTTTGCGGGATATCTGGGTTCGCCTACAATTTCGAAATATATTCAGGAGAAGAGAATAAAATTTCGAGGCGCCTTACACATGAGGTGGATGTGGAAGCAAGTGTTAATATTGTAGTTCGGCTATGTCGCCAAGTGCCTAAGCACAAGAACTACAAATTGTATTGCGACAACTATTATACGTCGTTGCCACTCTTTGTATATTTGCGAAAGCAAGGCATCCACTGTCTGGGTACAGTAAGACGTAACAGGATTCCCATGTGAAATTCCCGAAAAGAGCGAATTCCAAAAGAAACCTCGAGGAACAGCAGTAGAAATAGTCACCACTTTGGACGACGTGGAGCTATCCAATACTCTTTGGAAAGACAACAAAGTTGTTGCTATGCTCTCAACATTTGATGGAAAGGAGCCGGAGTCGGAAGTGAGAAGGTAGAATTCGTTAAATTACATTTTTTGAAAATATTTTAATTATTTTTCACCTTTAGATATGACCGGAAAAAGAAATCAATTATTCAAATAAACTGCCCTGCCGTTATCGGAGCCTACAACAAGCACATGGTTGGAGTAGACTTGATGGACAGTTTTATAGGAAGGTATAGGATAACCATAAAATCCAGGAAATGGTACCTACGAATATTTCATCATCTTTTGGATATGACCTGCATCAACTCTTGGCTTCTTCACAAACAATTATGTCAATCAAAAGGCGTTGTTCCAAAAAATCAGACGGATTTTAGATTTGAATTAGCACAGACTTTGTGTCAAATAGATTTTGGTGGCAAGCGTTGCAAAATATCAAATCCTTCTTCACTGTCTATTGCAACCCAACATGAAGCAAAAAAGAAAAGGTCAAACACAACGCAACCTATTCCGTCCATTGACGTGCGTCACGATGGTGTAAGTAAGTAATCGGACACGCTGCAAACGTCCAGGCTATGTAGGACAGACCTTCATAAATGTCAAAAATGTAACATATCTTTGTGTTTGAACAGAGAAAGAAACTGTTTTTTACAGTTTCATAGTCTACAATTTACTAATAATTATGTTATTATTTATCTAGAAAATGAAAAAATAAAATTTAATATTAATTTATTTAAATAATTTCAATATTTCTTTACTTAAACACAAAATAATAATTATTAGCAAATAAATAAATAAAACACACAAAAAAAATTTCAGTTACAAGCACATTTTTATCTTCTGACGGGCAGTGATGCATATTTGAATCAACTAGTTTTTTTAAAAATTTCGCAGTAAAATAAAAATATTAACATAAACTAAATGTGCCACTTTTTTCAAGAGTGACTAAATAACCCAATTTTTGTTAAAAAATTCTATATATGTAAGTAATGCTTCAACTCAGTTTGATCTCTTTTGTTATTATTAAATTAACAACATTTTATGAAATTTTTTTTTTTATAAAATGGAATCTAAAAATTTCATCGAACGAGGAATCCAAGCAAATATAAAGCGTTATCAATTTTAAAAAAATATACTCTTCTGGTCTCTTGCAGATCATGCCAACAGCACGCGAATGCGCAAAAGAAGGACGTCCCGGGAACGAGCATGCTTTTCAATTCCCGAGTCCAGACTCCGATGCTTATTTATTTTATTAAGTGCATGATTAGTTTGTTTAATAATTATTTAATGTAGACGGGTTGAGTGCTGTCGGCGGTTGGGGGTACTGGATAGCGGGAGAAGTTTATATGCCTGTGCAAGGCACTTCTTTCGCACGGGTAACAGAAAGCTACTAGCAGGCTCGCTTCCGGATTTAGATTTAAGTGTAACGGCGGAGATCAATGTAGTATCTCCAGTAGAAAACTTGGCATTAATGGGTCATCTAAAATGCGTGGCACAACTTTTTCTTGTAGGGATCTCCTTCCATTATTTGGAGCTACTAACATATTTGAACCTAACGACCCACTGCCAACGCTTGAGATGGCGGTGCGCACACCAAGGAAGGCAATAAGTCGTCAGGTTCAGACATCAAAATTTTTAACTAGTAGAACTCCAACAAAAGTCTTTTTGCGTAGTCGTTAGAAAATTGAAAACACAAATTGTAAGTCTAAAAAAAGAAATAATTACAAAGAATCCTATTTTACAAGTAAAGGAACATGAAATTGAATGTGTTAAAATGGAAAATGATCGATTACGAGAAAAAATAATTCTTGAAAAGTTTGCGAAGGAAAATTTATTTGTAGAGTTTTGTGAGTCTCTCCCACCCAACTTAAGACTTTCTGTTGAGAACAGTCGTTGTAACAGTTCCTGTCATCACAACGGGCGCCGTTACGATGACAAACTAAAAACTCTTGCTTTAGGAGTTCCTCAAAAGCATTATGACCTGGCCCGACCAGAAAACCCTTCAAGAGTTCGTTTCAGACTGGCCGAAGTCACCAGGATGTTCCTTTAGCAGTCTGAAATCGTTAGAATTTCGAAGTCGTGGTTTTTCCAAAGCTCAACGCTACGTTTCAATTTGTTGCGACGAAATGGCGCTGAAACGTAATATCTTCTATAGCAGGCATGAATATAAAATCATTGGTCTCGAAGACTACGGAAATGAAAACCGAACAAACAGACTCACTGATTACGTCATGGTGCTAATGTTCCAAGGTATTGGCGATGAGTTTTGGAAACAACCATTTGCTTATTTTTTCTTGCATGGTCCTTGTAGAGGACAAATAGTTAAAAAATACGTCTTTGAAGCAATTTCACAGCTTCAAAGTATACATCTTGTGCCGTGTCATTGTGAATTGTGCGCAATCACAGGTTTCAACTTTAGGAGTTTCGCAAAATTTGCAAATGTAACTGAAGAAACCCCGTATTTTGTAGTCAATAAACAAAAATTCTTCTTTTTTCATGACGCGCCCCATCTTCTCAAAAGTACCCGGAATTGTTTGCAGAATTTCGAAAAAAATGTTGTTATATTTAACAACAAAAAGGTCAGTTAGTGCGACATTATTCATTTTTATAACATTGACTCAAAAGCACCCATCAGGTGCGCGGCCAAATTAACTCATGACCACGTCTAGTCGGGAAATTTAGCCATACAGTCGGTTCGGCCATGCGAACGTTATATAAATCAGCAGAGTTTAATGATACCAAAGCTCCTACAATTAAAAACACAATTGATTTCCTTCTGTTTTTTGATGAACTTTTTAATATTTTCAACAGCAATAACAGCGCTACACAATGCCAATCCAAAGGTCTTATTGTCACAGCGAGGGCCAGCAATTTTTTTTTAAAGCGAGCCAAAATTCTTTTAAATTCATTGGAAATAGTAGATTTCAGAGGCCAAAGTATAAATAATTAATTTTATTTCATTAAAGGTTGGCTCCTTAATATATCCAGCCTAATCAAGGGTGGATCAAGCGTCTGTGCCAGGACTCCGTGGAAAACTTTTTAGCACCACAACAGCGCATATGTTTACTGGGTTGTTTCAGAAACGCTAGGGCTTAGATTATGTAGATACAGTTGTCAGGGGGAATTGCGAGCCTTTAAGTTTTGCGCCCAGCGAATCAATTACATAGTATGAAAGATGCCATAAACCGAATTAGCAATGACACGCTAATCCAAATCAATTCATGGCAGCAATTCAAAAGTTTGCCAAGACCGCAGTGCCGCGTAGTTGATAATATTCAAATAGATATTCGTTTTACAGACATTAATGCATTAAAGGAAAATGCTTTCGTGTATGTCTGCGGATGGTTGTATTTAAAATTTCACAAATGTTTAAAACCTTTGCCACATTTCGGAAATGAAGACATCGCGAAAGATTATTTTTTTACCTTTGAAAAGGAGTTTCAAAATTATAGCCTTGTAATGTCTGTATAACCCTTGTATCTCTGGTCTCAGTGAACCGTCAACACCCGCATTGATTCCTGGCGGGCGTAGTCTGGAGTAGTTATTTGGTTCGCACTGTAAATTTTTAATGTCGTGTGTTTTATTATATGTGTGATTTCATTCTAAATCTAAAAAGATAACAATTAGTTTGAAAATACTTCAAAGACGTTGATATTTTTTCTACATAGATCAGTACCAAAATTAAAGTATGTGTGTATTTATACAATATGCTTATAAACAAAGCATATGCTGAAGCAAATAAGTACAAATGAAACATTTAAAAAAAACTAATTTAATTTTATATAGTTTATTATGTCTAATTTCATTCTAAAAGGTTAACAGTCATGTTTATAAATACTTCACCGATTTCGATTTGTTCTTGAAATATAATAAATGTATAAAAATAATAATAAAAAAATAAAATACTTATAAACAAAAAGATTTAACGAATCAAATATGTACAAACAAAAGATTTACATAAAACAATGGATCACGTTGAACCACTTCTTTTACAGCTTATGAAGACTACCTGACTTCAGTACGTTCGTTGTGGTTCTGAAGAAAGATGAAATAAAACTTTATTCGTCAATCAATATACAACAATAAAGGACTTACACACTATCTGCACGAGTGGTCGCCATCTTAACAAATTACGGCTTCTCGGTGGAGCGTCTTTCATCGTTTTTTGCAACATTCTGCTGCAATAACTATTCCATTCATTTCATATTTAGCAAAATCCTTGATTAATGCCAGCCCAGATTTTTTCTTTCCCATTCAAATTTTTGTAATCCGCTGAGGAAAGGGCGAATTTAACCTCTCCAATACAGCCTTCCTCTAAATTGACTTTTCAGTGAAAATAAATTAAAACTAATAAATATACATAAAAATACCAAAATACTTACCTTCTTTCCTCGCACATCGACAATTCTAACACGATTTCGACGGTTCATGTCGCCGGCGCATTTATTATTGCTTTCGTATCTTGCTTTGCCAGGGCGAATTCGAACACTTCCAGTTTTGTTATATGCAAACAAACATGTGAGCGCAACATTTGCTCATAGATGTGCATTTATCATTGCATTTGCAACTAATTGAAGGGTTATTTGAAAATTTAACTCCTGTACGTGGAAACCTCTACTTCCATGTATCGGAAAAATTTACGAAGGATTTCCTAATCCACATTATTCGCAACAAAACCAACGTTTTTCATTTCATTCATTCATTCGAATCTGCCAATCATTCAAGTCTTTAAACTGCTTTTCCCGTAAATTGTAAAACAGCTCTGGTGATATGAAAACACATGGAAACCTCTGCTTGATGTAATGGAAAACTTTATCAAGGATTTCCAAATCAACATTATTCGCAACAAAAACAGTGTTGTCTATTTCATTCATGTGATTCTGCCAATCACTGAAATCTTTAGCCTATTTTTTCGTAAATTGTAAAACGGCTGTAGTGATATGCCCGTATGATCAATTCGTTCGTATGATAGTGTCCTGATGGAGAGATGAAGCTAATTAGTATTACATCAGACTGTGTAGTGACTACTTACCAACAACCTTAGTTTTATTTTTTCCACAACGTTTCTTAGTCGATTGGGTAAACTATTCCATGACGACCACTATTTAAATCAATTCGAATCGATACAAATTTCTCATGTATTGTATTCGCTTTATTTTTTTTTTTTTTTGTCCTTGACGGTCATCAAATTCCCGAAGTAACGGAGGCAACTTGGATATTTTTAAAATTCATAGCTAATACGTTCAAGTTTAGTTGTAGTGTTCCGTCCTAGTTAATCCTAGTTAATCCGTCCTGTTTGTACGCTGAATATGCCTTTCACCACCATGTATTTTCCATGACCTACATGCTCGACGCGATATTACTTCTGGAAAAAGTGGTATTAAGTTAGTAATATGCAAATTATTTGTATCCTGCTTTGATTTGCCGTTGTCATTTTGTATAATTATATATTATAGGATTCTCGGCAAATTTACTATAGAGGCTTAAAAAGGCTTCAACCAAAGAATACAAAAATTCGGATTGGATTTAGCGTAAATCCCAGTAGAGCTTTTCAGAGCGCACCTTGAGAGAGAGCGAGTTAGAATTCTCTCAGTTCGTTTTTCTTATCTCTTTAATAACATAGAAGCGGGGAAGGAAAACGAAGAAGAAGTTTATGACGATCAGAAAAACCAACAATTTTAATCCTATTCACTCTTGCACATGCAGTTCGTGTGTCTCTAATTTCTTGCTTCCTAAATGGTGCATTTCTGGAGTTTTTAATGGTTTCGAATTGATTTTCTGCCATGCGTTGACGAAGTAATAAATTACGCTATAAAATCAAATAAAATTTCGTATAATGGAAATATCTTAGTTCTGGGCATTTGATTATTGTGATAATTATCTTCAACATTTCAATTCTGATGTGATTGATTATATATGTATATTTCATTAAAATCCGATAAGAGCTTGTTGCTAGCATATTTAGCATTGTAAAAGTTTCAGGTTTTTGCAAATGTTATGTAATTGCAATAATAATAATTTAGACGTGCTGTGAAGAATTAATTTTGCAAGTGCTGTTGGAATACTACAGCATATTTAAAAGAAAGTTTCCTGCAATAAAAATATTTACTTTTATTTATAAAGCAATGTAATTGTCTTAAATTTTATGTACTATCCATCAACATAAAATCACATACAGATTTACGTTAGAGACAATTCCGTACATGTATACATATGCAAAGATCTCCTCAAAGCTCTTGTTGTGACTGTAAAATTGTTGTATCGTTTTTTGTTCTCAGTGGCACATTTTGTATTCTATAATCTTTGCTTCAACTCAACCCACCGCTCGCCTTCAGCAGAGCGAATACTTACATTCCCCCGTACACTTACTCAGGTCTTCTTTTCCATGACCTACATGCCTAATGGTACCAATATTAAGCAGTGAGCACTGCCGCCGTTTTTAATTTTTAAAAGTACTAATTAAGCTACAAAATCGTAGTACCAAATTCCTAACAAGGAAACACAATCTAATATAATGGCTGAGCAAATATTTTAAGCGCACGCGCACGCGGTCGGGTTCAAAAATGAATCGACCGCGGTCGACCGCGAGCGTGCGCTTACGTACCCTGGTAAAATATAATTACGTTTTAATTATGAAAATAAAGAAACTAAACAAAGACGTTTATTCTATTAAGGAATAAAAAAGGTCCATTACATAAAAATTGTCATAAAATATATGTATATATATAAATTATACTTTGTGTTGTTATGACGATTTAGGTTTATTGTATTTTTAAATCAAATCTTTTGTTGGGATTAAATTTTCATAACAGCGTCTTTAACAAGCATTAAAGAATTTACTGTGCTAACCTTTAAACAATTCTTTATTATTTAACCTTTAAACAATTGTAATTATTTCATTTATTTTTATTATATAAACTAAGTATCAACATTACTTTATAGTTCACTAAAATGTAACAATAATAAACATAATCAATACTAAGATAAATAATTTAATATCTTTTGCTTTGTTGAACGAATTGAAACAGAAAAGTTAGCAACAGACTATACCGTATTAAAATAAGCATTCCGAAGAAGTTCATGTTGTAGATGTAAAGTTCTCGCAAGTATTAAATGCAGCGGCTCATAATGTCTGACAGTGCGATGAAGAACATTTAAATAAGTGTTCTATAGCAAGTAAGGACTATCAATAGCCCCATATACATCGCAAACTTAGGACGAGGCAGCACTCAACATCATATGACGATTAACAAGTGATCAATTTCAGCCGAGATTCGTAAGGTGATGATAAATCCCAAGGAAAATTACGTACAGAGAACAGTAAAAACTGCTTTTCCAAAGATTCAAGCTCAGCGATTTAACAGGCATAGTTTGGGTTCCAGAAAGGCGAGGCATATTCCAACAATGGTGTAAAAAGTGATGTTTATAACAGCTTAGATTACTGAGCTGGCATAGTGACCCTTGAATTATTTAGTCCAACGTTTAATAAATTCCAACGTACTATAAACTTTACTAGAAAAATGTTTTAGATGTCTATGAAAACGTCATTTACGATGGAGAACTTTTTGTTTGCGAAAATTCTTTCAACAGCTACACTGCCATGGGTAAACTAAGCAAACTTCCAAAAACATACAAAACATTATTTTATATAACGAAACATTTTAAGAGCTTTATCAATAATTCGACTGCGCGCACGGAGCCGAAAAATCGACAGGATTAATTTTCGTCGTCTCAATTTTTTTACGAATTTGAATATGCTGCAATTTTTCGACACCTGTAGGATTTGTCAGGGTTTCTCGAACGGTTTTACCTTTTAGAAATCAAGTTCTGTATCTGAGAAATAATCTTCTGCATATAGTCAAATAAAATTTTGTAGTAATAGAAATAGTAGTACTTTTGTAAAAGGCACAGTACCGCTATACTGATGATGGAAATGTAGTATAGGACTCCGATCGGACAAAGTTCAACAGCACTGATCATAAATAAAATTTTCATTTTTAAATAAATTCATCTGTGAAGTAGAAGTTTTCAGGAAAAATAACTTCTCTTTTGCTTTATTATTGTTCATATACAAAAAACCAATTTTAAATTGGGACATATTTTTAACGTTGCACAAATGTTTCAAGTTTTTTAGAATTTTGGACATTTTAGACATTTCTCCAAATTAACTTATGGCTAAATTTTGATTTCAATAAGTCGATGGTTGCCATCGCCTTATGGCAGGTACCGCGATCCTGTTGGAACCAAATTTTGTCTGGATCAGTGTCAACCATTTTCAAACTGAAAAACGATTCCATTGATTGTAACGCTTGTATACTCCACCAAAAGGTGAATTTTACGGGATGCAATGGTATCTGTAGAGTCTATTGAAGATTCGTCTGACTCCTTATGCGGCAATTTTTCTAAATATGAAACCTGTTGAAAACGTTAAAACAACCGGTCTCTTTGCCCTAAAGCCCAATCGACGAAAGAACGACGCATTTGATGACCTCGTATGTTTTAACTGCTGTACCAGGTGGACCTTATACGACTGCCAAGATCTTCGCACAAGATTTTCCACATATTGGACAGACAATGCTCCAATTCTTGCGACCGACGGCGAATTGATAAATTTTGATCTTCTTCCACACTTTCATTTACAGCGGCAATATCGTCATCAGTGTATACATTTTTTGGCGTATTGTGGAGTTACTGCATAATTTAAAGAATATGTGGTAGGAAATCTATTCACAGTTCGACGGATAGCTTTTAGCGATTAACAATTATGTGCGCTATAAAATATCACCAAGGCACATAAATATAAAATACAATATATTATTAGCAAAAATAAATAATTCGTATAAGAATTAATTACTAAAAGTAACAGCGAATCCTTATTGCTTAGATGACAAGATATTGACACAGGTAGACAGAAGCTCTAGTATTAAATTTTGATCAAAATCAAATGTCATAACTCAAATATTTATTTAAGAAATAATAATTTTAACGTTTTCCCGACAATGAACCACCATCAAAGACCACTCTGGGAGCGTATCTTGGATTTTTCCTTAAGGTACGGATCTTTTCCATGTCCTCGTAGAAATAAAGTTGCATGCGCACATCTTTTGGAAACTAATAAACAGAGAACAGAGGATTTCTTCCCTGCAAAACTTGGCTACTAGTGAAAATAGCACCATAATTTCCCTAGTTGCGAAGTAATGCAGCTAAAGTGATTATTTGTAAGTATATTCGGAAATGTATATTTACTAGTTCCAAAGTAATGCGGGTGGCAGTCAGTCGACACAGAAATTTACCGTTTGGTGCAAATTGTACTGTATAAAATTCGTCCGATCGGTCGCTAGAAGAAACGAAGTTAGTTGCAAGTCGTTCGCAGAAGCAAACTGTGCTACTGCGATTTGGAAAAATTTTATTTCAACAAAGTAAGTGACAGAGCACTGTTAATACATATTTTATTAAGCATATTTTTAAAGCATGAGTAAACGGCCTATTTACGTACAATATTATAATAAACAACACTAATTTATTTAATTCCAATGAATTAAATTCTTACAAAGTTCTCAGATTTGCAGATTTATTTCAACTTAACCGTTGGTGAAGCCAGCCGAATCACGATTGAGAAAGGCGATACAGCTACAGAAAAAAAAAAGAATTCTGAAAAACATGTGCATGGAAAAGAAGAATAAACAAAGAAATTGTATAATTTGTTATATGTATGTATCAAATAATAAATAAAATTGCAGGTAAAATTCACTGAAGAATCGTACCGAATAACAAAACGCACCTTCTTTTTCTTTTCTAGTTCTTAACTGTAGAGTAAGTAGTTCTTTTCGAAACAGGATTAACCCTCACTGTATCTCATTTTAATAGAACGAACGAGGTGGCAATTGACCCGTTCTGCATTACATTGGAACCAGTTAAAAGATAGCTCATAACGATCTGGTTTCATACTAATTCATAAAGAACTAGAATGGTTAGAGTGATTTATGCACTAGTATTGAACCACGCAGTAGGGAACTATCGTTTAATTAGTTCCATTGTAATGCAGAGCGGGTTAATTGCGACCTCGTTCCATTGAAATGAGATGCAATGAGGGTTACTCCTGGTTTGAAAAGAAATACTTATTCTCCAGTTCAGAGCTAGAAGATCTTACTGCAGGGATATAACAGAACACTAATACTAATATAGAATACTAATGTAAATCGTATACAAATGTAGTACTTTCTATCAATAAAAATTGAAGATATAGTACTCTTTGATATAATCTATCAATTTCAGCAACAACTCGGAACGGAACATCAGAACGGTGCCTGTACTGGAATCGATGCAGACTCTTGAATTGGTCTGCTTTATAAAATATTTCATCATTATGGCAATTCTAATTTCAAAATTCAAAGCAATATTATCGACTGATCAAAATGGACGTGTACATACACACAAAGGCCAATAAAATAAGAACGCAAATTACTCGTTCAGATTGCAGCCATTAATTCAAAGTTTATTTGGCAATGATGCTGAAAATATCCGCCTACGTCTGTACCATGCATCACTAATACTTTATTGTTATTTCTTTTATTTATTGTGTATTTATTATTTACTATTGTGTTTTATTTTCCGTCATAGAAGCTATTAAAAAGCAGGGTCATAAAGAATTTCTTCATAAGTTAAGTAAGCTTTCTCTGATGCTCCTTCTGGGTGTTCCACTCAGCAGATTTGACGGCTGTTTGAGTTTTCGAAGAATTTGTGTTAGAAATTGCTTGCAACCAAAACTGCAGCCTTCGAAGATCATGAATCATATTGTTTAATAGTTTCTCATTTAAGAATAGTACCTATATTCTGTATATCAGCGGAAACGTCTCAGTGTGTTCGAGAGATGAGCCATTTTTGGTACTACAGATAGTAACCAAAAAGGTAGATTGTATTTAGCAGCCCTAAATACAAAATGTCTACTTTTTAGCGGTGTTTGCTTTTGAGTTATGCATGAAATTTGAAAAATCTCAGAGAAGTGTCCTTTTCGCGCCACCGATTTCATCCAAAAAGAGACTACTGCAAGTACACAACTAGGTCCTATAAAAGTGCCTCAAATACCAAATTTTAACTCTCTCCGTTTTTGAGTTGCTGAGGATACGTACATACATATATACATCACTTTCACCTAGAACAAATACCAAAGAAGATGTTCATTTTTACTAAATTTTATTTAATCTAATAGCAGTTAATCTGCGATAGGGTCATCGTATTAGGAATAATCGTAAGCATCTATTGCTTACCTTAACTGGACAAATAGCGATGAGACAAATAGCGATGATTTTCTATTGAGTTTGTCGGTATCAGCACTGGGCTGAGGTAGGATAAATGCACCACTGGGTTTTGATATGTATGTATGTACAAAAAAATAAAAGTAAGGAAAGGAAAGCAGCATCAAAATGCGCAAAGGAACTCAAAAACACCCAAGGAACGAAGACGCCGCACGTAGATAAGTCTGTATGTGGATCAATACCTGAGTAAGCACCATCTGCTTTGCCGTTATTTAGTGATGATTTATCATACGCAGCTTCATCCTTATTCCAGTCTCAAGCAACAACCACGTGCCTCGACAAGGAGCACAACATCAAATCCCATTCAAAATTTTTGGAGAACAAAACAAACGACAAAATTTTGGTTGCTTCAATGCTCTCTAGGGATACCAACTCTAGGGATTTTTAAATGATCGTTTATAACAAATATTTTCTTTTCTTTAACTAACAGTATTACTTAATTTAGGTTTCTTTTATTTGATGAATACTTTTATGTTCGATTTAAAATATACTATATTGTTATAAATGATACTTTTTCCTGTGGTTAAATGAAACTACATATAATGACGAGTTATAAGAGGAAATATCGAACGGGAAGTAAAATAGGTGAGAGGAATTACAGACAGTGATTAAAAAAGCCTGCTTATTCATTTTTGCGGTTTTTATTATGCATAAAAGAAACACTTTCAGAAGAAAACATGCGAAAAATCATATGTATATACGTAAATGCGGTTATAGTAATTCAAGTATTCTTATGTCTAACGTCAATAATGTGTACATGCGTCAGTGTTACGTCATTAGCCGAGATTTGCACCACATTCGAGCACGTAATTAAGATCGTTTCTGTGGTTAGGCAAAATTTAATTCAATAATAATAAATTTAATTGCAGGATGTTGTGTAAATTTATAATTTATTTGGATAAGTGTTAAAAATAAATCATAGATGTGCGAAAACACTTTCTCAAATTACGAGAACTTGTTTCGTACCATGAATGTGTAATAAAGTGGACGTTTTGCTTTGGGTGTGTGCGTTCGATTATTGGCTTGCTCTCTTCTCGATTGCATCATTTGTCGTAAACAATGCATGAGATGAGAACTGAATTGCATGGTGCGCAATTCACGTTTTGCACCCGACTATTGTCACGTTCCGCATGAGAACAAAGTGTGTTTACTTTCATTTGGCGCTGACGTCTGTACGGCATCAGCGAAGAAGAAACGACGATTTTCATAATAGATTATTAAAGCTTTTTAATGAAAATTTCAACAAGAACAACTTTTACGAAACAGTTTAGGGAAACAATAAATAAAGTATTATTTTTAGAATCGAATATTTTTTAATAATCAAAAATGATAACTTCATAGGTTCTTAATATCCCCTCCAAAAAAAAAAAAAAAAAAAAATATAAATTTCGACCTTTTATTTGGGGTATTTAATAATAGCCACACACCCTGTATATGCGACCTACGAAAAAACACTTACATTTATTTATCTTACGTTATGAAGCGCAAAGAATTAAAAACTGAAAATCGCAAAAAATTAAATTATATGCATCGTAAAATCGTAATAATAAAACACAGAGAAAACCATCTGAATGAATTACAACAACCACTTAAAATGTTTTTATTTCTAATTTTGCAAAAAAAAAAAAAAAAATGTTTAATGAGGTGTGTTTATCGCAATGGTCCAGGAAATAACGCAATCGTTTTTCTGCTTAACTAATAAAATAGACGAAATACACATATGTACACATGGTATTTTTAGATTGAGTATTTGATGAACGTGAATGAAAGTATTCTGTAGCAAAGACCACAATGTCCATGTTTGGCACTTTAATTGAAATTAATAAAATAATAATAACGCCACAAGTGTTTAATAAACGCGTATATATACACACACCTACCTACATTTATACAATGCGAGTAATACGCCGGCTTTCAACACTCTGCGAATATTTATTTGTCGCCAAATTCGGCGTTCGAAGTTAATTCATTCGGACATTAGGTTAATAGACACGCATACGTCTTCATAATATTCTATTGAATAGCAAATTGTGACGCAACATGGTACCAGGAGCTGAAGTACGACAGTTAGAAACATTTGTGTAGAATGACAGCCTCAAACAGCTGACCATGATTCAAAAAACTTGACTTGAACCGTGTTCCTTAAGACACTTACGTAATTTTACGTGATGATGGAAAGTTTCGCTCCAATTCAATGCACGAAGCTCATTTCTTTCAGAATCTTTCTTCTGGTTTTGCGTGTGTTTAGCCTTTACACCACTTTTCACTTTCAGTTTAGTTACTTTATGTCATCCTTTTTGAGGAACTCATTTGCAAAAAAAGTAAAAATTTCAGTGTTTGACAGTTGTTTCCGCTCAAGACGTAAAGGGAAGACGTTACTTGTAAATCTAAAAGCATCATTTGTTATTCAAAACTTATATTTAAGTCAAAACAAAATATTCTTGTATTGAACTGTAAATAATGTTAATTTAATTACATATTGGAATTTGATTTTTCGAAATGTTATTACTGTAAATTGTGATTTACAAATGCCCGCTTTCTGTAAATAATCGCAGAATTTCTCATTATTGAACTCTGTGCCCAGGAAATTAGATTTGTTTTGGGTGTCTTCAATAAATCAACTCGGACCGTGATAAAATCGATAAAATATTTAACCTTAAATTAACCCACAGCGATGACGTAACAATAATTGGGCAAAGTTCGGTTAATAATCATACGATTGCCCCTCAAGGGTCGAACCCTCATCACGTAAGATCAAAAGCAACACTTCCCGAGCCAAGCTTGGACATTGCTATAAACCCTCATCTTGTGTCCAACATATTTAATTCTTTTCCATTATTAAGATTCTTCTCAATTCAGTTTCAATGACTATTTAAGCCTATGTACAAATATTATATAAATTTTGAAAAATTCGAAAAGACCAACGACTACTTTCAGTCAGAAAAACGGATGTACACGGGATGTGCTTGGTTAATAAATGTCCAAAAAGAATGCAACAGGCATTCATTAAATATATGTATGGTTGTGTGTGTGTCTGTGTGTTTGGAAATGTATGAGTATTAATATGAATGTTTGTATTAAGCATGAGTGAATAATTAGAAACTTTGCAGTGAGTTTTAATTATTTTTTATATTTATTTAAAAATGTTCGTTTTCAAGCAGTGCTGCCAATCAAAACGATTTAAAAAATCTTATTGTCATATAATTCATTTGTCATTGGGCAAAAAATAAAATACTAATAAATTGGAGAGAAACTAAATAAGAAATAGTAATGTAGAACTATGAAATGCTGAAGATGAAACGCCGATAAAATTTTTGGAAATACATTTACATATGTTTATAGCAGAAACAGGAATAATGAATTAATAACATGTGGCAACACTTGCGCAACAACAACAACACTTTCCGTTGTGTAACGTTTCAGTGATCACGCGTTCAACCCTGAATGAAGAATTCTCATTTTCGAAAATTGCAGTGAACCAAGACAACAATCGAAGCACCACGAAACTCCACGAAACTCCATCGAATACCCTGAACAACACAATTTCATTATAAGCACCACCGTCATCATCACCGCAATTGCGATGTACATACGTCAGTCTGTCTGTCTGTCTGTCAGTCTGTCCATTTGACTTCTAGAGAAGAAGGGCGTTGAACTTTTTAGAATCGGAAATACGAACCATAAACATAAATGCACTCAATACAATTCAACAAAAATATCAGCCGAACGGAACAGTCCAAACAACAAGAATTCCATTCCCATTTATTTATGTATATTTTCAATAGCATAATTCGATAGCAGTGCATTTAAGTTTTTCAGCATAACTGGCACTAGACTCCACTTCCATAGTCCATAGTCTACAGCTGTAATATCAGGAAATGGGGGAAAAAACCCAGAAAAACACTAAACGTGCATTTATAAACAGTAACACATGCGTTTTTACGATCGAGTACAGTTTTCTATGGAAGCAAAAATCGAAATAAACGCAAGGATTTTTAAATGAGTACCAGAAACTGAAGAAGACTCCAATTACTCATCAATAATTAGCAGCGAAAGAGACAGCAATTGAAAGAGAAAAAGCCACAGGCTGCATGCAGAAGAGAATCTTAGTAAACCTCAAAAGGAAACACTCGTTCAACTGGTTTTTCAATGCGTTTTCTCTCTCTCCTTAACACCGATCAACTTTCAAATTTTCCTTCAGCTGAGAAGTTACTTATTGTACGAAGAACAAAAACCTTCATTCACGATCGCCAACGAATCACTTCGTTTCGTCCAAGTTAAATTCGTGCAAAATTGCAAATATGTATTCCACTTGTTCTTAAATTGTGGTTAACTTTTAGTTAACTTTTGTTGTTCTTAAATTGTTGTTAACTTTTAGAAAACAAATGATGATTAAGAATAAATACAAATATTTTAAAAATGTTTTAAGTTATTTTAGTTAGAAATAACAACACGAATATTATCAATAAAAAGTCTGCAAATTACAATATTTTCCTATTGCTTTCTATTGATTTTAAATTCTTGTTAGACTTTTTGCAGGCTTTGTGAAATTTAACATTGAGGAAGGTCACACATCAGCGATGCGAGAATTCATATTTCGAAATCGAAATTAATTAAAAACATGCGATTGTTTCCATTTTCCATAAAATGCTCGATTAAATAAAACTCAATTTTATTTATACAAGAAGAAATTCGACACTTTTAAGATAAGAGATTTAAAAAAATTAATCGAGACCAAATACGAACCTGAGACGAAAGATCGCTCCGATCAAAGTCTGTCGTGTGCGAGTCCTCTAATAAAAACTCAAGGAAAATTATAGTTAACATTTGCAAATCATCGGAATTAATTTGATAGATAAAATAAAATTAAAATATTACTAAATAAATAAGAAAACAGCTTTAAAATCTTTTGAAATTCGAAAATAACTTAAAACTTGTCCGAAGCGAAATAAACGACGCTTAATACACATAAAAAAACAAAGAAATTTAATAATTTAATTTATTTAAATGATTTATCCAAATAAGATGAGACATACAAAGAAATTGTTTATTTTAATTCTTAAAAATCCACATAAATTCATAGGAAATTAAAAGAAAATAACAAAAATACATTAAATAGTAGTTAATTATTATTATTACCCTTCATTAATTATCACCCTTAGTTAATTCTTATTATTATCCCTATGAATGTTATATAATCCTGAATATCAAACATCATCTCTGTACATTTCACACTATGAATATATGTACATATGGTAATGAAGGAAAATATCTAGAATTTCCAGACTGCAACTGTACCAATTTCTCTCAACAAGAAGGAACAATCAACAAGTTGCTAAACCTGAGACCTTTATCCGTATGTATGCATGAACGATACACATGTTGGCGTACTCGAAGGTACATCCACATGTTGAAAAAGGAACTGGGAACCTGAAAAAGAAATCTGCCCTTCATTTAACTAGAAGAATGCCCTTTCGACTCCCAAACGGGATTCTTCACAACAGATTAACCAACAACAACTTCTCGCATTGTACGAAGAAATACTCAAGAGTCGTGAGAGAAGAGCGTGCACATTAAATAAGACACCACAGATACACACACACACACACACACACACACACAGCTACCCACTAGTTGAGATACTGGACTTTGCCGCACCACGCCCCGATGGAACAGTGAAATCTTATCAACCAAGCGAAGCTATGGCGCACCGGCTGCTTTCCAACGCTTCGCTACGTCAGTCCTCGTAAACAACAAAAACCATCGGCCAACAACTCGTGACGTCGCTGGATGTGGTTCCAGCAAAGACTATAAGTAACGAAACTCTTCCACTACAATCACAAATCCCGGCATCAAAAACATGTTCGTGGCTAAGAATATTTATAAAAAACAGCGTTGGTAGCCGATTTACTTGGTGTCAGTTGGTACTCTCAGGGTGCGTTGCTCACACAGATACACTTTGTAGATCGCACACATCTGTGCCATTAAAAGAGTTCCCTGCCTCATCGCCTTTGGGATCCAGCAGTGAATACAGAGAGAATAATATTCCAATATCTCCAATAGCAGAGCGGATTTGCTGTGTTTTCGAGCAGATTGAGAGAAAAGCAGATGTTTCGTATCATCCGAAGAATACCGAAGCCAAACTGGAAGTTGTGGAAGTCTCCCTCCGGGAATTATTAATTGCTTCATGCTACAGCAGCGATGCGTATAAAATAGTTTACTAACCATGTTAGTATAGTAGTTCGTATGCGGCTTTCAAGGGTAGTGTTCATCTAGAAATCGTTGGCGGCTTTGGGCAATTGTTCAGAGCGATTCATTACCGGGAACGTGCAACAACGTGTGCGGCTTTGGACTGAATCGAAACGGTGCACAAGTTTTAAAAAGTGAACAAGAACTCATACAAACCAAAAAAGACTGCAACAAAAAAGGAGCGATAAACCAGTTATCGAGTTTTTATAAAAACTAAAAAATTAACCATTGAATTTTTGTGAATTAACTGAAAAAATATGCCCGAAGAAGTTCCTGCTCGGGGCAGTATTTTTGGCAGTAAGTTATAAACATAAAATAACAATATGGCTTCTATTAATAGGATATTTGTTTTTTAAATACCTATTATTATTTTTTAACGCTGAATTAAAGTTGAGCAAATTTGAACGTGAACTTGATTTAAAGTTTAACGATCCGTATCCTTCATTCTGCTTTGACCTTATTGCGTGGTAAAAGGTCATTGTCAATGCTTATGACCCACTGCCGAAAGTGGGAAAAGAATCGAAAAAAATAGAAATTGCGCCCGAATCGACATTTCAGTTTCATGCGATGGCGAAATCATTTGCGGAAAGATGATGCTTGCATGACATGCATGCCTGTAAGTGTACGTGTAGTTATTTATTCTTGGGCAGGTTTTTTGGCGGTCGCAAGGTCACTTGAAAGACGCACGCCACTTTCGACTTTTTTAATCAGTTCGCAATTCGCGATGTGTGCTTCCGTCCAAAGTATTGACGAGAGTCTTCGACCTCAAACTTGTGTTATATTCTTCTTCATTTTATAAGAGGAAATTCAAAAACAATGACAAAATCCACAACTTTCCAACTGATGGGGAATAATGCAAAAAACCCATCGGAATATGGAATTATTTTGAAAATAAATAAATTAATAAATAGATTTCTTAACTCTTCAAAAAGAAATCATGCAATTATATATTAAACAATAAATCTAATAATTAGCCAGAAATTTGGAGATGGAAATGGATTGCTAATAAGTCCAATTTATTTTGTTAAATACGATTCTTTGTTAATTCCTCTCGTCTACTGAGAGATTTCTAAAGCAACTTCAAGGGGAAGTAAAGCCGACCTCATGGAGCTGATTGTGTCATGGACCATTTCTGCGATGGCGAAATGACAATTTGTAGGTCATTTTAGGCTTTTGCGGAAGATTCGGAAGAGATATTGGATCGGAAATATTTCTTTTTGGGTTCGGAAATATTTAGCGGATTCGCAGTACTGTTTCCATGGAAACATTATCATTTCCCTTCCCAATTCTACACCTTTTCAACATTTAATTCAGAAAGCGTAACTTGATATTCACAAAGCGTCATTTATAATTCAGAAAGGATAATTTATAGTTCAGAAAGGGTATTTCTTCTGTGGCTATATACATAAATATGTTATGTCTGCTTTTCAGCATTATTTGTACTGTTAACCGAAATGAAATCAAAGATAGGCATTTCCTTTCATATCTGCATTAACTCTTTAAGAGCGCAGACAAGATTCCATTCCACGTACGTTTCATTTAATGCTTTGTAAGTAAATCCGAATATTTCTCCATGATGTTATCCATTAATAACAATTATTAAAAAAAATCGTTTTAATATTACTCTTCATTATTCATATTATTACTATTTTATATGTGGAAATATCTAAAAATATGTATATAGCATTTTATAGAAAAATAAATTTCTTTTATTTAAATACTTGCTGATCCGGCGATAATTCTTACTAATAAATAAATTCATTTTCAAGTTATACTTAATTGATATTTTAAATTATTTTTTATTAAGAAATTCATATATTAAATCGTCTCGCCTTATGTTTCCAGTGGAACTTTTTCTAAGGATCTAACGCGCACTGGCTCTCAAACCCTATCTTTCCCCCTACCTCCACCACCACCCACTCGTCACGGACCCCTCCCACAAACCCTTCTACAACAACAGTGTAAAAGTACTCAGGATGCAAAGTTTCAGTTTCACATTTCCTGTAGTTATCATATTATGACCACTTTAAATTTGATCACGCCCCTTTAAAGGGGTCGAATTTTCCTCAAAAATAATGATGCAGACACCTTCCTTGGCAGCTGCAGTATGACCTCACTAAGTTGTGCCATCGTGGGGAAAATAGTTTCTGAGATTAGCCGGGACAAACAGACATAAAATTTATATATATATATATATCGATAAAATTTACTTACTCAAAAGTAAGTTAGTTCATAGCACATTTCATTCAAGCTCGCTGCTGTGCAGAGCCATTAAGAAATTTCTTTCGGAAATACATATTTCCTGGAAACTTTATTTCCTGGAGCTACACAAATCTGTCTTTGCCCCTTATGTTGGTCTCAAGTTGTTGATTGCGCATACATGCATTTGCTTTACTTTAACGAGATATCGACTGGAGTATAGGCCGCAATCTATATATAACCATTAAACTGTTTAGCGAACATGTGTAATTAAAAATGCCGCTAAAGAAGCAAATAATCTGAGTTCCGTTGGCACAGAAAAGATATCAACGTTTTATTATAAATCGATTGTAAATCATTTATAGATTTTTACTATTATTAAAGATGTCATATTGAGTAAACTCAATAAAGATCACCTATGATTTACGAACGTCCCAATTTATTCATCAAAATTATTAGAAATTTACAACAAATAACATTATTATTAAAATCCTTAACATACTAAAACCTAAGATCACCTATAAAAAGAGTTGAAAGGGCTTTACAATTCCTGTTTTGTAGCTAATAATTAAGGACCGCTTTAAGACGGAGCTTCATTATTTGTAAAAAGGTTTTGTAGATGACGAAATTCGCATCAGTAATTCGCGAATGTATCGTCAGGACTCTGAAGCTTCCGATGGAGCTATATCCTCCATAGAATATATCTAAAAGGAACATTTTTGAATGTGTATAATCGGGAAAAATGGTACCCAGCCAAAGCATGATTATTATGATTTTATATCCATGTATTCTTGAATGTATTCTACATAATAAATATCTACCAACTCCCTTTAATGACTTGCCATTGGTTTGGCTTGGTTTTGTTACAGAATTCGTGCCTGCCCGTTATATTCTCGCTTTACTGGGCTCCATTGGCATGGCCATCATTTATGGCCTCAAGGTTAATCTGAGTGTTGCCATGGTTGCCATGTTAAACCATACCGGCATCGCCCATGGCAACCACAACCCGCTTTCAACTGCACTTTTGGCCAACGAAACCTCACTGCTTGCGAACATATCGATGCCTGCAGAGGACGAAGTCTGCCACAGTCCTGATGGCAATACGAGTGCAATAAATGTTGAGGTAAGTCTATTAATCTTTTATTTTTCATTTACTGTTGGAATGTTGTACAAATTAAAACGCATTTGATTAAATATAGTTTGCAGCTGGTTATTCTCAAATTAATATATTTACAACCATTTCATTGCAGCTCAAGTTTAATAAAACATTTTTCGAAATTTTGTAATTCGATTCAGTTAATTTCTCAGTATTTTTACTCGACATATAAAAGCATGGCATGAATTTTGTTTAGTCTCATTTCGATTTGTTTAACGCTTCTTGTGAACAGATAACTTCACACGCACTTGTTAAATACATATGTATTATTTACTCATCGATATCATTACACTTTTTCGAAATATCTGTGTTTATGAACGTTCGTTTATCTGGTCTTTTCATTATATAAACAAATTTTTATTTATTGTAATCAGATTTGCACTCTTTTGTTATTTATTTAAATGACAACAAATTCCGATTGAATGAAGCCTTATTTTTCGCATTTCCTGTGAAGTTGGCGTCTTGTGAAATGAAATATGAGCTCTAATACTAAATTAGAATTAATATGATACATGAGATAACGGTATTGTTGTTCTGATGAATTGGTGACAAGTAATTCCAATAATTTTGTTTATTTTTCTGTCGGAATTGAATTTAATTGATTAGAAACGACTGTAGCTTTCGATTACAATTGATAATCAGTGATACACAAATGCTTACAATTAACAAAGGAACAATTGCGAAAAATATTAAACAAGAAGTGAAAATATTATTCGTGCTAAGAGAAAATAAGGAACAAGAAATATGTGAAAGAGTCCAAGCGTCATACAACAGAAAGTGATCAAATATTGTTTAAATTATCGAGAGTTTAAGACACATCGATGTTAAACACAAATTAAAGTGCGGTGGAAACACAATTACCGTGATTACTTCACTTTTCTAACTGTAAGGAAGAAACAATTTAGAGTATGATTTTTCATAATTGTGATATACAGTGGCTCACAGCTTATTTCAACCAGCACTGTAAAAAATTTTCAAGTTGCTGTAAAAAAAAACTAGACAAGATATCGCAATTTTTTAAATGCACTTTGGTACACTGATGATTATAGTACTCAAATATTTATTAATTTATTTTTTTTTTATTATCATTTATTTTTTACGAAATTATTTTCATTGACACTCGTTTATTTTTATCGCATTTTTAACACAATTAATTCAATCCAAACTTCGTTTTTGTTGGTGTATTGTAAAGTGTGTAGTTGTTGGATTCGATGCATGCTTTTTTAATAAGTAGCTCTTAATCGTCGCTCACCCTCTGCTTTCGCATCTTTGATTGCACTCAGGTCCACTGACCCCATCGTTTTAAATTTAAAACCCCCGAAACGTGTCCAGGACAGAGTTTAATGTATCCGGTCCATCTAATTTATCAAGTCTAATAATAATTCCATTCCTTATACAATGCAGAGACTATGGAATTTTCGTAGATGGCCGCTAATAATGCTGTCCACTGCCTTTTCTTATTTTGGAATACTTTCCTTGTGTTGAATGGGTTTGGTTTACGCGAATGCAGCTTTATTAACAACTTTTCGCCCACTTTCGTACACCTGAGTGAAAGTTATCCGCCCTGTGGCTACTCCTCCACGATACTCTGCCAGGAAATTGCTCTAATTTTCCTGCTTGGTGTATTGGCTTTGCTTCGGTTATCTGGAAGAATCTAACAGTAGTTAACTAACATTTCGCAGTCGTATATCCATCGGGCTGCTTCCATGATTTAAACTATTTCCTTCTTGCAACGATTGGGCCTGGTAAAATATCTACACCTTTTTTGATGTGGCTTTAAAATTCAACTTTTGCACAATTTTGACGGAGTAGCAAGGTTTTACATTTATCAAAACACACCGAAAACAGCGAGATTGATTAAGGTTGAACTTTTGAATCGATAGTTTCCATAGTTATCCTCAAAATCGCTTGCTAAATATCTATGAAGTACATCTAACGGCCATTTTACATTACAAAATAATTTTCCAGTTATTAATTGACTTCGATTTTTGTTTTACAGGACGGTCCGTTTACTTGGAGTGAACCGCTTCAAGGTACCTTGCTTAGTTGTTATTTCTGGGGCTATCTGGTTTCGCAAATTCCCAGCGCTCGCGTCGCTGAGAACTTTTCCGCTAAATGGGTGATGCTTTTCTCTGTAGCCATTAACGTGGCCTGCACCCTTCTGACACCGGTACTCACGAAGCTGCACTACGTCGGTCTCATTGTAATGCGCGTCCTGGAGGGCATCGGAGGCGGTGCCACGTTCCCAGCGATGCACTGCATGATTGCCGCTTGGGCGCCACCCAATGAACGCTCCGTTATGTCGACCATCATCTATGTTGGCACCTCTTTCGGCACGGCCATTTCCATCCTGTTGGCGGGCGTTTTGTCCGATAAATTTGGCTGGGAATCAGTGTTCTATGTGATGGGCGGCCTAAGTTGTTTGTGGTTGGTATTATGGGCGGCGTTGGTACAGGATAATCCAAATAAGCAGAGCTTCATAAGTCCCGAAGAACGTCACATGATTACATCACAGCTGGGCACAGTGCAAGAGGCTGGAGCTGGAGCCGTTAAAGAGCAACATCCGCCCGTCCCCTGGCGCAAAGTCCTTACCTCGGTACCGTTTTGGGCGATTTTGATTGCTCACTGCTGCAGCAATTGGGGCTGGTATATGTTCCTGATTGAAATTCCATTCTACATGAAGCAGGTACTCGCATTTAACGTCTCCAGCAACGCCGTTGCCAATGCGTTGCCATATTTCCCCATGTTGGTTGTCAGTATTATTTTGGGCAAAACTTTGGATACTTTGAAAGCGAAACGTAAGTACAATTCTTCTTCTGCGTCCATCATGGATATATTTAAAGTTCTTTTTCACTTTCTTCAGAGATCATCAACACAACGATTGCACGCAAAACGGCCACTGCCATCGCCTCCCTGATTCCTGGCATTTGTTTGTTCAGCTTGTGCTACATCGGCTGCAAGCACACGGCCGCCGTGTTGCTCATGGCCGTTGGCATCGTCGGCATGGGCGGCATGTTCTCCGGTTTCTTGTCCAATCACATTGATATCGCTCCGAACTATGCTGGAACATTGGTCGCTATTACAAACACAGCTGCAACATTGCCCGGCATCATTGTTCCAATTTTCGTTGGCTTTATTACGAAGGGAAACGTACGTTGAATTCTTTTTGGCTTAAATATTTAATCAGAGATTCTCTCATTTATTTGAAAATGTTTGAATGAACTTGAAATGTATACAAATACTACATATATATTTTTATTTTCCACTGAAGCAAACCATTGGCGCCTGGCGTATCATATTCTTTGTAACGATCGCTTTGTTTGCGATTGAGTTTGTGGTGTTCGTCATCTTTGGTTCCGGCGAGGAGCAATCATGGAATAAAACACCGGCGATGATGGGCAGCAGCAACGCTGGCGATGATGGGGAGCGCGGCGATCAAGATGAAGCGACTCCACTCAAGTCGAGTGTTGAAACACACAGAAATGGTGGCAATTAATTCTGCTGTATTTGCAGAATACACAATGTTATTTCAATTACAAATTGCATATTTAAATTGTATTAATAATCTTAATTTCTCAAAAAACCATGTGTTTTGATGCTAAACCATATAGTATCCCATTAAATGTACGCGCTCATTTCGGATCGGAGAAATACCAATAATTTCTAACAATTTGAGAAGAAAATCTTATATACTAAACTCAGTTCATGAAACATAATATAATACAATCAATTGTTGGATGAATGTAAATAGCATTTCAAATTATATTTATGTTTTTTTACATGCATGCAACCAATACTTACATATGCACACATCCATATAAATATATATCATGGTTCTACCTCTAAGAATCAGTTAACCACCGCATAAACTGGAACGTGACGATTTTACCAATTTTTACCATTTAGGCTTTTTTCTATACAATGATATTTCATTTTTAACTATAAGTATTAAAGAAAATTCTGCCAACAGTTGTTAAAATAACTATGTAAATCCGATCTACCAAACGGTATTTGACAAATTAATGTATACACAATATTCATGTCTATGAAATCAAAATATATATTGTAGAAATATTGCGTTTTTTCATTGTGTGTAGTTAACAAAAATATGAAGAACACCACCGAATTGCTCCAACAATGATTTTATTTCTAAGCAATTATTTTCATTATACCTTTTGGCAACATTGAGACAATGGACCTGAAGCACGTGACCATTTTTCACTTAATATAACTCATTTAATTAGCAAATATTTTCAACAAGAATTATAGAATACAAGATTGCAGAAAACAGCACTCTAAATTCTTCGATCTGCACATTTCTGTACGTTATTCGGTGCTAGGGAATTTGAATGTTGGCTTGCATATGCAGGTGAAATGTAGTAACTGCGGCAGTGATGCCCTCGTACAGTACAAAAATTTCTAGACAGCCCTACGCAAGAAGTAATCTTATAATCATATAATTCTAATATTTATTATTCTGATATTCTCAGATTGGCCGATTATTCTGTATGGAAACGAACGATTGCTTCGAAACGAACTAATTCTGGACACAAACGTTTTTGTCACCAAAGTAGGCCCAGTCCAAATTCTTTTATAGATAGACATATGTATATATGTATGTAGTGGTTTTCAAGAAAATTATCTGAACTTACGTTTGTTAACATGTTCTCCATAGATTTATTTCCATATCCATATACTTCATACTAAAACTAGTCTTTTCAACTATATTTGTATTAATGGGATTAACCTCAAAACACCGAAAATAAAAACAGAGTTGTTCAAGTAAAATACTATCTCTCAACATACCATTTAATGAACTTTAATGTAGTTAGGAATATGTGAGGTTTAACTGAATCCAAATATGTACATATGAATGCACTTTGTTTTTCACTTTAATTCCCGCAATGCTTGATTGTTTTTTTTTTTTTAACCAAAAAATTATCGATATTTTTACACATCGTGTCTTCTCTGCCTGCCAATTTGACAGAAAACCATACATTGGCAAGAATTGAATTTGTAGCGGCGGTCTGAGATTTGTTTCTAATTGGTTTAGCAAAAACACATATAATAATGTTGAAATGTAGAAACTTATTTTACGTACAAAGGCGTCTAAAGGGGAAAAAACGATGGGTAAATAAGTATAGCTAAATATAGGTTATTTGTGTTAATACCATAGATATTTTGACTAACAGTCGGTTGAGCAGCGCAAGAAGACTCCAACAGACAGAGCATTGCAGAGCTTCGATGATTTCTACGGCTCGGTGTTTGGTGTACGATGGAAGAATATGCGGGCAGCTTTGCTTACCGAACACAAATACATTGCAATGGTCAACAACTTCGGCGATACTGAAAAAACATGCAGTTTTTTGGAAATGGATGGTTCGCTTCTGCATACAAAGAGCAAGAGTAGAGCATTATTTTTATATCTTCATAGGTGCAATTAATGTGAAATCCCTCATACAATTGGCGAAAGAACGTTTTGATAAGCCTGATGAATCATACCGAAATCAGCAAGATGATGATTCAATACTATCTCGCATTGATTGTATGGCAATGAAGCACGAAGCGCGTGAAATACTGGATGTATATTCCCCGGACACATGCAATGCTGCTCCTAACAAACTGAAATATAATGACAATGAAGACAGGGACGACAGATCAATATTAAAAAAATCGGACGACAATAATGATTTTGTAGATCCAAAGAAATGTCTGGAGGAAGCCTTTGAAGAAAACTGTGAAATTGACTACTCGCGTTTCGTGGATCCGGAACTGGGAACTGGAGCACTTCATGAATACGTACCTGCCTCGCGCATCAAAGGTTTAGAAGATTGGATACCCGAATCGGACCACTTTAAATACTACAAAACCATCAGAGAGTACCCAGTTAATGTGGAATTGGAAAAAGAGTTTATGTTCCCGGAGAATCTCTGCTTGTACACTTACGAAATGGGAAACTGTTCCAAGTTTAGATCGCCGAAGAAATGCTTAACAGGTAAACTACAACTATAAATGACGTTTTAGCCAATATCTAATGTAGATTGTTTTAATTTTAAGATAAACATTAAATATGTTTATATATCTATGCCTCCCTGCGCAGCAAATAAGTTTTATCTATATCATAATTAATAAAATTCGTGTTCTTTAGGGGTTTCTTCACATTATTTAATGGACGGTGCTTCCATATTACCGCCTTTGTTTCTGGATGTTAGATACGGTGAACGAGTTTTGGACGCTTGTGCAGCTCCGGGTGGGAAGTCGCTGTTAATGCTGCAAACCTTACATCTCGAAACACTCATTTGTAACGACATTCAGGAAAGTCGATTGAATCGCATTCGCAATGTGATGCAGGAGTACATTTTCGACTTCAAGAACCTTTGGGAGGGAAAACGGCTGATATTGAACCAATCGGATGCACGCAATCTAAGTCAGTATGAGAGTTATGACAAGATACTAGTTGACGTGCCATGCACAACAGATAGACATTCGCTGATGGAGAATGACAATAATATTTATAAGCCTACCCGTATTAAGGAACGCCTGCGAATTCCTGAACTGCAAGCGGGAATATTGGCGAATTGTCTGCGTTTGTTGAAGCCAGGTGGTAGTTTAGTATATTCAACATGTTCCTTGTCGCCAATACAAAACGACGGAGTTGTCCACATGGCGTTGAAAGAAGCCTTCACTGAGCACGGTATTACCACGACTATTAAAGACTTAAGTTATCTAATACAGTTTTTTAGTGATATTTTCAAATTCGAATGTCCCAAAGGATTGAAGTACGGTCAAATGGTTTTACCATATTTACCAGCAAATTTCGGCCCAATGTATTTTAGCAAAATCACACGAAATAATTGAAGCTTTATTAAATATTTATTTTTAATATTATTTTTCTAGAGTCATACATACGCATAAACAATAAAAATATAGTGAAGTCTTTACAGGGCTATCCATGATGAATACTATAATAATTGCAACATGTAAATTGCTACGTTTTCTTCTTTTTCTTAGGTTTAGGTATAAGTGGTATTGATGTCTTAAAAACAGTGCTGCAGGAAAAGAAAAACTTGTGTTATATTGATATTGATGAATTAATTTCTTTTTAAAATCACAAATTTTAATTAAATACTCACTGGCAAGTTGTGCAGATGGGACTAAATTTACAAAATACTACAAAAAGAAGGCAAAATAGATTTAGTGCACAGGTAATATAAGGCCAAAAACGTACTTGACAAACAAACTGAACACACGTAGCCGATTTCGACAAGTTCTCGATGACAGAAGCATGCGGCTCTATAATCAATCTTTGTTACTGGCGGCAGCACAAGTTTACTCCGAGTCCGGGGATCTGGCAAGAACACCCACAACAAATACTGCAGCAGACCATCCCATTGGGTTAATCGCAAGTACTGTCCACCAGTGATGTCACATCCCTGTTGCAGCAAACTCAAACATTTATCGAGCGCACAGACATCGACGACGACACCCAACTTTTGAGAGGTAAAAAACACATTCATGTATGTCATGTATTGCGAAGCACACTCATTGCTGCCCGTTACCACTAAAATGCGAGCATACAACTTCACTTTAGGCGGTGCATTCTGCTGCATCTACAAAGGATTAACAGTGATACTGAAAAGTTCGACCGAAAGGATATTTATAATTTGTAGTCCTAAAATTACAGTGTGGCACCCACTCGTGATATGTAACATAAAGCCATCGACATACTTCCCGCCAGCAGGCTCTCATTCTGAGTTGAAACTAACGGCGCGGAATTCATAATCTGTCCTAAGCGCTGTTTAATTGTCTTCTCAACAATACTGAAGGCTTCGTACTGACCATCAACCTGGCGTATCTCCAGCTGTTTCTCCGCCACAGGATAGACAAATTCGCTGAGGTGCAACATTGAATTATACCTGATTAAAAAATGGCGCGAAATCAACTGCACTCACCTGGCGTGATGATTGCATGATATAACGGCAAGTTGATTGTGAAACTTTTGCATAAGGTGAGCATTTCCAAAAGCAATAATAGCGTCCAAGCATTGAATAAGACTTTGTGGACTCTCGCGGAAAAACCGTTGAGATGGGTTCGTGTCCAGCACTATGACTATCAAATTGACCCTTTCGATGGCTATGGAACATTAATATTTTTCAATATCAATTCCATTGAGGAAATTGTAATACTACCTTCATTAGAAAATACTTGCTTAGACAAGTTAACCCTGCCGACGAAATCCATTAGTCAAGCAAGCTTATGCTATTCTTTCAAACAAGGACTATACAATGTAGTAGTTTGCTTTCAAAGTTGCTGTTGGCAGTGTTGCCGCGATCAGTAAATAATATGTGTGTCCTTTACTTCAAGAAAATATGTCCATTTATACATAAAAGTACATATGTATATCTAAATATCTACAGTGTATATATATATAAAGGTTGTAGGGCCTTTCTTTTATTACTTATAGTATTGTGTATTATTTATAAATAAATAAGTGCAAAATTCACAAAAAATGTAATAGCAAATGTGGAACATGTGTTAATTTTATCAGCGGTGCAAATTTTAGCTGCGAGTAGAATATTACCATTTTGAAAAATCTAATGCACTCCTCAAAATTTATTTATGGTTAGGTTTTACATTCTTGCGCTGAACTTAATTAGCGTCGTCGAATAAAAACTATTGACTTCTATGTTGACAAAAATTGAAGTATACTAAAAGTAAATAAAACATAATCGTAAAAGAACTAAAATAAAGAATAGTAAAAGTTTGTTATATTTCCTACTAGCACGTACGTTATGTATGTAACTAGTGTTGGGAACTATCTGGTAAAAACAGCAAGTCAATAGTAGAAAACTTTAAATTTGGTGGATAGTTCTGAACTACTAAATACTATCGACAGCTAATAGCACTGGTAGCTAGTGCTATAAAGATTTATCAAGAAATAAAGAAAAAAATAGAAATTATCGAACACTTCACTCATTGAATGATTTTCTGTACTTCTGAAAACTTTCGAATAATTCACTGATTGAATAAATGTAAATTAATTTTCTTTGCGCGTGTTTACGTGAATTTTGTTTTTATTTATGAATTAATTGAAGAGTTTGGTTTATTATTATAAAATGCCTATACGAGATTGCCATTTTTTTTCATATATAAATAAATTATATTAACTGTTAGTAATTAAATTTATTGCATCAATTATAAAATTAAAGTTTTGCTATCTGTAAATTTTAATAGAATTCACAGAATTGCGGCATGTTCCACTGAATAAAGAAATTAATGAAAGAAATCATTCGATAGTTGAAATCATTCATTCATCAACTAGTTAAAAATACTAGTAAATAATAAAATAAATGAAAAATATATTTTTTTATATAAATTTCTATTTATATGTATATATACTTCCACTCCGAGGAAACTCTACGCCACATGCGTGCAAAGGTCCTTGAAAAGGTGGCCAAAAAACAATTACGGAAGTTCTGGAAGTTCATATAATAAAGTTGTACGCATTTAAATATATAGGAATCTATATCTACATATGCACAGATACTCTTAGTACACTATTACTTTATTTCTTAATTAAATAACGAGATTTGAATTTTGCAACCATGACAAAAAGTATCAAGGGACCCGTTATTTTCTAGTGAATATAAAACAAATTGTGATTGCATATCTTAACATCGCATTAAAGAGTGAGCACACCTAATAAGAAAAGGTAAGACAATAATCTTAAGCAATAAATAACTAAATAACTTTGTTTTAGCATTGATAAAATTCAGTCTTCAGTTCACTAAGAGTGTGCAATTTGAGCTATTGGTGTTCGAAATGGAGAAACGGCGATGGCAATAGCACAACAAAAGCAAGCAGCGGAAGAAGATATCGAAAATGATTTGGATTTCCTGCTAGGAGAACCCGAACCAGACGACTTCGTAAACAGGTACGCAGTAGGGCTCGATGAAGAATATGACCGTCTCAGATAAAAAAACGCACGGCACCCACAGCAAACGAATTTCAAATCAACACCTGTCGTTGTTGGAAAAGAGGTAGGTTTTCTTAACAGTGACAATTAAGAATGTTTTATGTTTTTAATTTTACCAATTTTCTTTCAGATGACCAACCACACGAAGCTGCTGAACACGCTGGATGGAATGGCAGGTAGCCTTCAGGAAGCAACCAGCGCGTTGCAGAGCATTCCAGCAGCTTTGGAAAAAATAGTTGCCACTCAGGAGGAGATCGCTTCTACTCAAAAAACCTTGGCAACAATTACAGGTTAACTGCTGCAATTGCACCGCAATAAGGATGAGGATATCCGCAACGAAGCTGTAGAAGCATTGTTTCAATTAAACCGCCACTAGCAGCTTTCAAAATTATATTTCCTATTTTATTTGCTATTCCATTGCACCATATCAATTCAATTCTATCAATTTCTACCATACCATCTCCAGAGTTTGTTACACATAGTATACAAATGTGTTTTTTATTTTTATACTGTAATGTATTTTGTATTAAATTGTAATGATAATACAATGTGAAAATAATATTATTATTTATAATACATATTATATTTTATGTTTATATTATTAATTGAATATTAAGAATTAAATATTAATGAAATTTTAATTTAGTGAACATTATATTATTTATATTATGGATTTAAACTTTAATTTAATGAACTGAAATATCATGAAAATTAAATATGAATATTATTAATAAAATATATAAAATTAAAATAAGATACAAAGTTAACTTTATATATACAAATTAACACTTTATAATTGAAGAATAAAAAAAAAATATGTACGAGTATATGAAATTAAATGATCAGCAAAATATGTATTAATTGTGATTATTTATAAAACTTCTTGCGATTCGGTCCCGAAAAATGACTGCTGCATCCGATGGGGGCTCAGCAGAGGGAAATTCTTCCACTGGCGATAGTTTGAGGAGCTGGATCGTCCCAAAAACTTTTATAAAATATGCAGGCGTTCTGCACGGTAATGAAGGCCGCTTTCACCAATTGTCGCCCGAAAACGATTTGTAACGTCAAAACATCTTTCCACAACGTTTCGTGCCTGGCAGTGTTTCTACTATATGCAATTTCGTGGAGTTGTGTTGGACTTCTGTATGGCGTCATGAGGTAGGGTTGCAGTTGGTAACCAGAATGGCCTGTGAACGAGAAAACACCCTGTAGCATGAAATCAATTATTGCATAAAATTTGAACATATTACCTAATATAAGCTGGTGGTTCGCCTCGCTAATCCTCCTCACATAGACGTCGCGGTTTGCACCGGGTGTGTAGGGTCAATATAATGTACGATCCTATTGTGGTCACATATCTAAAACGTTAGAGATTTATGTGGAATTTTAATGGAAATTAATATATATAAATAGAAATGCTTTACAATCACGACATACTATACGACACAATACTATAGTGCCCTTCCTGTTGTAGTACCTTAAGTCCTGTTGTGGCAAAAGAATTTTTACATGGGTGCTATCAACACATCCAATCACACCAGGCAGATCATAATTCGTTCTGCTCCTCCAAAGATATTTCCATAGTAATCCACTTTGCGCAGAAGTGGTGGGTCGAAGGAGCTGTAGCTTGCGCAAGTTTTTGCGTGAAAGTCAGACGTGTTTTGTCTGGGTTTCGCGGGCAACCTCTATAGCTTGCGGGGTTTCCGCCACCGCAGTTCACACATTTCGGCTTTTCAACAGCCGTTTTTTCGCATCTGTTTCATTTCGAAAAACATTTCGAAAAACACTTCTTTGATATCGCTTTGACTAAAAATTCTTTGATTAAAGAATATATTCACGATTTATTTGTAGAATCTTTTTTTTTGTTCACCTTTCAGCGTTGCATATTTAGCAAAAACTAAATAAGAATTCTTGCAATATTTTAAATCACTTTATGGGAAAAGTACATTGGAACACCGAAACAAATGATCTTCGGATAATTTCTTTAGTTTAGCTTCTATTGTTCCTGCACTTATAATCCTTAATTTGGTGGCAAAAAACAATTTTACAAGATTACTAATATTTCACTTCAATGAAGTTTTTGTATGAATACAATTTGGCACCACTAACATTTTCATGGTGTGATTGGATGTGTAGATGGCACGCACGTCCGAATTGCTTCTCCACAACAAGATTTAAAATATCTATACTATAATAGAAAGGGGTATTATAGTATAAATGTAATGATTGTAAGATAATTTATATCACATTATGAACTTCCCTTATTATTTCTCTTAAATATCTAATGTTGTAGATATGTGACCACAAGATGACAATAAAATATGTTGATGCCACGCATCCTGGTGCAAACCACGATGCGTATGTTTGGCGAATCATCGCCTCGAAGCGGAATACAATAATAGAAGGAGCAATACGTGGATATTAGGTAAGGTTTAGAAGTTTTTTTACAAAGATTGGTTTGTTACTACATTGTGTTGCCCACTTCTAGGTGATTGTGGATACCAATTGCTGCCATATTTGATGACGCTATATAAAAACCCTGCGCAACGTCATGAGGTAGAATTCAACAAAAGGCACTGCAAGGCACGCAACTTGGTAGAGAGGTGCTTTGGCGTAGTAGAAAACCGTTTTCGTTCCATAATTGGGGAACGTGGTCTACACTATCGTCCACAGAAGTGCACTCGAATTATAAATGCATGCTGTGCACTGCAGAACGCCTGTGTGTTCTACAGAAGCTATTGGGAATATGAGGAATCCCAATCAAGCGCCGTCGAACCCGTAGATAATCAATATGAAGAGCCGCTATCCGATTTAGCGGCAAATATCCGCAATAGGGTCGCTAGAAGCCTTGTGTAAGAAAGCAACAAGCCGGAAGATAATCGGTACAACAAAGCATGCTAAATAATAATTAAATAACCATCCTTTCTCAGATGAACTATAGCGAATTACGCTTCGAGTTACACAACGACAATCTGGAGTCAGTAGCGGTACCAACACCTGTAGTAAATGCCTTAGTGTTAGCTTGACTTCTGTTGCAGAAATTGATATCAAGCCTGAAACAACTACACCCCAGCGCAAAATTTCCACGTCTTCACGTTTTATAAATAAGTGTAATTGTAATGTAATAAATTGTAATAAATTAATGTATATATATATAAAATATATTTAAAACAATTAAATTCTAAAAATAAACTTTTAGTGCCGGTGCAATTGACAGCTTCTCTACTCTTCCCTTCCTCTCTAGAGCGTTTCAACTCCAACTGAGTCGAAGCAATTGACACTAAGGTAGTGTGCATTTCCACAAAATTGCTTTTGGGTCTTTCCTATTTCCTGCAGTGCTGGAGAAATTTGTTTTACGGCTATAGCGACTTCCCTCAGACTATCTGACATGCCAGCAAGTGCTTCCAAAAGCTGCACGTGGTTGCTCATCTAAAAGTAAAAAGGGAAATGTATATCATGAGATATTTCGCTGCAGGAAAAACTTACCTCTCTTTGAAGCAGCGCGAGATGCTGCTGTTGAAAATCATTTTTTCCCACGCGCGCTCTCTTTTGGGGGTGGATCGAAAGCTTCTTCATTAATAGCAGCGCCAGTGGTGTTCGGAACTGCATCTGACCCATCCAGTAGGAAGTCCATATTATTTTGTAAATCGGTTTCATCTTGAAATAAAATTATAGAATTTAATAATATTGCAGAGATTAACGTAATTAACAATATTACCATCAGCCGTTGCATTTTCTGTTATAGTCGGTGTTGTTATCCATGAGGTAATCGGCTGCTCCTCTGCTCCGTTTCTCCGCATTGGCGCTGCCCCATATCCATAAGAGGGACCTGCCGGAGCAGCGGATTTGCGCATGTTCATTATCCGCGCAACAGATTCTTCCAATGGTGAGAGGGAGACACCTTTATTAGGACCACCACCGGTCGCTCTAAACTCACTACTCAGTTCCCCCAAAATATGTATTATTTACTTACGTTTTCTTATTTGGCGTATCCATTTGTAAAATTGCAATTAGTTTTAACGCGTGCTTCTTATAAAATTTAACACTTAAAAATTCACAGGAAAATAACGGATCATTGTGATACTCTTTTGACATAGTTGCAAAACACAAATTTCCTTGATTATGCTTTGTATTTCATTTAGGAAAAGGTAGGTAGTAGTAATTAAGAAAATAATATACATATATTTTTCTTTAGTGAAGTTCCATATAAATACGTATGTATTAAATATGATTAAATATATTTATGAAATATTATGAATTTATAAATATATACTATATATATATTGTGAAAATGTTAATTAACTAATGTATATATATATATATATATACTAATATATAAAAGTGATTGTGTGTCTGTCTGTCTGTTCCCTTTTCACGGCTAAACCGCTGGACCGATCTCGACAAAATTTGGTATGGTCATATTTTGAGCCGATGGACTTAGGCTACCTATTTTTTTTTAATTCCACCCATAAATGGGCGTGGCAAATTTCTCGGACCGTTCAGGGCTAAGCCGCCAAAATTTGGTATGGTCATATTTTGAGGCCTGCACGCGGACGAAGTAGCGGATACCAGCTAGTATATATATATATGTATATATACCTGTATATATCTGAAAAAAATTCCATTTCTAACATGAGAATGCACCAAAGACAACAGCTGTTGTCGTTTTTGAGTCTACTCAACGACTGCTGAAGATTTCTGGATACCTTATCATTACGTTAAACATGTTGTGGGCCTTAGCAAAGACACCAAAGTAGACTTTGTCTTCAACAGCTGTTTGACGACGAGTAGACTTTCTGGCTTGCAAATGGTGTCGCGCGGCTGAAAAAGACAACGGCAACAACTATATAACAACTAAAAAAGACTTTGTGAATCAGGGTATTAAACCTATTGGCGACGTCTTAAGACGGCAAGTGAACTTGTGTATAAGGCGCTGTTTCAAGTGTAATTCACCACACACAAATCATTAATTGGGTCAACTGCAATCCCGGTAGGAATTAAATGGTTGTAATAAATGTTGAAGAAACCGCTAATTTATTTAACTAATTTTAAGTGCTTAAAAATAGCAGTGAATAATAAAGTAAATAGGAATTTTATTAAAGTTTTCGATAGGTGAAATGAGCGTTTTTCCTTCAGACTTGCTCACATACTTCAACATAGAATAAACAAAAGACGAGAAAACGAATTTTGAATCGGCGAACGGTTAGCAACGAGTATAAACATCTGGCGGCTTTGAAACGAGTGTAGACGCATAACGAGAAATGTGCCTAAACCTTCAGAAAATTCTACCCTGGATTATTGATTAATAACCAAGGATGCCGAAAAGTGACAATAAAGAGTTTCTATCAACCGTACATAGTGAAATTTGACAAATATTTTAATTGACCGGGTACGAAAACTTCCATTGAGTAATTTAATTGTTTAATCTTAACTTTGAAATATTGTGCGTGAAGGAAATAACAACTTTTATCCGCCATCGTAACAGCTGCTTGAAATGTTTCATTATTACAATTCAGAAGGAGGTAAAAACAATTCATTTTTATTGTTGTGTTCAATTTAATCGTTCCACACGATTACGTCACGTTTACGATTGCTTATCTGCAGTAGCAAAACGTAAACAGATCCAAAAGTGCTGGTAAATTACATTCCATTCAATGATTTCAATGTTATGAAATTCTTTTTGACCATTTTTCTAGTGGACATTTTTAAGAAATGATGTCCTTTTTTTTGGACATTTGAAATTGGTTTTTAAGAAAAGAAAATCTATATTTGACAGCATTTATTTCATCCAAATTTTATTTGGTCAGTAGAATTCTTTAGCCACAGAATTCGTAAAAGTCCTGAATTTGATTTCTACCTTTTTTTGGCTGAAACTTTTTCACTTAAGACGGAATTTGCCAGTTACTGCTTTCAGGATATATCTACACATATATTTCGTAATAAACATTCTGCTTTTCATCAAATCGTGTCCCTTTTTTTGCACCTTTCGATGAAGAATTTCGAGAAATCCTACTAAAAAAGAAAGTCCAAATTTCATGCCAAACAAAAGAATTCTCCGTTTGTTCCTTTCGGCGTCTTTATTCATAAATTCAGTGAGTGTGATCTGTGTTTTTATATATAAATTTTCTACCCAATAAAAACTCGATTAATCTCATTTTTGTTGTAATGAAGTTTTATATTGGTTATAAAATAAAAGGATTTTAAGTTCAAAGAAAAACTGTCACATTCTGTCAACGGAGGTGCTAACTTTGAATGGCAACACTAAAAGCAACACGAAGTCGTCATTAGAAATGAAAACACATTCCATCGTGTTTATTGATGGCACTGAATGTCATAGTTTTCGGCCGTCTTCCGGTGCGATCGGCAGTTGATAGATAACTGCGAATTCCGGAATCACATTTCATCGAATAAAGTTAGGAGTGAAGATCATAATGGCTGAACCCGGACGTCTATGTTTCAAGCGTGCTGATACAATGACTATTAAATTTGCCTTTGCTCTGTTCATGGAAGTAGGAAAATGTGTAAACACAGAGCATCGCATGTAGTAAACATGCAGTGCAACCACGATACCGTGAACCAAGCTCCTTCCCTCGCTACTTCAACTCGCTGAATTAGCATTCATGTTTTTGTTTATTGTGATCTTTGAAATGACGCATCCGTCGTCTGTTCTGGATTCAGCCGAAGCTAACAGGAAAACTTGAACAAGTCCAACTGTTCGAATAGCCAATGAGAAACGAATGTTGTTTCTGCAGCTGATTGGATGTGCGCCGTATCGTGCGTTCACTGTACTTATTTTTCAGCTTCTTCGTGTTCAGTGCTTTCTAACATTATCTAACATTGCACCGAATACAAAACTGTTACATACATTTTTTTTATTGTTGTCTTAAGTTTTTCGTGAATTTCTATTTCAGGGTTATTGTTTTCTTTTTCGCTTTTACTTCATTCGGCTTTCATTGTTTGTTTCATTTCAGTCTGTTTGCACAATTCGCGAGACAGTCGCTTTCATTGTTTCAATTATCAGCAGCAAGTTTATACTTTTTTCAACCTTTTTCTTATCAGTTGTGTTCTTTGCGTTTGAAATAATTATTTCCGCTTTTCTAATGTAACTGATGATTATTTTTCTTTTTATTTATGAAGTGTAATCAGCAATGATTAAACAAACAAATGAAGAACTTCAAGTTTAAAAAATTACAATCAGAATGCAAATTCGATCGCAGAGGTCACAGCTTGCATTTGACAACACCAATTGGATTATTTATCCATCAAAGAATCAAAGAGGAATTTCGTTCTTTTCTGCTAAACTTATTCCAAAAGAAATTAAAAGTAACAAGTGAAATAATAATTAAAAATTATTATTAATAATTAATAAACAAAATATCAAATAAAAATAAATTCCGCTGACGAAGTTTATCAACAGAAAGAATAATTCAAAGGATTTCCTGTCTTTGCATCGGACGTCCAACATGCGATGAATAAAAAATTGCTAATTAGAAAAATAGCACTTATTTTCCGCACCTAACGTAGCATTGCCAGCAGTAAGCAGCGTGAGAGGGAAAGAGATGAGTAGCGAAAAAGAAATTCGAGTCAGTTTTTGCATATGACGCATCTCGAGACAATTGCAAATGCATCAATGAATCAAAAGAAATGTCGACGAAACGCGACGAAAGTCGCATCGAGCAGGTTTTTTACTATTTACTGCTTGGAAATTATTGCTTCTGTTTTGCTCTTATTCGAATCAAGACTCATCCGCAATGCAGTTAGCCGAAGCTTAAAAGGAAACAAGAAACGCATGAAAGCGTGACGCATCAACACAAGCAATTCACAATGCCAATTGGAAAAGAGACAATCTTCGATGATTGTGTGCACTAATTATTTTTACCCTTTTGACAGCTCGCTCCAGTGCTCAAGTGCAGATGTAACGAGTGAATGAGAGCGTGAAACGAATGTTCACAGCTGAAAGCAATGAATTATAACGATTGACAGCTGAGTGGGCTTTGAGTGCTTCTATTGAAATTATTTGTGCTTTGAATTCGATCGATTCGCCGAGTGTTTTTCGTTAATGTCGCAGTTTGTAAATTCTGCTATCGACTGAGGCGATCAATGAATAGTTGCACGCGCTGGATTAGCGAATAATGACATTGCTACGACTTCTTGTTTACATTATTGATTCCTGATAAACTCCAATGTCGTCTCCTCTGATTGACTCAACTATTTTACGATAACGAACGCAAACGATCAACAAACTTAGATCAAGCTGCGATAACCAGCATTTGTTTCCAATTCGAAATGAGTGCAGCTTATAAGAAATTTTTTCTTTTACGACGAATTTTCATCACGGGAAATGTTCGTGAAAACATCGAAAACTATTTTATTATTCATAATTTCTTGAAGATTTTCGTTTGTAAAGCGTTGCGAATGCGAAACTTCATAAAAACGCGGAAATAATTTGATTTCTATGCATTCGAATCATTCGCTAAAACACGAATCCCATCAAAATCCAATCATATTTCATGTCGAATTGGAAATCGCAATCGTTCTGAAGCGAGCAAATTGGGAATATGATTCGTGTATTCGCTGCGCAAAGAACAACGATTGTATTCGTTGGCGGACGATTCTGATCGTTAGCGGACGATTCTATTCTTTAGGAAATACAGAAAATATATTCATGTTTAATCGCAGATAAATCGAAAGCAATTTGTATGTTTTTTACATATTTTTTATAGCGAAATGAATAATTAGAACTAAATAAATAAATTGTAGCCGGCAGCTGTTGCTTTTCCGCGTATCCGATTGCATGCAATTGCTCATAAAACTCGAATAAATTCAATAGTAAAATCTAAAGTGTTTATTATTTTATTTTTAAAAAAAAGAAAATAAATATTTACAAAAAAATTATCTTTTAGTTACGAGTATTTTACGAATATCAACATTCCAATAAAAACATCGGAACACTTGCAAATGTTTTTCCTCTCACCGCGGCACTCGCTCAGCCGAGAATAAATTCTGATTCCCAATCAGAACAAATTCCTCTTCAATTTGCCAACGTGAGAAAAGCTTCTCGTCGCATGTACAGCTTTAAAGCAAAAGTTTATTACCGAAAAAGTTTATTTTGTGCACGGCAACATTTTAATTAAAGCAGCAGAAGTACTCGATGCAGGCTTCACGCTTCAGTATTCACGGCGCACAGTAGAAAATCGCTTCTTCGTCGCGCTCAAAAAGGTCCAAAAGGCGCTCGCATATTTTTTTGGAAAACCCTTTTTGCATTTCATTGAAAATACTTCGAAATCTCAAAGTGGGACCCAATTTGAAGCTTTTATGCGATGGAGGAATTGAAAAAACGAGTGCAGATTATTTTGGAAAACCGGGAAAAGGTACTACAAAGGTTGCAACTACATATATCCTAACCGAATTATATATACATGTGTAGATATTCCTATATTTGCAAATAAAGCAGCAATAATGAAGAGAATAGAGAGCAAATCTATGCAAGACGAAGCAAATCTATGCAAGACTATGCAAAAGTCTTTTGAAGGCTGCTGAAGGCGTTCCGAAAGGAGAAAACTGTCACATGTTGGCCAAAATAATATGGAAACAAAAGGATATAGACACCATCTGAGACGGAAAAAAATCAATATCATTTATAAAAGTCATCTGCAATTGAAATTGATGCTAACATCCTTTTTACGATGGAATAAAAACCGCAAAGACGCGTTGTGTACCACTTCCGGATAAATTAGTTACGTAATATATATATTAATTATGTAATATATATGCCACATCCTTGATATGTGTCCACTTTCATTTGCCAAAAAACTGAAGGAAAATATCGCAATGCATTCAAAAGTTCCTGACGTTTGACCGTGTAGTAAAATTGAGTGGAAAAGAGCGACTTTGTCCCACCGTTCAGCGACGGCTGAATTCTTCGACGCGGTCGAGTATCTAAAGAAGAAATTCGAATACATTTGCTCAGTCTTCGAAAGGCAAACGACGTGCAGAGTCGTTTAAAGCGCCTACAAAACGCAACCGTTTTCAAAGTTTAAATAAAATAATTTTTACAAAAAAACCCGCAGAACTAAAGTAAAATAAAATGAAATTAATAAAAACAAAAAAAATAAACTAAAAAAAAAATATTCAATTAATAAAAACATTACTAAATAATATAAATGACATTTATTTTATGAGTAAAAAACTTTCTAATGAATTTAAATTAAATGCTAATTAAATGACAATATCAACAAATAAAAAAATAAATTCTTATGGTAAAAAAAAGTCGTATTTTGTTATATTTTCGTGCTAAAAATTGCCGTTCATTTCAATATTAAACGAAATTGAATAGAATTCAATTGTGACTTTTCGGTTAATTCTGAAGTTCGTGATCGATTGCACGATAACAGTTCAAGAAATGCAAATTGAAATCGTTTAAATAGACTTTTTCGAAGGGGAAGCAAATGTTTAAATGTATATCATTTGCGTTTGAAATCGAAAAAAAACACACAAACAAATATAGAAAAAGAACAATTTCAGCAAAAGGCAAAGAGCAGAAAGACAACGGGACTCTGTTTTGTTTATTACGTTGATATTAAATGAAAATAAGTAAATTTTAATGAACTGCTGATGAAATTCGAAGTGTGCGGATCGTTAAAAAGTCCGCCTGTAGCTGTGCGCGTGTGTGTTTCGTTCTTTACAGTTGTATAAGCAAAATTGAGTACAAGGAAGAACCCAGAGCCAAACACGACTCTTGATAGACGAATTTTATTAGAGACTTCACGAGTCTTCGTATCGGCGACGCTCTGTTTTATCATTGACGACTTCGCTCGCTCGTTCGTTCGTTCGCTCGCTCGTTCGTTCGTTCGCTCGCTCGTTCGTTCGTTCGTTTGTCAATCGTTATTTGACCCAGGAGATCGCGCGGCCGGTGAACTTTCGACAGGTGAGTGAAGCGGCTGAAATTTGAATGCTAGCGATTTAGTTCGCTCGGAGTTGGAATATTTCATGTGCGATCAAACGTGCGATCAAATGTTATCTCTGTTCAATGAGTTGATTGCTGCAATTTAATCATTGGACAATCAAATCTCAATGCCACTGATAAAGAAGGGGCAAAAGCAGCGTGTGCATTGAGTTCAGGTCATTTGTAGAGTGATTTAATGACAGGAAATCGTCCAAGCATATTTTCCACTAAATACTATAATAAATGAAAACGAACCAACAGCAACTGCAACAATTATTTTCGCAGCCAATGCAAAGCTGCAATAATTAAAAGCAGTGCATTGATTCGTTGCTTCCGATCACGCTATGGAAACCGTTCGCATTTGCATTTTTAATTGAAGTCAACCTTCCGAAGAAACACGATGGAAAATGCTGAACTAATTTCGTCTTGCAGAACGTGCGCAGAAGCAGCAGAATAAAGAAAAGAAAACCACGAAGAAAGGTCAAATGATAAAATTATGAATTCCTCTGCGAATTCGAGCTCAATTTAAACGACTTTCATTTAAACGATGTTTTATTTCAGATAATTTTTCAAGAATTCCTCGAATAATTAATTCAAAGATTGTAAATTTCTTTATTTCGTATTAATAACGATTCAATTTCGAGTGTTTTTCTGTTGTTCGTTTAATGGACATCTGCTTTTTTTAATGATCGCTGCCGAATTGAGTCGACTCCAGCGACTGTTTTGCACTCGTTGAACTTTGTTTGCACAAATGCAATTTGCATTTGTTTGCAACTCACCTCCTTTTGCTTCGTTCGCTTTCGCTTGATTCTGCTTTTTAATGCAAAAAATATGTTAATAAAACTGCTGCACTGCGAAAAAAACAACACCGAAAACAAGAACAGAAACGAATCCTGTATTTTGAATATTAATGCAATGAAATTTCCTTCTTCAAGCGAACGTAGAAATCAAAACTAAAGTTTTTATGCACTTAAATTGGCTTCTTTTCTTTTCTTTCGCCTTCCGCTGCGTTTAGCTCCTTCGCAAAGATCTTTTTTGCTCGCAAATGCAGCTAAAAAGATACTTTTCATTGCAATCGGCTTTTCTGCTGGCAGCGAAACCGGTTGCGAAGCCTCCGATGATGGTCAATATCGTTCGATGGCGGCTGCAATCGGAGCCGCAATCGGCTGAATTATGTACCGAGGCGTCGTCGGTCTTTTGTCGACTTTTTTACACACACACACTTCAATAAAAAAGGAAAAATGCAGCTGAAATAATGACGAATATTTGCTGAAATCGGCAATTAAATTGCGAATAATAGAATTTTTAGTGATTAAAATGATTTAATCAAAGAAAATTCATTTATTAAATATGACTTTTTCGAACGAATGCGAAAACTTTTACTAATTCCATTTTAAATTCAAAATTTTCAATAATCGTCATAATGGAATTTTTTATTAATTTCTCCTGAGCACTGACCTAAGGCAACATTTTTCTTTTGCCACGAAAAAGAAGCTCCGAAAAAGAAGCTTATCTTTCAGCAACGTACATTTTCTGGTCTTTTTTCGTAATCTTCCTTTTTTTTTTTTTGACCTTGCCGCTTATCAAAAATCGATTTTAAAGCGAAGAACTGAAGTTGGCCAGAGTTGGAAAGCGTCTCATTTATTTATGGAAAATATTCGGCTTCATTTAAGAACACGGTGACGTTCGAAGACGTTAATTGAAGCCATGTACATTTCTTCGAGTGGCAACTGAAGTGGATTCGCCTCATTAAAGAGCACTTTTGCAATTAATCGTCGTTATTCGAACACTTAAACAATTGCTGAAGGCATTAATTAAAAGCCACGACACTGTTTAAGATTTCTCCTGACACAAAATGCCACAGAGGCGATAATAAACGGCAAAGCGACGTCAGAATCATTAAGTAATCATTCAATAATCAGTCTACAAATCGGCCAATTAAAAGTCGCCAACTCAAGCAAATTATTCTCAGCTATTTAATTAAAAACACGGTGCGAAAATGACTTTAATTGGCGATTAAGCTGTAATTTCATTAAACAGCTATTAAATATCTGCTTTTTATATAATTTTCTAATAATAATTCGGTGGTATTTTTATTGTTTTCTATATATTTTCAGTGGTTGCACGACGTTGATCAATGCAATTAAATTTCATTTCAACTTCCGAAAGCGCAGTGCATCTTCTACATCGCCAATTAGAATGACAATCTTACACGAAATCAAATCGGGAGACGTTTGCGGCGTCGGCAGCAGCGGCGGCGGCGGCATCAATTGCTGCTCCAGCGTCACCGTCAGCTCCGAGATCTCCATCGACGACTCCGAATGCGTTGGCAAAGCCTGCATCAGCAGTCTGCATCAGCCGGAAAGCGGCAGAGGCTGGGAGGCGAATTTTCCACGTTGCCAGGAGGTCGACATCGAGTTTGAGAATGTCCGCTTCACAGTCAGCAAGTTTTCGTTCGCCGAGCGCAAGTTTGGTAAGTGAGGAGCTAATTAGAATGGCCTCGAATCAGATTAATGCGTAATTCCAATTCGTCGCGTTCACTTTTCCAGTTACCAAAGAGATTCTGCATGGCATAAACGGCGCTTTTCGTTCGGGCGAACTGACTGCCATCATGGGACCCTCGGGTTCGGGAAAGAGTTCGCTTTTGAACGTCATGACTGGTTTTAGGTAAGCAAGATTAACTTCGATGTGTATATAAACCTTTCGCAAAATCGCTTTAAGTGTTCAGCGAGCTCCAATAAGAATTGAAATACCCGAGTCGTCTCATGATACTCGGAGAACGTCTCGTACTCACTTACTCATTCGCTGGGTTTTCTCTTGCTCTTGCTCGTCCCTTTATACACAGCCGACGGAAAGTGGAACACTCGTGCATTGTCGGTTTTACGCAATGACGTCTTCGCACTCATTGTGCTATAAACGACGAGTTTGTGTGCGAATACACTACTGCGAATACACATGCATGCGTTGTTATAAGTGCGTCGGAGAAATCGCAGTGCTTCGCTCCGTCGTCCATCTGCTGGCTGTAATAATTTTATGACGCATATAATTAAAAATGCCGCAGTTGTTATTCGGCTCTTTTTAACAAAGTCTGATCTTTTTTAATTGCATTATATAAGAAGTTAATTGATATTTCAATTCAGTTAACATTGAAACATTTTCGCTTTGCTAAAGAGCAGCCTTTTAATTGCAGCGAAGTTTTTAAGGCCACTTAATTTTTTTTGCTACTCATTTTTGTTGTTTTCCAGGTTGGAACTTACTTTGGCAATGAGATTAGATTTAAATTTAAATTGTTTGAACTTTGCTTTAGAACGTTGACTCATCACAACACGAACAATAATCGAAAGAATAACAAAAATTCATTCAATCATTTCTTCTATATGAAATATATTTTTATTATATTTCATTATTGTGTTGTGTGAATTTCGATTATTTCGTATTTAAGTGAACAATCAATTAGAGTTTTTTTTAATTTTAGAATTATTCAAAAGAAAACCGCCCTCAATTCTTCTGATATGAATTTTTGTTTTGTTTTAAATTGGATTGAATGGAATCTCAATTGAAGGCTGTAAAGTTCAAAATTCTCTTGAAGTGTATTAAAAGTTTCAGAATTGTCGCGAGTGCAGATAAAAATTGAATTAATCGTTATTAATTTCGAATTTAATTTCTGGTTCAAGTTCATCGCTCCATTGTTCCTTTTTTACAAGCAAAAAAAAAACAAAAACAACAGATAAAAACGAGTGGCGGAACAGAGAAGGGACATCCACCAACGAGTACTGCACTCGTTACCTCTCATTCGACTAGTTGAATATTTGATGCTTCGCTTGAGCGATAACAACAACGAAAGTTAATAAATTACGAGTGAATGAAGCTCAAAAAACTGAAAAGAAAATAGAAGAAAATAAAATTCTTTTGCTCATTTATAAAAGCAATCAAAATGTCAACATTCATCGTCATGCATTTAACGAGAAAATACTTATTTATATTGCATATTTTAGCAATGCTTTTTTATTCTAATAAATTGAATTTCTCTCATCAAATCATCAAAAACTTGTTAATTAATTTTGTAATTTTGTTTTTTTATGTTTTTTTTATTGTTTCCTTTGCTAACGCAAAGATCGACCGGCGTTTCTGGCTCCATTCAAGTCAACGGCAAACAGCAGTCCACCAGCTCTGCCAAATTCCGCCAACTGTCGTGCTACATCCATCAGGACGACCTGCTGCGGCCGCAGCTGACGATCGGCGAAACAATGCTGCTGGCGGCCCATTTAAAGCTGGGCTTCAAAGTCCCCAAGGAGCACAAAATCAATTTGGTAAGTCTGCCGCTATCCGCGAAGTTCAAAGGTCGCACGCTGCATTTTTATGCGTTTCTTCGTAGATAAAACATATTCTGTCGCTGCTGGGCCTGGACCATCGCTTTAATGTGCACACTGCGAAGCTGTCGGGCGGCCAGAAGAAGCGCCTAGCGATTGCCTTGGAGTTAATAAGCAATCCTCCCGTTTTATACCTGGACGAGCCAACAACGTGAGTTCCCCTCATTCATTGCAATTTAAATACAGTCGATCTGAAATGCCTCCGAAATCAAATATCAGTCGATCAGATGATCCGGAATTTACAAAGTTTAAATCTAGTTTAAATTTTAAATTCCTCCTTCAATGAATTCATTTTTATTACATTTACGTAACTTTTATTTTATTATTATTATTATTTATATTTATGGCATATTTTTTACACATTTTATATTACATATTTATTGTACATTTTAACATATTTTATTACGTATTTATTACATCTTTTTTTTAATTATTTTCTTACATATTTTTTTAATTATTTTATTACATAATTTTTACGTATTTTATTCCATATTTTTTTAATTATTTTATTACATATTTTATTAAAAAGTTTTTAATTATATTTTTCACATATTTTATTATATATTTTATTACCGCAATATTTAAATTACATTAAAACTAGTAAAGGTGTTGTCTACAGCCGGGCTGTAGCCGAAATACCCTACACTTTAATGCTGCATATATACTCGTATATATATTTAGAAGTGGTGCTATATAATATACTCGTATATATATACAATATATATATTGTATATCTAATAATAAATATATAATATATATATAATAATAATAATAAAAACAAAAAAAATTTTTTTTTAAAGTGGGCGGAACACGCCCATATTTGGCATATTGACTGGAAGCATTAGTCTAAACCTACATATAAAATTTCCTTGTCTTCTCTCAAAAAGTGATGCTGATATGGGCTTTTTTAATAGGCAAAACAGAGGTACCTGCACTCTCGATATAAAAAGTAGGCGTGGTCCTTGGGCGATTTTGCCCATTTTCAATCCGAAACACCCCAACATAGCAACGAATATTTTTGCCAAATTTCATTTTGAAACCTTAATCCGTTCTCCTGTGATCGTGATTTCAACGGACAGACAGACAGACAGACAGACGGACAGACATCGTTATTTCAATTTCGGTGGTGATGCTAATCAAGAATATATATACTTTTCTATACCTATCTTGTCTAGTTCTATGCGTTACACACTCCGGTAGAAAGTGAATATACCCTCAACCTTAAGGTGTAGGGTATAATTAACAGGACAAAAAGAAAGCACATTTACGAATAGAAAAAGAGCGCCTTTGAAATTTAGTTTGCATGCTTTTAGGCTCTTCTGAAAAACTTCGAGGTAACTTCGCTCCTCATGACAACATAAGCGAGAAGCGAATGTGTTCTAGCGATGCACTCCCTTTCGCTTACATTGTAAGTGGGCAAACGTCCTAAAACATTCTCGGCTAGCTGTAAAATGCAAAATCAACCCAGAAGCGAATGATTTTGCGGATTAAAATCAGCAGGAAATCCTCGATGAGGTCACTTTTAGGAGGGTGGAACTGACCGATATCTGTTTCGGCGGCAACTTCGCTCCGTAAAATTGATTGCAACAAACGAAAGTGAGAGTTTCGTATGAGAAGTTCTTTCATACTATGCGAAAATCAAGTAGAAGTCGAGTAGAGTTTTCTGCATCAGTCCGATGTCAATTCTCCCAATGAAAACTATTCTTTATTCTCCATTTACGTCCACTTCAATCACAGTCAGCAGCTTGGACGAGATACGATTACGTAAATTGCAAATTAATTGATTTTAAAATGAATGCGAGTGCGTCGCCGCATTCCGCAGCAAATGAACCGGTTTCTGTTAATACCACTACAATTTTAATGCAATTATAAAATGAATACTTAAAATTAATATTCATCAAAAGTACATCCATTATTAATTTATTGCTAGCGCGTAGACGATGACCGTTGAAGTTTTCTGTATAATATTTAAATAATCCTTTGCCTACAAACTGATTACTGATTTCAGTCCTCCTCCTTCCTTCCTTCGCTACATTCTAATAAGTTCTGAGAACTTTCTCTGTTTTTTGCCGTGCTTATTTTAACAATTATTTTCCTGTCATTTTCCCGACGGGGTGTCACCTGTCACTAAGCGAACCTTTGACGACAGATGCAACCACATCTTTTCCCAATCATCTTCTCGTGATTATTCCATTCAAGTGACGGCAAACCTTAGGCTTTGGCTACTTAATTCGAGCTTTTCCCATTCCCGAGGAGTTGATTACAGACGCTTCACGTCGGTGATGACAAGCATCGCATTTAATCGACGAATCATTGCGTGATTTAGCATTATTCTTGTTGATGCCTCAACAAAACTTCCTGCTTCAAATAGTCTCAAATTAACTATTTCCATTCCAATATTTAACATTAATTCAATTTGCCGCAGAATTACAAATATTTTTATATATTTCCTCAGAAGGCAAAATCTGAAAATCAAACGAAAATATAAAATTTCACTTTAATGTCGATCGATATCGATTTTGATACGATACCGAAAAAATTCCTGAACCTTGATTTAAAGGCGTTGCTTAAAAAACCCAAAAATTTTTAAAATTCACAACACGTTCTTCGAATTGTTTATTTCGGTTGTTTTTGTTTTTTTTGGTTTTTTCTTAATAACAATAAATAACTGTCAACAAGATTTACAAACGACGATTCAATAAAAACGATTTGTATTTAATGCAGACTGAAGATTTGTTGCCAAGTGACTTTGAAGCCGTGATTCGTGTCGCATTCGACTTTAACTGGAATCCTGAAAACCTGAATTAAGAAGTTCGACTAAAATGACAGACATTTTCGGCGCAAGGTCATCGAGAACAAACGAAACTCGATGAATATAAACTGTGATATATCCGAAGTCCGATCCTTGCTTAATTGCAGCTTCCCCTGTTTTAATTCGGGTTTAATTTTTACTTGGCCTATTTTTAACTAAGCCCCACTTTAACTCAGCTTTTTGTGTTTTGTAGTGGGCTGGACAGTTCCTCATGCAGTCAGTGCGTGTCGCTGCTCAAGAAGCTGGCCTCGCAGGGCCACACGATCGTCTGCACGATCCACCAGCCGAGCGCGCTCATCTTCGAGATGTTCGACAAGCTGTACACGGTCGTCGACGGCAACTGTATTTACCAGGGCTCCGTGCGAGAGCTGATCCCCTTCCTCGCCGATCAGGATTTAATATGTCCGAGTTACCACAATCCAGCCGATTATCGTAAGTCATCGAGTGATATTCCATTTCTCATTCCGCTTTATATAATATGATATAATATATATTATTGAAATAGTGCTGGAAGTGGCTGTTGGCGAACACGAACGCGACTTGAACAAGCTCATTCATGCGGCCAACAAAAAGTATTACGAAGACGTCGACTTGAATCAGTTGAGTCGCGTGTCACGTCTGATATCGAAAATACAAGGTAGGTGGGTCCGTCCGGCCTGCGGGCTGTTTTGCGTGTTGTCACAGAAATCACAATAAGAAATTGAAACGTTTCATCGATTAACGAATACTTGAGGAGGGAGATTGTAAATTGTATCGATGTCAATTGCAGAAAACATTGAGAAGAAAGTGTGTCAACGAAGTGACGGCTGCGTGAATAGCAAGAGCAGCCTGCAGCACGTCTACGACTACGTGAAGCCGCGTCCTGCGGCCGATGAGCTGGCCATGGAGGAAATCACTGCACTGAACCACGGCGCGGGCGGCAACGGCGTCGGCGCTGCCGACTGCACGATGGCGCTGGAGCGGGCCTCGTTCGGCATGCAGTACCTGCTGCTGCTGAAGCGTATCCTGGTCTGTTCGCGCCGCAATTACGTAAGATTAACAGTCTTTAATTTAGGGAATTTCTTCGTGTTTTCCCCCTTTTTTTTTTGAATATTTCTGTAATGTTTTTAGTTTTTATTACACTTGGAATTATTTCATTTTAATATGCATACATTTTAACAATATTCTTATATTTTATATACACCCTTTTTCATCTTTATTTGCACTTGTTTCTATTTTATTGTTTACAGTTTCGCTGTAATGTTTTTATTAGTACAACGTTTTTATGAGCTGCTAAATTATTTCTCTGCTGAGTTTTCAGTTTCGTTTTTCCTTCACTTCTTCACGCTGTTCGTTTATGGTCATCGTGCTAAAAGCGAGCGAGCTGTTGAAATGCGGTCGCGCTTCTTGCTCTCGCCTTTGTCACGGTCCAAAATAATAGCGTTGCACTTGTTTATTGTGCGGTAGCCGGCGGCTTTCGTGATCTTGTTATTCTTGTTTTGCTCATATTTGCTTTTTCAGTGCTAATTTTTGCATTGTTGCGAAATTGTTCATTGCGTTCGAGTCGTTGCTGAAATGTGTACTTAACCTTTTATGCAATTACTACTAAATTCATCCGCTTAGCGAGTTGTTTAAGCCGCTTACTTTTTGATAACTATTCACATTTAAATCGTCGTCGAACGAATGCAATGGGAAGAGAGGACGGAAACAAAGGCAAAACTATTTCTTTTTATAAACATTCAATCATAAAAAAATAACTTCTTTTTTTGGCTATCTAATTTATTTACTTATTAATAATTGTATTATTGTATTTCTACTCTTTAATTATAAATTTTATTAATTCATTTGCTCATCCGCGCACTTACATTTTCATTGCTCACCTACGAAAACTTCACTTTCCGTCCTTGACATGAAAACAAAATGACACTCGACGCCATCCTCACTCGTCGTCATCATTCGTAGCATCGTAATCACACGATTAGCAGAGGCGAGCTTGTCTTTGTAAATCGCATTGCCATTTAAGATTTCGTATAATAAGAGCTTAATTGCAATTGTCAATCACAACGTTCGACGGTCGACAATTGTGTTTCTTCTCAATGCTCATGCTCGTTTTTTTTTTGTCTCTCTCGTTTCAGTTTCTGCTGCTGGCGCGCCTCTTGTCGCACATTCTGATCGGCGTGCTCTTCGGCTACCTGTACATGAACGTCGGCGACAAGGCGACCACCGTCTTGGGCAACTACGTCTACTTGTACGGCACGATTCTGCTGCTGGTCTACACGGGCAAAATGGCGGTGGTGCTGACCTGTAAGTAAGCCACAAGCCGCGACGGACCCACGTACGGCAACTAATTCATACTGCAACTGGTTACGGTGCAGGTGACATTCGCTTCGGCTCGACGACTTGCGGCCAGTTTGCAGGCATGAAACTTGAACGTTGTCGTTCCACTTGCAGCGTCTATTTATTTATTTATTCACGCTGAGACGTGTTCTTGTTATGGTTGTTGCCGTCGCATCGAGTTCAACAAACTTGTCTTTCTCGTTGTCGCTCGCTGAACGTGTTCCGAGCTCGTCGAATGCATTCATCTTGACTTTTTCGAATTCGTGATCGTGAAAGAGAAAAACGACGACAATAATTAACGAATGTGTGTCAACGAGTTACTGCAAATAGTTGCCGATATTAAATTCAACATCGGCTTTTTAATCTTGCTGCCGGCGGACATTTTTGCATTCGACTGATGCACATTTTGAAGCCATTCAAATGATGCAATAAACGAACAGAATATTAATTCTAATGCATCAATGAATAACTTCTAAGCTTTTTTTGATGATTTTTATAATCCTTTTAAATCATTTATAATTGCTTTAGTTTTTCAGCCGAATTCAAAAAACTATCGAAGAGATTTTTCACCAATTTAATTTAAAATTTAATGGCCGAAAATATCGGATATTAAAGTTTACTACTATTTTTCTCATTATTACAAGTTTCACATTTTACATTGTTTCAGTTTTTATCTTTTAAAATTCCTAAAAATTAATTAGAATTGATATTGTTATTGGTTCATTTGGAAATAGACCATTAAAAATTGGAAGCACATTACCACAAATTGAATTTCCCAAATTTGACACAATTTCGGGGCTTTTATCCAATGAGGCCGAAGATTGAAGTCGACTTTACGAGCAGCTGCTGCTTTATAACGACAATAATTCGCCCGATGCGGTCATTATATCGCTCCGATTTTTGCCTTTTTCATAACGTCGTAAAAATAATTATTATATTGGCGTGTTTTAGGCATTATATTTACGTTTGCCCCTTGCAAAGTTGACTAAAGCCTTGAAAATTCTTGCTAAAAAACGATCGTTGCTCCTTTGGGACTGGTTTTGGTTGTTAATGGAGGAGCAGCAACTGTAAATCGCTTCGGTTTCACATTTCGCGATGGGGATGAAGAGAACTCCGACTTTATTCCAAGGCTAAACACAGAATATCTCCGCAGTCACCGTTAACACTTTGGACCCAGTCTAGTCTAAACTCTGCCCATTTATTTTTATGTCTATCGAACAAAATCTAATAATAAAATGACCCATGATAATTATATATCAGTTATTATATAGTTCGATATTCACTACATTCGTTTGCTTGCAGTTCCACTGGAAATCGGAATGTTGACCCGGGAGCACTTCAATCGATGGTACAGTCTAGGTCCGTACTTCCTGTCGTTGATATCGTTCGAGATACCGTTTCAGGTGAGTTCATCGCGATGTTTACAAAGATTTTGTCAGTAATTAAATGGGGAAAAATCATATTCATCATGAAGGGAAAATATAAGAAAATCTTGTAGTTATTTTGGTGGATCCGAGGTGGTATTCGGGGGCTCCACCGTTGAAGTTACAGCGTTATTTTGACGTATTTAAAGCAGCATGGAACCCGGAAAAAGGGAGGATGGCGCTGTATTGCAAGCTGTCAAAGGGACGAGCTGCCGATTACATGTTCGGGGTCAATTGGAAAATTATCCATTGCTCAGTTAAAAGGAGGTCATTGACCCCAAACAGTATTTTATCGAAATCAATATTCGCATTCGAATTATAACGAATCAAGGGAAAGAATATTGACTATTAAAAAACGCTGACAAAGAAAAAAGAAAATTAAAATTAATCGTTTTTAATTCTTCTGTTCTCTTCTTTATTCTTTTTCTTTGTCTGTTCGTTTGTTTATTGCAAAAGCAAAGAAACAAAAAATACTCCTTTTTTTTTGGTTTTTGGTTTTCCAATTAGCATCAGCTTTTAATTTGAAGATATTCGATAATATATTTAGAAATCGCATGAAAAAAAAATAACCGAAATGTTGACCCAAACAATTTGAAATTTTGTACTATTTCTTCATTAAAGGACGGTTAATTATTACTGTTAGTTATTCTATATTATGCAAAATGATCATTTAATAAATTTTAAATTATTTTTATATATTGTTATATATTTATTTTTAGCATTTAAATATTAAAATTCACTCGAATTATCTGCCTCACACTTGCTTCTATCTTTTCGCACATTCAGAGTATTTGCGCGACGCTGTACATGGGGATAAGCATCTATCTCACGGGCAACAATCACGGCGAATCCTTCCGCATTTACTACTTCATCCTGCTGGGCATCTTGGCCACGCTGAGTGCGCAGGCGTGGGGCTTCTTCGTCGGCGCCACGCTCCCAACGAAGGTGACACTGAAGCGGCTCCTTTGAAGCAATCAATGTCACATTGTCCCTTTTCTCGTCCAGTTGGCGGTGTTTCTAGGTCCGATTCTGGCGGTGCTCTTCTCCGTTTTCGGCTTCTGCACGCGCTACATCGACATCACGCCGATGTTCCGCTGGATGTGGCACATCAGCTATTTCCGCGCCGGCTTCCACGGCGCTCTGAACGCCATCTACGGGCTGGAGCGCGAGACGCTGCCCTGTCCCGAGACGGCGATGTATTGTCACTTCCGCAGCCCGAAGGTCTTCCTCAACTACATGATGATCTCCGACGTGAGCATGAGCGACTGCGTGCGCCTGATGTCGATCATCATCGCCGTGATGCACGTGCTCACGTTGCTCACACTGTGGCACAAGTTGAGCAAACGTTGAACTCGCAGCATGGACGGACAATTCGAAAGCAAACAGACAAACGTACAAAGCATCGTCATCTAGCTTTAAGCATCATTTGTATAGTATTCGACGTTATTTATATATGTTTACTGTAGAATTACTCAACGCAGGCTGTAAAAGAATTCAGTTGCAATTCTTTGCAATAATGCAAATATCCAATTGTTGAAAGAATATACAATTTATACCAAAAAAACGAATGTAATTTTGTATGTGAACTTTAAACTAAATTTAGTCATAATTCCAGACAATGAATAGGCAAAATAGCAGACAAAATAATGCGATTGTGATTGGAGTTTAATTGTGATTGACATTCTTTATACTTTATTTAGATGTAAGATGAAAGTTTGATGTAGCTGCTAAACACTGAAATCGATTAGAATCTGCTTCGTATTCGTTATGTTAGAATTATCCGACTTTTTGAATGTAACGCGTCGAAGTTAATTGTTTAGTATCGAAATAAACGTGAAAATTGCACAAATCAACAATCGCTGCATTTCTATTTTCCTTTTTTGTTGCATTAACTCATATTTTCTCTTGATGCAACATGTTATTTACACGATTAATCGAACAACTTCAGAAAGGATATCAAAATCACGCTCATTCACTGCTATTTTTCATTGTGAACTCTTCCAAACGCTGTTGCATTATTTTACAATTCGTGTTAAAATGCATTTCTTTATTTTAATTTCCATTTCTTTACAAATTTTATTGATATTTATCCAATTACGAATTGATGAAATTCCATTTTAAACATTTCATAATCTCAAATATCTCAAAAATTATGTTTATAATTTCTAATAATTCTTTTATTTTGCAGTATTGCGAAGTCATTCCATGTACGCAAATAGGAACTAGAAATTTTTAATTTTATAATAATTTATTGAGACTTTTTAATACAAATTTTAATTTATTTTTTCACTTTTCTTTTTTTTACAAACAAATGAATGAATTTATCCGTTATTAATTATGAATTTTCCTTATGAATTAATCCTTTTACATGTGATTGTAAGAAAATTATAAGAATAAAACCAAAAATTGGTTGGAAGTGTTTTTAAATATTCCGTTTTCGTCTTTTTCAGATAAGAAAATTGAGCTTAATTTTTTCAGCAGCGAGTATCTGAGTATTCGTTTAAACAAAGCGAATACCTTAAATGAATACCCAAAAAAACCAACTTGATTATTGCACATAATCATACAATTTTTCAAAGATTAAAGAAATTTTATTTGTATTTCAAACTAAAAAGAAATGTTTGAATACAACAGAACAGAGTTTATACAATTTTAATCATTCTTTATTCAGTTTTTAATTTCATGCAGTTTCAATAAAAAAAACACAATTTTTACAGTAACATTTCCTGAAATTTTCTCTTCTGAACAATTTTTGAATTTTTCTTCTGAAATTTTCTCATTATCGTTTCTTTATAATACTTATTTATCATTGCCGCATTTGATTTGATAATAAAAGGCTTAGAATTCGGAGTTTTTTTAATATATTTGTTCCTATTCGTTTTTTACCAACAGTTCGAGTGCGAATCAACGACTGCAGCGAATATCGAATACATATTCGAGCTTCTGATTAGCACTCGTTGTGTTAGCACTCTGAGTACGTGGAGGACGTTTGTTCGTTCGTTCAAAGCGAGAGAAGTTGGCATGAGTAAAAATTAAGCCGCTATTAAAATGACTAAAAAGAAACTTATTTCCTAAAAGATGTCGCTCAAGAGAATTTATTATATATGAGAATGAATGAATATGTTATAATAATAATAGGAAAATTTCTTTTCTAAATTTCGGCTGAAACATTTCCTTAAATTTGGCTTTGGTAATGATTTATATTAATTTAATTGCATTTATAATTTTAGAACAAATATTTATGATATAATTTTAAAATAAATACATATTATTTATTTTTGTTATTAATATTTGAAAGCGTAAATCCAAAAATCATTGTCAATCGATTCCTTTCTAGGATCCAAAATGCATTAGATGCGAACTCGTCTGTTAGAACATCTCCATGAATTCTTTGGAAGTGACAAAAGCATCTGCAGAGTTGACTTAGCATTACAAAGGCAACAAAAAGTCGCACACGCTTTGATATTGTTTAAATTTAACGCCGATTATCAATTGAGGCAAACACTGAATCGCTGTCCACTCAACATATTCTCAACACTGTTAACAGCAGACTTCATTGCTGAATATTCGTGCTGCTTGCAACGCTTTAAGATTAGCCTTTAATGGAATTGAATGTCGCAGCAAAACGAATCTCTCACGCAGAGCCAAAAGCTGTTCACGGTCTGTTCGAAGTGATGGGAAATCCTCCTGAAATTTTAGCAGCGATTAAAAATGTGAATGTAGAGAAACGAATGATTGCTAAATACAACGAAATGAGTTACCGTAGTTTCGGTGTGTGATTGCAATGCGATCCATCAGATCAATTAATGCAACATCTTCCAGATGGATTTCAAAAAGATCGACAAGAGATTTTATCGATATCTGTTCGCCCGTATTGCGTTTTCCTTATTGATTCATTGAAATGTCGGTTGTCGTATACGCAAATCTCGATTCATCGATATCCACTTGGACTCCGGCTTCTGACAGATTTGTAGTAATGGCTCCAAAATATTAACAAACTCTTCGTCTATATGTGAATATGAAGCAGATTACTACTGAGCGTCACATGTCCCAAACATCTCCAACAACTGAACGACGAAAGCTTTACTGGTCCCTGGCATTTCCACTGCGTTCGCCTCGTTTTTACGTTATCTCTTTAAACTCCTTCTTCAACTCCAATCATGGACTGTGATACGTTTATGATTACGAACTGCTGTAAATTCTTGGATTATTAGGAATTTTCTTGTAGTTTTCTGAAGGTGAAATTACGCAATCATTGCTAAGTTTTTAAATTACAATTGGTTTTTATTACAATTTTTTATAGTACTTTTGTACTGTTTATAAATAGAAAATTAAATCTTTGACGTTGCAGATATTATGAATACGAGTTTAAAATTATAGCGATTTTTTTTTTTTTGGAAATTACTTAAAATTTATCCATTTAACAGAACAACAACAATTACAGGAGCTTATGTAACGCTGTTAAGTTTACCTTAAAATATTTTCTGAATAAAATAAAATGGGAAAATGGCTAAAATCATCTAATTGCATAAATTAGTTTAAAGCTATTTTACATATGAATATAAACGTAATTTCTGGCTTATTCCAGTCCGCTGTATGCTAAAAATGTAAGTCATCACACAATCTGCCCGTGAATTATTTGAATATTGCTGAGAGTGGCCCCCGAATTGCTTTCTAATCCATTGAAATCGACGAAATTTCCATAGAGTTTAAATCATTTAGCTCTTCGTCTGCGCTGTGCTGTTCGCTGGCAGGCGGCTCTGGCAGCATCATGGCGCATTCGTTGAGGCTGATATCATCCATGGCTGCGCTGTCTGTATTGAGAATCTTGTCATCGACTTTGCTCTCCAGCATAATGTCACTGTCCGACATGCTGACTTCGCTGACTTCGCACAGTTCCATTTCGTTGCTCATATCATTGTCCATATCAAGTGGCCATTTCGTAGTTTTCGCTTCTGTTAATAACGCTGCTGCTGCTGCTGCCGCTGCAGCCGCTGCCGCCGCGCTTGTTGAAGGCTTGCCATTTGCAGACGATCGCTTGTTTTCAATGGTTTTCAGCAGCGACTTTGCTTCTGACTTTCGCTGAAATATACATTTCATACTTAATGCTTGATAATACAAAGAAACAAATCATATAATTAACTACGTCGTCAGACTCCAGGCACTTGTAGGCGTAGTGCGCAGCTTGATCGTACTGCCCTTTGCCCTCGTAGTAGTTGGCTAGCGTCATGAAGCCATGGTAAAGACTTTGCTTGTCCGTCGCAGCGCGTTCGTCCTCACAATAGAGCATGTAGCACTCGACGGCGTCCTCATAGTTACCGAGCTTCTCTTGGAGGTTAGCCAACTTGTACATAGCAATGCCCTCAATGTCTCCAACGCTGCACGCCTTGCAGTAGCAGTTTATGGCATTTTCGTTTTTCTCCAACTTCTCGTAAGTCTCGCCTAAGGCGACCAGCATGCGACTGTCATATGGCCGCAGCTGGTGAGCAATTTTGAAATAGTAAAGACTGTAATAGTGCATTTTCAGTATCTCATACGATTGCCCCAGACCATACCACGCACGATAGTCTTTCTTATTCACCTCTGCGAATGGAGGAAAGCTTGTGAATTTATACTCGCAATAACAACTAAATACTAGCTACTTCCTACCTACTGCCTTTCGGTAACTTTGTATGGCTGCGTTTGTGTTCTTCAGCTCCATGAACTCATGACCCATTAATGTCCAGGCTGCAAGGTACTTGGGATTCAGCTTTAGCGCACGTTGAAAATAGAGTATCGCTTTTTGGTGGTCACACCGAAAGCTGTAGTAGTTACCTACAGACTTAATTTGATGACAAGTTCACAGCTTACTCAACTCCGGTCACTTACCGATTACACAACATGTTTCCGGCCTATATTTGTTTATGCTTACTGCCTTGTGAGCCAGCTGCGCTATTTCTGTCTTTAGTTCCTTCACGAAGAGCAGGTTCGAGTATGTGTCGAGATTATCCAAACGATAAGGATCTAGCTCTTGCATAGCCTGGAAGATCTCGATTGCCTTATCGACGTCTGTGTTATGAACAAATTTACAAAATAAATTTCAAAATAGATGGGTAACGCTTTAATAATTGACAAATTCACCCCGCTTGTTGTGATATGCCAACGCCATTTGTGATGTGATATAAATGCAATTTTGGAATCCGGCTGCCTGCAGTTCTTCATATTGTTTCAATCCCTCGTCGTTCAAGTACATCTCAATATACGTATGCGCTATGAAAAAGTTTTTCATCCAATGGTTTCCCAGATTGGAGCTAAACAGTTTTTCTTTATCAGTTATGAGCGGTGCTAGTTCCAAATATGCACCCCATAGCAAGGGCGTCAGTCTTATAGATTGCACGAATACCTGTGCTGCTGCTTGATTAAGATTGAGATTTTTTAATACTACGCCATAAAGATACATGCCATAGCCATCTAGTTTTCCCTTATTGTAGTCACTCTTGAGTGTGGCCAGTAATTGTGTCAGCTCTCCCACATGTCCAGCCGATTCACTCAGATTCGTGCTGTCTGTTATGGAATCGAGCTGATGTTTTTCGCGCGCCATATATTTCGCGTACATATGAAGGAACTTTGGTACTGAAGAATTGCAATCGCGCACAAAATATGCGGCTCTTTCGTACTCCCGCACATCGAAATAGCTTTTAGCTAGAAAATATTTATCATAGTCTTCAGGAGATATGCCTACCAGGGCCGCTTCTTGAAAATCATTCGGATCCTGATTGCTGCCAATATCGTTGTCAATGTCTACATTTGACAGGCCGTGGTTCATTTCGGCAAGCCATTTAGCGCTCTGCACCAATCCGCGTTTGTTGCATTCCACAATTCCACGCCGTATTTCTCGCTTGACTTCCTGGAGTGAAATGTTGAAGAAGTCATCATCCATTGACTCAAAAGACTGTAGGTTTTTCATATATTTAATTGTTTCAGCAAAAGTTATTGCAAGGTTTCTACAAGTAAAACTTAGCGGGGTCGCTTGGAATGCAAATTTTGAAATCATACACAAACATAACCCAACTTAGCAGCTGTCACATGAAGTTTGTCAAGGTTGCCAGATTTGAAGAATTGATAGGTTTGACGAAACTATCTGTCGTCAGTTACCCAGAAAGACGCGATTTTGTCAAAAATCATAAAGTATATTAAATTATTTATGACTCATTTAAAAAGAATACGAAACAACTTAATTATGAATGTAATAAAATAATAAGCACTATAAAAATAAAGCATAAAAGTAAAAGCCAACATTCGATGTGTTTTTCTCAGATTTTGTCATCTGTTACCATACGGGAGATCTCTTTCGAAAAATCTTCAGATTTAAGCACATTTTACTCTACACTACACAAAATGTTTGCACAAAACGAGGAAAAATCAAAATGACTTTGGTTTTACCGTTGCGCAAACACACAAATTCGACATTATATTACACAAAAATCAGCACAACAACTGTTCTGAAAAATTGTGTACAAGCATGAATGAATAGTTGTGTATTCTTAAAATTTAATGGATGAATTAGGATAATTTTAACTGTATATGCAGATAGTCTTGTAAATATTTGTGATTTTTCCCACCCACAATTCGACCAAAAATGTGCTTGTCGCACGTTTTTTCAGCCTTCCTTTTTTTTCTGGCGGTTACATTTTTTCTAGCAAGCAAGTTTTTGCATTATATTTTTAACAGCTGATATCCATTTTTTTCGTTCTGTTTCATTGTTTTGTTTTGGGAATTTTGTGATCTCTGCTATAGGCTGATTCAAAATATTTATTTTGTTCCCATTAGTGTTTCTTAGCGGATTGAATATAGTGTCCAGTTTTTATTGAAATTCAAAAACATAATTGCGTGCATTTTAACACATTTTGTATTTTGGGTGTTCAGCCAAAATGACATAAAGTTATAAGAAAATAATAAAAAACTAGAAAATATTAATGAACACAAAATTCAATTCAGATTCGCAACAATAATAGCACAAAAATGAGATCTACAAAAACGAAATCAATTCACAGTCTGAATATGTGTATAGTATACAAATTGGACTATCTCGCTTCGTATGTTGCGTTGGTTAAAAGACTGCCACTGGGATCTGTGTCGTGCAGCGAACTTAGTTTTTTCGTTGGGAAATAAAGCAAACGCAGAATCGTAATCAAGCTGTGAAAGTTAAAATTCAGGTTCCTATACTCTTTAATCTTTGGTTTGCGCAAGTAATTTGTAGTGTTGTGCAACAATAGCTTTGACCTTAGAATATTAAAGATTATAAATTATGAACAGATCGCAATTTTATGATCGTAAAGTAGTACCTAAGAATAATTTTGCGAAACCTAAATAGTATTAAACCGACAATTAATAAGGACTTCAAGAAAAAGTGTGTTACTTTGCTGATAATCAACTTCTTGACTAGGAAGCAGTGTTATCTTTGCTAATAAGCGACCTTCAAAACTACAGCAGCAGATAGATGTATTTAGGTGTATATGCTGTACATTTGCGTAAATTGCACTTATCAGACAAGCGATTTAGCTGAGCCAGCAAATTGCGATTTAGATTATTTGAAAACTCCGTTTTACCGAAGAATTTGCCCAAATGAAAAAGGAAGCTAGAAATAGGAATTGCGTTCTAGTGCTTATTTTTATCGTATTCCTTTGCAATGCCGCATTCTATCTCAACAAGAAAAAAGAACTACTGCGAGCCAATATCTCCCCGGTGATATTTAGTGAGTTCATCAGTATAATCCTGGTCATAATATAAACGTTTGCACATGCTACCTATTTTCAGTTCCAGGTGATGGCGGTAGTCAAATGGAAGCAAAACTGAATAAGAGCACGTCGACATATCATATTTGCCAGAAAACTGCTGATTGGTATAGTATATGGCTTAATTTGGAGCAACTCGTTATCCCAGCAATTTACTGTTGGGTGGAGAACTTTAAACTGTACTACAACAGCACAACGCGCACAACACAGAATACACCTGGCGTTCAAACACGCACCGTCGATTGGGGCAATCCGGAAGTAGTCGAATGGATTGATCCAACGCACAATAAGGCAGGTGCTTACTTTAAGGATATAGGCAACATGCTAGTGGAGCTTGGATATGAGCGTAAGAAGAATATACTAGGTGCTCCATACGACTTTCGCAAGGCGCCGAGTGAGTGATTATGCTAAAAAATGCTCGTAGAAATGGCATTAATTGAATTTACCTTCTAAAGATGAGCTCCAGCAATGGTTTATAGACTTTAAACAGTTAATTGAAGATGCATACGAGTCCAATGAACAGACATCAGTCACCTTGATATCGCATAGCATGGGTAGTCCATTGACGCTGGTGTTTTTGCAGAGGCAATCGATGGAGTGGAGGCAAAAATATGTGAGACGTTTGATTAGCTTGGCTGGTGCTTGGGCAGGCAGTGTAAAAGCGCTGAAAGTTTTTGCAATCGGTATATAACCATTAACTAATCGAAAATATAGTTTTGTAGTTAAATATGTTTTGTACATAGGTGATAATCTGGATTCCTGGTTATTGTTTCCAACCATTCTCAAGGCTGGCCAAGTCAGTGCGCCATCGACGGCTTTTCTTTTGCCGTCGCCCCTCTTTTGGAACAGCTCTGAGATATTAGTAGAAGCTCCGTCGCGGGTGTATATGATGTCGCAGATGGAAAGCTTCTTTCAGGATATAAATAATACTGTGGGTTGGGAGATGCGTAAAGACACGATGCGCTACACGATAAACTTCAGTCCGCCAGAAGTGGAGTTGCACTGTCTGTACGGAAACGGATTGGACACCGTAGAACGGTTTGTATGGACCGTGACGAAGCTGAAGTAATTCGTCTAACAGTTGTTATCTTTTAAAAGGCTGCACTATAAGAAAGCCGTGGCGGCTGATGTGAAACCTGATCTTATCATGGGCCGTGGTGATGGCACCGTGAACGAGCGCTCACTGCGTGCATGCCATGCATGGACGGGAAGCCAGAAAGGAAATATTACCAATGTGGAACTGTCCGGAGTTGACCATATGGGCATCTTGGCAAGTGCTGACGTATTGACATATATTAAAAGTGTGTTGAAGCCATAAGTGGAAGCAGTGCTTAGAAAGAGTTTATAATAATTTTTATATTTCAATAGTTTGCTCTGTGATTTCATTATCAATGGAGCGTTTCCATTCTTCTTTACGTTGAAAATTGTACGCACACTCCATTTATCTTTAAGTTAAAAGATGAAATTATTTTATATTCGCTATTTCTATTTAGTTTTCGACTGATCTTGCCTCTTTTCCCTCTTTCTCTTTACTATTTCGATATGAAGATCATGTCTCGATCCTGTTTTTACATAAAATTTAATTTTATCATATATTAATTATAAACATTAATTGAAGATGTAACGAAGACAACAAAAGAAAGGACAGAACAAGTTGTTAGAAAGTAAAATTAGAGGATTTAGTAAGGTTTACATCCAGAAAATATCTATGATCAAATTTAGAAGCGGTATTTATTGAAAATTGAAAGCTAAACTCCTTCGAAAATCGTCTTCAGAAGCACTGAAGCACTGAAGCACAAAATGCATCACCAAATAACATCGCTTTCACATGGAAATCTCAGCTAAACTGATAGAAGAAGGATGCTGACTTCGTTTCAATTATTACGATATCCGAGTCTGTTGAAAAAAGAACTTTTTTAATAGAGGCGTGATTGCAACACAATAAGAAAATCCTTTTCGTAATTCTCATAGCGCGTAGGTTTCTTTGGTGGGCTCGTCAGTGGCTTGACTGGATGACACTCCCACTCATTCTCCCCTTGCGGCACGCAATCGCTGCAGCGCATCACGTTTTTCAGCGCAATTAGCAGCCATTCCAATTGAAAGCGAGGTGCTCACTTATTTCCGCTGAATACGAAACAACAGACAATTGAAAGACAATCGACAGATCACAAAAAACTTAACAAGACACACAAAATGAGTTCTCGGAATAACTGGGAACAGAAGGAGAATTTTACTCGGAAAAAGAAGGAAACGAATGAAATTTTTATATAAGTAACACCGAATCCATATTTAATATTTCTTCAAATGTTTTATAAAGAAGGAAATTCAATTATTATTGAGTGAATTAATGGACTATTCGAAGCTGTAATACATTTTAAGGAAATCATACATTTTTAATAATGCTCTAATCACTAAAACGATCTCTAGTAATAATTAACTGTGCTCTAGTTTCTCTTTATTTCGATTATAAGAACGTTTTCCCTTCGATGTGTAAACGCCCACGCCGCCGCTGCGAAACACTCGACAAACAGATTTTAAGCGCAAATTCAAGTCGCGGAATGAGAATGGTTGAGGCGAGTTGAGAGTCAGAGATGCGCCGTGCAGCTGCTGACCTTGAGTTCGGCGAAATGTGCTCCTATTGTTGAACACGTGTCCTGGGCAACATTTTCGCGAGCCCACATTCAATCCTTCGGTTGCTGCTGCTGAATCTGCGGCTTTCAGCTTCGAGCTATTTTCATAACAGACACACGGACGTCGGTCTGCTTTTGTTCGTTGACCGTTTGCGGTCCACGTCGCGCGGAATGGAACGACACGTGCTGGAGAAATCCACGGATTGATGCACGTTCGAAGGAGGAAATGTTATTACGAGCTTCGCTGGCGGCTTGATAGACGAAATGTCACGTCGAGTGGCGGATTTATCAATAGCAGAATGACTCCAAGCCAGCAGACATAAATAATTAAACACGTGCGGCTTTTCGACAACTTGCACAGTCCTAAAACGAGCACAGATCCTTTTCTACTTCTTTTCTGAATTCCTTTCATTCGATTTACATTTTGCATATTAAAAACTGTTTGTATTTGATAATTTAGAAATTAGTTTTATCTTTTTTATATCAATACACTTTATTTTATACACGTGGAGGATGTTTTGTTCAGCGTTGTTAATAATTAAATTTATTTCACGAAATGCTCGAAAGAAGCGAAGTCAAAACGTTGCCAAATCATTGAATAGAATTTTAAAATTCGCATGTTATGGATTTTTAAAGCTAAACATCATCACTTAGAATTAAATGAAATTGTAAACATTCATCCGCATTTCTAATGAAATTTCCAATAAAATTTCTATTCCTTATTATTTAATAAATAAATAAAGAAAAACCAAGTTGTGTTTTTTACCAAATTCTTTATTGTACAAATCAATCATCACTAAAACTACATTTATACATATTTAAAACGTTACATAACAATATTTATTCACAGCGGCTATTAACAATTAATTACATTTTTTGCTGTAGTAAAATATGTACATATACAAAGATAAAAGCTACAATTTCATGTTTACTAAACACTTTGTTTCAAAAATGATATGTTTAAAAAATCGATAATTACACATTTTGATAATTTGAAACATCATTTGAATACTTTGTAAATCTGCGCCGTAGATTCTACGGTTGCCCTTAAATTATAGAAGTTATTCTTCTCGAAAGCATCAAGAAACAAAAACCCGTGCAACTGAATTGAATTTTTGCGATGCTTCCCTATTCACTCACTCTTCCGTGTCGCTGAAAAACTGCTTGAACCACGCACATTTTCAACGTTCAAAAAAAAATGTGGAAAACAAAAGTCATTCTTCTATTCATTGGCATTATTAAACAATAATTAATTACTGCGTTAATTATTGCAATAATTGCAATTAATTTCGTGTTGCAGGAAAAGTTTAGAGTAGAAAAAAGCACCTATTTCCATATAACAAAATCGAATTAATAATAATTGTGCTCAAACAATTACTCAATCAGAATAATTAAATATTTCGTATAATAAACTTTTAGTAAAATTTAAATTTATATATAAAGCTGCGTACACGTATTATAACAAATGTTTCCTTTCTTTTCTCTTTCTATGACTGAATATTGTCCATTTATTTATAATAACTTCTTTGGTTTCGCTTAAAACTTTACATATCACAGTTCAATATTAAATTTTTCCTTATTTTTCAATGTTTTCTTTCTTGCATATGATAAAATGTCTCTTTCAAATGAGATTTTGAACTGTTTGTAGTTGTGGCAAAGAAATTGTTTAATATTTTTATTGTTTCGTTTCACGGATTTTGCTGCACTTCATGTTAGGAATGTTTTTGCTATTAAAGTAATTTAATAATATTAATCAATGGTCGATTGGAAGGAATTACAGCACATTTCCTTCACAAATACGTCTCGGAGATCGTTTCTCTTTTAAATCTCTCAATTCTCATGTCGCTCTCCAAAGCTAACGATATTGCCGTCCTCTTTCGTCCGCTTACAAAACAATAAACATTCACAATAATTTCAAGTTTCAAATATAAATGTCAATTGCGTTGCAATTCACAGATTTGATTTGGGGGAACTTCGTTTCTTGCGAATATCGATCGGATTTTTGTGTGTTTTTTCTTTTTAACAACATTTATGTTACAGTTCATTTACATAATTTCTTCTTTATTCGATCATTTGCAAACACAACTTTAGCAATACACCGTTTTTCTCATTCATAATTTCGCTTAGTTGCCGAACGCATTGAATTTTTGTGTTGTTTCACAATTGCACTGCGAAACAGAATGTGCCAAAAAGGAAAATATGAAAAAATCACGCAATTCGCGCATTTACGCGGCACATCCGACAAAAGGGAAGTTGTGTGATTTGCGTAATTACCTTCCATGATTGGAAAATGCCGTGTTTTTGTTGTCAAAGCCGGCAGCGCCAATTGGAGCCCAACGGTGGGGAATTTTTGAAGAATTTCTTAGAGACTCTTGAGACGCTTGGAAGTCGAGCGCTCGGATGCTTGAACAATTTCCGGCACCGCGCAAAACTACTATGTAGTACTAAACAAGAATAGAAAACTGTTAAAGACTATTTTAAAATGTAGTTTTCGTTGATCTTAAATTAATTCTCGTCACACACTTCGTTTGATATAATAATTTGTACAATGTACAATAGCATATAAGTAATTATTATATGTACATGTTATTATTCAATGCATATTAATGTACATATTTCATACATCTCTTATAATTATAGATTTTGTATTTATGTCGCTTACGCTGCTTCAAATACCACAAAAAATCCTCAAAAATACGTTACAAATACAAAAGCTGACTTCTCCTGCTTCTTATTCGTATTCCATATAATTTTCTTATTGGAACTCAAGTGGAGAACTGATTAATAAGATTTCTGCTAACATTTGCGGATTTTTGTGACATTTCGATAAAACAGTTTTTACAGTTAATACAAACAAAAAGGAAAACAGAAAAAAAAAATCATTGCACTTGTAGCTTCATCAAACTTCTATAAAAACTTCATATTTTACAAAAGAAATGGCAAATGAAAGTGTGCCAAAGACGAGAGGCTGCTCTATGAATTCGCTTCTTCTGCGTCTTCTGCCTCTTCTACCAGTCGCCATTCGTTGATTGTCACAGACTCGTTGCCGCCGTGAAGCCTTGACGACGCTTCAGGACGCGAGTTTTGTGCTTGTGCAGCTCGCCCTTGCGACACGGCACGACGGTGCCTTGGTTGATGATGGACATGGACTTGCTGGCGTAGTGACTGCCGCCGATCAGCGTGCCGATCATTTTGCTGACCGAGAACTTGCGGTTGGACTTGTGCGGGCGCGATCTGGCGTCGAGCAGCAGCTTCTCGAAGGCCTTCGCCAGCATCGGCGTGTATTCGGCGACGGAGACCTCGCAGAAGCCGCACGAATGAGCGGCGGCGAGCGCGGCGCCGTCCTTTTCGCTGATCTGCGATGAAGAAAAGGAGTTATTTATTTAAAGCGATAAAATAACAATAAAATAATCGATTAAGATCCTGTTAAAAACTTGACTAATATAAAACGGATTGAGCAGAATTCGATTTGACGATTGTAAACTATCATGCGATTGGAAATATCATGCAATTATAAACATTATTGCATGACAAGTAAGCAGCTAAACTTTATATCAAACGTAGACTACGTTTCAAATGAATTAAAATAGAAAAATTCCTAAGCAAATGAAGAGATCGTGAATGAAATAGTTTTTGAGCATATTTCTGAAGGTGCAACGGCGAAGAAATCGTTTTACTGACGCAGAGTTTCTCTTCGGGGATGAGAAAATACTATTAAAAGATGTGGCATTAAAGCGAACTAACGAAAATCGACGCTTGTTTATTGATAAATTTTAATGTCTCGGACGGGAATATTTTCATTGGAAGCTGCTGAAGATAATTCGAATGGATGCATTGAGCAATTCAACCATAAATTCAGCTATGAGCCGCATTGCAAGAGCGATCGGGCAACACATGTTTTGCATTAAAATTTCTCCTTGATATTTCTCTATGCCCGAATGCAATAATTGCCGGCCAAGGTAATCGTCTCCATTTCAATTTCCGACGATAAAACGGCGATCGACAGATTAAAATGTAAGCGCCGAGAAGATGCGTCCTTCGCGTCTGTCAAGTCGATGAACTGCGCAGCTCTGCGCTCCGCTGGCGACCACATCCGGAGGAGGATTCCGTTGCAGATGTGCGTGGCACGGGGAATTAATGCTGACATTGAGCCCAACCATCAGCCATTTGACGAGCCGACGCATGGACGGGGAAAAGCGACGCGTGCGAAGGTGTGAAAAGCACTTCAAACGACACATCGACGGCTGTCGTTGCCGATTGGGCTTTGAAATGACGATCTTCGACCCAAATTTCGCAGACGCACGCACGCAACATGAACGAAAAATGGATGTGCGTTGGAGGAAATTCGAGTTCGCTACCAAATTGAATACTTTAATTATTTTCAATCTTTTGAAATGTTCTTTTTTCTACAAGCAACATTAGAATTTGGTCAAAAGAGAATTTAGAAATAGCAAAGTCCTCGATGTTGCTACGTTTTCCTTCCCGATTCGATTCAATTCTGATTGCTCACCTCTCGCAAATGGTCCAAGTCGGCTTTGTTGGCCACCAGATAAGACGACGGCGCCGTTTGCAGTGACTTGAACGCCGCCAGGCATTTCGCCGCATACTCGAAGCTGCTGCGGTCGGTGATGTTGTAGACGATCATGCAAGCGTCGGCCCACAGCACCTAGCAAAACGGAATAGAAGCGATTAAAAATAAAATAGATGCGCGATTGGGAAATTCGGTGAAGCAGCGTAAATCATAGAGGAATTTTGAAAAAGAATTCTTGCTGTTGGCTTCACTGCAACAACAAAACAAAGCAAGCGTTCACATCGAAATGGCGAAGCGCTCATTCATCGCTGCGATTGCTCAAGTGACATAAAATATTTAATGTCATCCGGACGCTGAGAGAATTCAATCAAGACGACACTTTTTGGCCACGAATAATTCAATATTTCTCTGTTCGTTCTTGAATGCTTACTATTAGCGCATACGATTCATTACAAATTATGCAAACTATCATGCGATTGTAAAGTAGCATGTAATTTTAAACTATCATGCAAATGAGGAATATCATGCAATTGTGTACTAGCATGCAATTGAAATTATGTTGTTACCCCAAACTATCATGCGATTTGAAACTATTATGCAACTTAAGACCTTCATGCTAATAATAAAGTATCATGCAATCGAAATATATCATGCAATTGAAATATATCATGCAAATTAAACTAATTTGATATCGTAAACTATCATGCGATTTGAAACTATTATGCAAGGTAAGATCATCATGATAATGTAAAGAATCATGCAATTTTAAACTATCATGCAATTCAAATATATCATGCAAATTAAATTAATTTGATATCGTAAACTATCATGCGGTTTGAAACTATTATGCAACTTAAGACCATTAGGGTAATGTAAAGTAGCATGCAATTTTAAACTATCATGCAATTGAAATATATCATGAAATTGAAAGTAATTTGATATTGTAAACTATCATGCGAATGGAAACTATCATTCAACTTAACCCTCTCATGCGATTGGAAACTATCATGCAATTTTAAACTATCGTGATATAATAAATTATCAACAATTGCAAATAACATGCGATTGTGAAAATATTATGCGATTGAAAATATGCAATTATAAACATTATTGCATTGCATAACGAAGTGAAATAGCAAAATTCAAAAAATGTAAAAATTCTAATACACGAATTTCGTTTTATAATTGTTGTTCTTGTAACGGACAAAATGTCATGCAATTGCAAACTACATGTAACAAAAAAGTAACAATTAGCATTGCATTGAAAGTGAGTAGCCAAATATTACATAAACCTTTATCAAGTCGAAAGAATTAAGAATGAAAAATAGAAATATTCGAAGCTTTTAAAATTTCGTTTAATAATTCGCAATGGAAAAATTAAAAATGAAATTAAATTGAATCGTTTTTAGCCAATCGAAATGCAATTCGATTGTTTTGCAATTGTTTTGCAATTGTTTTGCAATATTCTTGCATAATTTGCAGTAGACGCGAAGTGAGTGCACACCAAATTGAATGCAGCGGCGATGAATGTGCGCCTCAAATCATAGCAACAGCACAGAATTAATCACTTACTTGTTCCATTGGGAAATCGTCTTCGTTTCCGGCATAAACATCAACGATTTCCACTTCCGTGAATCCGGTTTCCATCGCGATCGTTTTGTTGTAGAGCAAATCGGTGTTCGAGCGGTATTCGCCAATGAATCTGCCCGTCAAATAGCGAACCGTCAGCGCTGAAGAACGAAGAAGAGCATTAGAAAGGAGGAGAGAAACAGAAGCACACGAAGAAAACTCATATCACAATTTTGACTGATTGATGAACTGCATCGAGATTTGTTGGCGGAAATCGGAGAATTATAAAACTATTAAAACAAAAGCGAAACTTTCGATGAAGAGTGAAAAAATGAGCAAATATTTTCGTATCTTTGATCTAATTTAAATCTTTCACATGAGACTTTCTTTCGCATAAATCTGTCTGTTTGACTTATTTTATAGAAAAAACTTGATATATTTGTTTTTTTAAATATTTATTTATACTTTTGCTGCTTCGTCTGACGTTTGTTTTCTCATTTCTTCGCCAAGAACAAACATTCGCTTGCATATGATTCAATTTATTCTGCTTTCTTGTTGAATGAAATGCTTCGGTGTGAAAAGTGCTCCCAGTCCAACGAAAATATTATCATTGTCATTAATAATGTCGCTGCTGCTGCGACGGAAATGCGTCGCCACACTTCAAAGGATTGAAATCGGAATTTGATCCGAGTTAATCCAAACAAAATGTTGGAAAAATCGACGAAATTCGCGAACGGAAAGTTTAAGGAACGTCTTCATAATTAATTACATTTGCAATTACTAAAATCTTTAATTTATTTATTAATCTTATTCGAAATTTGTTCAATTTTAGCGATGGTTTTTATCGGTTCTTCTTCAATCCGATTTTAACCGATTTGTTCGAAAAGTGGGTAACTGAATATGTTCGATGTTGGCGTAACTTGTTATTCAACTGCTTAGGAAATGAAGTGTGACTTCGTAATTAGTTATGCATGTCCAGCACACAAAGAAACAGGTCAAAATCTGTAGGGATGAGAGTAGGAATGGCGACGGAAGCAGCTCGAACACGGCGCCGAAGCCATTTTGTGCCTTACGTAAGGCTACGTTACATAACGTGGACACGAACACCGCAAACGAAGGAGACTCCAAGTGTTGTTACCAAACAAAAGACTTATTTTTATGCTGCAACGAAACTTTTTACTTATGTTTAAACTCGGAAGTTGAACGTGGTCGTGCGGAGAAATCACAGCAAACACAACTGCAAAGGATTCTTTCGGACGCAATCAAATAAAACAATGACTTAAATATAGGTTACGAGCTTTCACATCACCGAAGTTTGTTTGTGCATGAACTGTGCAAACTGAACTTGAAAAAACTCGCGTTTATCTGCCAGCGACTCTTTGAATACCGACGGCGGCAACACGTAATGCAAACAATTAACGCGTTACGACGGAATTCTGTCACCTGTCAGAAACTTGCGCTTCGTTCGTGTTTGTTCGCCTTCGACAAACTCCGAAGTCGAGCAAATCTCTTCATAACTTCTGAATCATTTCACGTTTATCTAATCTATGCAAATGTTGCATAACGAAAAATACTTTTGCCACAGTTTTCAACAAGATTCCAAACAGAATTTCAAAGTTTAATAAAGTTGCATCATCGACATGATATAAATAATTGTAAACAAACGGCGAATAGCTCTCGAAAAGGAGACTGTTATTATCCCTGTTTCGATTCGAGCTGCAACGAAAACTGAAGACCTTCGAAAAGTTGAAAAGTGTTGCGTGAAATTCTTGTTGCCAGAAGGAAACGAGTGAAGCGAAGATTGATTTCGATTAAAAACAAACGTCGCATTATTTATAAAAGTCACTTGGAATGGTTTTTCATGGAGCGACACGAGGTACATGTTTACGTGTTATTGCATTTGAATACAGTCGCTTTTGTCAGGCAGCTTTCGGTGCTAAAAATAATCTGTCGAAGCCGAAAAGGCCGCCCACTCACAATTAATAAATATCGCATTATTTTATCATACATCCGCACCAGAACCGATTCAGGCGACCTGAGCATTTGAGCACCAACAATGCGACAATTCACTTTCATCCAATAATAACCTGGCCAATATTCGAGTCATAAATCAGAAATAACAACAGAAAATATCGTGATGATGTAATAATCACACGACACTGAAAAGTCGCCGGAATCTGATAAACAAAATCCGACCTTTTAAGGATTTTCCTTGAGTTGGAAGTAACGAAATATCAGCTTCAATTAATTGGTTATTTATAATTGGAAACCGTAGTAAAAATATAGGTAAAGAGGGGAGCAAATCAAGGCAAAAGCAGTTCTTTCCTTCCCTGAGAACAATCGAAGGCGCCGCTGAAGGCGCCATGGACCAATACGTAATCGAAATTGCCACAAATGACAGCTCAGAAGGAAGAAGAACGTCCCATCAGTCAATCAAATAAAATAAAATAATACCAACAACATCGAATCGAAAGATGGACGCAAGTGGAAAGAGGTCCATAGAAGTCATTCTTTAAAATGGACAGGAAATTTGGGTCTGTTCGAGGCCAACGCAAGGTAAAAGCGACCGGTTTTTGGCATAGAAATCCTTAGAACCACAACAGGTGCAGCTGATTGTGGAGCCGGCCACGTGAGCTGTCATCCTCCGGTGACAGGAGATGCTCAAGACTTGTGGTGACCTTCCTGAGGTACCACGAGCTCCTCGGTCCACGGCGGGGAATTTAAAGGCCTCCTCCTCAAGTGTTTGAATTGATGAGCTCTTGGATCTGGTTTTGAAGGTTGTCAAGGTCCTTGACTGCTCCGGCGAACATCCCGCTCGAACTTCTGATGGTACATATTCCGGAAATGTTTTCCAGATGAACCTTTTGCTGAGTGCAACTGCTGCTGGCGGTTTTACAGCCGCAGTTCTTCAGGAATTCGTAGCTCGTCCATAACGAGGGCCGAAGGCGATCCTAAGTAAACATAAAATTCAATATTCATTGAATTATAGAAAAGAGTTTTATCGAAACGTCCTTCATCGAATTTATTTAGCTTTTAATTCAAATAAATGAATTATGTGCTTCAAATGGGAATCTGCGCTGCTTTAAATTTTCCTGTTTCATTGAACTTCGCGATTAGAAAGAAATTCCAGCGGCGAACAAATATTGCAACAGCGCGGCAGCAATTAGATTTTATTGCGCCAGATTTATTGAAGCGCTCGAAAATTGAATAT